>OV281084.1:6550654-7750654 GCA_923060345.2 Erebia aethiops | reverse complement strand
TCTTGTTGAACATATAACTTGTACATTTATATTATAATTACTAGCTGACCCGGCGAACTTCGTACCGCCTTAGTATGCAAAATTAAATGTATATTTTTCAATATTTCTGAGAGATTTTCTTAATATTTTTTTCCGTAAGAACCTTCTCCTAATAATAACAAATACAACAAAAAAAGAATTAGTGAAATCGGTCCAGCCATTCACGCGTGATGCCGTGACCAAGGAAATCGGGTTTCATTTTTATATATATAGATAGATTTTCACGTCAAAACAGCGCCAAAAAACATAGATGACAGTATACTGGACTGTGTCCCGTTTTAAACAGTAACCAGTATAGCAGCTAACTATAAAGGGCCGTTCCTTTATAGTTAGCTGCTATTCAAAGTATTTTTTTATCCACAAGTTGGAACTTGACTGATGGAAAGTGATGATGCAGTCTAAAATGATAGCGGGCTAACCTGTTAGGGGCATGGCAGTTATATTAAACCCATACCTCTATTTGGTTTTTACACAGCATCGTACCGGAACGCTAAATCGCTTTGCCTTTGTCTTTGCCGGTATGGTGATAACTAGCCACAGCCGAAGCCTCCCACCAGGCCAGACCAGGGAAAATTCAGAAATTATAAAATTCCCAAACTGACCCTGCCTGGATCGAACCCTGGACCTCCGCACGTTAAGACAACAGCGCTCAAGACAGCACCACGGAGGTCGTCAAAAAGTATACTAAATTGACGTCACACCTTAGTATTCTCAGTGCATATTATCGGAACATACCCAATATCTACAAGTGTTAAGTGTTTTTCTCACCTAAAAGCTGCAATAGAGGGTCTGCATTCCACTTCCTGTAAAGTATAAACAGAGCCAATATCGTCCAGTAGCTGATTCATATAATCTTTTTCAGGTGTTTCATTATCAATTGTGCCATTTTGTAAAGAATTAAACAACTGTTCCAAGCTGTTAGGTCTATATAAAGCTGACGGTAAGTTGCCATCGATAGGCTGATGGTAGGACAAATCCTTTTGTGGTAAGGTTGCAGAATGCCTTTTAAGAAACATTTGAGCAGCCCCACTGTGTCCTCCACGCAACATCTCCAGGTACAAGTGACATAGTAGTGGGGTCAGTAACCCTAGCAATTCACTCTTTACTTTCTCAATTTTGATTTCCTTTATAAAATTCACAAGTCTGAAATGTATAAAAAATTATGAAAGGATTATGGGCTAAACATGTGAAACACCCTATAGAGTTATGAATTTATGAACAGTTTCTTATCATTTTAAAGTAGGATATACATAAGCTTGATTCGAAGGAACCCATGGCCCAAAGAATAAGAAAATGAGATTCATAAAAAAGTAATGAGAACCTTGTATATTGAATATCATACTGCCCTGGATCGTTGTTGATACAAGAAAACAGTATGGAATTAGTTCGACTGGACTCATACTGTACAATGGTCGCAACAGCCATTTCTTCAGCGCTACGACTTGTAGTGTTATTAAAGAAATCAATATCCTAAAAAGAAAAATATAAGCATTAATTTATAATAATGCCGCTTTGCAATACTGATGTTTTCAAAATAAAACTAACTGGGTAATTTCTCCTTTCTAAGTAGGAAGTAACGGCGGCTTTGACTGCATCGTTTCGGGTTCTTTTCATTGATTATAATATTAAAACTATAAATTTTTTTATTAGACTTCTTCACACACACTTCACATTCAGGTATTTCTGAATTTCAAGTATCTAAAAAACAACACATTATTCCAGAGACAAGTATGAAAGATAGACGAACGAACTCCATAGACATTTTTGAGAAACGCTCAGGCTATACAATTTCACGTTATATCTATAGATAAAAAGCAATATCTACCTATACTTAAATTTCATTCATATTTGATTGTCTGTTTCACCTTCTTATGACATTAAAGCACTATACATTTTTGTGCTCTTTCCCACAATTTCTATAGATGTGAAAGGTATGAATGGGCATCGTAATAGCGTAGTACTGTGGCGTAGTAAATTTAGGGATGGGCCTCGAGACGGTTGTACAAAATCGTAACTAATAGTAAAAATATAGTGTTGCACTTTTTTTGTAAAATTTCGATATTTTTATCGGTTTTTGCAAATTACCGATTACATAATACAGGCATCAAGCAATTATAATTTATTTTTCTATTAAAAGGTTATAAATAAAACAAGAAGCTTTTAATTTTTTTTATTAAATCTCTTGTACTATTTCCGTTTTTTGATAAAAATAGCAAGCTTAAAATTAAAGTTACGAGGGTTCCAGCGCGCCCTGGTCTGAGAAGAAGCCCACAACAAACAGCCGGGTATTTTTTTTGTTATCACCATCTCACAATAATACTTAAAACTACTTTGAGCAATTCATTCATAGTTATGTTTACCATTTAAGTATTGAATTACGGTACGAGATCCCGCTGCAATATTGTTACAAATACCAAATTTAATTAAAAATACTAGCGGCCACTGTTTGATTGGCAACCTGGCAAATATATATATTCCCCCATATTTTATAATAATTATACATAAAAAATTGTTTTTGATCACGCACTCGATTCATGTAACAATCTTGCAGCGGGATCTTAGTCCATTAGTTTACTTGGATTTCAGGAGACATCTCTCAGATAATATATTTTGAGAAATATCCAATAACATGGGTACCTTTGAATGAATTACTGTATTTTTGTCGTTTTCTGACCAATGTTTCATGCTGAACAAAATTCAATGCCTTGGATGAATGTCACAAGACGGAAAACCCGATCATAATGAGAAGCAGATCGAGTATGACCTGATTTAAATAGTAATACATATTTTCATTGTCAGAAAATACAATAAGTAAAATAATTAATATAATTATAATATTTATAATGCTAAGCCAGGCAACAATAATCCACTAAACAATATTTCATTCTAATGATAGAAACCAAAAAGCTTATAAAGTCTGAATGTATATAAAACAAAGTTTCGAAGGTTAGTTAGCCACTATTGTACTCAGAATATAAATTATTGGAAAAAATAGTTTAATTGTAATAATTTTAACAAGAACAATAGGTACTTTTTGCTTGATGTATGAAACAATACTAGAAAATATATCTAATGGAATAAATTGCTCAAGATTCCAGGCTTTTACATTTGGTAATATTGTGATGTCTAATATACATAATATTGCCGTGCTAATATGTCATTAATTCAGTAACAAATTTTGCAAATACAGCTTACTTTCTCTTGAGTAAGCATAGTATTTCATCGATTGTAACTTTTTCAACGCTTAATTCCAATAATATACACAGTCTCAAAAATTATGTCTGTGAATAGTCACAAGCTTGAGATTAAATAAAATTATTCTAGCAATGAAAAAGTTAATCTTACTACTACTTAATTGACCGAGCGAAGCGAAGGTCTCTGAGTCTACTTGAGTGAATTTGCACTTGTCCGTCCGTCTGTCAGAGCCTTATAACTTCTGAATTACTGAACGTAATTACTTCAAATTTAAATATAATATGTAAACCGATGGCCTCCCGCCGAGTCTTAAAAAGTTATACAAATCTTTATTTCTAATTTGAGGCTCTCATAGAAGCGAATGCGAAGTAAAATATTTTTTATAGTGTTACATAGGTTTGTGGTATATCATTTTCAAGATAATTAGGAATAGAGTCCAAAAATATTTATTTTTTAATTTTTCCCCTAAAATTGACGAAATGGGGGGCTTTCAAAGTGGAGATTTTCTAACGTCCAAAGTTGACCTCAGAACTCTCAATTTTCTGAAAGGCTGAGCCTGAAATTTGATCAATTATTTGAATTATATCCTGTACTTGAACAACAAATACTAAAATTAGATAAATATTATAAGGAAACGAAATTATTTAACTTTTAATGAGCCTCAGTATTTTTAACAGAACTTCACAATGATGTCAATAGATGGCGCTAATGTTAAAATTTAAATATTACAAAATATAGTTAAAACTATAATATGGATACCGCGAGGTCTCAGTTGGGGGCGAACCACTAGTTATATTTTTTATTTTTTTTAAATATATAGGCTAGCGCTTGGCTGAAATCCGACTTGCATGCAAGAGGTGATGCAGCCTAAGGTGGAGCGCGCTTGCCTAGAAGATGCCTATTCACTCTTGATTTGAAGGTGCCTATATTAAAAGATGGTAAAACGGAAGCCGGAAGGGCATTCCATATCCTAGCGGTTCGAATTAGAAACGAGGAATCGAATCGCTTCGTACGAGCCCGCGGAATTTCGACTGCGTAGGAGTGCAGACCTTGTCGATGGCTTACGGTTCGATAATAAAAAGGTGACGGAGGAACCAGATCGAATAGTTCTTGAGCACACTCTCCGAAAAATATCCTGTAGAATACCGTATTACCGTACCCAACTACCGTACCGTATGCAACTAGTATTGTAATATTTTACAATACTAGTTGCATAATTAAAATCTACATATTAAAAGCCAACAATGGAGCTGATTCTTTAATGCACAATCTCTAAACTAAAATGACAGCATTAAAAATATTGCTAACCCTTTCATAATACTCCATGCGGAAAGGGGCAGAACTAAATTTTAAGCTGTCATTTTTAGTTTAGTTTAGAGATTGTGTTATACAGAATTGGCCACATTGGGGCTGATTCTGTAGTACACAATCTCTAAACTAAACTAAAATGACAGCATTATAAATATTGCTAACCCTTTCATAATACTTCCTGCGGACACTAACAGAACTAGATTTAAAGCTGTCATTCAAATTTAGTTTAGAGATTGTGTTATACATACAGAATTGGCAATAATTATGTAACTAAAATAAACTAAATATTATACATTGCTATACTAAAATCGAAATATTAAACTACCTTACTATATAAAAAATTTTCAAAAAAAAAAAAAAAACCGACTTCAGAAACCACAAACACTAAAAAGTAAAAAATAATTTAATTTATTATGTATACAAGAGTTAATGTAGTTCTATAATAACATTTTTTGGAGTCGGTACCAATTAGCCGCATGAACCGTCTACTCTTCATTGTTGTTGACGTGACTCCACATTGGCTCCTCCTTTTTTTGAAGTCGGTTAAAAATAATTATAAATACAATACTACTTAAATACAATGATTATATTTTGTCAAAGAAAACCATTATTGATAACAAAAGAAAAAATCCAATCAAGATATACTAGGATTTTTTAGTTTATTCTAATGACAAACAGCCAAAAAGCATTCAGAAAGTCTGATTTGTGTTCAACACAATTCAACCATGTGTCCAAGACCTTTTAATTTACAAATTAAATATGTGTATTTGTGTCACTGTAAGATGGCAAAAACCGTCAGATTGCAATCTTAATAAATAAAATTACCTCTAGAAGTGCAAAAGCAATGGCTTTTGCACTTCTAGAGGTAATTTTATTGCAATTTTCTGTAAACATCGATAATGATCGATGTTTACAGAAAATTTAGAATAATCATGTATTGTAAGAATATTTGTATATTATGTTTTCATCAGCATCGACACGGCGTGGGTCCTCTGCTGAAAATTTCGTGCAGCTAATTTGACCTGAAAAGTAAAATTATAAATTGATTATCGAAGTTTATGTAGATAGGTTTGTTATAAATAAAGAAGTGTACATTATAGACTCAGATATCGATTTTAAGGGAAATTGATCCAATACTTAGATAAAGAATATCAAAACTGCCCTAACTTTCTAAAATTTTGGCAGCTATTTCCTCTTTTATGATCCCAGGGAAGCCTAGGTATTATTGATTTTGAAAAAAATCGTTTTTTTTTTTAATCCACTACAAGCTAGCCCTTGACTGCGATCTCACCTGATGGTAAGTGATGATGCAGTCTAAGATGGTAGCGGGCTAACCTGTTAGGGGCATGGCAGTTATATTAAACCCATACCCTTTCGGTTTCTACACGGCATCGTACCGGAACGCTAAATCACTTGGCGGCACGTCTTTGCCGGTAGGGTGGTAACTAGCCACGGCCGAAGCCTCCCACCAGGCCAGACCAGGGAAAATTCAGAAATTATAAATTCCCAAATTGACCCTGCCGGGGATCGAACCCAGGACCTCCGCACGTTAAGGCAACAGCGCTACACACTGCGCCACTGAGGTCGTCAAAATATCGTTTCAATAATAATGATTATCAAAAGTTCTTATTAAAATTTTGACAAACAATTCCCTCTTTTACAAACAAAGGGAACAATGCCAGATAATTTCAAAATGTCATCCAAGATCATGCAAAAAGATTTGTTAATTACAAAAGGGATAATGGGTATATAGGTACATATGTCACTGTAAGATTGCAAAAACCGTTAGATTGTAATCTAACTAGCGAAATTGTAAACTGTCGACAGATTGTGAACCGTTCAATATTCTGAGTATCAACTTTTGAAATATTCATTGTATTTACGTTTTCTTGTCTCTTTCTTGTAGGTTAGGTTAGGGTTCGACATAAATAATCAGGCAGGGCACTACCTGACTATGCATATTGAACTAGTGGTTCACCCAAAACTAAGACCTTGAAGTACAGGACTACCATTTATTTGCCCTCCAGTAAATAATCTTACATCTCTATTAGGTGTTTAAAACATTCACTATCGTAAGATATTGTCACAGTATAACTACATTCTGATAAGACCACAGGGAACGTTAGTTATGAATTTTGAATGAAATCAGTCCAATAACAAAGAATGTCAAAATGGTAAGGACTTTAAAAATGTTGTCAACTGTTTCCTGTTTCATAATTATTATGATCCCAGAGAACCACCTTTATTTAAAAAAATTTTTTCAACAGTTCTCCTCCCTCCCTCCATTCAGTTCCCTCTTATATTATGATTCAAATCAAATCAAATCAAATCAAAACAAATATTTTTTATTCAAATAAACTTTTACAAGTACTTTTGAATCGTCAAGTGAATCTACCACTGGTTCGGAATGCCATTCCTACCGAGAAGAACCAGCAAGAAACTCGGTGGTTGCTCTTTTTAAATAATTCATTTACAATTACTATATCAATGTGTACATAAGTAACCGCTGTCCCCAGCATTGCTGGAGCGATCAAATCCATGCTCCTCTATCATTTACATAATCTTCAACAGTATAGTAAGCTTTTATCAGGAGCATACTTTTAATGGATTTCTTAAATTTGTTTATTCAATTCATGTCAAAGACGGGCAGACAGAAAGTAGCCCCATTCCCGCCGGTGGCACCCGTTCACGAGCATGACGCATGATCCAGTCATTGCTTCGCTCGACCATATTTGAGGGAACGTAACAATTCGTAACGTAACGTTCCATGGGAGGAATGCAAGATATCAATTATTTGGAAAGAAATGTGTGAAATAACATAGAATATCAAAATGGCTAGGACTTTAGGTACCAGTTTTCTCCCATTACTTTTACTGTGCAAATAGGTACTAGATTATAGATCAAGACAAATGCACATTAAAAAGCCCTTAGGTGGAAATTATAAAACGCTAGCCAACTAGATGTTAGAATTTCTAGCTATTTTTTAATGGGATTTCTTTATTAATAATAATTGGGTGCTAAATATTTAAACAAAGGTACTTATTAAGAACAGAATATCATCAGTCAGCTAGCTGATCAGCAGCTTTGTATGATGTTAAAACAACATATTTAGTACTTGCCTTAATTTTTCATAGAAATTAGCTTTAACATGTTTCGCTTTCAGTTTTGCAGCCTCACAGCATCTCAAATCCTGTCTATTGTACAACTTTTCACTGCACACCAATTCTGATGGTCAAGTCCTATTCTGAAAATTATTGCAGAAATATTTAAGTAAATGGTACATCATAATATTAGCATAGCGTTAGTGTATATTCATACAGTAGGCCATTGCCCATACAAATGACAGACCCAGCTACTGTGACCAGTATCTAACAACTTATGGTTGAGAGTGATATAGATGTAGGAAACTGCATACTAATTTTACATTAGAATGAAAATTCTGCCAGTTTCCTCCGTTGTGTCCGTCACCCCACAGCATTGCTTTGTCTAGACCCTTACATCGAAAGACTAATATGTAACTCTTTAGACTATGACATTAGCATATAACATGACAAACTCAATCATCATCATAATACCTATCAACTAATTGCTTGTTCAGTAATGAGCACCACTTCTCAGAATCAGAAGGGTTTTGGCCATAGTCCACCACACTGACCAAGTGCTGATTGACACACATCACACATTTTCAGAACATTATTGATAACTCTCAGGCATTCCTCAAGATGTTTTCCTTCACCATAAAAGCAAGTGATATTTAATTTCTTAAAACGCACAAAACTCCACTGATTGCCTGGGATAGAACTCCCAACTACTCTAAGGGAGGCCGGGTGTCTAAGCCACCAGCACCACTTCTACAAACAAAACCAATGGTCTAATTCATATTTCATAAGTAATAACATAAATGAAAAATTGTATCCGTTAATTTATTGGTCATAATAATATCAGTAAATTCTATATTAAGTAATTGCCTATTTTTTATTATAATGTAATATTATATAGAAGTAAATCTAAAATCTAAATATTATACAAACTATACAATAAATTTAAATCAAATCCTTATATACCTACTAACAAAAAATAAAAATAAAAATAAAACCCTAATCAAAAAGACCACCCCTGGTTGCCCCTGTATCCGTTGAAAAATAATCGAAACAAGTATCAAATAGTATCTAAAGTACAAAATATTATTCCATTATTGTTTCTCAAGAAGAGGGAGGGAGAAACTAGTCTAAGTCAAAATATATTTATTCAATTTAGGTACAATCTACACTTATTGACGTCCAGTTAGGTAGTTATAAAATATGATTGTGATAATCAGTTACAGTATCTTAAAACTAAAGTTAAAGATCCAATGCATGTGTTTAAAGAAAACCTTATTGAATCCTGGTAATGTAAACATTACTAGGATTAATGTATGAGTAATGTATAGATCTAAATCTATTTTTAAGAGCCTTATTGTTAACATAAACAGTTACTTACTCAGTGAGGACAAAAACTATGATCGATAGCTGCTGAAGTAAGATCCTACGTGCCGGTAGAGTCCACACCTGTCGCGACAATCGTCGCGAATCTGTAAATTGTAATATAAATGTAAATAATAATCACTAATCTAAATCACTTAAACATAAACTTTGGCAACATCACGTATCTCAAAGCCGGAACTCAGAGCCCGACGCTTATAAATCTATGGTGAGTTTACTATGATCATTACCTTTACCACAGACCAGTTAACCATTTTACATCTCTTATGCGTAGTCGATTGTCTGTGGTACCTCAAATTTTCTCATATGGGATTCCCGCGGTTGGCACCATTTTTTACTCGTGCGTCTGGGCAAGTAGCGTCATACCGTGCTGGTTTGCTACCTCTCGCTGTATTCCTCAAGTAAGTGGCATAGTCTTTAAGATTACCCATCATGGGAATACATTGGGAATGTTTCCATCCTACCTCACAGTTGGTGGGTTACCCACCAGTTCACAGGCTCACGAGCACGCGACTCCGTGGGGAGTCGCTTCACAGTTGATCAAATTGGGATCCATTCACAGGCTCAAGAGTTAGCTATTCCAAGGGGAATAGCATCACAGTTGATCCGACAGGATCCATTCACAGTTGGTCTTTAGGACCCAATAAGCTAGCGATGGAACCATTCCTGCTCTAACGTACGTAATATCTGTGTTCACTGTTTGGTTTCCTCGGCCCGTTGCCGAGGTCAACGCCCTGGTGGGTCTCGTCTGGCGACGAGACCTGCCCGTTGCCACTTACATTACAGAAAGCACGAAGTATTGGGGAACGACAGCGGCCACCACGAAGGGAGCCGGTCCTTGCGGTGGACCCGATCGTGATAAGTTCGATAAGCAAACGGTTCGTGACACACGGACAATCAGACTACGCTAGGAGGACCAGGGTAAGTGTATAATCAAACATTCACAACACATTTCGAGACGTCTCTCTCTGCAACCCCCCTTTTGTACCTAGGCAGTCATTTTACCAATTGGGCAGAGCAATGCAGAACGAGGGGAGGCGTCCCGACATGGTGGAGGTGCTGGGATTTGATCAATTGATAAATCAACTTTCATTAAGATACCTAAAATCATGAAATAAAAGAAAGGGGGTGTTATGTAAAAAAAAAGTTGTGAATGTTATTATGCATTGGCCCAAGTCAGACATGTCTCGACATGTTAGTACCCATACATTATCAAAGTACCTATGTAATAGTGCAGAGTGCATATTACCATTTAATATAATAGAAAAGGTAATAATATGAAGAAGTAAGTGAGGGTACCGTATACCTACATAGTCTATAAATAGAATACTTACCTACATTTTCTTCTTTTCTTTTCAAAAGTTTATAAAACTCATTAACCTATAGTGCTATCAACAATGTTGTGAGTCATTATAGTAATATATGATAAAATGGGATAAATTTTGAATTTCTTTGTTAAATAATTATTATGACTCCGCTGATTTAAGTATGACTAAATTAATTGAATCAAAAGTTTGAGTTCATATGAACATTCTAACAGATTAAAGCTTTAATAGACATGTTGTGCTTTGTTTATTAAACTTAGTGTTGAATATGGCTCAATTTTAAAAGTGTCTTAGGGTTCAGTATCTATGAAGAAAGAAATTTGAATTTAAAAGTGTTAACTTCTTGCACCTACCGCTATATTTATTATTTTTGTAGTGTTTTACCATGGTTTTACCTATACCAATCAGAATTATTTTCTGTATGACAGTTATGAAGGGTATCCGTGCATAAGGTGAACTTACATTTAACAGGTATATGAATGAAATAGTGAAGTAACATAAATATTAGCCATGATCAATACCCAGAGTATTAGGTACAGGTGATTGCAAGAGTACAATAGAGTCACTGACCTTTACTAAAGCAAGTATGTTGGACCTGCCATCATGGTTAAATATCCTGACTTGAAAATGCAACTTTAACATTAAGCATTTTGTCGTTGAGTGTTCGTACCGGTCGGTTACAACGTGAGTGTGTTCCCATACGCTCTACAATCAGAATGACTGAATATTAGAGCTGAGATAATATTTAATAAAGTGAATTATATAGGAGAAATAGATGTTAGTACGGTGTATAAAGAACGGGAAGTGTTTGTAAAAGTTTATTTGAATAGAAATATTCTATTCTATTACAAATTATGTGTCTTATCGGAAGGATAGACATGACCTTTCTAGCATGCTAGTGTACAGTGGTGTACAGATCATAGAGGCATAAAAGCACTGTCTAGCCTCAGTGAAATAACACAATAATCACTTTACAATATTACTAGTGGTTGTTATGTATAGATATATTTACTAGTGGTTTTGCGCAGATCATAGAGGCATAAAAGCACTGTCTAGCCTCGGTGAAGCAACACAATGATCACTTTACAATGTTACTAGTGGTTATTCAAATTCAAATGGACTTTTTACAAGTGCTTATGAATAGTCGAATGAATCTACCATTATATATAGTTATTAATAGTGGTATTGCGCAAGTCATAGAGACATAAAAGAGAAATTAATGCCTACCTTGGCTTAAGACCCTATGCAAGAACAATTATTAGTAAATTCATTGAAACACTAAGAGAACAGGGTCGGACTATGAAATTGATTCATTGACTAACTAACTTTATTTGTGAGGTCAATAAAAGTATGTAAATAAATAATGAATGAATTAAATTTAGAAAACGAGGGTTACCATAGATAGTTAAACCATATAACCTTAATGTGACACATCCATCAGATATAGCGAAGCCTAAAATAAATAAATAAATAAATTTCTGTTTTTTATTATTAAACTGAAATTAAAAGAAGGTCTTGGTCACCAATTCATCATATTAATCTATGAACAGTTCAGTTGATGTACTTACTAAATAAAAGTAAATAAAAATGGAGAATAATGGAAAAGGAAGGATTTGTTTATTTCCCTTCAATTCAAATTGAAATTTTCCACTTTCTTTCTTTTTCTTTCTCTCTTCTAAGCGACTGCTGTTTATTTATAGAGGGACGAGCCCGCAAGTTCCTGATCACACCAAAGACAACGACTAAACCTAAATAAAAATTTAAATAACTAACCTTTCTAAAGAACTTTGTTCAATTGTTGTGTGATCAAAATGGATCAAAGTCTCTTAACAATATTACATTCGATGAAAACAAAATTACAAAATTTGGTAACTAATGCCTCCCATGTAATAGAAACTCTCGAGGATGTAACTAATCAATCTCCAACGGTCGTACAAGAAGCAGAAATTATTTCCTCAAAATTAGAAACTCTATTAACCAGGTTGAGTACGGAATTAACAAATTATTTTCGTCTGAGCAAGAACCCTGCACCTGACGATATATCAGAGATATCCACAGTGCAATTGGAAGCCGAGGATATACTGTGCGAACTTAAAGTAAAGATCAAAGACAGAATTAAAATAATCGAACGAGAAGCTCATGTCGCTAAGGATGCGAACTCGAGTCTAAGCAGTAGGTTGCCGAAACTGAGTTTACCTGAATTTGATGGCGATGTCCTCCAATGGTCGACGTTTTGGGATCAATTTAGTTCAAATATCGACAAGCGAAACCTAACGGACGTTGATAAGTTACTATACTTAAAGGCATCATTAAAAGGCGAAGCGAATAAAGTCATAGAAGGGCTCGAGACAACAAACAAAAATTACGATATAGCTTTGACGACATTAAAAAACAGATATGGGAAGGAGAATCATATAATCGATGCACACTACTCAGCGCTATATCGAGTGAAAGCTTCGACAGCGATGAACATCGCAGAAGTGAGACATACTCTCAACGAAATTGAACGACACCTGAGAGTGCTCAAGTCGCTAGGCGAGGATATAAACCATAACCATCTACGTTTCCTGATTATGGAGAAATTCCCGAAGGAAATTATTTACGAAATGAAAATGAAAATAAGTACCGAATCCATCGAGGAGATACGCAAATGCTTAGAGATTATTGTTACTGCTAGAGAGGATGCCGATAGGGTTGTTCAAGGAAAAGTGGAAGAAAGTTATACTACACAAGCATTACAGGTGAATGCGTACGATAACAATAGGAAAGGGAAGGCAAAGAAGCCAACACAGAATCATAAAGGAAATTTTACAAAGAAACCAGGAAGGAGATTCCTGAATAAGGAACGAGAATTACCTCAAGGTCATGAAGTGGATTTTAAGAAACGATTCAAAAGGAAATCAACAGATCAAAGTAGAATCGAAGAAAGGCAAAATCCCAAGAGTAGGAAACTTCAATGCATTTTCTGTCAAGAGAATCACTTTAATGATCAATGCAAAAACTTTAAAACATTAAAGGAAAGAAGGAACAGATTGGGTAGCCGATGTTACGGATGCTTTCGCAAGGGGCACACCATAAAGGTTTGTAGAGGAAAATTAAGTTGTTTTCACTGCAAGGAGAGTGGCTCACACAATCGAGCGCTCTGTCCTAAAACTTTCTCAGAGGAAATTGAACAAACTAATGCAATGATGCAACTAAACGCACGGGCTACTACTATACTTCAGACGGCGATTGTTAACGCCCGGAATGTAGGAGATAACCGCGTAGAAGTAAAATGTCGAGCATTACTGGACTCTGGAAGTCAACGTACTTACATAACCCAATCAGTGGCGAAACGATTGAACCTTCCAGTTGAGGAAGAAAGTAGGCTCTCTATATTTACCTTTGGTTCAAGAACTCCTCAGATAATAGATAGCCCTATAGTGAAATTAGAGCTCCGCACTAGGACCAATAAAACATTACTACTTTACGCTAATGTCGTGCCTCACATCTCGCAATGCGTACCATATCCTGACGTAGAATTAGGACATTGGAAGAATAAAGGTATTTTAGCCGATGATGGATCATTATCATCGAAGGTTGATATTTTAATTGGAAACGACTACTACCATAATATAATGAATACGGAGAAAATAAAGATCAGAGAAAATTTGTACATAGTAGATTCTAATCTAGGATGGATACTATCAGGAGAGACCAATTCAGAACCAGTGGACGAATTATCTGTAATTACTTACTTTCTATCTTGTGGAGAGACGAAACTGAATAAGCCAGATTTACCTTTAGATCACGGGAACATAAGATCACTGTGGGACTTGGAATCCATAGGTATCACTGACTCACCTAGGATTAGTGCCGATGAAGAAGCAGTTAAAACTTTTAATGAAACTACTGAAGTTGTCGACAATAGATATACTGTATCCTGGCCGTGGATAGAATATCCTCCATCTTTATCGACCAACTTTGGATTGTCCTTTGGCAGATTAGTCTCATTACTTAACCGTCTAGATTCAGATACTTTAGTCGAATATGATAAAATTTTAAGGGAACAAATTAGTAAAGGAGTAATAGAGCTAGTATCGAAACATACCAATAACGAAAAACATCCAATTCATTACTTACCACATCATTGTGTTCATCAAAGAGATAAGGCTATTAGAATAGTGTATGACGCCTCGGCTAAAACAAAAGCTGATGACAAAAGTCTGAACGAATGTTTGTATTGTGGTCCAATGATGTTAGAAGATTTAACGGGATTGTTAGTAAAATTTAGATATCACCAAATCGCATTGTCAGCCGACGTAGAAAAAGCTTTTTTACAAATCGCACTTCATGATAATGATCGAGATGTAACTCGATTCTTGTGGATTAAGGATATTAATAAACCACCAACTGAAGACAACATCGTTTACATGAGATTCTGTCGTGTGCCATTCGGAATTATTAGCAGCCCATTTTTATTAAACGCCACGATTAAACTTCATCTATCAAATAATGACAAACCAAGTGTTAGAGATCTTGCCAATAATATATATGTGGATAACCTAGTCACCGGTAGTACATCTGTAACAGAAGCTTTAGAATTATATCAGGACTCCAAAGAAGCATTCGGACAGATGTCTATGAACCTAAGAGAGTGGAGTTCGAATTCTGACGAGTTTATGTCACAAATTTCAGACACATCAAATTCCGAACGTGTTAAGATATTGGGTCTCGAATGGGACTTGAAAGATGATATACGTCAACTGAGATATAAAGTCGATTCTAATGCGGACACCAAACGAGGAGTATTAAAAGTAATTGCCTCAATTTATGATCCGTGTGGATTTGTTGCACCATATATACTACCCGCTAAATTATTTTTACAAGAACTATGGAGAAGCAAAGTTAAATGGGACACTGTATTTTCAGAACCAATGAAGGAAGAGTGGTCTAAAATACGTAGACTGTTAGACGAAATCAAGGAAATATCGATACCTAGATGTTATATGACGGCTGCACAAGATAACACCGTTCAACTACATTGCTTTACAGATGCCTCTCTTCGAGCTTATGCCGCTGCAGTATACATAGTAAACGAGGGCAAAATTAGTTTCATCATTGGAAAATCACGACTTATCCCTATAAAGGATCAAGACAGTTTAAAGATTCCCCGGTTAGAACTACTTGGAGTACTGATTGGGAGTCGTCTTATGAGATTCATCCGCAATTTCATTCCCGCAACGGTGACAAATCAATTTCTTTGGACCGATAGTCGGATTGTAATAGAGTGGTGCAAATCTTCAAAACTCCTACCACCATTCGTAGCAAGGAGAGTTCAGGAAATTAAACGGAATAAGGAATTGGTTATAAGATATATTCCCACAGAGCTAAACCCAGCAGACGTAGCAACAAGACCGTCCAGCACTCGTGAAGACAGAGCAAAATGGTTAGCTGGACCTCAATACTTGTTGCAAACATCTCATACATGGATGCAAGAAACGACAAATGTCAATTCCCTTTTGGCGGGGGAGGATCTTCCGAACGAAGTAGAAGATAATGAAGTTGAAATGGATGAAATAAGTTTTGCAAGTCATGATAGAAGATCGGATAAAATTAATAATCAAAATAAAATAAATGAAAATGAAAAGGAACACCTAGAAGAGACTCATTTAGATGAAATAAAGAAATTACAAGAGGAGCACTTCAGGGATGAAATACAAGGGATAGAAACGAACTTGAGCCGAAACTTAGGATTATTTCTCGATATCGATGGCATACTAAGATGTAAAGGAAGGATGAGAAATACAGACTGGTCTTTCGATAAAAGATATCCTATTTTATTACCTAAAGATTCTGAGTTAACTAATAGAATAATCACAGAGACACATAACAAAAATTATCACGTAGGCGTCAATCATACGTTGAGTATTATACGCGAAACATACTGGATTTTACAAGGCAAACGTCAGGTACAAAAATTGTTAAAGAAATGTTCGACGTGTGTCAAACATGGCGGAGGACCGTACAAGTTACCACCTACACCCGCATTACCACCTGAAAGAGTGAATTACAGCTCACCTTTTACCTTCACAGGAATTGACTATCTCGGACCAGTTTTGGTTAGCAATGGAAATGGGTTAGAGAAAAGATGGATCTGCTTGTTCACGTGTCTAGCGACAAGAGCCATACATTTAGAAGTCGTGCGAGACCTTTCAGCTGGAGAAAGCCTCCACGCCTTGAGAAGAATGGCAGCTACCAGGGGGTTACCGACGCTCATTACGTCAGATAATGCGTCACAATTTAAATTACTGTCAGAAGTCTTAGCACAGCCGTATTGCATCGAAAACAAAGTTCGCTGGAGATTTATTCCCGCACTGGCACCATGGTTTGGCGGTTTTTATGAGCGACTAATAGGTATCGTGAAGAACTGTATGAAGAGGACATTACAGAAACACTGTCTTAGAGACAGTGAACTATCTACAGTCATGAAGGAAATTGAAGCCGTGGTAAACACGCGTCCACTCACTTGCATAGACTCTGAAGTGGATCATATATTGAGACCGGCGGATTTCTTAACTGTGGGAAGGTGTATAGCAACTGAAGCTACTCGGGAAGAACCTTCAATACAAGGTACAGTCACGAAGAGGGAGTTAGTTAAAGCTTGGAAAAGAGCTCTTAGGATCCAAGACGAATTTAAAGAAATGTTCTCGAATCGCTACCTTCTCAGCCTTCGAGAGAGATATCAACACTCACATAAGGAGCCGAGAGTTACTTCGAAGCTCGAACCCCGAGAAGGACAAATAGTCCAAATAAAAGGAGATCATCATAATCGGGAAAGCTGGCGAGTTGGGAAAATAACAAAACTTATAAAAGGAAAAGATGGATTTAGTAGAACAGCTAGAGTAAAGGTGGGAGATACCGAATTCGTTAGATCCATTTCTCATCTGTATCCTCTGGAGATGGATGGACAAGAAACCAATGTTTTAGCTGACAAGCCTAGACCGGATTACTATCATATACCTTCTGCTTACGTAATTGATGAAGTCCAGGAAAGGACCTCTAGAGAAGTCAGTGAGACTCCTGGCAGTGGAACTGACACACATGACGAAGAGAGTAATCACGCTGTACAACCAAACAATGAAACGATACCAGAAAATCAACCTCTATTGGAGGAGATTCCTCATGAGAGTGGAAAGGACCTTCCTTCCGAGGAGCCAAGGCCTAAGAGAGAAGCGGCTGTTAGAGCTCTCGAGAAGATTAGGGAGTGGACACAAAACCTTATCGTCTTGTTGTAACTTCCGTTGTTGGGGAGTGTCGCGACAATCGTCGCGAATCTGTAAATTGTAATATAAATGTAAATAATAATCACTAATCTAAATCACTTAAACATAAACTTTGGCAACATCACGTATCTCAAAGCCGGAACTCAGAGCCCGACGCTTATAAATCTATGGTGAGTTTACTATGATCATTACCTTTACCACAGACCAGTTAACCATTTTACATCTCTTATGCGTAGTCGATTGTCTGTGGTACCTCAAATTTTCTCATATGGGATTCCCGCGGTTGGCACCATTTTTTACTCGTGCGTCTGGGCAAGTAGCGTCATACCGTGCTGGTTTGCTACCTCTCGCTGTATTCCTCAAGTAAGTGGCATAGTCTTTAAGATTACCCATCATGGGAATACATTGGGAATGTTTCCATCCTACCTCACAGTTGGTGGGTTACCCACCAGTTCACAGGCTCACGAGCACGCGACTCCGTGGGGAGTCGCTTCACAGTTGATCAAATTGGGATCCATTCACAGGCTCAAGAGTTAGCTATTCCAAGGGGAATAGCATCACAGTTGATCCGACAGGATCCATTCACAGTTGGTCTTTAGGACCCAATAAGCTAGCGATGGAACCATTCCTGCTCTAACGTACGTAATATCTGTGTTCACTGTTTGGTTTCCTCGGCCCGTTGCCGAGGTCAACGCCCTGGTGGGTCTCGTCTGGCGACGAGACCTGCCCGTTGCCACTTACATTACAGAAAGCACGAAGTATTGGGGAACGACAGCGGCCACCACGAAGGGAGCCGGTCCTTGCGGTGGACCCGATCGTGATAAGTTCGATAAGCAAACGGTTCGTGACACACGGACAATCAGACTACGCTAGGAGGACCAGGGTAAGTGTATAATCAAACATTCACAACACATTTCGAGACGTCTCTCTCTGCAACCCCCCTTTTGTACCTAGGCAGTCATTTTACCAATTGGGCAGAGCAATGCAGAACGAGGGGAGGCGTCCCGACAACACCTGAACTTACTCTCTGGAGAACGCGTTTTCATAAGGCATCGCCAGCTTTTCTCATTCAACCATTTTCCTGATTCCTGAGGGAGTCTTTTCCAACGGCGTAGACACTTGAAGGTCCTTCCACACTGCTATGTATATGAGGTATCCACTCCTGTAGGTTTACCTACTGGTACCCGAGAGACCATTAGAATTAATTAGCGTAGCCAGCCGTTTTCGGCGTATAAGTTTCGAAGTCAGAATCAGGGAATAGGTATCTAACTATCAATATCTTCATATTCCAAGTCGCGGGTGTCGCGGATGAGATTAGTACGATACGAGTATAGGTCCATGATCAACACTCACTAAAACGTAACGTACCTTCGAAGAAAACACTTTATTTATTATTTAACAAAATAAATAAGATACGTTAAAAAAACTTGAGGCAACGCCATTTTTATTTTATAAGAAAATGCAAATGTGGTATTGTAAGCCTATGATTAAGTTTTCCTAAATTCAGATTTTAATTAAACCTGAGATGAGAAATTCACTGGACTAAAATTTAAAGTACAGAGAAAGTGTATATATTTCCTAATATTTTGTATGGCACCTACACTTTGTTTTATTATTTGATCAAAAAATAGTTATCATCTTATAACATAATCGTAATTTCGCGCATAAATTTGCAATGTTATTTAAATTATAAATGTGAAGTATGAGAAAAAGCTACTCGGAATCTGGCAGCTCCAGATTTAAAGTAAATAAAATAAAAAATACATTTTTTTACTTTTTCTCCAAAGAGCCTTCAGCTAATTTTTTCCCCTAAATTTAGGGTGAAAGCTTAAGTTGGTTACATTGCTTGAGCGGCCATTATAAATAACTATAATGCATATAGTAATAAAAAATTGTTTATGTGTGCATATATTGTGATTGTGTGGAAAGAGTGAGAACAAAAATGTATAGCCATACTAAAAACGTGAAATAAAAGATATGTACTTACAATGTACCTCATCCTATTTCCATAGCTTAGCTTGGTATGAAGTAACTGGTAACTAGGATTTTTACCAGAGACAAGTAACATTTATAGGATAATTTTGATACCCGCTGAGTTGGACGTTCATATTTTTTTTACAGAAAGACCTTGATGTGGTAAGCCTTGCACTAAAATATATTGCAAATTTTTCACCACTTTTCACTATTTCGTACGACATTTGCCATAGATTACAGACTCATTATCGTTTTGTTGGCGTACTAAAGTTTCGTTTTACGTGTCCCTTCCAAACATCAAAAGTATTACAAAATGTTAATAATCGAGAATAATCATATTCAAACCATAAAAAATGTTTTTCATTACATTTTAATAGATATATTAGTATTTATTTTCCGTACATGGACGTTTTTTATAATCATTCGAATAAAACATCGAGTTTTATGTATACCGATTATTGAAAAAAAGGAACGCGTACGGTGGCGCCAAAGAGTCCAAATGTTACACATTGAATTCAAATTTATGAGTCCTCGTTTTACGCGCTTTTCAGTTGAGAACATTTTTATTTTTTTTCCCCTGCTGTATAAATCAAAAAAAAAAAAGGTTTTAGGTATAATTAACTAAAAAGGTATAAAGGTAGGTTATTTGTATATTTAGGTACTTGAGCATATGATACACAAAACCGAATCAGCACACCCCGACTCCATGCAGTCTTGTCTGCCCTACCCCTAGAGTGTTTTTTTTAAGCGCGAAGCCAGAAGCTCGCTTAGGAGGTCCTGAGGCGAAGCTTCATTCAGGGGCGACGAAGCGAGTCTTCTGGCGTAGCCCATTCCAATTAAGAAATTAACCTCTCCCACTACCTAAAACACAAGGTATAAAAGTTATCAGAGTTAAGCAGGAATTTTAGACTAATGAGCCATGCAAGAGCGAGCGAAGCGAGCTCGGGACTGGGGGCACTCAGACTCGGATAGTTTAGGTTAGAAGAGGATGGCGGGGTCTTTCAGACCCCGCCATTCTCTTCGTGGTTATTTCCTTTTTATACCACCCAGAAATAACGAGCGAGCGCACCCCGTCGACCGGGCCTTGGAGGGGGTAAGAGGGAGAGGGTGAAGTCTAAGGAGTTTTCCTAGCGTCACCACTTCCTCCCACTACCCCTCCCCCTCTAAAGTATGTATTTAAGCCCGAATTCGGTAAAACTAACCTCAACATTTTGAAATTTTAAAAAATTAAGATCTCGAAAACTATTAGGTTCCGACGAGTTTGGCTTACAGGGGGGTATACCTCCTCCTGCTGATTTTTGATGCTGGCATTAAGTCCGGATTCTGTAACGGTTATTGTACAGAATCCGGACTAACCCTACCACGCTTTTAAGACACAGCATCAACAAAACCTATACTAATATTATTAAGAGGTAAAGTTTGTGAGGTTGTAGGGGGTAATCTCTGGATCTACTGAACCGATTTTGAAAATTCTGTTACTAATAGAAAGCCACATTATTTATGAGTGTCATAGGCTATATTATATTAACCCGAAAAATAAAAAGACTTTTTCGTGGTAGTCGGATTTGCAAAGTAAGTCGGAGAAAAAACGGTCGAACGAAAACGTTTCTTACGAAAGCTGCCTTAACAATGATATGATTGAGTTCTAGAGAAAAGTTGTAGAGTCGAGTAGATTCATGTCTACAAAAAAGTCAGAGACAGCATATATAATATTTAAGTCACAAAAAGATGAAAAGACTTTTTCGTGGTAGTCGGAACCAAAAAACCTCTTGTAGGACACATTGGTAGGAATATGGACTATTGGAAACCAATATACTGTTGTGTTGAATTAAGGAGCAATGAAATAAAACTTACAAATCGTTGAACAAAACATTTTTTCTCTAATTTTTTATCGTCATTTTTTTATCAATATTTAAAAGTATGTAGAAAATGTTAAAACATGTTTATGAATATTAAAAACAATCGTAGGCTTTTGAATTATTACAACTTTTTTCAAACATTTACTAATCACTAGTTGACCCCTGCTTCGCACGGTGGTGAGCCAGCCTGTTGCATAGACAAAAAATCACCCTAGTGCCGAGCTGGATGCACATTGGTCTTCTATAGGCAGCTGTTGTTGTAGCAGGAAGATGGCTGTAAGAAGTAAATCTTATATACAAAACAAAAACTAAACATAACATTTAAAAATTAGTTAACCGAGATGACTGAGTCTACTTGAGTAAATTTGCACTTTATGGTGTGGTATCGGACGTGAGCCCCGTCGCTCACGTCCGCAGGAATTACCTTTTACCTCCCTGCACGTGTCCCCCGGGTGGTGCTAAGCGAGCGACGAACCAGGAGGCGTAATAAATGCCATACGATTTAAAAAAAAATTTGCGTTTCGTTAAAAGTTCGTTTGATCGCCCGTCCATCAGTCTTTCAGAGCCTTATAACTTCTAAATGAGTGAATATCATTACTTCAAATTTATAATTATAACATAATATTTTTAGACCGATGGTCTCGAGCTGAACATTGCTTAAAAAGTTGATATAATAATATTTTTTTTAATAAAATATCAAAATTATTATTCAAGCAAATATCGATATCGATGAAAATTTCCTCTTATGTAATATCTAGTAGGTACTTATCAAACGCTTATCAACAGGTAAAAATCTAGCTTAAAATCAAATATTTACAGCAAACTAAACTAAAATATGTTTCTTCGTAGTGTAATAACTACTATAAAATAATAAAGTCTGTCCGCTAGGAGTATAAGTGTTCTGTGAACAAAACACAGTTACACGTTATCAGGCGATGACACTTGAAGTACACAAGAAATGGGCAACTAAAATGGCGGCTAGGCACGCTCCATGGAACTAATAAGTACTACGTACAACTGGAATGATACTACAAACTTATTTAACTTATTTTTAATCAAATTTAATCCTTATATCACGGAAATAAGGACCACTACGCACGCAGTATAAAAATGAATCCGAGTGAGACATCCACAACATACCGCGGTGTCCCTTTCTAACAGTGGTCTTTGTGTTGCTATTTCACATTTAACATTATAAATCAAATTTGGTACGTTTATAAAAGAAATCTGAAAAATGGTTATACTATCGAATTAGTCACCTCTTAACCTCCGATTAAAATTTCAAGCATTTAGAAAATTAGTACGTCAATAATTCACTTGTTTTCGTGTGGAAGGCGGCAATCGTAGTAGTAATAAAAATAAAAACGTTGCAACCATGGTATTTTTATGTACTATGATGGTTGCAACACAAACGGCCATTTTGATGAATCTTACGATTGACGAAATTTCGGGTGACATAAATTTAGGTACCAAGTATACGGAACAAGTATCGTAAACTATGAAACACGAATTATAACAGGATAGATATTTTTTTCATATTTCAGATTACCAAAAAATTATACATTGCGTGAAAAGTGGTTAAGCATTATACCTGGTGGTAACAGAAAAGTGACCCAAAATTCTGTAATATGCAGCAAACATTTCATGCCAGAGGATTATATTCCTAATTTATCACGGCCCGTTTTAAAAGAAAATGCTCTTCCCTCACGATTCCTCGTGGTAAGCAAGATCAATTTTATTTTTATCTTGAATTTTTTACCGACAAAAAAAAATTTGTTTTGTTAAACCATCACCGATAATTATCTGTTTTTACCTAAATGCTTCGTAATTATCGATCCTAAATGGATCGCTGGATCCAGGCGGCGCAAGATCGTAGCTTGTGGAGGACCCTACAGGAGACCTATGTCCAGCAGTGGATGTCCATCGGTTGACGACGACCTTAATGCTTACTTGTGTAAGAGACTTACTAAGAGGCAATAGGCACTACATATAAAATATCAACATCATTATAAATATAAATATTTTAAAATTATTTGCTGATTTTTATTTCTTCATAGAGGTATATTTATATCCCGTATATTGAAGTATCCCAAAATTCAAAAATAGTGTGGTCACTCTTGTGGAAAAGGGACACAACTGTCAGTATCGAGGTATCTCTCACTCGGCACACTTTATTAACAAGAGCTCATTCCGGTTGTACGTAGTATTTATTAGTTCCATGATACCACACTATTGCTCTATGTCGCGTACTATCCGTGTTATTGTGTAGTCTGTGGGTAGTGTGCGAGTCGGTTGCCGCCCTCAGGACTAGAATCCAGAGCCGTTAAACCAGTTTTAAAAAACACGGTTGCTGCCACTTTTTAAAATTAATTAGAGAACGAGATATCTTGAAGTAAGCTGCGTAATTGCGTAATCTAAATGATTATTTAAAAAACTGAGATTCATATCATATTGTTTGTTATATATCTACTAGATATAGAACAGATACTCAACATAACACAGATCATCGAAAAAAGCTACGAATTCGACAAACCTGTAATTATCTGTTTCGTAGACTACAGCTAAGCGTTCGACTGTGTGGATTGGATTTGTTTGTGGAAAGTTCTGTCACAACTAGGAGTGCCACAACCATGGAGGTAACAAATACATGGAGGCGCCCTACCTACAAAACTAGAGGTGAGGATTAAAAGTTATAACTTTAAATTTAACACAATATTTATTTTTAACTTTTAACTTTGTTATAAAATATTAAGATGTTCGTTAAAAGTTATAACAAGTAACAACCGTACACTATTCTACTGAGCAAGCAAATTTTGCTATTTTAACGCTCTCTAGTGGCCTCATTAGTCGTTATCGCGTATTGGACATTGACAACGATCGTTGTCTTTTGCAAAAAATTGCATGGTAGTTTGGGTGGCTGCCGGACGTTGGCGCTGTTACGACATTACAGCGTCTGTCCGGCAGCCACTTTTGTACTGCTTTACCGATTTTTAATTATAATACAAGTAATTGTGAGCCTTATATTAATAGTGTTAGCTTTTATTATAGAATTTATGAAGAAACCAATAAATAACTTTTTAATGTTTAACGATTCCAAAAATAACGTAAACAAATAAATTACCTACTGTATCAGTTTTGAGAAATGTGTTGCGAAGTTAAATGTTATAGGTACTTAATATTTATTGAAAGTAAAATAAGTTTTTAACCGAAGTTTCTTCAAGTGTAAGTTTAACATGAGTTCGAGACGTAATAATGCCGTTATTTGGAACTATTTCGAAAAGTGTTCGAATAACAGCAAAATTTAAAAAATAAAAATAACGAAAATCATTAAGTATTGTGCAATAAAAATTATAACATTCATTCCATTGAACATTTAACGAAAATCATTAAGTATTATGCAATAAAAACTATAACATTCATTCCATTGAACATTTAACGAAAATATAAATATCATCATTTGGATATCTGTTAGCCTTATCAGTTATAATTATAACTTTTAATTTAACGTGTTATTTTTTTATTATTATAACGTTAGAACAGTTAACGTTTTTTAACATTTAATCACATCTCTATACAAAACTAGAGTGCATACCTACAGAAAAATATCGCAAAAGATGGCCGCCCATTAGGGAGGCCTGCTTCAAAACTATCGAGTATCGACACCGATAAGGTTTGAAACGATAATCAAGTATTTGTTAGTATTACAAACACATATGTACTTTATCACGTAGGTATTATTCGCTTGGATTTAGGTTTTTAGAGATCTTAATGGAATCTCGTAAGTTTCTCTGCCAGCCACACTGTGAGATTGGACCAGAAATAAAAAAGTACTCTCTGTTGGGTGAAAAACTGATTTTTCAGGCCGCTAAGACTACATAGGTATCAGTCGCTTATAAACCCGTTAGGGTTAATAAACTAAAAACCTCTTCTTTTATGAAAGAGCAACTGCTGAGTTTCTGGCCTACTTTTCGCAGATTTTTTTCCGAACAGGTGGTAGAGTCAAAACATGACGTAGCAGAGACAGCTGCCTGAATGTCCTTTATAATGAATACCTAATGAATATTACCGTACCCGTTTCAAAGGCTAGTAATTGCTGTGCGGTTGTAATTTTTCGCCCAAGGGTGAACTTATAACTTAAGTACCTTCAAGGCAAGAGTGAATAGGCATCTTCTAGGCAAGCGCGTTCCAACCTAGACCTCATCATTGCTTTGCACTAAGCATGATTGTCGTCAAGCGCAAGCCTATCACGCAATAAAAAAAAAAAACTTTAATTAAAGTATTATTAAAAGCTTTTAAAAAGCAAAAGCAAATTTAAGAGCAAATGTTGTCAATCAATAAAAGAAATAAAACACAGTATTATGCGTAAGTACACATAGTTTATTAATACTATACAAATTATCAAAATGGGACACTTTTTAGCGATTCACACCAATTTTTGCATCTAACTCTTATTTATATGTGTGGAAGACTATTGTGGACTGTAGTATGTAGGTATTCTTGATAATAGAAACACACGACTCGTGGCACAGTGATTTTAATAGGTTTATACTAGGTACAAAGGAAGCGTATAATATGCGTCTTAGCCCTGTGGCAGTTCTTGAGGTAAGAGACAGATCGTCGGTCTATTTAGTACATATGACCGGTGAATGAGCAGTGAACGTCATAGACTATAAACATCTTATGTTGTGTTTCCAACATGCTGGGGGCGGCGATGCTTGCATGAATAAATTACTACTATCATTATTAAAATGTCTAAAATGCAACGCTGGATTAGCTCACAGCATCCTGGTTTACAAGTTATACTTATGTAAGTAACAATAATTAAATGAAAAGAATAAATTTAACTTTATATAATATTAATTGATTTGTTTTATTTTATCCTGTAAGAATCACTAGACAATATAATTGACTTGCAAAACCAATTTTGAAAAACTAATCTTTTACATTACATAATATACCAAGGTTTATATACCAATAGCTTAATAGGTATTATAACAAATTTTCTGCAAATAAATAACCCTGTACTTGTTTGCTCTAAAACCTTAACAAGACCTTTATTAAAATGTACAAATATTGAAAAGTTGCAATCATAGAGTACAGATACAACATTTAAGCATCACATAGCTTATTTAATTAATTTTAGCTATAACAATATTCTTCTAAGAATTAATTTCAATACTAGAATTTTACATGATATAATATTTAATGAATTGCAATGTATGTGCCACAATACTTATTCTAAGAAACATTGTAGAAAAAACCATACTAAGTAATTCTATTATATATGAGAAATGAAAACTTCTATTAAAAAAGAATAAACAAAAAACTGAAAACTTATTCTATAGGTAGTACAGATATACCGGATAGTATATACTTATTCTAAAGGTAATACAGAGATACCAGATAATGACCGCTTATAGACCTTTTTATTAGGTGTTATAACATCAACAACGCGAACCTTTTGGTCTTGGCCCGGGTACACTTTTATAACTCTGGCCATGGGCCATGTTAGGGGCGGCGTATTAGATTCTCTTAATATAACTAAAGATCCTACCTTAACATTAGGTAAATCGTCGCGCCATTTAGGTCGTGACTGCAAAATATTTAAATAATATTTATGCCATATATTCCAGAAATGACTCCTAACTTTACTACATATTTCCCAATATTTTAACCTATTTATAGGCATCGATTGGACATTTTCCTCAGGGAAAGCTGTTAGAGCGTTACCTACTAAGAAATGGCCTGGTGTCAAATAACTAAAATCATTTACATCATCAGCTGTGACCGGTAACAATGGTCTTGAATTTAGAACAGCTTCTATCTGACATAAAACTGTATTAAGCTGTTCGTATGTTAATACATAGTTCTGTATGATTCTCTTTAAGTGAAATTTCATGCTCTTAACACCTGCTTCGGCAAGACCAGCAAAAACTGGTGAGTAACTTGGTACAAAATGAAAAGTAATACCTTTTTGAGCTGCATACTCTTGCACCAGTGTTTGATGTTCTTGTGAGCTGTGTAATTTATACAAAGATTCTAATTCCTTGCTTGCCCTTTTAAAACAACCAGCGTTGTCGCAAAAAACCTCTATTGGTGCCATTCTTCTGGCCATGAAACGCTTAAAGCAAGAAAGAAAACTATCAGTGCTTAAATCAGAAGAAAGCTCAAGGTGTATAGCCTTTGTTACAAAACAGACAAAGATACATATATATCCCTTTGTATATAAAGCGCGTCGTATACGTGCATTTTTTACTTGAATAGGCCCTGCAAAGTCTATACCTATTTTCTGAAAGGGTCTGCAAGCTGTTACTCTTTGAGAGGGCAATGAACCCATTAGCTGTTTTGCACATTGAGCCTTCATTCTGAAACAAGTTAAACATTTATAAATTATCTTTTTAACATGTCTATGGCCCTTTACTAGCCAGTATTTTTGATTTAAATTAGCTAATAATAATTTAGCTCCTGCATGAAGCAGCCTCATATGCTCACTACGAATAATTAAATCTGTGATTCTAGACTGTTTGGGCAAAATAATAGGATGCTTTTGTGAAAATGAAACATTTGCATTTTCTATCCTACCACCTACTCTTATTATACCTTCCTTATCGATAAAAGGATGTAAAGGTTTTAAATTACCTTTTATGTTTTGTTTATTGGACATTAAATCATTAATCTCCTGCTTGAAATGAATGCTCTGTTCGTGCTTTATTATTTTATGTAAAGCATTTTCTAACTCGAGGGGAGACAGCGTGCCCGACTTTCGCGCAGCTTTATTTTTTAAATTACTACAGAACCTAATTATATAAGCCATAACCCGTGTCATTTTATTTATGTCAGAAAATCTATCAAGAAATTGAAAAAACTCATTTTCAGATTTAGTAATTAAGGTTACCTTGGCATCAGAGAGCGAAATACCTTTCTTTATTTCAGGCAAATCATCCTGGGCTGTCAAGGTAGGTGTATTTTGCTCAAATTTATACTTACTGTTCGCTAAAAATTCTGGCCCATACCACCACAGCTTGCAGTGTCTGAGTTGTTCAGGATCAGCTCCTCTGCTAACACAATCTGCAGGATTCTCCTCGCTAGCTACATGCAACCAGCGCCACCTAGCAGTTTGTTCCCGAATTAACTTAACCCGATTAGCAACATATGCTTGGAGTTTCATGGGCTCAGTTGCTATCCATGCAAGCGAAATTTGCGAATCTGAATACAAATAAATATCCTCTATATTTATTTTAAGGCTTAAGGTTTGATAAACTCTATTGATAAGCCTTGTAAGTAGGAGCATGGCATTTAACTCCAAGCGTGGAATGCTTAGTGCCTGATCGCTGCGGGGGTTAATTCGCGATTTAGAGCAAAGTAAAGACAGTGAAGCCTTACCTGATTGATCGACCACCCGTAGATAAACACAGCATCCATAGCCGACGGAACTTGAAGCATCAGAGAATCCGATGAGCTGCACAGCTTTAGCATCTTTAGTAATATTTATATTTCTATCAATATATATGGGTTGCATATTAGATAAGCTTTCAGCAAAGCATTGCCATTCTGCCAATAAACCTTTTGATGGTACCTCATCCCACCCAATTTTTTCTGACCATAATTTTTGCATAAATGCCTTAGCTCTGACTATCACAGGTGATATGAAACCTAACGGATCAAAAAATTTCGAAATATAGCTTAATATTTGTCTTTTGGTAGGGTTTTTAATATCAAAGGCTTCTGGACAAGATAATACAAAACTATCCTTTCTAATGTTAAGAGTCAGCCCTAGAGTTTTTAAATATAGGTTATTCTTTTGTAGGTCAAAATCATCAAAGTGCTGCTCGTTTGGAGGGATGCCATCTAAAATTTGCTGACAATTTGATGCCCATTTATGTGTG
Organism: Erebia aethiops; assembly: GCA_923060345.2. Lineage (NCBI taxonomy): Eukaryota > Metazoa > Arthropoda > Insecta > Lepidoptera > Nymphalidae > Erebia > Erebia aethiops. The sequence goes on along the minus strand of OV281084.1, from coordinate 7,721,319 downwards.
GTAAAGCCACCTTTATTTAGCAATTTACATAATTGCTCCTTAGCCTCTAACATAGTGCTTAGATCAGCATGTGAATAGCAAGCATCATCCACATAGGTGCAATTGTTTAAAATATATGATGCTAAAGGAAACTCTTCCTTATATTTGGTAGCGAGCTCATGCAAACATCTAGTAGCTAAGAAACCTGAGCTTTTTTGCCCATATGTGACAGTATCTAACTGTATACACTTTATTTGTTCATTAACATTGTTCCGCCATAAAATATTTTGCAAGCTAGCATGTTTTGGATTAACATTGACACATCTGAACATGCGACGGATATCAGTTGAGAATGTATATTCACCAAAACGAAATAAAAGCATAATATCAAACAAATCCTTTTGTACAGGAGGCCCATTAAGTAAAAGATTATTTAAAGAAACTTTCCTATCTGTGAGCATTGAACAATCGTATACCACCCTTAACCGAGTACTCTTACTTTGCTCATTATATACTGCATGATGTGGCATAAAATATAAAGGGTCTTTACTGAAATCTAATGAATTGAAATCAATATAGTGACCATGCCCTAATGAAATGTATTCATTTATAAATTTATCATACTCTGACAGTAAATTGATATTTTTATGCAATTTCTTTTCGAGGTTTAAAAACCTATATAATGCGAAATCAAATGAATTACCTAGAGTATCTTTAACTTGACTCAAAGGCAACTTTAATGGCAAATCAACTTGAAATTTATTGTTTTCATGAATGGTTGTTTGCTTAAAAATATTTTCACATAATTCATGTTCTGGGATATTTTCGCTGAAAGTTTCTGGTATTGTTTCAGAAGCCCAAAATTTTTGTAAAGTCTCATCAATATCTGATTTACTATTAATTGTACAGAGAGAAACCTTACTTTTATTTGATATAGATTGTGGTGGTAAAGCGCCAGCTATTACATGGCCAAACCTTGTACTGATGAAGCGGGGTTGCAGATGCTGGTTCTCAGCAGATTGCAGAGCTTGTTGCTGCAAAGACGCCAGCGGCTCCGGGGTCAGCATCTGGAAAAATATGTCAGCTCCAATTAGCATATTTATTTCTGATGGAATGTTAAAGTCCACATCAGCTAGCTCCACATCGGGAGGGATAATAATAGACGAAGCATCTATTTTATATTGGGGGATATTGCATGTGATTTTATTTAGCACATGACAATTAATTGTCACCCTATAAGGTGTGACTAATGAAAACACTTCAAGGGGAATTGAATAATTTGCAGCATTCTTGGAATTGCCGATTCCCACTATATTGGTATTGTCTCGCTTAGGGGTAATACCTAAGATTTCAATAACCTTACTTGTAACAATGGATATCTGCGATGCAGAATCCAAGATCGCCTTCAGATGAATTTCCCTGCCATTCTGCGCATACAACTTTACCTTGACTGTAGGCAATAAGACTCTGTCCGAGCTAACGTTGGACATCAATGATACTGGCTGCTCTGAGGCAGTATTGTCATGAAGGACGGTACTGTGAGCTGGGTCCTTGCATATTTTACAGCGGAAATGAAATCTACACTTTCCTGTATGCTTATTTAAACAACTATTACATAAGCTATTATCCTTACAAAACTTAATCTTCTCAGTGAAAGGCAAGATTTTAAATTTACTACAATTAAATAATTTATGTTGTTCAGACTTACAGTGTGAGCACGAGCCAGCGCCTGGTTTGGTGGTAATGTTCACCGCTGCCTTGCGAGCCTTGCCTGAAGTTGAAGGTTCCGCATTCTCTAATGCCAAGGCCCTCTTTTCCAGGAACATCAGGATATCATTCACCGTTGGTTCGTCTTCATCGCTTCTCTCAAATTGGTAAGCCCGGGATGTGTAGGTATCTAATTTTCGATATAAAATCCGAGTAGCCGTCTGCGACTTCATAACGGGCGGATCGCGCTCGTGACTTTCTTGTTAATATTTAATTATAAACTTATTATTTTTGAATGGTACTTTCGTTAAAATATCAAAAAGAGTGCAAAGTGAGCGTATAAGTGTTTGTGAGATAAATTTTTGAGGAACTCCAGTAAAAACCTGTGATTTAAATATTGATAGACCTGACTGTTTTAGTGCACAAAAACAACCGTAAACAAAACAGTAATCAGTATTGGTCCACGAAGTAGTACAGTGTATAATTATTATTTTCTACAACACTCGCAACTGTTCTCATAAAGTGTTAAAAATTTCAAATTAACTATTTAATACGATAAGTAAGATTTGAAGTTATATATCAAGTGGGTAGAAAGACAATCTACCGCAACTGCATACTGATTGACATTTTCGCATCTTGCCGTAAGCGTTTCGATGGCGTATTGGTAACTACGTTGCCTTGCGCGCTAATCGCACCCGGTTCAAAACCTACCGCGGGACCCAAGATCTTTTTCGATTTTTCATTTCATTCTACAATTTCTGACCCAATATTTAGAATGGTTGGTACTTGTGAAGCATGCAAAGAGCACATCGCCGTGACCGTAAAGCGAATAAAGTGCAATATATGTAACAGCATATACCACTCTGATTGTGTTGGATTCACGGGGGACTCGACTTTAGCAAGGACTCAGTGGAAGTGCCCAAACTGCGTGGCTGCAACACGAAAAGGCGGGGACAATAGTAATACACCGGTCAGAGCTGAGAAGTCAAGCAAGATCCCGCGCTCGGCCGGTGCCGATACCGATGACGTGGTGTCCGAGTGTGACGTCACAAAGGCACTAACGGAGAACTCAAAGTTACTCAGTCGTTTCGAGAACATCTTGGACACTAAGCTGAAAACAATCAAACATGAAATTATTGAGGAACTAAAGACGACCATCTTTACGGAAATAAAAACCGAAATCGCATCGTTGTCAGCAGAATTCTCCCATCTACAGGCCTCTTATAGTCAGCTCCAGATGGAAAATGATCATCTCAAAAGCGATCTGCGCACACTCCAGGAGCGCATCAATTTATCCGAGGATCAGGTATCGGATCTGCGCGCCCAATTTGGTAGACAGCAGCAGCAGGCTAGAATAAACAATCTGGAAATAGTAGGGCTGCCGCAAGCCAGCAGTGAATCACCCGTGGATCTGGTATTAAAGATAGCCGAATACGCCGGTGTCGACCTTAAGCACGTTGATATCGAATTTGCGCATCGCGTTCAACCACAAAAAACTATAGCCGGAAGACCTAAGCCCATAGTAGTGAAATTGAAAGACCGACTGTCTAAAGACAAACTACTTTCCGGCTTGAAAAGGAAAAAGGGCGTCTGCACGAAAGACGTAGGTATCGAAGGCATGGAGAAAAAATTCTTCGTTAACGAGCACTTAACTCCGGAAAATAAGCAGTTATTGAAAGCAACTAAAACTCTTGCACAACAAAAAGCCTACAAGTTTGTTTGGGTTCGCAATTGCAACATTTTTTTTTTAAGAAAAAACGAAGAATCGCCTGCTTTGAACATACGTCACGAAAAGGATCTATCAAAAATAAAATAATATCACGCGGTATCCAAAATTTCTGTGATCTTTTAACAAATTACTATGTCTGTCGCTATACTTCGCAACATACTCGTTTGTATCATACTAGACCGAATAAATTTCACTTAACATGTGCACTACACGCATACCCCATCACACTACAAAACAAACCACACAACCTGCAGTCCTTATTCGCACCCTTAATTACTACACAAAATAAAACAAGCACACATCACAGCAACCAAAGCCACTTTGTTCCTAAAAGCCCCCTCCTAGTTTATAATAATTACCCTCTAGTCCTCACCCACTTCTTAAATGCAACCCATTATAAACCACGTACATCAAGTATATATCACTACTATATCTTGGTACGAATTAAGTATCCACAGGCGTTAATACCATAACATTACTTTACCAGAATGTACGTGGTTTGCGTACCAAAACTGAGGTGTTCCGACTGAATGTTCTAAATCACGACTACGACCTCATTTTAATCACCGAATCGTGGTTAACTGAGGGTATTTATGACCGTGAAATATGTGACGACCGATATGACGTCCTTCGATGTGATCGAAACCCGGAGACATCCACTAAGAAAAAGGGAGGCGGAGTCTTATTATGTGCTCGTAAAGAGTTACATATACAGTTACATCGGGAGTGGGCCTGCTCTGGCGTCGAATCTCTATGGGCTACCATACCCGCTCATTCTCTGAAAATACAAAGTAGTCGTAACATTCACATCGGGCTTATTTACGCACCGCCTGACAACCTCTTACCTGCTCGTCTTGAGTCTATCTCTTCTCGCCTTGCTGAGCTTGTTGCCAAGTACCCTAACGACTACATTATATTAGCGGGCGATTTCAATCTGCCAAATGTAACGTGGTCTGATTCCGGACCTACCATCCAAAAACGGGGAGCTGTGGAGTTACATAACGCCTTTACGAATATCATAGATATATGTAATCTATCAGGACTAAAACAACAGAATACTGTGCGAAACTGTAAACAAAATACCCTGGATCTGTTGTTCAGTAACATAGACTTTAGCGTAAGCTACTGCTCAAGCCCTCTAGTCCCAGAAGACATTTTTCATCCGTGTCTCCAATTTAATCTTTCTAGTCTGCTTTTCCGTAACACTCGTCAAAAACCTGTAAAAAAACCTAACTTCTTCCAAGGAGACTACGTCAAAATCAACGAGTACTTATCCAAGATCAATTGGCACGAGGCACTATCAGCTAACTCAATGAACGGTGTAGTCGAAATATTTTACTCCATTCTAAAGGAAGCCATTAAGAAATTCGTTCCGGTAAAAGTCAAGTACAAATCTAATTTTCCAGTATGGTACTCCAAATCTTTAATTCACATAGTGAAAGATAAGCTTCAAAAGCATAAGCAATGGAAAGTTCACCAAAACCCTCGTGATTATGATGAGTTCGCTATTCTAAGGACCAGACAAAAACTGATTCAAGACAAGTGTTACGCCTCTTACACACAAAGAATGCAAACTTACATTCTCAAGGACCCTAAGCTTCTTTTCTCTTTCACTAAATCTCTTAGAAATAATAAAAATGGATATCCCACCAAGCTAACATTAGGCAATACAGTTTATACTGACGAAGCCTCTGCATGTAACGGTTTCAGTGAGTATTTCGAGAGTGTTTTTGTAAAACCAGCAAACTCGTACGACTTGACAAATCTCTCAAATTTGAACTACAAAGAATCTATTTGTAAAATCATCATTGACGAGGATAATGTACTTAAACTTCTCAAAACTCTAAAAACTAATAAGGGAGCTGGTAGTGACGGTATCCCACCAATTTTTCTAAGCAAGTGTGCTACAAATCTGGCTAAACCGCTATCGATCATTTTTAACCTTTCCATAAACGTCTATTGCAGTTTCCCAGATATCTGGAAAGAAGCTTTAATAGTACCCATTCATAAAAGTGGATCACGAACCCAAATAGAGAACTATCGACCTATCTCTATCCTTAACGTGATGAGCAAGTTGTTCGAATCCGTTGTTTACTCACACATATCCCCAATTATTTCTAGATCTATCCCCAACGAGCAGCACGGCTTTATGAAAAATCGTTCCACGGTCACAAACTTAGCGGTCTTCACGGACTACGTTTTGCGGGGCATGGATGAGAGGTGCCAGGTGGACGTGATCTACACTGATTTCGAAAAAGCTTTCGATCGTGTGGATCACGTGATCCTGCTTCATAAGCTAAGCATCTTAGGAATTAATGGCAACTTACTCCGATGGCTGACCTCATATATTAAAAACCGTATGCAGGCAGTAGTAACGGGCAGTGCTAGAAGCGATTTTATAACTATACCGTCAGGGGTACCCCAGGGATCTATTCTCGGTCCCCTTTTATATAATGCATATCTATTCGATATTGATAGCTGCTTTAGCCACGCACAACATCTTATGTACGCTGACGATAAGAAAATCTTCCTTAAAATACGTTCTCTTGATGATTGTCTTCTCCTACAAGAAGACTTAAATGCCCTGGCTGAATACTATGTCCGGAATAGAATTATTGTCAATGTTAAAAAATGCCACCACATAACACTATCTCGTAAAACTAATTCAATTGCTTTTGACTATAAAATCAATGGTGTTAACATTGCAAAAGTCGCAACCGTGAAAGACCTGGGTATTAAAATCGACGCTAAACTATCAATGAATGAGCATGTCGAAGCCGTGGCGCACAAAGCCTACAAACAACTCGGCTTCATTAAGCGAGTCACTCGTACTTTCAATAATATTGAATGCATAAAAACTCTATATTTTGCTTATGTTCGTAGTCTTCTTGAATATTCATGTAACATATGGTCACCTTATTACGTTATACATACTCAAAGACTCGAGTCAATACAAAAGCAATTTCTGAGGTACCTGGCTTTTAAAGAATTCAAAACATTTAACAGTTACAAAGAAGCCTGTACTCATTATAAAATAGACTCACTGGAACTAAGAAGAAACCAAAGTGACATGCTGCTGTTACAAGCTATTTTGACTGGCCAAATTGACTGTCCTGGCCTGCTGTCAGCTTTCTCATTAAACGCTTCCCCTTTTAGGCCCCGAAAACCCAAGCTACTATGTGTGCCAAAATCAAACACAAACTACGCCCAAAACTCTGTAATTATACGCTTATCGCGAACCTACAATAAAGTTTACTCCGATCTTGACCTTTTCCGTCTATCTAAAACTCAATTGAAAAATGCAATCATTAAACTACATCGGAAATAGTAGTATTTACATTTAGTACACAAGCACATCCCTCATAACACACATACACACCCGCACACACACACACTCACACCCACATACACACACACACACATACCCGCGCGCACTTGCACTTTTTAAATTTTTTAACTTTTAACTTTAAGCTTTATGGTACCTATTTATTTTAATAATTGTATAATAATTATGTAATCTTTTTGGCCTTATTTTAGTTTTTTAAGAAATAACTGTAAATTAAAATGTAAAAACGCTGTTGATTACAGACTAATAAACAAAATAAAAAAAAAAATAAAAAAAATGGATAAAATGATAGGATCCCAAGTGTCTGTTTTTACACTGAGATTTTTTAAGGCTGATAAGCATTGTTTAACTTTGGACACAAAATCTCTAAGGATAATTGGAGTAGATTTTACCAATGCATTCATATCAAGCAAGGAATTAATATGCTCATTAATAATTTTAAACCTATGGTTATACCTCTCATCGAGAAGCCTGATAGCCTCATCATAACTATCTGCTACAAGGGGCAAGTTTTTTATTATGTCAAAGGGTTCGTTTTCTACAAAAGTCCTAAGGTAATACAATTTTTGAACGTTATCAATTGACCTATCATTATGTATGACGGCTTTAAATAAATTGATGAAAGGTGTTTAATCCGCGTACCTACCTGTGAAAGTTTTAATGTCAATTTTTGGCAATTTAGCCTTGAAAGTTCCGGCCTCCTGGGAGGGTATAGATTTGGTTTTGATGGCCTCATTTAACACAGTCAAGATATGAAAGTATTTTCCTTCAACCTCTGATACATCTTCACGACGTTGGTCATCCTCGTCCAAGGCTAATATTTGTTTGCTATAGGCCTCATATTCTTTGAATAATTCAACTATTCTAGCACGCTTTGTTTCTAAATTAAATATATTTGACATATTGACGTCTTGTTCGTTAGAAACAAATAAATATAAGCGTGAAATAGACGCTTTCGTATAGCCACGTGCGGCTGTTTTACTTTAGGCTCATTATTTTCTGACATCTTTCACTAATAATAAAATTGCACTTAATCAACCTTAAGATTATTCAAAAACTGACAATTTTCACTATAATAACACTACTTTATAAACGATCTAAATACTAAAGTCCCAACAAGTAACTAATAGCTATGAACACACAGTAAAAATGGCGGAATTAAGCGTCACTTTACACTTATGACTTATTACGCAGTTCAGTTCTAAAATAGACACAACAAAACAGGAAGTATGGCGTAGTGAATGAATGAAAACGTGGTTGCGCCAATGTGGCACCTCGTCGACCAATCACGATGCTCGGCTGTCGGCGGACGATCAGGAACGCTGCTCTGATTGGATCGCGCCCGCGCTTGATTCTTGCCGTCGCTCCGCTATTGGACGAATGCGTACGGGGTTCGCACAATGCTCGCACAATGCTCGCAGCGCTTTATAGCGCTGTATGAAATATGATGAAGAAATGGCGATGGAAGTTTCAGACAAATCTTGAAATATGGATGCTCCACCTCAATTATATTTTACTGCAATCGCACAGTCGACGGTTTCTCGCAGATCGGCAGGATAACATGCGATCTGAATAATTGCGCTCCTTTGTATCGCTGCAAATTTTGACTCACGTAGGTACTGGTACAGTGTGGCCTGGCCGCGTGTCGATCTTGAAAATCCGCTTGAAAAATGGCGTTGAGGTATTAATTCTCACGGCGTAGAAGGACCAATTCATGTGGAAGACTATTGTGGACTGTAGTATGTAGGTATTCTTGATAATAGAAACACACGACTCGTGGCACAGTGATTTTAATAGGTTTATACTAGGTACAAAGGAAGCGTATAATATGCGTCTTAGCCCTGTGGCAGTTCTTGAGGTAAGAGACAGATCGTCGGTCTATTTAGTACATATGACCGGTGAATGAGCAGTGAACGTCATAGACTATAAACATCTTATGTTGTGTTTCCAACATATGAAGTTTACGCATAGAAACTTAAACAGAACTATTAGGTACTGAAAAAAATGTTGCAATTGCCGCTTTTGAATCCCGAGCACGAGATTTTCATTTATAGTAAGAACCCTGACAGTAGTGAGAAATCCAAAAGCACAATTAAAAATCAGTGCTGTCGTTAAACACGCAACTATTTACAAGGAATAAGAAGCTTAATATGCTATAATCTGAAAAAATACAAATCTTTACAACGTACATCTTGCGATTAGCACCGCCACAACACCATTTATAAATATTCGAATTTGCTCTCAACGTACGTTTCACTCCGATACCGGAGCATCCTCAAGAGATGTTAACTCTATAATGTACGATTGTAATGCCTTACAATCGTACATTGTCGAGTTTTGAGCTACGAAGGCGGACTTTTTGAGCTAGTGATGGAGGTGAAAATATTATTCATTCGTTTCTAAATAAAATTAATTTAGTTAAAAAACTCCTTTGCGATACTGCATCGTTTACTTTAGTACCATGATAGCGGAATCTTAGGTCTAAATATGTTTTAATCACACTTTTTATGAGCAACAATCGGTGATTAGTGTTATGCTCAGGATCGTTCCTCAGACACAAAAGATTTTCTGTATTGTAAAATTCAACGAGAAACTTAAATACATAAAGGTAATAGTTTTCAGGTTTCGTTTTATCATTTAGAATTGGTTTTATCAATTTTTCAATTTTTTTCACGATGTCTTGTACTCCTGAAGAAGCATATTTGAGCCCACCCCTTGACTTTAAATAAATTAAAGTATTAGTATTTTCTTCGCCATTTAATAAACTAATACACGATTCACATTTAATTGTTCTGGATAATTTCCTTGTAATGAAACCTGCTATATAGTCAACAACACTGTCAGTATAATTATCCAAGTCAGAACTTATATAGTTTATATACTTCTCATAAAGGTCGCTGTGTTCGTCTTCAATTTGTACGAGGGATTTTTTTTCAGTCAAATCATTGATAGTATCAGCTGGGTTTTTGCTTGAACAAGTTAAAATATTAATTTGTTCAAGTGGGACGCAATTCCCAATGCCACCATCTTTTATTTCAGCTCTTATAAGTAATCTCTTATAAGCCGCACGAAATTGAATAGCACTGGGATTATTATTAAATCCACCTCTTGCCCTTACCGCAGAAAAGAAAAGTTCTACATGATCTTGGCTTATTTTATATAGAGGGATGTATTTCAATATATTTGTATCTTCTACTAAATATTCATATAATCCCAGTGCACTGTGCATATTTATGATAAAGCTGATAAATCCTGTTTTTCTGCGGCATTGTATTAGGAGTTCTCCTGAAGGAAGCTTCAAGGTTCGTAGATACTCAATGGCATATTCAAATAAAGCTCTCACCATTCCAATGTTATCTGGACACAATGCTTTTTTCCAGCCTGGAGGGCGAATCGAGTAGCTGTTTAAAACGTCGAAAACGTCATTAATAATATTTAGAAAGTTAATAGTCCCCTCGCAGTCTTCGAATCCTTTGATTTTTAATTTGCTCCGACAGTATTCAATCGCATCTGCAACTGAACTGCTAAATAACTGAGTAGCCAGTTTCACTTTCATTTTTTGTTTACAGAATATGACATGAGCCTTCGATATTTTATTAGCGAGGTGTAATCCTTTTTTTTCTTGAAGATCAAGTAAAAGTTCTAGGTATTTAAAATCTATTCTTCGACCGTAGTGGTCAATAAATACTTTTAATTCTCCAAAAGCATTACGAATTAATTTTATTGCGTGGCACGGGTCGATGAAAGCTTGAATGTGGCTATTACTACATTGAAAGCTTGTAGAATTTGGATTGCTCATAATATTTTTACCCAAACATTCAAACATGCTAAAATTGGGTGCCGGTCCATCACATGTGATACTCACAACTTTGACTCCTACATTTTCACATAACTGTATGGCGGTTTTAATAAGTATACTTTTTTGTTCACCAGTTAGCGTTGTTATGAAAAAATAACCAATTGGTAACTTCCAAGTACCGTTGACGCAATTTAAAAGAATAACGAGGCTTTGGTTTGCTTCACTGACACTGTCACTGTCAAGGTTGTGGCCGTAATCTACGCGCCCGTAATATTTTTGCGCTTTTGGGTCCCAAGTGAGTGACTTTCTAATCGCCATCTCATCAAAAATTAAACTACATACCACTGGGTGTGGACTATCTGCTACCTTTTGTTGCAACAAATCTAACGCTTCTTTTGTAAAGCCCGCCTCACAATCAATGTGCTCATACCACTTACACAGTGTTCGGGTATGTGGCAAGCAGGTATTATATGTTTTTCTGATAAAATTGTATGCCTTTGGAGACAAGAAATGCAACGTCAGGGCAAACTTTCTGATTTCCTCAGAGTATTTTCTATTCAGAGGAAGCCCTTTTGATTTGGCAATTTGCCGTTTAAGAAAATCTTCAGGCCCTGCACATTCTTTTAAAAGCAGAGATTCTTCCGTGTTGATTTTATTTGTCTCCTTTAAATGTTCAATGATATCACTTAATACAGCTATTTTCTTATTTCTTTTTCTCACTTTTTCGTTGAGCCGTTTGATTTTGTTGCGTTGAATCATACATGTTTTTGTGAGTTGTTTAATTTTATTCATATTTTGCTGCATCTGAAATAAATGACCATTAACTGTTTAGTTTTTGTACCTGGATAAATGGGATCGATAAGGTATCATTGATCCGATTGAGGTAAAAGTAAACTTATTGGAGGCATAAGACGCTAAACCTTTAAATTACATTTTTGGGCAATAAATTAATAAATGTATTTTATTTCTAACTAAAGTACACTTTTCAATAACACGTAGTTGTTATCTAGCCCTAACGTTCAATACCATCAGTGTACAATAGATGGCATGCGAGTCGCATTGTAGCGCATGCCAGGCATACACTAGTAATCCAAACTATTTTATTACAAATGCGTGTCTCTGTTTGTCTATTACGCTTTAATGGCCTATCTTTTCAACCGATTTTGTTGAAACTGGTATAGAGGTAGATTACATTATATCTCGAGAAAGTACAAAGGCTACTTTTTATCCTGAAAAATTAAAGAGTCCTCCCTGAAATTAAGAAAACTGGACCCGTGCGGACGAAGTCGCGGGCATCATCTTATATACGGATAAAAATAACTACCTCTGCACAAGCCGAATTTATTGTAATATTCTGTGACTGTGTCGATGTTCCGGCAAATAGTTGCAATTCTTGGACATGTTCCTTTTCAATTAGCAGAGATGAAGTGTTCAAATTAGATATCTGTAAAAGATTTCAATATTATTTATGTAAAAATAAAAACTAATTCAACTAGTCTAAAACGATCTGGGTAACATTTTAATTTATCCATAATTTTCAAAACGCAAAGATGTGAAATTATATCAAAATAATAATAAATAAATATATTTTATAAAACCTTAAATATGTATTTCAAAATATAGATTCGATTTACTTTTTTTATTTACTTTTACCATAGCAAAAGATATTTGGTATTAGCATAGCATAAACAATACTTTAATATATGTATAAAAATAATTATTGATATTTAAAACGAATTACCTCTGTACAAGCCACATCTTGTGTAATATTCTGTGACTGTGGCGTTGCTCCAGCAAATGCAATCGACTCTTGAACATTTTCAATTAAAACAGATGTAGTCGGTGAAATAGATGTCTGTAAAAGAATTTTACATTTTGTAAATATATTTGACACTAACATTTGCGCGCGACTTCGTCCGTGTGGACTAGTCCCCTACAATTTTTTTTTGCCATTTTACCACCATTTTACCAATTATTATACCAATAATTTGCAAGAGAACTTACAAAGGTAGTTTTTAGTTAGTCTATAACTCGAAAAACATACGACTTTTATATTATCTTTCAACCTCAATGTCACACCCTTTGGGGTAGGATTTCTCTAAACCCTTTCTTAGCTTATACTTACGCTGTAGAAGAAATCTACGTTCCAACTTTCAATTTAATAATTACAGTAAAGAAAAATAAAAATTCTACATAGTAGGTACCAATCAATTCTTTACTAATAAAATAAACAGAATCTATGATAGTCCTTTGACGACCTCCGTGGCGCAGTGTGTATCGTGTCGATCCCCGGCAGGGTCAATTTGGAAATATATAATTTCTGAATTTTCCCTGGTCTGGCCTGGTGGGAGGCTTCGGCCGTAGCTAGTTACCACCCTACCGGCAAAGACGTGCCGCCAAGCGATTTAGCGTTCCAGTACGATGCTGTTAAGAAACAGATTTGGGGCATGGGTTTAATCCCATAACTAACTAACTATAACTGCTATACTCCTAACAGGATAGCCCGCTACCATCTTAGAATGCATCATCACTTAGGTGAGATCGCAGTCAAAGGCTAACTTGTAGTGGATAAAAAAAAGTCTGAAAATACTCTCAAGTTTAATATTTACCATAACAAAAAGCGAAGGAACTGTATTATCTCGCAATCTCACTATGTCAAGAGTTCTGTTGAAGTATCTCTCTTCAAAATGTTTTGAACAAACCCATAGACTTTTATGTCGAGGATTTATATTTTCGACACCTATAGCTTCAATCCATTTTTTCTTCAACTTTTCATTAGCTGGAAACCTGAAGATAAGAAGACATTAATAGAACATTAACATTAATAGAATAGAAAATATTATAAATGCGAAAATGTGTCTCTCTGCCTGTTTGCTGCGCTTTAATGGCCCATCTTCTTAACTGTTTTTGATGAAATTTGATAGGTATAGAGATAGGATCCGGGAAAATTGAGGAGTTCCTGTGGGAAATGGAAAATGGAAAAATCTAAATCAACACAGCAGAAGATGTGGACAACATCTGTTGTAATTTTTCATATTATATTCTAGTAGGTATATAGGTACAATATATAAAAAGTATTACACTAAGCGGAAAAACAGAAATTTAAATTATAACCTGTTTGGTGTTTATGCGAATTATCTGATGTTGTTATGCGCAGTAATGCATTAAAATTATTTATTCAAGACGTTTAGCGTTAACTATAATACTATCGACAAGTTGATCTTGATTGACAATGGACATCCCTAAGTCTCATGTTTACATTACATGCATGTACTTATTGCAACGTGATTACTACTTATCAGCGTTAGTTACAAGACGATATGGATAATAAAATGCTTACACGTTCACTTTTAATAAGATTATTGGAAAAATAGCGAAGAAATACTTTCAGTACAAAAATAGTTACAATACTAACCTATGAAAAGTTAATCCTGGCCGAGTTTTGTCTTTTTGAGAGCCACACTGCCTGATGCTACACATAGGCATATTGGAATTAAGTTCCACTTGATGTTGTTATGAACTTTTATTTGATATTTTTAGAGTATCTAGCAACAATCCTATCAACACGCAGTTACTTGACAGGTGGTTGACAGCTGAAGCACGCTGAAGTACAACCAATTACATAACCAGTACATTATCGCATAAAATGGCGGATGGCACCCGGCCTCAGTATACAAGTTTATTATATACTTCAACTCCATGTATTTGTTACCTCCATGGCCACAACACCTCGTTGCTCTCCTTAAATCACTATATAACAACTGTCAAGGTTTCGTTAGGGTTGAAAAGACACTTTCTAAACCATTCCACTTTCATAAGGGGGTGCGACAGGGCTGCATATTGTCACCCATACTCTTCAACGTGTATGGGGAGTACATAATCCGTCGCACATGCGAATCCTGGGATGGTGGTATCACCATTGGGGTGACCAAAATCACTAATCTGCGTTATGCTAGATATAAGATAATGATAGTGGACCGAAGTGGCAAAATAAATCGTACTGGAGCGCTCAAACTTGAAGTGGGCGATAATTTTGTATATCTTGGCTCTTGCATAACCAACAATGGTTCATCTGAACCAGAAGTGCGCAGGTGGATTGGCATGGCTAAAAATGCTGTCCCAGCTGTCGAAGATCTGGAGTAGCGATATATCGATACGCACTTTTATATGGCTCTGAGACATGGACTCTCCGATCTGCAGACCGCAAACGCATAGATGCCTTTGAGATGTGGTGCTGGAGGAAAATGCTTAGGATACCCTGGACGGCTTTCAGAACCAACGCCTCCATCCTAAAGCAACTGAAGATTACCACCAGGCTATCTACCACATGCCTACGGAGAACCTTGGAGTACTTCGGACACATTGCCCGCAGAAACCCTGATAATCTGGAGAAACTGCTACTAACGGGCAAAGTGGAAGTGGCAAAGAGGCTAAGAGGACGTAGCCCTATGCATTGGGCCGACCAAATAAGCACCACACTCGGCACACCTGTCCACGTTGCTCTGCACCATGCAACGGACAGACCAAGATGGCGCAACATCATAAAAGAAAAGATTCTCCGTGGCAAGGATCACGACCCTCAGCAGTGAGGCGGACGATGCATGGAGGAGGTGTTAGTTATATATGGATATTATTAGTATTGATTGTCGTGAACAGTCAACTATGAATTACTATGTCGGAATAAACAGTTTAATTTTGTTGTTATTAATCTGTTTATTCCGATTTACCATAAGATACATAATCGATGAATTAACCCTTTCCTATCAGTAGTTTAGGCATATTATCATATATTTTTATTCAGTTGATTGATATACATAATATATGACAGAGCCTTTATCTCTTTAATACCTGTATTGGCAACACATTAGTTTAATAATACTAAGTAGAAGGAAGGAATTTAAAAAATTGTAATTTTTTTCTCAATTTATTGTAAAAACGAAACTTACGAACTAAATTCTTACTCTGAGTAGTCAGCGAATATATTGTTACAATTAAGATGCATCTAAGATTAGACAAAAACCCTATCAGCCTCTTCCACGAGCGAGCGAGCGGCTTGGCTTAGGCCCGGGCTCCAACAGAGCGGAGAGGAGACGAGAGGAGAGATGTTACTTAAAAAACCAATAGAATTTCGTTATTTCTACATCTCGTCTCCGCTCAGCTTCAGTGGATACCACTGAGCGCAACTTTAAAGTTCCTTAACTTTTTCATTTGTTGAGATATTTTAATCATTCTTTCATATTTTTGTTTTATTTTGTCTAAATTTGCATATTAAATTTAAAAAAATGGTTAACTGCTCCATTTGGTACTTACGAGTATAGCTCAGGTTTAGTACTTTTATTTCTGAATTTTCTCTATATATTTTATTTATATTTTATCATCATATATATATAGATGTGCTATAAAATTTGAAATGATTTCTACGCGTTCGTGCGCATGCGTGCCGCGTCTATGATGTGCAGGCTAGTGAGCAGCACTAACACCCTCCTCAGCACATTGGCTACTAAGCTGGACAGCCCTCTCTGGAGGTGCTGTAATGGTGCACACATTCTCGTTAGGAGGACGAGCCTTGTAGATGTGTCGAGGCTTTAGGTATAAGCGTAGGTTAGGTTAGGTTAGGTATTTTGTTTTTGTTTTTTTTACTAACATAGGTTAAGACGTGATTTGTTATTAAAAAATTATGGGCTGGCAGTTTGTAGTTGCCTGAAATAAAAACTTATTTATTTATATATTTAAAATAGAAAATATTCCTTGGTACTCTGTAGGAGCTGGTAAAACTTTCATCGTCTAACTCATTAAAGAGAGTAAAAATTCTCCATGAATGGTATGGTACTCCAAATGACTTCTTCTCCAAAATCGATGTACTTACATACAAAAGACTTTTCGCCAGTATGATTTCTCATGTGACTCAGTAAATTACTGTTTTCTGTACATTTGTAATTGCATAACTTACATGCAAAGGGCTTTTCGCCAGTGTGAGTCCTCATGTGACTCAGTAACGGACTGTTTTCTGTACATTTGTATTTGCATAACTTACATGCAAAGGGCTTTTCGCCAGTGTGAGTCCTCATGTGACTCAGTAACGGACTGTTTTCTGTACATTTGTATTTGCATAACTTACATACAAAAGACTTTTCGCCAGTATGATTTCTCATGTGACTCAGTAAATTACTGTTTTCTGTACATTTGTAATTGCATAACTTACATGCAAAGGGCTTCTCGCCAGTGTGAGTCCTCATGTACTTCACTAAACTACTGTTTTCTGTACATTTGTACTTGCATAACTAACAAGTAAAAGGCTTTTCGCCAGTGTGAGTCCTCATGTGCCTCACTAAACTACTGCTTTGTGTACATTTGTACTTGCATAACTTACAAGCAAAAGGCTTCTCGCCAGTATGAGTCCTCATGTGCTTCACTAAATCACTTTTTGCAGAACATTTGTAATTGCATAACTTGCAAGCAAATGGCTTTTCGCCAGTGTGAGTCCTCATGTGACTCACTAAACTACTGTTTACTGTATATTTGTACTTTTTTTTTTTTTTTTTTTTTAATCCTTTATTTGAAGGGGTTTGGTCACGTAGTGATCATGTCACCCCTGTGGAATCTGAAAACCTTATAAAAACATCTTATTCTAGTAAAACATCATGCGCTCTGCGTCTTAGCCCTATTAATACTAGTTTATACAGCATTCTGGCCTTTTCTGATGTCGGAGAGGTCAGAATGCTGTTCCACACGCCTGTGTCAAGCGGATTAATGTAATGCAACAAATTCAACCTTTCAGCTTCGTTCCGGACACATTCAGCCATTATGTGCAGCACGTCCTCCACGGTATCGCACTCCGAACAATTAGGTGATGGGGCCTTTCCCATCAGTGCCGCGAAACTGTTTAAAGGAATGTGTCCAGATCGAAGCCTATGTGCAATTACCACCTCGGTCCTACTCATGTTGGCATTCAGAAACCATGGTTGGTGACGCAAACATGGTTGTATGGTTTTGTACCATATGCCTTTCGTTACCGATCGTTCGTCGAAATACTCCCTCCATGACTGAGTACAAATTGTTTTTAAAACATTCAGAAGTTCTGAATATATGGGTAAACAATTAAAGGGAATGCCATCAACAGTCGCTTCCTTTGCTAGCATATCGACTTTCTCGTTTTCTGGTATGCCAACATGAGAAGGTATCCATTGTAAGACCACTTTTTTATTGTTCTCGAGGAGTTTATAAATTACTTTTATAATATCATAAGCTATGGACATTCCTCGGAAACCGGGGCTCGTACATCGACAAAGATGTTGGAGCGCACTCCTCGAGTCCGTGAAAATTACGCAATCTTTACAGTTCACATTGTTTATATAAGATAAACATTCCAAAATGGCGATTAATTCTGTATGCATAATCGATATTTTAGCCTCTATTTTAAGTTTCACAAAGCCAGTGTTCTGTGGATCATAGAATGCTGCTCCAACATCTTCTCTGTCTTTAGAACCATCCGTAAACAAGTAATAATGATTCGGGAAGTTCTGACGTAATACCTCGTTACATATATTTCCGAGGTCCTGTGTATTGTATGATTTTTTCGGTTGGTTAACTGTTTTTAAAAGGGGTCGAATTGCCGAAGACAGATCCACGTTGCTTGCCCATGTGTCTAACTTGAACATCTCTAAGCCTGTACTTTGCTTTATAGGGATTAATTTGAGAGCTTCGTGAACTGTTATTAACAAGGGTTTTTTCTTATTTCGCCAGTTGGCGCTCTGACATGCACAAAACAATTCCTCCAATAAGCCTATGGTTTCATTATTTGCAAAAGACCTGCATTTCAGCCAAAATTTTCCCGCCAAGTAAAACCTTCGGAAACACAGTGGTTCAATATGCAGTTCCGACTCCATGACATGGACTGCTGTGCTTTTAATAAAACCTCCGATGATACGTAAACACTGGTTTTGAATCGTATCAATTTTTTTTAAATGTGTCTTAGCGCTGTTGTCATATAGGAAGCAACCATAATCCATTTTACTTCTGACAATGGATGTATACAGGCGTCTTAAATGGCGTGGATGTATGCCCCATCGGGAGCCCGCCAATGTCTTGAGAATATTCGTCGACTTCAGAGCTCTGCTCTTCAGTTCATCTATATGTTTAGACCATCTTAAGGATCGATCTAACCAAAGCCCTAAATATTTATAGTTTTCTACTATTTCTAGTGAAGATCCGTTAAGTTTTAAATCGATGTTATCTCGTCTGTAACTAGCTTTAAAAATCATTACTTTACTTTTAGATATAGATATATCTAGACCTATGTCTAAAAGATATTTTGATAGTTGGTTAAGCGCGACTTGTAATTTTTCAACAGTTTGTAAAATATAATCACAAGAAGAATATAGGACGAAATCATCGGCGTACTGTGAGATAAAAACACTGGTTATGCCTTTAGATATATGTGCAGTTACGATATTAAACAACAATGGCGAAAGAGGATCACCTTGTGCCAATCCACGGCAGGTGCTTCTATTAATTTCAAAGTTTTCTGTCCGAATTTTCAAATATCTATCTCCAAGAAAGTTTTCTAAATATTTGCATATTCTAAATCCAATTCCTAGTTGGTCCATAATATGTAATAAATAATTTATATCAACATTATTATATGCGTTGTCTATATCAATAAAAGCGCAAACCGTACTTCGTTTATTAGCGAGCCCTAATTGTATTCTGGAAACTAAAGTAGCTAGATTGTGTTGCGTAGAATGACACTTTCTAAAACCTGTAATACTCTCAGAAAGAACATGGTTTCTCTCAATAAACCATTCTATTCTGTTAAGTAGAATGTTATGGAAAACCTTGCACAAACAAGCTATCATCGAAATTGGTCGCAGAGACGAAATTTGTTGCGGATCACGACCAGGTTTTGGAATCGGTATGATATTAATATCTCGCCATTGAACCGGTACAAAGGAATGAGTTAAAAACATACTATAGAGCACAATTAGCACTCGTTTGCCATTTGGAGGTAAATTTTTGATCATCGAGTAAGATATATTGTCGCATCCTGGTGAAGTGTCTTTTGGTTTAATGCTTTTCTCTAATTCGTGTAAAGTAATTTGTGATCCTAAAAGTTCGTTTCTCGATGTAAAAGTCTGTTTTTTAGTTGGTGCATAATCCGGAGTTAGGTTTTTTAACAATTCACAAGCTTTTCTCTCATCGACATAATTTCGTTGAGGTTTGTGCCCTTTTATCCATCTCATTTTATTCCAAACCTCACCTTGAGATGATGACTCATCCAAAGAAGAGCACATACTCTGCCAAGATTGGGAACTGGCTTTGCGCATCAAGTTCTGAGATATGCGAATCTTTTCCTGTAAAAAGGTTAGATTGTCAGGCGTTGGGTTGCGGCGGAATCGTGCAAGTGCTAGACGACGCTCAGCCACACATTTTGAAAGCGTTTGGTTCCAGTAGGGTCTAGGCAAAAAATTAACACTAGGATTTGTACAAATTTTGACAAAAGGAATATGAATATCTGCAGCCATGTTCATGTAGTCTATAAAAGTATTGTAGTCGTATTGCAAATCGTTAGAAAAAGTAAAATCAGAATATAAGGTTTCAAGTAAGTCTGTATAAGAATTCCAATCTGCTAACTTAAAATTCCTACGCGACACAATTTTTGACTCCGTTTTAACATATGTATCTATTTTGACAATGCAGTGGTCGCTTCCCAGAGTTTCATTCAACACCTTCCAGCCAAACCTGAGAGCCACATCCGCAGACGCAAAAGAAATATCAGGAGCAGATTGCTGTAGTACCCCGTTAACCAATTTAATTCGTGTCATATCCCCGTTATTGAGCGTAACAAAACTATTATCTGACATTAAGGCGTCCATGATCTGGTTCCCTCTGGAATCTATTTTATTCGACCAGTTTGTGTGGTGCCCGTTAAAGTCACCCAGTAACAAGGTTTTTTTGTTCGCAGCAGCGAATATATGCTCCCAATCAAGCTGGCAAGTATTGACTGACGGTGGACAATATAAAGAAATTATATTTTCAATGTCATTACAGTTATACAACTTAACTAAAATGATTTCTATCCCTGAATTACGGCTTTGAAAATTAAATACTTGTGATTTTATTGACTTATGTGTCAGAACAGCAACTCCTCCATAAGAATCGTACCTATCTTTTCTGTATATGTTATAATTATTAAGTTTTAACTCGCTATTGGGTGCTAACCATGTTTCGCACAGCACAGCAACGTGAATCTTTTCTTGGCAGAGAAAATTTTCTAATAAAAATAGCTTAGGCTTAAGGCTCTGACAATTCCATTGCATCAGGTTTACTTTGATCCTATTACTTCTATCTTTAACCGTTTTGGTTTTGTAAATAGTCCAGCAACATTTTCAAAATCGGCCAGTCTGATATATTATCTACAAAAAAAAGAATGGCCCACTCAAAGCAGCATTTTAATGCAGCTTTAATTTTTGCTTGCAGTGATACCTCTCTTAAAAAAAATATTTCTTTCAGTCTCTTTAATAATTCGCCAATATTTAACACTTTCTCTCTCGATTCATTATTATCTTTCGGTGAAGGATGACTCTTATCGTTGAAGTATGTATCATCCGCATCTGCATTATTAAATTGAGTCTCTTTATACTGGGTGCGTGAGTGTGCTCTTGATTCTTGGTTCTTCATGGGCTTTGAATTTTTGTTCGATGAAGCTTTATTTTTGGTCATGTCTGCATATGTTGGAAAATCTTTGGTGTGTGAGGGTTCCTCGCCGTTCTCCGAGTTTGAGGGCGGGGCCTGTTGCGGTTCGTCGTTTTTATCCCCTGCACCTTCTTTGTCCTCAGCTTGAAGTGGAAACTCTGGTGGCACATATAGGTCAAGAGCTTTGCGGTAAGTACAGTTGAATTCCGACATTAGAAATCTCAGTTTCTTTTCTTTCAAGTGCACTGGGCATTTTTTTGATAAAGCCATGTGTTTACCTGAACAATTAATGCATTTGTAGCGTGTGGTTTCACAATTCTCGTGATTTAGGCCACATTTGGGGCATACTATCTTAAATGTACACCGATTTTTCGAGTGTCCAAATTTCCAGCAGTGCGAACACTGGGTTACGGAAAATTCGTACTTTTCTACTTTTACTCTCAACTCATCCACATACACAAAAGTAGGTATAAAAGTTCCTTTAAAACACAGTCTCACCGTTTCGCTAGGTGTCCACCCTGGTTCATTCGATTTCCTACGGTTTAGGCGGTTGGCCGAGACTAACTGAGCAGGTTTAGAACATGAAATTTTTTCTAGGATATTTTCATTGGACAGTTCTAAGTCAACATCTCTTATGATTCCGTATGAATAGTTTCTTTCCAAAGCTTTCTGAATCCGCCAATTCCTGTTTTTAAACTCTTGGCACGCCTCTAATTTTTCAACACTTAACTCGCTGATAAAATCGACGCGGACCTTGTAGGGATTTAGATATTTTACTCGAATTATATCGGAAATATTCTGTTCTTTAAAAATTCTTGCAAAGGCAAACTGTTTGGGTAATTTCTCTTTACTTGAAATATACATTTCTATTTTCTCCGTCTCCTTCAATTTTTTGTCTTTTCTCGGCCCCACTGTTGTCCAATCGCCTTCACTATCACTGTCCTCCCTCGTTCTTTTCTGTACCCGGTCTATACCTTGGCTTTGTTGTTCCTCCGTCATCTCGTTATCACTTACAGACTCTATTAAAGACGCAACACTCGACATAATGTTATATTTTTTAAGATGTGGGTAGTTAGGCGGCGATGGGCGGCCCAGAGTAACCGCGACCGCGGTCTCTCGGCACAGAAAAAATAAATCGAGCGCACGGCCGGTGTGCGGCGCGGCGCCCGACGCGAACAAATAACACAAATGACCGCGACCTTCTCGTACGAACGCCGTACCGAAACTGATATTTGTACTTGCATAACTTACAAGCAACAGGCTTCTCGCCAGTATGAGTCCTCATGTGACTCACTAAACTACTGTTTACTGTACATTTGTACTTGCATAACTTACAAGCAAAAGGCTTCTCGCCAGTATGAGTCCTCATGTGACTCACTAAACTACTGTTTACTGTACATTTGTACTTGCATAACTTACAAGCAAAAGGCTTCTCGCCAGTATGAGTCCTCATGTGCCTCACTAAACTACTGTTTACTGTACATTTGTACTTGCATAACTTACAAGCAAAAGGCTTCTCGCCAGTATGAGTCCTCATGTGCTTCACTAAATGACTGTTTTCTGTACATTTGTACTTGCATAACTTACAAGCAAAAGGCTTCTCGCCAGTATGAGTCCTCATGTGCTTCACTAAATGACTGTTTTCTGTACATTTGTACTTGCATAACTTACAAGCAAAAGGCTTCTCGGCAGTATGAGTCCTCATGTGACTCACTAAACGACTGTTTACTGTACATTTGTACTTGCATAAATTACAAGCATAAGACTTTTCGCCAGTGTGAGTCCTCATGTGACTCAGTAAACTACTGTTTTCTGTACATTTGTACTTGCATAACTAACAAGTAAAAGGCTTTTCGCCAGTGTGAGTCCTCATGTGCCTCACTAAACTACTGCTTTGTGTACATTTGTACTTGCATAACTTACAAGCAAAAGGCTTCTCGCCAGTGTGAGTCCTCATGTGACTCACTAAACTACTGTTTACTGTACATTTGTACTTGCATAACTTACAAGCAAAAGGCTTCTCGCCAGTATGAGTCCTCATGTGCTTCACTAAACTACTGTTATCTGTACATTTGTACTTGCATAACTTACAAGCAAAAGGCTTCTCGCCAGTATGAGTCCTCATGTGCTTCACTAAATCACTTTTTGCAGAACATTTGTAATTGCATAACTTGCAAGCAAATGGCTTTTCGCCAGTGTGAGTCCTCATGTGACTCACTAAACTACTGTTTACTGTACATTTGTACTTGCATAACTTACAAGCAAAAGGCTTCTCGCCAGTATGAGTCCTCATGTGCTTCACTAAATGACTGTTTTCTGTACATTTGTACTTGCATAACTTACAAGCAAAAGGCTTCTCGCCAGTATGAGTCCTCATGTGCTCCACTAAACGACTGTTTACTGTACATTTGTACTTGCATAACTTACAAGCAAAAGGCTTCTCGCCAGTATGAGTCCTCATGTGACTCACTAAACTACTGTTTACTGTACATTTGTACTTGCATAACTTACAAGCAAAAGGCTTCTCGCCAGTATGAGTCCTCATGTGCTTCACTAAATGACTGTTTTCTGTACATTTGTACTTGCATAACTTACAAGCAAAAGGCTTCTCGCCAGTATGAGTCCTCATGTGACTCACTAAACTACTGTTTACTGTACATTTGTACTTGCATAACTTACAAGCAAAAGGCTTCTCGCCAGTATGAGTCCTCATGTGCTTCACTAAATGACTGTTTTCTGTACATTTGTACTCACATAACTTACATGCGAAGGGCTTTTCGCCAGCGTGAGTCCTCATGTGTCTCACTAAATTACTTTTTAATTTACATTTGTACTTGCATAACTCACAGGCAAAAGTGTGCATTGTCTTGGGGCTCGATAATGTATCTTTTTGATTCAATTTGCACTCTCTTATCTTGCATGATAAAGATTTTGCGAAAGCGTGCGCACGTATGTGTGAAACTAAGGAAGATTTTCGTTGAAACATCTTTTGGCAAACGTCACAGATATACTGTATCCGGTCAGTATAGTTTCCCAACTGTGTAACAAATATACCCAGGGAATGTCTACTTTGGTCGTTTTTGAAACGATCATTCCGTCTCGTTGTTCGATAATCAATATTATCACTTATTGTTGCCAACGATTCTTTTGGTATTAGTGCAGTGTCCTGGGATTTCCTTGAATGTTCGAGAACGTTTGCAATATTTTCGAAAGACAATATATCCCAATCATCGCTTGAATCGGTCGGATGTTCTTCGTTGCCGGGATTGGTCGCAAGTACCACAGGAGCGACTGAAACAAAAGAACACTCCATATTATTATCACTATCACTTCTTATAGACAGATACAAACTGGTCGGATTTTAATTTTAAGGGGTTGCATACGCAAAAGGTAGGAAAGCAAACCTTATGCTGCGACTATGTCCGTCCAGTCACACTTTGCATATATCAGTTATTATCTACACACAGGGATTCCCGAAGTTGGTTTCCCAAAGGGTCGACATCATAGAAAAAATAAATACAGCTAGAAGGGAAATGCAGACGTTTCATGCGTGTCACACTCATGATTAAATGCTCACATTCCCGGTTGACCGAGTAGGTAGTTCACTACGCGTAGTCTTTTGAGAGTGTGCCGGCAACAATAGGTGCGATAAAAATTAAGAGAAATGCCGAGTTGTGCAATATTATCGTGCAGAAAAAGAATTAATTTATCAAGTATCAATCGAGGAGGTATTTCTTTTCACCGGTGAGTCGAAATTATATCTAATTACTTTATAATTTACAATCTAAAATTATTAATCTCTATAAATCATTGCTTTACGCCATTATTGCAACACGTAAGCAAAATATACATTGATC
This sequence comes from Erebia aethiops, assembly GCA_923060345.2. Taxonomy (NCBI): domain Eukaryota; kingdom Metazoa; phylum Arthropoda; class Insecta; order Lepidoptera; family Nymphalidae; genus Erebia; species Erebia aethiops. Next base: position 7,696,210 of record OV281084.1, on the reverse strand, counting down.
GCTAAACTAGCACATTGTCCATGCAACCATCGTGTTTATTTGCAATGTATCTCGTTCACTGATGCTTTATCGCCACAATATTTGGACCTTTCACCGAGTTAGGAGTCATGAGTACAACTCTTTCCGTAGGGTTGTGCTCATGTTTTCAGTTCATATAATTGACAGTCTGTCAATTATCGACTAAATTTTCTAATCGTATACATTTAAGTAAAATCGTAAACGTGAATCGATAATTATTATTATAAGCTTTTATTTAACTTGCAATGTATGTTTGTTCGAGTGGAATCTTGCTACGCAATTTTGAAGCAGATATCTTCAACCGATTGAGCTGAAATTTTGTATACAGGTTTAGTTTGGATGACAATGCATAGTTAGCTGTGTGACGTCATTCTAAATCCAACATGGCGGAACATCCTAGATGGCAGACTAGTTATTTTTAATGAACTCCTACAATATGGGTATCAAAATAATAATGAAATGGCTTGCTGAGAATAACTCGAAAAATAAAGTGACGCCACTCTAAACTCTCTTTTAGTTTTCCTAAGGAACCTGGCATCAAAGAAAAATGGATTGATGCTCAACGGTAGTACTATATGCTCAATACATTTCAATGAAAACGATTTTATTATAAAATCTGGTAAAAGATACCTTAAACCAGGAGCAATCCCGAGAGATTTTTTTTTACATATTATTTCAAGCTCTACGGTACGTTTTGTAAATTTTTCCTCAATATTTTTAGGATTCTGTAGTATCTACCTTATGCGTGTTAAATTTACACTTGACCAGTTTTGGTAATTTGGGACAAACCAATAAACCAACAAACCAACAAACAAACACACTTTCGCATTTATAATATTAGTATGATACCTACATTTATGGAAGCAAACGATATTTTTTCAATAAGAAGTTTATTTTTTTATTTGTGGTTATTATTTATAGTTTATACCAAATGAATGAGTTTAAAACACAAACGAATTTACGCAAGTGAAGAAGAAGTGTTCATATCTTTTTGACGACACTATACAACTAATATAAAATTTATTTTTACTAGTCAATGTTACTAGTACTTGTAATACTGTTTAAAAGATGCATTTACGGTATTCAACATAACATAACAGAAAAATCGTAATTTTATTGTAAACTGACTTTGACTGTCTTTTCTGTAAAAAAACATTAATTTCTATCTACAGACTTTTTGTTTTGAAGGCCCTATATTCGGTGACATAAACTAGTTAGACAAAACCGAGATTCTAATAATCACTAATAATGAGGGTCGTTATTTATATTTTCTGCGGAAATACCTACATAAGTACCTACATGTAAATCAAAAAATAATATCAAATCCTAAACTTGGCCCCATTAGAAATGAAATTAAATGAAATTATTATTCCTCATTTCATTAGAAATGGAACTCAAAACTATGTAATACCTACTGTCAAAAACATGTTTAAAAAGAGTCAAAATCGAGAACATCACATCCCTAGGTATGCAAGAGTCTACTTCAGTCGTAGTTACAGGAAATTGAACCTTATGAGCACTATTTATAAGGCGTTAGAACTAGCATCAAATACCCACGCCATCTAGTGGTTAGTAGGCTAACTTGTGCGTAAGTTATAAGTAATAAAGGAATCACATATGTTTACTAAGTGGTAGATATAAAAAGAGACTTTATCATCATTGCGTAAGATTTAAATCAAAAACGATGATGTTTGGATTATAAACTTCTTTTGATTTCAAACCAAAGAACCTATTACAGTGACTCTTTGTTTGTGTAATAAAATACGATTAATTTTACAATGTATGAGTGCGGCGACATCGGTTCCCGAGTAAAGTTTGTGTAAGGGCCATTCCGTCTCCCTTTGTCTATTCCGTGGGTATATCGATATCTGTCCCAAAATAGGATCTATTACAAGGTGTGTAGAGTTAATTGTCTCACCTGAAGCTTGATAGCGGTCTTCCGAACACGCCGGCTCGCAAGTGTGCCTGAAAGGATATCATTTTATTTATAACTTGGATGACTTCCTCCACGTGGATTTAGGTTTTAAAATCTCTATGGAACTATTTGATTTTGCAGAGTAAAGAGTATTCCCATTTCACACTCCAGTCTCCAGGTATTCAACTATTTATTTTATTTTCAAAAAATCTCAAAAAATATTAGAGCTACAAAAACTTTCAATGGCGAAAATTATCTACATTAAATAATCTACCAAATGGCATTTAAATCATTATGATAGGATAAATAGTTTTGGAAATATGCCGGTTTATTTTGCGTATTTGTTTTTTTTTAAATCTTGCCAGTTTCTTGTGCTTTACACGAAATGTATAAGACCTATGAAAAATACGACAAGAACAAAATGAAAGCTCATAAAATCATCTACAAAATGCTTTTCATTTCACTTCAATAGACCGAATACTTTCGGAAATATGACGATCGAAAACGTGCATGACAGAAAAATATTTGACAATAATTTTGACTTTGTACCTACTCATTTTATTTGATAATGATCGATGCTATACAATAAACTAATAGTAATAATCATAATATCTCTACAAAAAAACACCACACTCAGTAAACAATATATTATTATTTATATTCGTTCAAAGTTCTAACAACGATCGGGCGTCGCGTCGGCAGAAGAAAAACGAATAGGCTTTCGAACGGTGCGCGGGCGGCGCGTTAATTGAGATTCTGAGAGCTTTTGCCTAGCTCTAATAGTTTTCTAGAAAATATAGAAAACATAAAATTTTCAAAAATATTGTTTTCATGTTAACTATGACAGGTATAATACACTCGCCGGCATATTTAGCGGAACATAAAAAAAAGGTTTGATATCAGTATCATATAAGGTTGCTGGCTAAACTACGTCATTTAATTTAAAAAGAAATATTTTCAAATTAAGAAAACAACTGAACATCACATTTTATGCAATTGGTTTAATTTTATTCAAATACACCTTATATCGGGAGCTAACTTCGAGTATTTCTTCCTTCTGAGTTTGATTTAAAATTTCATTGAAATACTGTTTTTTGTTAGTTTTTTTTAATCGCGTATCTTTCTGGAGTTGATGACTGAATTATGCCTGACTTAGCCCCAACGGAGAATGCCAGGGCACTCGAAATGCGAAGAAATGGTCAAACCTACAGAGTGATATCCAGAGATCTTCGTCGACCAGTTTCAACGATCCATCGCAGTATCCAACGGTTCAGGGAGACCGGTACTTATGTGAGAAGAGCAGGACAAGGAAGAAAAAGACGCACTTCGAGTAGGGATGATCGTTTCATTCGGCTTCGTGTACGTAGGAACCCCCGTTTGACGGCCGTCCAAGCCCGACATGAGTTAGAAGCAGTGCGGGGTGTAACCGTAAGTGAGCGTACGATACGAAGAAGGCTCGAAGAAGCTGGTTTGGGTTCATTTGTGCCCGTCAAGGCTCCAAGGCTCGAGGTAAATCATCGTAGAAACAGGTTAACTTTTGCTCAAGAACATCGACTTTGGAACGCGGACCAATGGAGTAAGGTATTGTTTAGTGATGAGTGCAGAATTCTCTTAAATCAAATTGACGGCAGGCAAAGAATATACAGACGCAAAGGAGGACGATACATTCACACAAATTTTGAAACTACAGTTGCATACGGTGGTGGATGAATAATGGTTTGGGCGGGCATTTGTTTGGGAGCTCGCACAGACTTGGTAGTGATTGACAGAGGGAGTCTGACTGCAGACCGCTATATCAGAGAAGTTTTAGAAGAAAATGTCGTACCGTTCGCCCCATATATCGGTGACGATTTTGTTTTTATGCACGATAATGCTCGGCCGCATACCGCTCGGGTAACTCAAGCTTATCTTAATGATATGAATATCACTGTTATGGAGTGACCGGCGAGATCACCGGATATGAACCCAATAGAGCACGTTTGGGACTTGCTGAAAAGAAAAGTTAAGTCCAGAATTCCAGCTCCTGCCAACGTGGGAGAACTGCGAATCGCCGTAGTTGAGGAATGGCGGAGACTATCCCAGGAGACCATCGATAACATAATTCTCAGTATGCCTAGACGGGTTATTACATTACAAAAAGCCATACATGAAAAATATTACCTTTCCATGCAAAAAGGGTTATCATATCTCCGAAACTATTAGTCTTATGGAAATGAACCAAGACATTATTTTGTAGATAATTTAATGTAGATAATTTTCGCCATTGAAAGTTTTTTTGCAGCTCCAATATTTTTTGAGAAAATTACAAAAAACTGCGGTCGAGGAGACGTTTGAGGAGGTAGGGGGGGAAGCCCGCGGCCTAGAGTTGGGACCTCAAGGAACACTTATGCCAAAAATCACATTAACATTTTTTGTAGGGTCAATGTTTATTAGTCCCGTACCGTATACCATACCGTAGCTACCGACCGTTAGCGGGCTGCATAGCCCGCTAACGGTCGGTAGCGGTCTAACTCCAGTGGAATGTACGTACTCTCGCTTCATCGGCGCCTGTGTTTCGGCCTCGGCTTCGGCCGCGGCTGGCGTGTCCTCGAGAGCCTCGCAGCAGTCGCGTTCATTACATGCCCAGGCTACAGTGTCGGCATGTTCGAGTTCACGTTTCACCGCGACTGCGACATCAGTCGCGTCAGTCGCAGTCGCAGCCGCGACAGTCGCAGTCGCGTCTAGTGCTGTGTCCACATCGCAGCGGTCGGGCTTAATGTCAGACGGCAGCGGGCGCTTGTAGCGGCTTAGCAATGCCACATGTCGTCTCGTTATCTGAAACGAGTTCATTACCCTTGCTACAACATGCCAAGCCATTCGAGCGTCGAAACACACAGGCGTTACACTAACATGGATCTCCTTTGCCTAATTAAACTCAGTGGTACTGAATTTGAAACACTAAATCAACGGCGTTTGGGTGCATTTCAGCCTGACGCCAAAATGTTTAGGCACTCGCATATACTCAATGTCGTGGCTGTGATTTAAAATCTTACGGTAAGGGTACAGGTCTTCACAACAAACTCCACTCGCTCCTCCATACGAACGTATTACGCGACTCATTCGAAAGTAAACTAACATACTTGCTCTGAAGTCCAGTGGGGGACTCGGACCATGTCTAGAGAGTTTGTTTCGATGTGTTGGGGTCAATCAATCAATCGTTTATTTGCTTGAAACATTGTACAATTATGATGACAGTTCTAAAGTAGTCCACACATGTTTCGTCGGGTGTTTCAATAAATTAAAATGGCTGTGAGCCAGAGGGACCGAGGGGCCACACAGAGCTAGAAGCATTCAAATGAAGCGTTCCTCACCACTTCATGCGTGTGAAACAGCTCCGTCATCAGGCAGCGCGCTCGCAAGCTCTCGTCTCTGAATGTGCTAAAGTCCACCACTCTCTGCGCGCATTGCACACAAAGCGTTCGCTTGAGCCTGCCTCCACCGCACGGCTGCAACCACAAGGACAATTATTCATCAGGCATTCCATTCATTTCAATGTGTTAAGGTTGAAATAAAATTACTCATTAGCCCTGTAAAAATTAGAACAACTTGTAAGAACTGTAAATTATGTCATTTTAGTAATTAACCTATCTTACAAATGAAAGCTTAAAAATTAATCTAGCCTAACTATTTGGTAACACCTCAGTGGTACTCATTAAAAGGAAAAAAAGTGTTTAAACTTCAAACTAGCAACTCCTAGCTGATAATATTCGACAGCATGTCTAGGTATTTTATAATTTATCATTGTTTTTACTCACAAGTGTAGTAATTGTTGAATAGTGTGAAAGCAAAGCAAACAGACACTTTTGATTTATAATATTAGTACTCATTTATCAAAATAACAATATTACTTCACAGCTCACACACATAAAATTAATATACACATAAATAACATAGATATAAATATGCAACTTACGGGGAGCCCCACTAAATGTTGATATGCTTGTTCCAACTTGTGTTCACTCATCAGAAGCAGCTTGTTGCGGGACTCCAGGCATACCAGGCAGATCTGAGCAAAGAGTTGAAAGTATACGCATTTACACCCCACATTTACCACAATCCATCCACAAACAGATAAACACAGGTGCTTTCATGTATCAACAGGTCAACCTGCTACAATCTTATACTGCAATGACTTTAAGTAGAACAAAATGTACTATAAAATTTACCTATTAGTATAAGAATTACTCATTCAAAGTATAGAATATCAGAGTATGCATCATTATGGGGTTACTGCTTACCAGCACTGTTGCAGGGACGGCACCAGTGCGGATCTGAATTGAGCCACTTTCTGTTTTTACAATCTCATTGTCTAGAAAATGCTGTGAGCAGACCACAGCGCCGGCTGGCAGGTGAGTGTCTTGTTTGCCGAGGGCTCTGAGCCAAGCAGCACGGAGATGCACTTCTCTGGGGAACCTGAAATTATTCTTCTACTTTATTTAATTAAGGGCCCATATAGTTTGCATTGTGATGCACTACGGCTCTTAGTGGTCTAACTTTGTAGATTTCCAACAGTTCTCCAAGAAATATTTTCAAAACTGTGTGCAATTTGATAATCCTCACATGGCCAGCGTGGTGGGTTATGGTGTAAACCTTCTCAATCTGGATGCTGACTCATGTTCGCAATGGCCAGCAATGGGTGATGATAATGGTAGTTTGCTGCTATTGCTATTAATTGTGAGTGCTATAATTTAATAAGCGGAGGCCTAGGTTGAGTCCCAGCAAGGGTAACATGGAAATAAATATCATTTCTAAATTGGCTCTAGTCAGTTATATGCTAACATACACATAATAGGAGCTGTCAAAGTTAGCTAGCAGCTACAAAACTATAATGCATAGAAAAAAGGGTAATAAATCAAAAACTCACTCGTGAAATGTAATGTCCTCGGATTCGGACACGATCTCCGCAGTGGTTCTGCAGAAGGGCACACAGCACCGCATTTCCAAATTTTTAAATTGTTTAACATGAAACCGTAACGCTAGTGGTATTCAATGGTGATTCAATGAACGTAGTGATTACATTCTTTCTGATTCAATGTACCACCAGTGTACCAGTAGTGATTACATACATTCTCTCTGCAGTGTACCACCAATGTACTCTTTTTTTTTTTTTTTTTAACTGGTTTATCGGTTCCACGGATTTATATACTACTTCGTGTAAACTGGATCGCGTACTACTATATCTCATGGTTACAAATTTGCTCTTTAAGTTAAAAGAGATAAGGTTTTTTTTTCCCTGTCAATTGTAAATGTAGAAAAACGAGCCAGGTGAGATAACTCAAATAGTAGTACGTCCTTGTCTAGCAAGTATGCCAGTGTACAATAAAAACTGTTTTGGTAGTGAGTGGTAGACTTCTCAAAATTGGAAATATTACGTTTTAATTATTATTGACTGATAAATTACATCCATAAATTAATTTAATATTTTTATTTTCGATTTATATATAATATTTAAAATTAGTTCTTCAAGTAGGTATATTAGTGAAAATGACATAATTATACGACATGTGCATTTTATTGCTTTACAGGATGCCTAAGGATGAATCTGTAGCTGAAAAGTGGAAACAAATTATACCTGGCAAAATAACCAAAACATCGACTAATGATTAAAGTAGGTACAGTCATCGGCACCACCAACACTGACTACTGTATTAAGCATACCTAATATATACAAAATAGGATGGTCTGGCAGGTGACTATAGGTACTTAAAATCAGTTTGTGTATTATATTAATAAAATAAAATAACAATAATATTACGTATTGTTATTACCTAATAAAATCCCAGATACAGTAAAACCTGTTTTTAAATAGTTTTTAATCCAGTAAGTAGGTACTTATCGATCCTGTAAGTTTATCAGAGAAGATAATATTGGATACCCTATAAGAAAAGGACGCACATCTACTCTTGGACCTCTCTTTCGGCTCGTTTTTTTTTAGATACTGCACAGTCCAGTTTAAGTATAGGTTCATGATCGGTTCAAACTGTGGGTTCAATGTACTCTTTGAATTTATACCACAGAACACTTATTACTCCTAACCCGTAGTAAATATCAGAGTAAATATGTTCTTCTCTTATCTATGGCCTTTAGTACTGCGATTTGAGAGTAAATAAAATCTATGGAGTAAATATGTTCCTTGGCTGTAGCACGCGTCACCGACCAGAAAAAAAAGGCACGCGTGACCACAGAACACTTATTACTTCCAGCGGAGTGACGCGGCTGGCAGCAACTTTCAACTTTCCTCACTGCCACAGAGTACATTGAATATCTCTCTGCTTTCCTCATATGAGATTAGTTCACCTTCACAGGAATAATTAGTTAGTTAATAAGAGACATAACCACTACGTTTTCCTTTCCTCAGAGACAAGAAACCATAGATGAATATGTATGTCACCGTAAGATTGTATTTGTAAACTGTCGACACTCGACTGTCGACAGATTGTGTGGCACTAATAAAGGCCATAAAACAAAATAAGAAGAAGAACCGTTCAATGTTCTGAGTGGCTTTTGAAATATTCATTGTATAATGTATTTACGTTTCCCTGTCTCTTTCTTGCAGGTTAGATAGGGTTCGACAAATAATCAGCAGCAGGGCGACCGCGTATCTTTTGCATCAATCATTGATACATCGCAATCACCTCTGATTGGTTAAAACTCTTTCACTATTGGACGAAATCCATTGACGCAGCAAGAATACCAAAAATTCAGCCAATCAGAGGTGATTGTGATGTATCAATGATTGATGCAAAAGATACGCGGTCGCCCTGCAGGTATATATAATAATCAGGTATTAGTGCCCGACCGCAGGCCGAGCACTTACGTTCTATCGGGTACAATATATCGAGATAAAAGTGTTAGATTACAATTTTACGTTTTTTACAATTTTACGGTGACATGACTATAGTGTAACACAACATAATATTTAAACACTTTTGCTCTATGTCGCGTACTATCCGTGTTATTGTGTAGTCTGTGGTTATTGTGCGAATCGGTTGCCGCCACATTTTGAAATTAATTAATAGAGCACGAGACGTCTCGCACCCCCAGAACGAAAGTGACTTATCTAAAAAAATACAAATTGTGGTAAATGAGCAAAAAAGATTTTAAAAAGGTATCGTATTGAATATATTTAAATGCCTGTTTAAGACGCAAGATACAACAAATACTGATGGCATATTATGGAATCAGTCACCATTTTGCTATAAAGTTAAATAGATTTAGGGGCGCAAATTGAAATTTTAAGGGCGCAAATTAAAAAATTTATGTCAATGATTTGCAATAAAATGGCGCAATTTGAGATACGTCGATGTTATACACTGCCACCTGCGAGTACCTTTGACGCAATACTGATTCGTCCTTTTTTACACATAGGTGAAAAAACGCGATCAACTAAAGTGACCGATGTATACGCTGTTCCGATAAAACTCATAATTCGGGGTCTTTTATACCACAGGGTTTTAAGCTTATTTTAGGTAGTAAAAAATCTCAATTTAAAGAAATTTTGAGTTAAAAGTCATTTTCATTTAAGGGTGCGGTCTTGAAGTAAGGTGCGTAACCTAAGTGATTATTTTAAAACTGAGATTCATATCATTTTGTTAGTAATCTAAGGATATTATTGATACTCAACTATTGGAAAAATAGAAAGTGGTATCACATAGTGAATTCATACTTAAGTTGTATTTAGTATTGATTATCGTGAGCAGTCAACTATCAATGACTATGTCGGAATAACTAAAAAAACAGTTTCATTTTGTCATTATTAAACTGTTTATTCCGATTTACCTAAATGATACCTACTTACTCGATGAATTAACCATTTCTTATCAATAGTTTAGGCATATTATCATATATTTTTATTGAGTTGATTGATTTATTTTACAGAGCCTTTAGCTCTTTAATACCTGTATTGGCAACACTTTAGGTCTAAAAACGTGCTGCTTAAGAGGCCGGGGAACGCCGCTAGCAACTTCTATTCGAACCGCAAATATAAATATGCCGGTATATTGCTATCTCTATTTGGCTGATGACACATGATCGCGTGCAAGCACGATAGCAATATGAGCGTAAAGAATTTGTTATACATTTAAGTCTTGTTCCGTGAATACCAAAAATGATGAATGAAAAATTGTTGCGTTTTTAACTTCGTGTTGTTATTCTGTTACTTTGACAATATAGGCTATGTTCCTGATCAATTAGTACGTGTGATCTTCTTCTTCTTCTTCTTCGTGTCCTGGGTTATTTTCCGCACTTGAAGCGTAGTCGTCCGCTGTGCGTGAAATCCACTGGTGCGACTCCCTGCCGGATCATTCCATCCAGCCAAGCTCACTCCAGAATCCAAGCAGGCCGCCCAGGTCGGCGAGGACTTCCGGTAGTGTTGCTGGGGAGCCAATGTAGGCTTCTCGTTGGGTGGAAACACCGCTGCATTCGAGCAGCACGTGTTTTGGTGTCTCGTCGCTCTCCATGCAGGCTCTGCATAGAGGGCTGTCGGTGATACCTAGAGTAAATAGGTGTTTGTTTAAAGAGCAATGTCCTGTTATCATACCTACAACTGTCCTGAGTTTGACTCTGTTTAGTTGCAGAAGTTTTTTTGGTTAGTGGTTTATTAGGGCTGGGTATCGCCTCTTTTGTTTGTCTGCAGTCTGTAGTGTTTGCCCATAGTTCGGCATGTGTACTTACGGTTTGTTTTCTTACCCAGGTTTTGTATTCACTGAAGGGTATCGGGACGATCGGGTCGGGTCCCACTACCTTCTACCTATATATATCTACTAGATATAGAACAGATACTCAACATAACCTTGGAGTACTTCGGACACATTGCCCGCAGAAACCCTGACAGCCTGGAGAAACTGCTACTAACGGGCAAAGTGGAAGGAAAGAGGCCAAGAGGACGTAGCCCTATGCGTTGGGCCGACCAAATAAGCACCACACTCGGCACACCTGTCCACGTTGCTCTGCACCATGCAACGGACAGACCAAGATGGCGCAACATCATAAAAGAAAAGATTCTCCGTGGCAAGGATCACGACCCTCAGCAGTGAGGAGGACGATGCATGGAGGAGGTGTTAGTTATACATGGATATTATTGATACTGAACTATTGAAAAATTAGAAAGTGGTATCACATTGTAAGGTCATAGTTATTATTATTCATACATATTAGTATTGATTGTCGTGAACAGTCAACTATGAATTACTATGTCGGAATAAACAGTTTAATTTTGTTGTTATTAATCTGTTTATTCCGATTTACCATAAGATACATAATCGATGAATTAACCCTTTCCTATCAGTAGTTTAGGCATATTATCATATATTTTTATTCAGTTGATTGATATACATAATATATGACAGAGCCTTTATCTCTTTAATACCTGTATTGGCAACACATTAGTTTAATAATACTAAGTAGGAAAGGAAGGAATTTAAAAAGTTGTCATTTGTTTCTCAATTTATTGTAAAAACGAAACTTACGAACTAAATTCTTACTCTGAGTAGTCAGCGAATATATTGTTACAATTAAGATGCATCTAAGATTAGACAAAAACCCTATCAGCCTCTTCCACGAGCGAGCGAGCGGCTTGGCTTAGGCCCGGGCTGCAACAGAGCGGAGAGGAGACGAGAGGAGAGATGTTACTTAAAAAACCAATAGAATTTCGTTATTTCTACATCTCGTCTCCGCTCAGCTTCAGTGGATACCACTGAGCGCAACTTTAAAGTTCCTTATCTTTTTCATTTGTTGAGATATTTTAATCATTCTTTCATATTTTTGTATTATTTTGTCTAAATTTGCATATTAAATTTTAAAAAATGGTTAACTGCTCCATTTGGTACTTACGAGTATAGCTCAGGTTTAGTACTTTTATTTCTGAATTTTCTCTATATATTTTATTTATATTTTATCATCATATATATATAGATGTGCTATAAAATTTGAAATGATTTCTACGCGTTCGTGCGCATGCGTGCCGCGTCTATGATGTGCAGGCTAGTGAGCAGCACTAACACCCTCCTCAGCACATTGGCTACTAAGCTGGACAGCCCTCTCTGGAGGTGCTGTAATGGTGCACACATTCTCGTTAGGAGGCCCCAACGAGCCTTGTAGATGTGTCGAGGCTTTAGGTATAAGCGTAGGTTAGGTTAGGTTAGGTATTTTGTTTTTGTTTTTTTTACTAACATAGGTTAAGACGTGATTTGTTATTAAAAAATTATGGGCTGGCATTTACTAGTTGCCTGAAATAAAAACTTAATTATTTATATATTTAAAATAGAAAATATTCCTTGGTACTCTGTAGGAGCTGGTAAAACTTTCATCGTCTAACTCATTAAAGAGAGTAAAAATTCTCCATGAATGGTATGGTACTCCAAATGACTTCTTCTCCAAAATCGATGTGTTCTTTTTTTAGGTGGTATAGTGCTATCAATTCTGCTTCTTCAGACTCTAGTTGTTCTTTTTCAAGTAAAAGAAGATACAGTTTTTGTAATAGTGACATGACTGAGACGCCTGCCTTTTGTGTCAGATCGCGCTAAACTGTGCGTCAACTCGACATGCAACGCCCGCTCTAGCCAGCACACATCTCCGCTCCGGCCTAGCCAGTACGCATCTCCGCACAGCTTCGGAGGATACACCCTAGCTGAAAAACATCTCTCGCTTAGCTCAGCTGTAGACATCTCCGCACATCTCCGCTCTGGTGGAAACCGGGCTTTACTCATCATATACACAGCGCGGTCACCACCAGCCGCGCCAGTATGTGCGCGGTGAAGTACGGCCGCAGCTCACCGCTGGACTTGAGTACTGCTTGGCGAAAGAGTTCAAAAAAAAGGGCGCTGCTATCGTTAGTTTTTCTTGAATCTAACCAGTAGACACAACCATAGTATGACATTTTTGATACTTAACTGATCTATGATACTGATCGCGTCGGATGGTTGCAAAGATAAATAATAGCGTTTGTTTTTATTTTAACTATACAGCACGGGCTTAATTAACATGCAGTTTGATTTAGTTTTATTATAATGCACTGTGCACTGTGTTTAAAATCCGGAAAACTATCTACAACGTACATAAAATTTGTACTTACATACAAAAGACTTTTCGCCAGTATGATTTCTCATGTGACTCAGTAAATTACTGTTTTCTGTACATTTGTAATTGCATAACTTACATGCAAAGGGCTTTTCGCCAGTGTGAGTCCTCATGTGACTCAGTAACGGACTGTTTTCTGTACATTTGTATTTGCATAACTTACATGCAAAGGGCTTCTCGCCAGTGTGAGTCCTCATGTACTTCACTAAACTACTGTTTTCTGTACATTTGTACTTGCATAACTAACAAGTAAAAGGCTTTTCGCCAGTGTGAGTCCTCATGTGCCTCACTAAACTACTGCTTTGTGTACATTTGTACTTGCATAACTTACAAGCAAAAGGCTTCTCGCCAGTGTGAGTCCTCATGTGACTCACTAAATGACTGTTTACTGTACATTTGTACTTGCATAACTTACAAGCAAAAGGCTTCTCGCCAGTGTGAGTCCTCATGTGCTTCACTAAACTACTGTTTTCTGTACATTTGTACTTGCATAACTTACAAGCAAAAGGCGTCTCGCCAGTATGAGTCCTCATGTGCTTCACTAAATCACTTTTTGCAGAACATTTGTAATTGCATAACTTGCAAGCAAATGGCTTTTCGCCAGTGTGAGTCCTCATGTGCTTCACTAAACTACTGTTTACTGTACATTTGTACTTGCATAACTTACAAGCAAAAGGCTTCTCGCCAGTATGAGTCCTCATGTGCATCACTAAATGACTGTTTTCTGTACATTTGTACTTGCATAACTTACAAGCAAAAGGCTTCTCGCCAGTGTGAGTCCTCATGTGACTCACTAAACTACTGTTTACTGTACATTTGTACTTGCATAACTTACAAGCAAAAGGCTTCTCGCCAGTATGAGTCCTCATGTGCTTCACTAAATCACTTTTTGCAGAACATTTGTAATTGCATAACTTGCAAGCAAATGGCTTTTCGCCAGTGTGAGTCCTCATGTGCTTCACTAAACTACTGTTTACTGTACATTTGTACTTGCATAACTTACAAGCAAAAGGCTTCTCGCCAGTATGAGTCCTCATGTGCATCACTAAATGACTGTTTTCTGTACATTTGTACTTGCATAACTTACAAGCAAAAGGCTTCTCGCCAGTATGAGTCCTCATGTGCTTCACTAAATGACTGTTTTCTGTACATTTGTACTTGCATAACTTACAAGCAAAAGGCTTCTCGCCAGTATGAGTCCTCATGTGCTTCACTAAACGACTGTTTTCTGTACATTTGTACTTGCATAACTTACAAGCAAAAGGCTTCTCGCCAGTATGAGTCCTCATGTGCTTCACTAAACTACTGTTTACTGTACATTTGTACTTGCATAACTTACAAGCAAAAGGCTTCTCGCCAGTATGAGTCCTCATGTGCTTCACTAAACGACTGTTTTCTGTACATTTGTACTTGCATAACTTACAAGCAAAAGGCTTCTCGCCAGTATGAGTCCTCATGTGCTTCACTAAACTACTGTTTACTGTACATTTGTACTTGCATAACTTACAAGCAAAAGGCTTCTCGCCAGTATGAGTCCTCATGTGATCCACTAAATGACTTTTTGCTGTACATTTGTACTCACATAACTTACATGCGAAGGGCTTTTCGCCAGTGTGAGTCCTCATGTGACTTACTAAATTTCTTTTTAATTTACATTTGTAGTTGCATAACTGACAGGCAATAGTGTGCATTGTCTTGGGGCTCGATAATGTATCTTTTTGATTCAGTTTGCACTCTCTTATCTTGCATGATAAAGATTTTGCGAAAGCGTGCGCACGTATGTGTGAAACTAAGGAAGATTTTCGTTGAAACATCTTTTGGCAAACGTCACAGATATACTGTATCCGGTCAGTATAGTTTCCCAACTGTGTAACAAATATACCCGGGGAATGTCTACTTTGGTCGTTTTTGAAACGATCATTCCGTCTCGTTGTTCGATAATCGATACTATCACTTATTGTTGCCAACGATTCTTTTGGTATTAGTGCAGTGTCCTGGGATTTCCTTGAATGTTCGAGAACGTTTGCAATATTTTCGAAAGACAATATATCCCAATCATCGCTTGAATCGGTCGGATGTTCTTCGTTTCCGGGATTGGTCGCAAGTACCACAGGAGCGACTGAAACAAAAGAACACTCCATATTATTATCACTATCACTTCTTATAGACAGATACACACTGGTCGGATTTTAATTTTAAGGGGTTGCATACGCAAAAGGTAGGAAAGCAAACCTTATGCTGCGACTATGTCCGTCCAGTCACACTTTGCATATATCAGTTATTATCTACACACAGGGATTCCCGAAGTTGGTTTCCCAAAGGGTCGACATCATAGAAAAAATAAATACAGCTAGAAGGGAAATGCAGACGTTTCATGCGTGTCACCGAGTAGGTAGTTCACTACGCGTAGTCCTTTTGAGAGTGTGCCGGCAACAATAGGTGCGATAAAAATTAAGAGAAATGCCGAGTTGTGCAATATTATCGTGCAGAAAAAGAATTAATTTATCAAGTATCAATCGAGGAGGTATTTCTTTTCACCGGTGAGTCGAAATTATATCTAATTACTTTATAATTTACAATCTAAAATTATTAATCTCTATAAATCATTGCTTTACGCCATTATTGCAACACGTAAGCAAAATATACATTGATCGCTAAACTCGCACATTGTCCATGCAACCATCGTGTTTATTTGCAATGTATCTTGTTCACTGATGCTTTATCGCCACAATATTTGGACCTTTCACCGAGTTAGGAGTCATGAGTACAACTCTTTCCGTAGGGTTGTGCTCATGTTTGCAGTTCATATAATTGACAGTCTGTCAATTATCGACTAAATTTCCTAATCGTATACATTTAAGTAAAATCGTAAACGTGAATCGATAATTATTATTATAAGCTTTTATTTAACTTGCAATGTATGTTTGTTCGAGTGGAATCTTGCTACGCAATTTTGAAGCAGATATCTTCAACCGATTGAGCTGAAATTTTGTATACAGGTTTAGTTTGGATGACAATGCATAGTTAGCTGTGTGACGTCATTCTAAATCCAACATGGCGGAACATCCTAGATGGCGGACTAGTTAATAATGAGGGTCGTTATTTATTTATCTTTTCTGCGGAAATACCTACATAAGTACATGTAAATCAAAAAATAATATCAAATCCTAAACTTGGCCCCATTAGAAAGGAAATTAAATGAAATTATTATTCCTCATTCATTAGAAATGGAACTCAAAACTATACAATACCTACTGTCAAAAACATGTTAAAAAAGAGTCAAAATCGAGAACATCACATCCCTAGGTATGCAAGAGTCTACTTCAGTCGTAGTTACAGGAAATTGAACCTTATGAGCACTATTTATAAGGCGTTAGAGCTAGCATCAAATACCCACGCCATCTAGTGGTTAGTAGGCTAACTTGTACGTAAGTTATAAGTAATAAAGGAATCACATATGTTATTTTACTAAGTGGTAGATATAAAAAGAGACTTTATCATCATTGCGTAAGATTTAAACCAAAAACGATGATGTTAGGATTATAAACTTCTTTTGATTTCAAACCAAAGAACCTATTACAGTGACTCTTTGTTTGTGTAATAAAATACGATTAATTTTACAATGTGTGAGTGCGGCGACATCGGTTCCCGAGTAAAGTTTGTGTAAGGGCCATTCCATCTCCCTTTGTCTATTCCGTGGGTATAACGATATCTGTCCCAAAATAGGATCTATTACAAGGTGTGTAGAGTTAATTGTCTCACCTGAAGCTTGATAGCGGTCTTCCGAACACGCCGGCTCGCAAGTGTGCCTGAAAGGATATCATTTTATTTATAACTTGGATGACTTCCTCCACGTGGATTTAGGTTTTAAAATCTCTATGGAACTATTTGATTTTACAGAGTAAAGAGTATTCCCATTTCACACTCCAGTCTCCAGGTATTCAACTATTTATTTTATTTTCAAAAAATCTCAAAAAATATTAGAGCTACAAAGACTTTCAATGGCGAAAATTATCTATAGTACGGCCATTTTAACCGCGGACAAAAGTTCATTGACGCACCTTCACTATGAAACCCTCACGAAACTAACTAACTACGCCAAAACTATAACTGTCTCTTTCACGCATATGAATAGACGCGCTTACGTGGTCGACAGTGGATTTCATAATAAAAGTCGTGACGTCTTACCACCGAAACATAGGTGTAAGTAACATTTTACGCGTCGGTACATCATGATTCATAATGTACTATAGTAGTACTAACGTATGTAAATATATTATGTACTTAGTAGTTCAGTAATCAACGATCAATTAATGTTGCGAATAATTACACAATTGCTACGTGAACCTTAAGAATTTGTGAAAAAAAAAATTAATAAAAACATGAATAATTACTTCATTAATTGTTTATTTTCCTTGCCTTTGAATTAAACATAATATTATAATAATCATATCTATCGACTTTCCAAATCACAGAGTTGCTCAGATTGGAAGCAAAACTAAACCGAATTTTGCTACTAATGACTGAAAAATGGTTCACTAATGTTTCGCAAAAAACATTTAACAAATGATCATTTCACAAAAAACGTTCCAAAAACTAATCATTTCACAAACGTCGTATTCCGCAAACATATAATTTATTAAAAGATTATTTGACAAATACTCAATTCACAAATACTTTACTTTGCAAAAGTGCTGAATGTAAAATTGTCATTTACTAATTTATTATTTCATAAAATAATTCATTCTTCAAATTCGTAATTTTACAAAATATAAATTGTTATTTGAAAAATAAAACTAACTATAGGTCGCCCGCAACTTCGTCCGCGTACGATCTCTGATTTCTTATGAGATTGAGATTTTTTATGATATGAATATATGTATGTTACGGGTAATGCTAAGAAGATGTTGTAAACCTAGGTTTACACGAGTTCACTTAGTATTACCCAAACGTTTTGGGTAAAGTTCGAATAATAAGTAAAATAAATTTTAATTCGGAATTTTCCCATACTCACCTAGGTCTATCCAACTCTGGCTGGATAATGTTAGGGATACGGGTTCTCTCCCTCTCCCTCTCACCCCCCTTTTCTGGGTGGTATAAAAAGGAAATAACCACGAAGAGGATGGCGGGGTCTGAAAGACCCCGCCATCCTCTTCGTCACCTAAACCATCCTCGTCCTCTTCGTCACCTAAACCATCCGAGTCTGAGTGCCCCCAGTCCCGAGCTCGCTTCGCTCGCTCTTGCATGAGCAGGAGTGGTGCCTAAAAAGGAAGTGGAGAAACTAGGAAAACCACTCGACCTTCGTTTCACTACGGAAGTCGCCTGTTCGCTTCGCTCGTCAGCTCCCCCCTTCGCTCCACTCGGCCTTGTGGGTTCGCTACATTCAGGACCTCCTTCGCGAGCTTCTGGCTACGCGCTTTACAAAAGCACTCTAGGGGTAGGGCAGACAAGTCTGCGTGAAGTCTGAGTGCTCAGATTTCGACCCAAGAATGTCAACTTTTTAAAACGGGCTACGCCAGAAGACTCTTACAGTATTTGTCAAACAATTCATTTTTTCGAAAAATAAATATGCTTTAAGTTGTTTTATTAAATAACACGATTTATAAATCAATTGTTTGTCAAATTATATTTTATGAAATGATAATTTGTCTGTTAATTGTTTTGTCAATTGAATTAATTATAGGACCAAAAGTTTTATAACGATTAATATATGATTCATAATTTTACGAAACGTTGTTTGTGAAATGAAAATTTGTAATTTGTTTTTTATGAAATGATCGGTCACCCTGAAAAATAGCTACTGTTTGTGTTTACTAAACTACAACGGCTACGAGTGATTCGTTTCTAAGGTCAAAAATTCCGGGCTTTATCTTCAAACATATTAATAAATACGTAAACGTAGCCCTTGACGGTACCTCAATACATACATAGGTACATTTGGGTCAAATTGCTTATACCTCCTCCTTTATTTAAAGTTGATTACAAATGAATCAATTACAATACAAGAATAAAAAGATAGACTCCGTACAAGGAGCCGATAGATTATATTATTTTTTACAGAAGACCAAAGTGTTGTTTACCCCTTCATTAGGCGAACGACCTCTCGTTTGTTTGTTTACATTTTGTCCGCGCTTATAATGGCCGTACTTTACATTAAATAATCTACCAAATGGCATTTAAATCGGTGACCGATCATTTCATAAAAAACAAATTACAAATTTTCGCAAAATTATGAATCATATATTAATCGTTATAAAACTTTTGGTCCTATAAATAATTGAATTGATAAAACAATTAACAGATAAATTATCATTTCATAAAATATAATTTGACAAACAATTGATTTATTAATCGTGTTATTTAATAAAACAACGTAAAGCGTATTTCTTTTTTGATAAAATGAATTGTTTGATAAATACTGTAAGAGTCTTCTGGCGTAGCCCGTTTTAAAAAGTTGACATTCTTGGGTCGAAATCTGAGCACTCAGACTCCACGCAGTCTTGTCTGTCCTACCCCTAGAGTGTTTTTGTAAAGCGTGTAGGCACAAGCTCGCATAGGAGGTCCTGAATGAAGCGAGCCTACGAGGCCGAGTGGAGCGAAGGGAGGAGCTGGCAAGCGAAGCGAACCGGCGACCTCCGTAACGAAACAAAGTTCGAGTGGTTTTCCTAGCTTCTCCACTTCCTTTTTAGGCACAACTCCTACTCATGCAAGAGCGAGCGAAGCGAGCTCGGGACTGGGGGCACTCCGACTCGGATGGTTTAGGTGACGAAGAGGATGGCGGGGTCTGAAAGACCCCGCCATCCTCTTCGTGGTTATTTCCTTTTTATACCACCCAGAAAGAAGGAGCCCCGCTAAGCGGGGCTCCGTCGACCGGGCCTTGGAGGAGGTGAGAGGGAGAGGGAGGGAACCCATATCCCTAACATTATCCAGCCAGAGTTGGGTAGACCTAGGTGAGTAGGTATGGGTACCCCTAGAGTGTTTTTGTAAAGCACGTAGGCAGAAGCTCGCGAAGGAGGTTCTGAATGAAGCGAGCCTACGAGGCCGAGTGGAGCGAAGGGAGGAGCTGGCAAGCGAAGCGAACCGGCGACCTCCGTAACGAAACGAAGTTCGAGTAGTTTTCCTAGCTTCTCCACTTCCTTTTTAGGCACAACTCCTACTCATGCAAGAGCGAGCGAAGCGAGCTCGGGACTGGGGGCACTCCGACTCGGATGGTTTAGGTGACGAAGAGGATGGCGGGGTCTGAAAGACCCCGCCATCCTCTTCGTGGTTATTTCCTTTTTATACCACCCAGAAAGAAGGAGCCCCGCGAAGCGGGGCTCCGTCGACCGGGCCTTGGAGGAGGTGAGAGGGAGAGGGAGAGAACCCATATCCCTAACATTATCCAGCCAGAGTTGGGTAGACCTAGGTGAGTAGGTATGGGTACCCCTAGAGTGTTTTTGTAAAGCGCGTAGGCAGAAGCTCGCGAAGGAGGTCCTGAATGAAGCGAGCCTACGAGGCCGAGTGGAGCGAAGGGAGGAGCTGGCAAGCGAAGCGAACCGGCGACCTCCGTAACGAAACAAAGTTCGAGTGGTTTTCCTAGCTTCTCCACTTCCTTTTTAGGCACAACTCCTACTCATGCAAGAGCGAGCGAAGCGAGCTCGGGACTGGGGGCACTCCGACTCGGATGGTTTTGGTGACGAAGAGGATGGCGGGGTCTGAAAGACCCCGCCATCCTCTTCGTGGTTATTTCCTTTTTATACCACCCAGAAAGAAGGAGCCCCGCTAAGCGGGGCTCCGTCGACCGGGCCTTGGAGGAGGTGAGAGGGAGAGGGAGGGAACCCATATCCCTAACATTATCCAGCCAGAGTTGGGTAGACCTAGGTGAGTAGGTATGGGTACCCCTAGAGTGTTTTTGTAAAGCACGTAGGCAGAAGCTCGCGAAGGAGGTTCTGAATGAAGCGAGCCTACGAGGCCGAGTGGAGCGAAGGGAGGAGCTGGCAAGCGAAGCGAACCGGCGACCTCCGTAACGAAACGAAGTTCGAGTAGTTTTCCTAGCTTCTCCACTTCCTTTTTAGGCACAACTCCTACTCATGCAAGAGCGAGCGAAGCGAGCTCGGGACTGGGGGCACTCCGACTCGGATGGTTTAGGTGACGAAGAGGATGGCGGGGTCTGAAAGACCCCGCCATCCTCTTCGTGGTTATTTCCTTTTTATACCACCCAGAAAGAAGGAGCCCCGCGAAGCGGGGCTCCGTCGACCGGGCCTTGGAGGAGGTGAGAGGGAGAGGGAGAGAACCCATATCCCTAACATTATCCAGCCAGAGTTGGGTAGACCTAGGTGAGTAGGTATGGGTACCCCTAGAGTGTTTTTGTAAAGCGCGTAGGCAGAAGCTCGCGAAGGAGGTCCTGAATGAAGCGAGCCTACGAGGCCGAGTGGAGCGAAGGGAGGAGCTGCCAAGCGAAGCGAACCGGCGACCTCCGTAACGAAACGAAGTTCGAGTGGTTTTCCTCATTATCTATTCCGTGGTTTTCCTAGCTTCTCCACTTCCTTTTTAGGCACAACTTCTACTCATGCAAGAACGAGCGAAGCGAGCTCGGGACTGGGGGCACTCCGACTCGGATGGTTTAGGTGATCCTCTTCGTGGTTATTTCCTTTTTAAATAACAATTTATATTTTAATATTTTGTAAAATTATGAATTTGAAGAATGAATTATTTTATGAAATAATAAATTAGTAAATGACAATTTTAAATTCAGCACGTTTGCAAAGTAAAGTATTTCTGAATTGAGTATTTGTCAAATGATCTTTTAATAAATTATATGTTTGCGGAATACGACGTTTGTGAAATGATTAGTTTTTGAAACGTTTTTTGTGAAATGATCATTTGTTAAATGTTTTTTGCGAAACATTAGTGAACCATTTAAATCATTATGATAGGATAAATAGTTTTTGAAATATGCCGGTTTATTTTGCGTATTTGTTTTTTTTTAAATCTTGCCAGTTTCTTGTGCTTTACACGAAATGTATAAGACCTATGAAAAATACGACAAGAACAAAATGAAAGCTCATAAAATCATCTACAAAATGCTTTTCATTTCACTTCAATAGACCGAATACTTTCGGAAATATGACGATCGAAAACGTGCATGACAGATAAATATTTGACAATAATTTTGACTTTGTACCTACTCATTTTATTTGATAATGATCGATGCTATACAATAAACTAATAGTAATAATCATAATATCTCTACAAAAAAACACCACACTCAGTAAACAATATATTATTATTTATATTCGTTCAAAGTTCTAACAACGATCGGGCGTCGCGTCGGCAGAAGAAAAACGAATAGGCTTTCGAACGGTGCGCGGGCGGCGCGTTAATTGAGATTCTGAGAGCTTTTGCCTAGCTCTAATAGTTTTCTAGAAATTATAGAAAACATAAAATTTTCAAAAATAATGTTTTCATGTTAACTATGACAGGTATAATACACTCGCCGGCATATTTAGCGGAACATAAAAAAAAGGTTTGATATCAGTATCATATAAGGTTGCTGGCTAAACTACGTCATTTAATTTAAAAAGAAATATTTTCAAATTAAGAAAACAACTGAACATCACATTTTATGCAATTGTTTTAATTTTATTCAAATACACCTTATATCGGGAGCGAACTTCGAGTATTTCTTCCTTCTGAGTTTGATTTAAAATTTCATTGAAATACTGTTTTTTGTTAGTTTTTTTTAATCGCGTATCTTTCTGGAGTTGATGACTGAATTATGCCTGACTTAGCCCCAACGGAGAATGCCAGGGCACTCGAAATGCGAAGAAATGGTCAAACCTACAGAGTGATATCCAGAGATCTTCGTTGACCAGTTTCAACGATCCATCGCAGTATCCAACGGTTCAGGGAGACCGGTACTTATGTGAGAAGAGCAGGACAAGGAAGAAAAAGACGCACTTCGAGTAGGGATGATCGTTTCATTCGGCTTCGTGTACGTAGGAACCCCCGTTTGACGGCCGTCCAAGCCCGACATGAGTTAGAAGCAGTGCGGGGTGTAACCGTAAGTGAGCGTACGGTACGAAGAAGGCTCGAAGAAGCTGGTTTGGGTTCATTTGTGCCCGTCAAGGCTCCAAGGCTCGAGGTAAATCATCGTAGAAACAGGTTAACTTTTGCTCAGGAACATCGACTTTGGAACGCGGACCAATGGAGTAAGGTATTGTTTAGTGATGAGTGCAGAATTCTCTTAAATCAAATTGACGGCAGGCAAAGAATATACAGACGCAAAGGAGAACGATACATTCACACAAATTTTGAAACTACAGTTGCATACGGTGGTGGATCAATAATGGTTTGGGCGGGCATTTGTTTGGGAGCTCGCACAGACTTGGTAGTGATTGACAGAGGGAGTCTGACTGCAGACCGCTATATCAGAGAAGTTTTAGAAGAAAATGTCGTACCGTTTGCCCCATATATCGGTGACGATTTTTTTTAATGCAGGATAATGCTCGGCCGCATACCGCTCGGGTAACTCAAGCTTATCTTAATGATATGAATATCACTGTTATGGAGTGACCCGGCGAGATCACCGGATATGAACCCAATAGAGCACGTTTGAGACTTGCTGAAAAGAAAAGTTAAGTCCAGAATTCCAGCTCCTGCCAACGTGGGAGAACTGCGAATCGCCGTAGTTGAGGAATGGCGGAGACTATCCCAGGAGACCATCGATAACATAATTCTCAGTATGCCTAGACGGGTTATTACATTACAAAAAGCCATACATGAAAAATATTACCTTTCCATGCACAAAGGGTTATCATATCTCCGAAACTATTAGTCTTATGGAAATGAACCAAGACATTATTTTGTAGATAATTTAATGTAGATAATTTTCGCCATTGAAAGTTTTTTTGCAGCTCTAATATTTTTTGAGAAAATTACAAAAAACTGCGGTCGAGGAGACGTTTGAGGAGGTAGGGGGGGAAGCTCGCGGCCTAGAGTTGGGACCTCAAGGAACACTTATGCAAAAAATCACATTAACATTTTTTGTAGGGTCAATGTTTATTAGTCCCGTACCGTATACCGTACCGTAGCTACCGACCGTTAGCGGGCTGCATAGCCCGCTAACGGTCGGTAGCGGTCTAACTCCAGTGGAATGTACGTACTCTCGCTTCATCGGCGCCTGTGTTTCGGCCTCGGCTTCGGCCGCGGCTGGCGTGTCCTCGAGAGCCTCGCAGCAGTCGCGTTCATTATATGCGCAGGCTACAGTGTCGGCATGTTCGAGTTCCCGTTTCACCGCGACTGCGACATCAGTCGCGTCAGTCGCAGTCGCAGCCGCGACAGTCGCAGTCGCGTCTAGTGCTGTGTCCACATCGCAGCGGTCGGGCTCAATGTCAGACGGCAGCGGGCGCTTGTAGCGGCTTAGCAATGCCACATGTCGTCTCGTTATCTGAAACGAGTTCATTACCCTTGCCACAACATGCCAAGCCATTCGAGCGTCGAAACACACAGGCGTTACACTAACATGGATCTCCTTTGCCAAATTAAATTCAGTGGTACAGAATTTGAAACACTAAATCAACGGCGTTTGGGTGCATTTCAGCCTGACGCCAAAATGTTTAGGCACTCGCATATACTCAATGTCGTGGCTGTGATTTAAAATCTTACGGTAAGGGTACAGGTCTTCACAACAAACTCCACTCGCTCCTCCATACGAACGTATTACGCGACTCATTCGAAAGTAAACTAACATACTTGCTCTGAAGTCCAGTGGGGGACTCGGACCATGTCTAGAGAGTTTGTATTGATGTGTTGGGGTCAATCAATCAATCGTTTATTTGCTTGAAACATTGTACAATTATGATGACAGTTCTAAAGTAGTCCACACATGTTTCGTCGGGTGTTTCAATAAATTAAAATGGCTGTGAGCCAGAGGGACCGAGGGGCCACACAGAGCTAGAAGCATTCAAATGAAGCGTTCCTCACCACTTCATGCGTGTGAAACAGCTCCGTCATCAGGCAGCGCGCTCGCAAGCTCTCGTCTCTGAATGTGCTAAAGTCCACCACTCTCTGCGCGCATTGCACACAAAGCGTTCGCTTGAGCCTGCCTCCACCGCACGGCTGCAACCACAAGGACAATTATTCATCAGGCATTCCATTCATTTCAATGTGTTAAGGTTGAAATAAAATTACTCATTAGCCCTGTAAAAATTAGAACAACTTGTAAGAACTGTAAATTATGTCATTTTAGTAATTAACCTATCTTACAAATGAAAGCTTAAAAATTACTCATTAACCAAATAGTTGATCTAGCCTAACTATTTGGTAACACCTCAGTGGTACTCATTAAAAGGAAAAAAAGTGTTTAAACTTCAAACTAGCAACTCCTAGCTGATAATGTTCGACAGCATGTCTAAGTATTTTATAATTTATCATTGTTTTTACTCACAAGTGTAGTAATTGTTGAATAGTGTGAAAGCAAAGCAAACAGACACTTTTGATTTATAATATTAGTACTCATTTATCAAAATAACAATATTACTTCACAGCTCACACACATAAAATTAATATACACATAAATAACATAGATATAAATATGCAACTTACGGGGAGCCCCACTAAATGTTGATATGCTTGTTCCAACTTGTGTTCACTCATCAGAAGCAGCTTGTTGCGGGACTCCAGGCATACCAGGCAGATCTGAGCAAAGAGTTGAAAGTATACGCATTTACACCCCACATTTACCACAATCCATCCACAAACAGATAAACACAGATGCTTTCATGTATCAACAGGTCAACCTGCTACAATCTTATACTGCAATGACTTTAAGTAGAACAAAATGTACTATAAAATTTACCTATTAGTATAAGAATTACTCATTCAAAGTATAGAATATCAGAGTATGCATCATTATGGGGTTACTGCTTACCAGCACTGTTGCAGGGACGGCACCAGTGCGGATCTGAATTGAGCCACTTTCTGTTTTTACAATCTCATTGTCTAGAAAATGCTGTGAGCAGACCACAGCGCCGGCTGGCAGGAGAGCGTCTTGTTTGCCGAGGGCTCTGAGCCAAGCAGCACGGAGATGCACTTCTCTGGGGAACCTGAAATTATTCTTCTACTTTATTTAAGGGCCCATATAGTTTGCATTGTGATGCACTACGGCTCTTAGTGGTCTAACTTTGTAGATTTCCAACAGTTCTCCAAGAAATATTTTCAAAACTGTGTGCAATTTGATAATCCTCACATGGCCAGCGTGGTGGGTTATGGTGTAAACCTTCTCAATCTGGATGCTGACTCATGTTCGCAATGGCCAGCAATGGGTGATGATAATGGTAGTTTGCTGCTATTGCTATTAATTGTGAGTGCTATAATTTAATATGCGGAGGCCTAGGTTGAGTCCCGGCAAGGGTAACATGGAAATAAATATCATTTCTAAATTGGCTCTTTTCAGTTAAATGCTAACATACACATAATAGGAGCTGCCAAAGCTAGCTAGCAGCTACTAAACTATAATGCATAGAAAAAAGGGTAATAAATATAAAACTCACTCGTGAAATGTAATGTCCTCGGATTCGGACACGATCTCCGCAGTGGTTCTGCAGAAGGGCACACAGCACCGCATTTCCAAATTTTTTAATTGTTTAACATGAAACTGTAACGCTAGTGGTATTCAATGGTGATTCAATGTACTTTTTTTTTTTATTTAACTGGTTTAACGGTTCAATGTACTCTTTGAATTTATACCACAGAACACTTATTACTCCTAACCCGTAGTAAATATCAGAGTAAATATGTTCTTCTCTTATCTATGGCCTTTAGTACTGCGGTTTGAGAGTAAATAATATGTTCCTTGGCTGTAGCACGCGTAGCGCGTCACCGACCAGGAAAAAAAGGCACGCGTGACCACAGAACACTTATTACTCCTAGCGGAGTGACGCGGCTGGCAGCAACTTTCAACTTTCCTCTCTGCCACAGAGTACATTGAATATCTCTCTGCTTTCCTCATAAGAGATTAGTTCACCTTCACAGGAATAATTAGTTAGTTACAGAGACATAACCACTACGTTTTCCTTTCCTCAGAGACAAGAAACCATAGATCAATATGTATGTCACCGTAAGATTGTATTTGTAAACTGGCGACACTCGACTGTCGACAGATTGTGTGGTAAAATAATAAATGATAATATAATAATAAAATAATAAATAATAATATAATCATAAAGGCCATAAAACAAAATAAGAAGAAGAACCGTTCAATGTTCTGAGTGGCTTTTGAAATATTCATTGTATAATGTATTTACGTTTCCCTGTCTCTTTCTTGCAGGTTAGATAGGGTTCGACAAATAATCAGCAGGGCGATCGCGTATCTTTTGCATCAATCATTGATACATCGCAATCACCTCTGATTGGTTTGCCTGGTGGGAGGCTTCGGCCGTGGCTAGTTACCACCCTACCGGCAAAGACGTGCCGCCAAGCGATTTAGCGTTCCGGTACGATGCCGTGTAGAAACCGAAGGGGTATGGGTTTATTATAACTGCCATGCCCCTTACAGGTTAGCCCGCTACCATCTTAGACTGCATCATCACTTACCATCAGGTGAGATCGTAGTCAAGGGCTAGCTTGTAGTGGATAAAAAAAAAAAAAAAAAACTCTTTCACTATTGGACGAAATCCATTGACGCAGCAAGAATACCAAAAATTCAGCCAATCAGAGGTGATTGTGATGTATCAATGATTGATGCAAAAGATACGCGGTCGCCCTGCAGGTATATAATATAATAATCAGGTATTACTGCCCGACCGCAGGCTGTGCACTTACGTTCTATCGGGTACAATATATCGAGATAAAAGTGTTAAATTACAATTTTACGGTGACATGACTATAGTGTAACACAACATAATATTTAAACACTTTTGCTCTATGTCGCGTACTATCCGTGTTATTGTGTAGTCTGTGGTTATTGTGCGAATCGGTTGCCGCCACATTTTGAAATTAATTAATAGAGCACGAGACGTCTCGCACCCCCAGAACGAAAGTGACTTATCTAAAAAAATACAAATTGTGGTAAATGAGCAAAAAAGATTTTAAAAAGGTATCGTATTGAATATATTTAAATGCCTGTTTAAGACGCAAGATACAACAAATACTGATGGCATATTATGGAATCAGTCACCATTTTGCTATAAAGTTAAATAGATTTAGGGGCGCAAATTGAAATTTTAAGGGCGCAAATTAAAAAATTTATGTCAATGATTTGCAATAAAATGGCGCAATTTGAGATACGTCGATGTTATACACTGCCACCTGCGAGTACCTTTGACGCAATACTGATTCGGCCTTTTTTACACATAGGTGAAAAAACGCGATCAACTAAAGTGACCGATGTATACGCTGTTCCGATAAAACTCATAATTCGGGGTCTTTTATACCACAGGGTTTTAAGCTTATTTAGTAGTAAAAAATCTCAATTTAAAGAAATTTTGAGTTAAAAGTCATTTTCATTCTAAGGGTGCGGTCTTGAAGTAAGGTGCGTAACCTAAGTGATTATTTTAAAACTGAGATTCATATCATTTTGTTAGTAATCTAAGGATATTATTGATACTCAACTATTGGAAAAATAGAAAGTGGTATCACATAGTGAATTCATACTTAAGTTGTATTTAGTATTGATTATCGTGAGCAGTCAACTATCAATGACTATGTCGGAATAACTAAAAAAACAGTTTCATTTTGTCATTATTAAACTGTTTATTCCGATTTACCTAAATGATACCTACTTACTCGATGAATTAACCATTTCTTATCAATAGTTTAGGCATATTATCATATATTTTTATTGAGTTGATTGATTTATTTTACAGAGCCTTTAGCTCTTTAATACCTGTATTGGCAACACTTTAGGTCTAAAAACGTGCTGCTTAAGAGGCCGGGGAACGCCGCTAGCAACTTCTATTCGAACCGCAAATATAAATATGCCGGTATATTGCTATCTCTATTTGGCTGATGACACATGATCGCGTGCAAGCACGATAGCAATATGAGCGTAAAGAATTTGTTAAACATTTAAGTCTTGTTCCGTGAATACCAAAAATGATGAATGAAAAATTGTTGCGTTTTTAACTTCGTGTTGTTATTCTGTTACTTTGACAATATAGGCTATGTTCCTGATCAATTAGTACGTGTGATCTTCTTCTTCTTCTTCTTCGTGTCCTGGGTTATTTTCCGCACTTGAAGCGTAGTCGTCCGCTGTGCGTGAAATCCACTGGTGCGACTCCCTGCCGGATCATTCCATCCAGCCAAGCTCACTCCAGAATCCAAGCAGGCCGCCCAGGTCGGCGAGGACTTCCGGTAGTGTTGCTGGGGAGCCAATGTAGGCTTCTCGTTGGGTGGAAACACCGCTGCATTCGAGCAGCACGTGTTTTGGTGTCTCGTCGCTCTCCATGCAGGCTCTGCATAGAGGGCTGTCGGTGATACCTAGAGTAAATAGGTGTTTGTTTAAAGAGCAATGTCCTGTTATCATACCTACAACTGTCCTGAGTTTGACTCTGTTTAGTTGCAGAAGTTTTTTTGGTTAGTGGTTTATTAGGGCTGGGTATCGCCTCTTTTGTTTGTCTGCAGTCTGTAGTGTTTGCCCATAGTTCGGCATGTGTACTTACGGTTTGTTTTCTTACCCAGGTTTTGTATTCACTGAAGGGTATCGGGACGATCGGGTCGGGTCCCACTACCTTCTACCTATATATATCTACTAGATATAGAACAGATACTCAACATAACCTTGGAGTACTTCGGACACATTGCCCGCAGAAACCCTGACAGCCTGGAGAAACTGCTACTAACGGGCAAAGTGGAAGGAAAGAGGCCAAGAGGACGTAGCCCTATGCGTTGGGCCGACCAAATAAGCACCACACTCGGCACACCTGTCCACGTTGCTCTGCACCATGCAACGGACAGACCAAGATGGCGCAACATCATAAAAGAAAAGATTCTCCGTGGCAAGGATCACGACCCTCAGCAGTGAGGAGGACGATGCATGGAGGAGGTGTTAGTTATATATGGATATTATTGATACTGAACTATTGAAAAATTAGAAAGTGGTATCACATTGTAAGGTCATAGTTATTATTATTCATACATATTAGTATTGATTGTCGTGAACAGTCAACTATGAATTACTATGTCGGAATAAACAGTTTAATTTTGTTGTTATTAATCTGTTTATTCCGATTTACCATAAGATACATAATCGATGAATTAACCCTTTCCTATCAGTAGTTTAGGCATATTATCATATATTTTTATTCAGTTGATTGATATACATAATATATGACAGAGCCTTTATCTCTTTAATACCTGTATTGGCAACACATTAGTTTAATAATACTAAGTAGGAAAGGAAGGAATTTAAAAAGTTGTCATTTGTTTCTCAATTTATTGTAAAAACGAAACTTACGAACTAAATTCTTACTCTGAGTAGTCAGCGAATATATTGTTACAATTAAGATGCATCTAAGATTAGACAAAAACCCTATCAGCCTCTTCCACGAGCGAGCGAGCGGCTTGGCTTAGGCCCGGGCTGCAACAGAGCGGAGAGGAGACGAGAGGAGAGATGTTACTTAAAAAACCAATAGAATTTCGTTATTTCTACATCTCGTCTCCGCTCAGCTTCAGTGGATACCACTGAGCGCAACTTTAAAGTTCCTTATCTTTTTCATTTGTTGAGATATTTTAATCATTCTTTCATATTTTTGTATTATTTTGTCTAAATTTGCATATTAAATTTTAAAAAATGGTTAACTGCTCCATTTGGTACTTACGAGTATAGCTCAGGTTTAGTACTTTTATTTCTGAATTTTCTCTATATATTTTATTTATATTTTATCATCATATATATATAGATGTGCTATAAAATTTGAAATGATTTCTACGCGTTCGTGCGCATGCGTGCCGCGTCTATGATGTGCAGGCTAGTGAGCAGCACTAACACCCTCCTCAGCACATTGGCTACTAAGCTGGACAGCCCTCTCTGGAGGTGCTGTAATGGTGCACACATTCTCGTTAGGAGGCCCCAACGAGCCTTGTAGATGTGTCGAGGCTTTAGGTATAAGCGTAGGTTAGGTTAGGTTAGGTATTTTGTTTTTGTTTTTTTTACTAACATAGGTTAAGACGTGATTTGTTATTAAAAAATTATGGGCTGGCATTTACTAGTTGCCTGAAATAAAAACTTAATTATTTATATATTTAAAATAGAAAATATTCCTTGGTACTCTGTAGGAGCTGGTAAAACTTTCATCGTCTAACTCATTAAAGAGAGTAAAAATTCTCCATGAATGGAATGACTTCTTCTCCAAAATCGATGTGTTCTTTTTTTAGGTGGTATAGTGCTATCAATTCTGCTTCTTCAGACTCTAGTTGTTCTTTTTCAAGTAAAAGAAGATACAGTTTTTGTAATAGTGACATGACTGAGACGCCTGCCTTTTGTGTCAGATCGCGCTAAACTGTGCGTCAACTCGACATGCAACGCCCGCTCTAGCCAGCACACATCTCCGCTCCGGCCTAGCCAGTACGCATCTCCGCACAGCTTCGGAGGATACACCCTAGCTGAAAAACATCTCTCGCTTAGCTCAGCTGTAGACATCTCCGCACATCTCCGCTCTGGTGGAAACCGGGCTTTACTCATCATATACACAGCGCGGTCACCACCAGCCGCGCCAGTATGTGCGCGGTGAAGTACGGCCGCAGCTCACCGCTGGACTTGAGTACTGCTTGGCGAAAGAGTTCAAAAAAAAGGGCGCTGCTATCGTTAGTTTTTCTTGAATCTAACCAGTAGACACAACCATAGTATGACATTTTTGATACTTAACTGATCTATGATACTGATCGCGTCGGATGGTTGCAAAGATAAATAATAGCGTTTGTTTTTATTTTAACTATACAGCACGGGCTTAATTAACATGCAGTTTGATTTAGTTTTATTATAATGCACTGTGCACTGTGTTTAAAATCCGGAAAACTATCTACAACGTACATAAAATTTGTACTTACATACAAAAGACTTTTCGCCAGTATGATTTCTCATGTGACTCAGTAAATTACTGTTTTCTGTACATTTGTAATTGCATAACTTACATGCAAAGGGCTTTTCGCCAGTGTGAGTCCTCATGTGACTCAGTAACGGACTGTTTTCTGTACATTTGTATTTGCATAACTTACATGCAAAGGGCTTCTCGCCAGTGTGAGTCCTCATGTACTTCACTAAACTACTGTTTTCTGTACATTTGTACTTGCATAACTAACAAGTAAAAGGCTTTTCGCCAGTGTGAGTCCTCATGTGCCTCACTAAACTACTGCTTTGTGTACATTTGTACTTGCATAACTTACAAGCAAAAGGCTTCTCGCCAGTGTGAGTCCTCATGTGACTCACTAAATGACTGTTTACTGTACATTTGTACTTGCATAACTTACAAGCAAAAGGCTTCTCGCCAGTGTGAGTCCTCATGTGCTTCACTAAACTACTGTTTTCTGTACATTTGTACTTGCATAACTTACAAGCAAAAGGCGTCTCGCCAGTATGAGTCCTCATGTGCTTCACTAAATCACTTTTTGCAGAACATTTGTAATTGCATAACTTGCAAGCAAATGGCTTTTCGCCAGTGTGAGTCCTCATGTGCTTCACTAAACTACTGTTTACTGTACATTTGTACTTGCATAACTTACAAGCAAAAGGCTTCTCGCCAGTATGAGTCCTCATGTGCATCACTAAATGACTGTTTTCTGTACATTTGTACTTGCATAACTTACAAGCAAAAGGCTTCTCGCCAGTGTGAGTCCTCATGTGACTCACTAAACTACTGTTTACTGTACATTTGTACTTGCATAACTAACAAGCAAAAGGCTTCTCGCCAGTATGAGTCCTCATGTGCTTCACTAAATCACTTTTTGCAGAACATTTGTAATTGCATAACTTGCAAGCAAATGGCTTTTCGCCAGTGTGAGTCCTCATGTGCTTCACTAAACTACTGTTTACTGTACATTTGTACTTGCATAACTTACAAGCAAAAGGCTTCTCGCCAGTATGAGTCCTCATGTGCATCACTAAATGACTGTTTTCTGTACATTTGTACTTGCATAACTTACAAGCAAAAGGCTTCTCGCCAGTATGAGTCCTCATGTGCTTCACTAAATGACTGTTTTCTGTACATTTGTACTTGCATAACTTACAAGCAAAAGGCTTCTCGCCAGTATGAGTCCTCATGTGCTTCACTAAACGACTGTTTTCTGTACATTTGTACTTGCATAACTTACAAGCAAAAGGCTTCTCGCCAGTATGAGTCCTCATGTGCTTCACTAAACTACTGTTTACTGTACATTTGTACTTGCATAACTTACAAGCAAAAGGCTTCTCGCCAGTATGAGTCCTCATGTGCTTCACTAAACGACTGTTTTCTGTACATTTGTACTTGCATAACTTACAAGCAAAAGGCTTCTCGCCAGTATGAGTCCTCATGTGCTTCACTAAACTACTGTTTACTGTACATTTGTACTTGCATAACTTACAAGCAAAAGGCTTCTCGCCAGTATGAGTCCTCATGTGATCCACTAAATGACTTTTTGCTGTACATTTGTACTCACATAACTTACATGCGAAGGGCTTTTCGCCAGTGTGAGTCCTCATGTGACTTACTAAATTTCTTTTTAATTTACATTTGTAGTTGCATAACTGACAGGCAATAGTGTGCATTGTCTTGGGGCTCGATAATGTATCTTTTTGATTCAGTTTGCACTCTCTTATCTTGCATGATAAAGATTTTGCGAAAGCGTGCGCACGTATGTGTGAAACTAAGGAAGATTTTCGTTGAAACATCTTTTGGCAAACGTCACAGATATACTGTATCCGGTCAGTATAGTTTCCCAACTGTGTAACAAATATACCCAGGGAATGTCTACTTTGGTCGTTTTTGAAACGATCATTCCGTCTCGTTGTTCGATAATCGATACTATCACTTATTGTTGCCAACGATTCTTTTGGTATTAGTGCAGTGTCCTGGGATTTCCTTGAATGTTCGAGAACGTTTGCAATATTTTCGAAAGACAATATATCCCAATCATCGCTTGAATCGGTCGGATGTTCTTCGTTGCCGGGATTGGTCGCAAGTACCACAGGAGCGACTGAAACAAAAGAACACTCCATATTATTATCACTATCACTTCTTATAGACAGATACACACTGGTCGGATTTTAATTTTAAGGGGTTGCATACGCAAAAGGTAGGAAAGCAAACCTTATGCTGCGACTATGTCCGTCCAGTCACACTTTGCATATATCAGTTATTATCTACACACAGGGATTCCCGAAGTTGGTTTCCCAAAGGGTCGACATCATAGAAAAAATAAATACAGCTAGAAGGGAAATGCAGACGTTTCATGCGTGTCACCGAGTAGGTAGTTCACTACGCGTAGTCCTTTTGAGAGTGTGCCGGCAACAATAGGTGCGATAAAAATTAAGAGAAATGCCGAGTTGTGCAATATTATCGTGCAGAAAAAGAATTAATTTATCAAGTATCAATCGAGGAGGTATTTCTTTTCACCGGTGAGTCGAAATTATATCTAATTACTTTATAATTTACAATCTAAAATTATTAATCTCTATAAATCATTGCTTTACGCCATTATTGCAACACGTAAGCAAAATATACATTGATCGCTAAACTAGCACATTGTCCATGCAACCATCGTGTTTATTTGCAATGTATCTCGTTCACTGATGCTTTATCGCCACAATATTTGGACCTTTCACCGAGTTAGGAGTCATGAGTACAACTCTTTCCGTAGGGTTGTGCTCATGTTTTCAGTTCATATAATTGACAGTCTGTCAATTATCGACTAAATTTTCTAATCGTATACATTTAAGTAAAATCGTAAACGTGAATCGATAATTATTATTATAAGCTTTTATTTAACTTGCAATGTATGTTTGTTCGAGTGGAATCTTGCTACGCAATTTTGAAGCAGATATCTTCAACCGATTGAGCTGAAATTTTGTATACAGGTTTAGTTTGGATGACAATGCATAGTTAGCTGTGTGACGTCATTCTAAATCCAACATGGCGGAACATCCTAGATGGCAGACTAGTTATTTTTAATGAACTCCTACAATATGGGTATCAAAATAATAATGAAATGGCTTGCTGAGAATAACTCGAAAAATAAAGTGACGCCACTCTAAACTCTCTTTTAGTTTTCCTAAGGAACCTGGCATCAAAGAAAAATGGATTGATGCTCAACGGTAGTACTATATGCTCAATACATTTCAATGAAAACGATTTTATTATAAAATCTGGTAAAAGATACCTTAAACCAGGAGCAATCCCGAGAGATTTTTTTTTACATATTATTTCAAGCTCTACGGTACGTTTTGTAAATTTTTCCTCAATATTTTTAGGATTCTGTAGTATCTACCTTATGCGTGTTAAATTTACACTTGACCAGTTTTGGTAATTTGGGACAAACCAATAAACCAACAAACCAACAAACAAACACACTTTCGCATTTATAATATTAGTATGATACCTACATTTATGGAAGCAAACGATATTTTTTCAATAAGAAGTTTATTTTTTTATTTGTGGTTATTATTTATAGTTTATACCAAATGAATGAGTTTAAAACACAAACGAATTTACGCAAGTGAAGAAGAAGTGTTCATATCTTTTTGACGACACTATACAACTAATATAAAATTTATTTTTACTAGTCAATGTTACTAGTACTTGTAATACTGTTTAAAAGATGCATTTACGGTATTCAACATAACATAACAGAAAAATCGTAATTTTATTGTAAACTGACTTTGACTGTCTTTTCTGTAAAAAAACATTAATTTCTATCTACAGACTTTTTGTTTTGAAGGCCCTATATTCGGTGACATAAACTAGTTAGACAAAACCGAGATTCTAATAATCACTAATAATGAGGGTCGTTATTTATATTTTCTGCGGAAATACCTACATAAGTACCTACATGTAAATCAAAAAATAATATCAAATCCTAAACTTGGCCCCATTAGAAATGAAATTAAATGAAATTATTATTCCTCATTTCATTAGAAATGGAACTCAAAACTATGTAATACCTACTGTCAAAAACATGTTTAAAAAGAGTCAAAATCGAGAACATCACATCCCTAGGTATGCAAGAGTCTACTTCAGTCGTAGTTACAGGAAATTGAACCTTATGAGCACTATTTATAAGGCGTTAGAACTAGCATCAAATACCCACGCCATCTAGTGGTTAGTAGGCTAACTTGTGCGTAAGTTATAAGTAATAAAGGAATCACATATGTTTACTAAGTGGTAGATATAAAAAGAGACTTTATCATCATTGCGTAAGATTTAAATCAAAAACGATGATGTTTGGATTATAAACTTCTTTTGATTTCAAACCAAAGAACCTATTACAGTGACTCTTTGTTTGTGTAATAAAATACGATTAATTTTACAATGTATGAGTGCGGCGACATCGGTTCCCGAGTAAAGTTTGTGTAAGGGCCATTCCGTCTCCCTTTGTCTATTCCGTGGGTATATCGATATCTGTCCCAAAATAGGATCTATTACAAGGTGTGTAGAGTTAATTGTCTCACCTGAAGCTTGATAGCGGTCTTCCGAACACGCCGGCTCGCAAGTGTGCCTGAAAGGATATCATTTTATTTATAACTTGGATGACTTCCTCCACGTGGATTTAGGTTTTAAAATCTCTATGGAACTATTTGATTTTGCAGAGTAAAGAGTATTCCCATTTCACACTCCAGTCTCCAGGTATTCAACTATTTATTTTATTTTCAAAAAATCTCAAAAAATATTAGAGCTACAAAAACTTTCAATGGCGAAAATTATCTACATTAAATAATCTACCAAATGGCATTTAAATCATTATGATAGGATAAATAGTTTTGGAAATATGCCGGTTTATTTTGCGTATTTGTTTTTTTTTAAATCTTGCCAGTTTCTTGTGCTTTACACGAAATGTATAAGACCTATGAAAAATACGACAAGAACAAAATGAAAGCTCATAAAATCATCTACAAAATGCTTTTCATTTCACTTCAATAGACCGAATACTTTCGGAAATATGACGATCGAAAACGTGCATGACAGAAAAATATTTGACAATAATTTTGACTTTGTACCTACTCATTTTATTTGATAATGATCGATGCTATACAATAAACTAATAGTAATAATCATAATATCTCTACAAAAAAACACCACACTCAGTAAACAATATATTATTATTTATATTCGTTCAAAGTTCTAACAACGATCGGGCGTCGCGTCGGCAGAAGAAAAACGAATAGGCTTTCGAACGGTGCGCGGGCGGCGCGTTAATTGAGATTCTGAGAGCTTTTGCCTAGCTCTAATAGTTTTCTAGAAAATATAGAAAACATAAAATTTTCAAAAATATTGTTTTCATGTTAACTATGACAGGTATAATACACTCGCCGGCATATTTAGCGGAACATAAAAAAAAGGTTTGATATCAGTATCATATAAGGTTGCTGGCTAAACTACGTCATTTAATTTAAAAAGAAATATTTTCAAATTAAGAAAACAACTGAACATCACATTTTATGCAATTGTTTTAATTTTATTCAAATACACCTTATATCGGGAGCGAACTTCGAGTATTTCTTCCTTCTGAGTTTGATTTAAAATTTCATTGAAATACTGTTTTTTGTTAGTTTTTTTTAATCGCGTATCTTTCTGGAGTTGATGACTGAATTATGCCTGACTTAGCCCCAACGGAGAATGCCAGGGCACTCGAAATGCGAAGAAATGGTCAAACCTACAGAGTGATATCCAGAGATCTTCGTTGACCAGTTTCAACGATCCATCGCAGTATCCAACGGTTCAGGGAGACCGGTACTTATGTGAGAAGAGCAGGACAAGGAAGAAAAAGACGCACTTCGAGTAGGGATGATCGTTTCATTCGGCTTCGTGTACGTAGGAACCCCCGTTTGACGGCCGTCCAAGCCCGACATGAGTTAGAAGCAGTGCGGGGTGTAACCGTAAGTGAGCGTACGGTACGAAGAAGGCTCGAAGAAGCTGGTTTGGGTTCATTTGTGCCCGTCAAGGCTCCAAGGCTCGAGGTAAATCATCGTAGAAACAGGTTAACTTTTGCTCAGGAACATCGACTTTGGAACGCGGACCAATGGAGTAAGGTATTGTTTAGTGATGAGTGCAGAATTCTCTTAAATCAAATTGACGGCAGGCAAAGAATATACAGACGCAAAGGAGAACGATACATTCACACAAATTTTGAAACTACAGTTGCATACGGTGGTGGATCAATAATGGTTTGGGCGGGCATTTGTTTGGGAGCTCGCACAGACTTGGTAGTGATTGACAGAGGGAGTCTGACTGCAGACCGCTATATCAGAGAAGTTTTAGAAGAAAATGTCGTACCGTTTGCCCCATATATCGGTGACGATTTTTTTTAATGCAGGATAATGCTCGGCCGCATACCGCTCGGGTAACTCAAGCTTATCTTAATGATATGAATATCACTGTTATGGAGTGACCCGGCGAGATCACCGGATATGAACCCAATAGAGCACGTTTGAGACTTGCTGAAAAGAAAAGTTAAGTCCAGAATTCCAGCTCCTGCCAACGTGGGAGAACTGCGAATCGCCGTAGTTGAGGAATGGCGGAGACTATCCCAGGAGACCATCGATAACATAATTCTCAGTATGCCTAGACGGGTTATTACATTACAAAAAGCCATACATGAAAAATATTACCTTTCCATGCACAAAGGGTTATCATATCTCCGAAACTATTAGTCTTATGGAAATGAACCAAGACATTATTTTGTAGATAATTTAATGTAGATAATTTTCGCCATTGAAAGTTTTTTTGCAGCTCTAATATTTTTTGAGAAAATTACAAAAAACTGCGGTCGAGGAGACGTTTGAGGAGGTAGGGGGGGAAGCTCGCGGCCTAGAGTTGGGACCTCAAGGAACACTTATGCCAAAAATCACATTAACATTTTTTGTAGGGTCAATGTTTATTAGTCCCGTACCGTATACCGTACCGTAGCTACCGACCGTTAGCGGGCTGCATAGCCCGCTAACGGTCGGTAGCGGTCTAACTCCAGTGGAATGTACGTACTCTCGCTTCATCGGCGCCTGTGTTTCGACCTCGGCTT
The DNA here is from genome assembly GCA_923060345.2 of Erebia aethiops. Taxonomy (NCBI): domain Eukaryota; kingdom Metazoa; phylum Arthropoda; class Insecta; order Lepidoptera; family Nymphalidae; genus Erebia; species Erebia aethiops. The sequence goes on along the minus strand of OV281084.1, from coordinate 7,656,978 downwards.
CGGCCGCGGCTGGCGTGTCCTCGAGAGCCTCGCAGCAGTCGCGTTCATTATATGCGCAGGCTACAGTGTCGGCATGTTCGAGTTCACGTTTCACCGCGACTGCGACATCAGTCGCGTCAGTCGCAGTCGCAGCCGCGACAGTCGCAGTCGCGTCTAGTGCTGTGTCCACATCGCAGCGGTCGGGCTCAATGTCAGACGGCAGCGGGCGCTTGTAGCGGCTTAGCAATGCCACATGTCGTCTCGTTATCTGAAACGAGTTCATTACCCTTGCCACAACATGCCAAGCCATTCGAGCGTCGAAACACACAGGCGTTACACTAACATGGATCTCCTTTGCCAAATTAAATTCAGTGGTACAGAATTTGAAACACTAAATCAACGGCGTTTGGGTGCATTTCAGCCTGACGCCAAAATGTTTAGGCACTCGCATATACTCAATGTCGTGGCTGTGATTTAAAATCTTACGGTAAGGGTACAGGTCTTCACAACAAACTCCACTCGCTCCTCCATACGAACGTATTACGCGACTCATTCGAAAGTAAACTAACATACTTGCTCTGAAGTCCAGTGGGGGACTCGGACCATGTCTAGAGAGTTTGTATTGATGTGTTGGGGTCAATCAATCAATCGTTTATTTGCTTGAAACATTGTACAATTATGATGACAGTTCTAAAGTAGTCCACACATGTTTCGTCGGGTGTTTCAATAAATTAAAATGGCTGTGAGCCAGAGGGACCGAGGGGCCACACAGAGCTAGAAGCATTCAAATGAAGCGTTCCTCACCACTTCATGCGTGTGAAACAGCTCCGTCATCAGGCAGCGCGCTCGCAAGCTCTCGTCTCTGAGTGTGCTAAAGTCCACCACTCTCTGCGCGCATTGCACACAAAGCGTTCGCTTGAGCCTGCCTCCACCGCACGGCTGCAACCACAAGGACAATTATTCATCAGGCATTCCATTCATTTCAATGTGTTAAGGTTGAAATAAAATTACTCATTAGCCCTGTAAAAATTAGAACAACTTGTAAGAACTGTAAATTATGTCATTTTAGTAATTAACCTATCTTACAAATGAAAGCTTAAAAATTACTCATTAACCAAATAGTTGATCTAGCCTAACTATTTGGTAACACCTCAGTGGTACTCATTAAAAGGAAAAAAAGTGTTTAAACTTCAAACTAGCAACTCCTAGCTGATAATATTCGACAGCATGTCTAGGTATTTTATAATTTATCATTGTTTTTACTCACAAGTGTAGTAATTGTTGAATAGTGTGAAAGCAAAGCAAACAGACACTTTTGATTTATAATATTAGTACTCATTTATCAAAATAACAATATTACTTCACAGCTCACACACATAAAATTAATATACACATAAATAACATAGATACAAATATGCAACTTACGGGGAGCCCCACTAAATGTTGATATGCTTGTTCCAACTTGTGTTCACTCATCAGAAGCAGCTTGTTGCGGGACTCCAGGCATACCAGGCAGAGCTGTGCAAAGTGTTGTAAGTATACGCATTTACACCCCACATTTACCACAATCCATCCACAAACAGATACACACAGATGCTTTCATGTATCAACAGGTCAACCTGCTACAATCTTATACTGCAATGACTTTAAGTAGAACAAAATGTACTATAAAATTTACCTATTAGTATAAGAATTACTCATTCAAAGTATAGAATATCAGAGTATGCATCATTATGGGGTTACTGCTTACCAGCACTGTTGCAGGGACGGCACCAGTGCGGATCTGAATTGAGCCACTTTCTGTTTTTACAATCTCATTGTCTAGAAAATGCTGTGAGCAGACCACAGCGCCGGCTGGCAGGAGAGCGTCTTGTTTGCCGAGGGCTCTGAGCCAAGCAGCACGGAGATGCACTTCTCTGGGGAACCTGAAATTATTCTTCTACTTTATTTAAGGGCCCATATAGTTTGCATTGTGATGCACTACGGCTCTTAGTGGTCTAACTTTGTAGATTTCCAACAGTTCTCCAAGAAATATTTTCAAAACTGTGTGCAATTTGATAATCCTCACATGGCCAGCGTGGTGGGTTATGGTGTAAACCTTCTCAATCTGGATGCTGACTCATGTTCGCAATGGCCAGCAATGGGTGATGATAATGGTAGTTTGCTGCTATTGCTATTAATTGTGAGTGCTATAATTTAATATGCGGAGGCCTAGGTTGAGTCCCGGCAAGGGTAACATGGAAATAAATATCATTTCTAAATTGGCTCTTTTCAGTTAAATGCTAACATACACATAATAGGAGCTGCCAAAGCTAGCTAGCAGCTACTAAACTATAATGCATAGAAAAAAGGGTAATAAATATAAAACTCACTCGTGAAATGTAATGTCCTCGGATTCGGACACGATCTCCGCAGTGGTTCTGCAGAAGGGCACACAGCACCGCATTTCCAAATTTTTTAATTGTTTAACATGAAACTGTAACGCTAGTGGTATTCAATGGTGATTCAATGTACTTTTTTTTTTTATTTAACTGGTTTAACGGCAGTGTTGCCAGTGGTAGATAGTCAAAAGTAACATGAGTTAGCTCAATAAGTAACATTTTCACGAGAAAAGTAACACAGAATATTATATTATGTGGAAAACGAAACTATTACACTTTACCAAAGATTTTATCCTGAGCAATATAGTCAAACTGACGCGAATTGAAGCACACATTTTCATGAATCAAATACATACTTATTAATTATGTTAGTTTAATGTAAATGTTGTGTCCTTAAAATAAGACTATACCTACCTAAAGACAAAACTTTGAACTGAAAACTTTGCATGTATAGTAATACCTGTGAGTATAATATAGAGACATCAACGTGCATCAACATGACTAGTATGCCTAAAAGGATTGAAATCGTCTTCGGTCTTATTTCGGATGATCTGGCAACACTGTTTGACTATGAGAGGCTGTACAAGTGATATTTACGCGGGAATTTCAAATTCGTTTTGTTCTTCTTTTCTTGGTTTTTGGCTTTCAGTACTGCCAAAACAGCACAGTGCACTTTGCCAATTAACTCTCAGTGTTAACTTAACACTATATTTTTTATTTAACTGGTTTAACGGCTCTGGATTCTAATCCTTCTGAGTAAACTTACTACCTTGGTCGCAGCGGAGATTCGATGGTAAAAATCTAATTCTTGAGTATTGTTGAGTCACAGAGAATAAAACATACAAACAAAATACAAAGTGAACTGACCCTACAGAACACTATACTCCTGCTGCAGGGCCGGCTAAAACTGACAGCTACGGTTTAACGATCGCAATCACTTCTGAGTGCATAACACTCTTCCACTATTGGGCAAAATCCATTGACGCAACAAGAATACCATAAATTCAGCCAATCACATCGATTGATACTGTAACAATGATTGATGCAGAAGTCACGCGTTCGCCCTGCTGGCGGATTAACACTATGTTGACACTGACGACTGCCGAGTGACGGATACACTGCCCCGCTCGCGCCTCGCTCGCTGAAGTAAGCGGGATGGAAGATTCAGAAAAACAGGCGAGTGACGCGTCACTCTGAAAACAAAGAAGCGCCAACACGACGAAAGAAAACTTTCTCGGTTGCATTCCGTTTAACACGATTATTGCGGAAAAAAATTAAATATTTTTTAAGAAGTCCTAAAAGTTACGTAAAAGTAACATTTTGAGTCGTGTAACATGGAGGTAACATGAGAGGGTCAAAAGTAACGTAAAATGTTACAAAAGTAACATTCTGGCAACGCTGTTTAACGGTTCAATGTACTCTTTGAATTTATACCACAGAACACTTATTACTCCTAACCCGTAGTAAATATCAGAGTAAATATGTTCTTCTCTTATCTATGGCCTTTAGTACTGCGGTTTGAGAGTAAATAATATGTTCCTTGGCTGTAGCACGCGTAGCGCGTCACCGACCAGGAAAAAAAGGCACGCGTGACCACAGAACACTTATTACTCCTAGCGGAGTGACGCGGCTGGCAGCAACTTTCAACTTTCCTCTCTGCCACAGAGTACATTGAATATCTCTCTGCTTTCCTCATAAGAGATTAGTTCACCTTCACAGGAATAATTAGTTAGTTACAGAGACATAACCACTACGTTTTCCTTTCCTCAGAGACAAGAAACCATAGATCAATATGTATGTCACCGTAAGATTGTATTTGTAAACTGGCGACACTCGACTGTCGACAGATTGTGTGGTAAAATAATAAATGATAATATAATAATAAAATAATAAATAATAATATAATCATAAAGGCCATAAAACAAAATAAGAAGAAGAACCGTTCAATGTTCTGAGTGGCTTTTGAAATATTCATTGTATAATGTATTTACGTTTCCCTGTCTCTTTCTTGCAGGTTAGATAGGGTTCGACAAATAATCAGCAGGGCGATCGCGTATCTTTTGCATCAATCATTGATACATCGCAATCACCTCTGATTGGTTTGCCTGGTGGGAGGCTTCGGCCGTGGCTAGTTACCACCCTACCGGCAAAGACGTGCCGCCAAGCGATTTAGCGTTCCGGTACGATGCCGTGTAGAAACCGAAGGGGTATGGGTTTATTATAACTGCCATGCCCCTTACAGGTTAGCCCGCTACCATCTTAGACTGCATCATCACTTACCATCAGGTGAGATCGTAGTCAAGGGCTAGCTTGTAGTGGATAAAAAAAAAAAAAAAAACTCTTTCACTATTGGACGAAATCCATTGACGCAGCAAGAATACCAAAAATTCAGCCAATCAGAGGTGATTGTGATGTATCAATGATTGATGCAAAAGATACGCGGTCGCCCTGCAGGTATATAATATAATAATCAGGTATTACTGCCCGACCGCAGGCTGTGCACTTACGTTCTATCGGGTACAATATATCGAGATAAAAGTGTTAAATTACAATTTTACGGTGACATGACTATAGTGTAACACAACATAATATTTAAACACTTTTGCTCTATGTCGCGTACTATCCGTGTTATTGTGTAGTCTGTGGTTATTGTGCGAATCGGTTGCCGCCACATTTTGAAATTAATTAATAGAGCACGAGACGTCTCGCACCCCCAGAACGAAAGTGACTTATCTAAAAAAATACAAATTGTGGTAAATGAGCAAAAAAGATTTTAAAAAGGTATCGTATTGAATATATTTAAATGCCTGTTTAAGACGCAAGATACAACAAATACTGATGGCATATTATGGAATCAGTCACCATTTTGCTATAAAGTTAAATAGATTTAGGGGCGCAAATTGAAATTTTAAGGGCGCAAATTAAAAAATTTATGTCAATGATTTGCAATAAAATGGCGCAATTTGAGATACGTCGATGTTATACACTGCCACCTGCGAGTACCTTTGACGCAATACTGATTCGGCCTTTTTTACACATAGGTGAAAAAACGCGATCAACTAAAGTGACCGATGTATACGCTGTTCCGATAAAACTCATAATTCGGGGTCTTTTATACCACAGGGTTTTAAGCTTATTTAGTAGTAAAAAATCTCAATTTAAAGAAATTTTGAGTTAAAAGTCATTTTCATTCTAAGGGTGCGGTCTTGAAGTAAGGTGCGTAACCTAAGTGATTATTTTAAAACTGAGATTCATATCATTTTGTTAGTAATCTAAGGATATTATTGATACTCAACTATTGGAAAAATAGAAAGTGGTATCACATAGTGAATTCATACTTAAGTTGTATTTAGTATTGATTATCGTGAGCAGTCAACTATCAATGACTATGTCGGAATAACTAAAAAAACAGTTTCATTTTGTCATTATTAAACTGTTTATTCCGATTTACCTAAATGATACCTACTTACTCGATGAATTAACCATTTCTTATCAATAGTTTAGGCATATTATCATATATTTTTATTGAGTTGATTGATTTATTTTACAGAGCCTTTAGCTCTTTAATACCTGTATTGGCAACACTTTAGGTCTAAAAACGTGCTGCTTAAGAGGCCGGGGAACGCCGCTAGCAACTTCTATTCGAACCGCAAATATAAATATGCCGGTATATTGCTATCTCTATTTGGCTGATGACACATGATCGCGTGCAAGCACGATAGCAATATGAGCGTAAAGAATTTGTTAAACATTTAAGTCTTGTTCCGTGAATACCAAAAATGATGAATGAAAAATTGTTGCGTTTTTAACTTCGTGTTGTTATTCTGTTACTTTGACAATATAGGCTATGTTCCTGATCAATTAGTACGTGTGATCTTCTTCTTCTTCTTCTTCGTGTCCTGGGTTATTTTCCGCACTTGAAGCGTAGTCGTCCGCTGTGCGTGAAATCCACTGGTGCGACTCCCTGCCGGATCATTCCATCCAGCCAAGCTCACTCCAGAATCCAAGCAGGCCGCCCAGGTCGGCGAGGACTTCCGGTAGTGTTGCTGGGGAGCCAATGTAGGCTTCTCGTTGGGTGGAAACACCGCTGCATTCGAGCAGCACGTGTTTTGGTGTCTCGTCGCTCTCCATGCAGGCTCTGCATAGAGGGCTGTCGGTGATACCTAGAGTAAATAGGTGTTTGTTTAAAGAGCAATGTCCTGTTATCATACCTACAACTGTCCTGAGTTTGACTCTGTTTAGTTGCAGAAGTTTTTTTGGTTAGTGGTTTATTAGGGCTGGGTATCGCCTCTTTTGTTTGTCTGCAGTCTGTAGTGTTTGCCCATAGTTCGGCATGTGTACTTACGGTTTGTTTTCTTACCCAGGTTTTGTATTCACTGAAGGGTATCGGGACGATCGGGTCGGGTCCCACTACCTTCTACCTATATATATCTACTAGATATAGAACAGATACTCAACATAACCTTGGAGTACTTCGGACACATTGCCCGCAGAAACCCTGACAGCCTGGAGAAACTGCTACTAACGGGCAAAGTGGAAGGAAAGAGGCCAAGAGGACGTAGCCCTATGCGTTGGGCCGACCAAATAAGCACCACACTCGGCACACCTGTCCACGTTGCTCTGCACCATGCAACGGACAGACCAAGATGGCGCAACATCATAAAAGAAAAGATTCTCCGTGGCAAGGATCACGACCCTCAGCAGTGAGGAGGACGATGCATGGAGGAGGTGTTAGTTATATATGGATATTATTGATACTGAACTATTGAAAAATTAGAAAGTGGTATCACATTGTAAGGTCATAGTTATTATTATTCATACATATTAGTATTGATTGTCGTGAACAGTCAACTATGAATTACTATGTCGGAATAAACAGTTTAATTTTGTTGTTATTAATCTGTTTATTCCGATTTACCATAAGATACATAATCGATGAATTAACCCTTTCCTATCAGTAGTTTAGGCATATTATCATATATTTTTATTCAGTTGATTGATATACATAATATATGACAGAGCCTTTATCTCTTTAATACCTGTATTGGCAACACATTAGTTTAATAATACTAAGTAGGAAAGGAAGGAATTTAAAAAGTTGTCATTTGTTTCTCAATTTATTGTAAAAACGAAACTTACGAACTAAATTCTTACTCTGAGTAGTCAGCGAATATATTGTTACAATTAAGATGCATCTAAGATTAGACAAAAACCCTATCAGCCTCTTCCACGAGCGAGCGAGCGGCTTGGCTTAGGCCCGGGCTGCAACAGAGCGGAGAGGAGACGAGAGGAGAGATGTTACTTAAAAAACCAATAGAATTTCGTTATTTCTACATCTCGTCTCCGCTCAGCTTCAGTGGATACCACTGAGCGCAACTTTAAAGTTCCTTATCTTTTTCATTTGTTGAGATATTTTAATCATTCTTTCATATTTTTGTATTATTTTGTCTAAATTTGCATATTAAATTTTAAAAAATGGTTAACTGCTCCATTTGGTACTTACGAGTATAGCTCAGGTTTAGTACTTTTATTTCTGAATTTTCTCTATATATTTTATTTATATTTTATCATCATATATATATAGATGTGCTATAAAATTTGAAATGATTTCTACGCGTTCGTGCGCATGCGTGCCGCGTCTATGATGTGCAGGCTAGTGAGCAGCACTAACACCCTCCTCAGCACATTGGCTACTAAGCTGGACAGCCCTCTCTGGAGGTGCTGTAATGGTGCACACATTCTCGTTAGGAGGCCCCAACGAGCCTTGTAGATGTGTCGAGGCTTTAGGTATAAGCGTAGGTTAGGTTAGGTTAGGTATTTTGTTTTTGTTTTTTTTACTAACATAGGTTAAGACGTGATTTGTTATTAAAAAATTATGGGCTGGCATTTACTAGTTGCCTGAAATAAAAACTTAATTATTTATATATTTAAAATAGAAAATATTCCTTGGTACTCTGTAGGAGCTGGTAAAACTTTCATCGTCTAACTCATTAAAGAGAGTAAAAATTCTCCATGAATGGAATGACTTCTTCTCCAAAATCGATGTGTTCTTTTTTTAGGTGGTATAGTGCTATCAATTCTGCTTCTTCAGACTCTAGTTGTTCTTTTTCAAGTAAAAGAAGATACAGTTTTTGTAATAGTGACATGACTGAGACGCCTGCCTTTTGTGTCAGATCGCGCTAAACTGTGCGTCAACTCGACATGCAACGCCCGCTCTAGCCAGCACACATCTCCGCTCCGGCCTAGCCAGTACGCATCTCCGCACAGCTTCGGAGGATACACCCTAGCTGAAAAACATCTCTCGCTTAGCTCAGCTGTAGACATCTCCGCACATCTCCGCTCTGGTGGAAACCGGGCTTTACTCATCATATACACAGCGCGGTCACCACCAGCCGCGCCAGTATGTGCGCGGTGAAGTACGGCCGCAGCTCGCCGCTGGACTTGAGTACTGCTTGGCGAAAGAGTTCAAAAAAAAGGGCGCTGCTATCGTTAGTTTTTCTTGAATCTAACCAGTAGACACAACCATAGTATGACATTTTTGATACTTAAGGTCGATGACAAGGGTCTGCCCGCGAAATTCAAATTTAATTTGGTTTTTCACAATTTGTAAACTAATACGACAAAGTAGGCTTATGGCATTCAAATTGCGAGCGTAGGAATATCATCTTCACAGGTTTATATAAAAATCTTTACTTGAAAGTGCCCAGTTTAAGAAATTAGTCAAATTAATGACTAATTTGTGAGTAACTCACGTCAAACTCATTATTTTGACTAATTTCTTAAACTGGACACTTTCAAGTAAAGATTTTTATATAAACCTGTGAAGATGATATTCCTACGCTCGCAATTTGAATGCCATAAGCCTACTTTGTCGTATTAGTTTACAAATTGTGAAAAACCAAATTAAATTTGAATTTCGCGGGCATACCCGTGTCATGCACCTTAACTGATCTATGATACTGATCGCGTCGGATGGTTGCAAAGATAAATAATAGCGTTTGTTTTTATTTTAACTATACAGCACGGGCTTAATTAACATGCAGTTTGATTTAGTTTTATTATAATGCACTGTGCACTGTGTTTAAAATCCGGAAAACTATCTACAACGTACATAAAATTTGTACTTACATACAAAAGACTTTTCGCCAGTATGATTTCTCATGTGACTCAGTAAATTACTGTTTTCTGTACATTTGTAATTGCATAACTTACATGCAAAGGGCTTTTCGCCAGTGTGAGTCCTCATGTGACTCAGTAACGGACTGTTTTCTGTACATTTGTATTTGCATAACTTACATGCAAAGGGCTTCTCGCCAGTGTGAGTCCTCATGTACTTCACTAAACTACTGTTTTCTGTACATTTGTACTTGCATAACTAACAAGTAAAAGGCTTTTCGCCAGTGTGAGTCCTCATGTGCCTCACTAAACTACTGCTTTGTGTACATTTGTACTTGCATAACTTACAAGCAAAAGGCTTCTCGCCAGTGTGAGTCCTCATGTGACTCACTAAATGACTGTTTACTGTACATTTGTACTTGCATAACTTACAAGCAAAAGGCTTCTCGCCAGTGTGAGTCCTCATGTGCTTCACTAAACTACTGTTTTCTGTACATTTGTACTTGCATAACTTACAAGCAAAAGGCGTCTCGCCAGTATGAGTCCTCATGTGCTTCACTAAATCACTTTTTGCAGAACATTTGTAATTGCATAACTTGCAAGCAAATGGCTTTTCGCCAGTGTGAGTCCTCATGTGCTTCACTAAACTACTGTTTACTGTACATTTGTACTTGCATAACTTACAAGCAAAAGGCTTCTCGCCAGTATGAGTCCTCATGTGCATCACTAAATGACTGTTTTCTGTACATTTGTACTTGCATAACTTACAAGCAAAAGGCTTCTCGCCAGTGTGAGTCCTCATGTGACTCACTAAACTACTGTTTACTGTACATTTGTACTTGCATAACTTACAAGCAAAAGGCTTCTCGCCAGTATGAGTCCTCATGTGCTTCACTAAATCACTTTTTGCAGAACATTTGTAATTGCATAACTTGCAAGCAAATGGCTTTTCGCCAGTGTGAGTCCTCATGTGCTTCACTAAACTACTGTTTACTGTACATTTGTACTTGCATAACTTACAAGCAAAAGGCTTCTCGCCAGTATGAGTCCTCATGTGCATCACTAAATGACTGTTTTCTGTACATTTGTACTTGCATAACTTACAAGCAAAAGGCTTCTCGCCAGTATGAGTCCTCATGTGCTTCACTAAATGACTGTTTTCTGTACATTTGTACTTGCATAACTTACAAGCAAAAGGCTTCTCGCCAGTATGAGTCCTCATGTGCTTCACTAAACGACTGTTTTCTGTACATTTGTACTTGCATAACTTACAAGCAAAAGGCTTCTCGCCAGTATGAGTCCTCATGTGCTTCACTAAACTACTGTTTACTGTACATTTGTACTTGCATAACTTACAAGCAAAAGGCTTCTCGCCAGTATGAGTCCTCATGTGCTTCACTAAACGACTGTTTTCTGTACATTTGTACTTGCATAACTTACAAGCAAAAGGCTTCTCGCCAGTATGAGTCCTCATGTGCTTCACTAAACTACTGTTTACTGTACATTTGTACTTGCATAACTTACAAGCAAAAGGCTTCTCGCCAGTATGAGTCCTCATGTGATCCACTAAATGACTTTTTGCTGTACATTTGTACTCACATAACTTACATGCGAAGGGCTTTTCGCCAGTGTGAGTCCTCATGTGACTTACTAAATTTCTTTTTAATTTACATTTGTAGTTGCATAACTGACAGGCAATAGTGTGCATTGTCTTGGGGCTCGATAATGTATCTTTTTGATTCAGTTTGCACTCTCTTATCTTGCATGATAAAGATTTTGCGAAAGCGTGCGCACGTATGTGTGAAACTAAGGAAGATTTTCGTTGAAACATCTTTTGGCAAACGTCACAGATATACTGTATCCGGTCAGTATAGTTTCCCAACTGTGTAACAAATATACCCAGGGAATGTCTACTTTGGTCGTTTTTGAAACGATCATTCCGTCTCGTTGTTCGATAATCGATACTATCACTTATTGTTGCCAACGATTCTTTTGGTATTAGTGCAGTGTCCTGGGATTTCCTTGAATGTTCGAGAACGTTTGCAATATTTTCGAAAGACAATATATCCCAATCATCGCTTGAATCGGTCGGATGTTCTTCGTTGCCGGGATTGGTCGCAAGTACCACAGGAGCGACTGAAACAAAAGAACACTCCATATTATTATCACTATCACTTCTTATAGACAGATACACACTGGTCGGATTTTAATTTTAAGGGGTTGCATACGCAAAAGGTAGGAAAGCAAACCTTATGCTGCGACTATGTCCGTCCAGTCACACTTTGCATATATCAGTTATTATCTACACACAGGGATTCCCGAAGTTGGTTTCCCAAAGGGTCGACATCATAGAAAAAATAAATACAGCTAGAAGGGAAATGCAGACGTTTCATGCGTGTCACCGAGTAGGTAGTTCACTACGCGTAGTCCTTTTGAGAGTGTGCCGGCAACAATAGGTGCGATAAAAATTAAGAGAAATGCCGAGTTGTGCAATATTATCGTGCAGAAAAAGAATTAATTTATCAAGTATCAATCGAGGAGGTATTTCTTTTCACCGGTGAGTCGAAATTATATCTAATTACTTTATAATTTACAATCTAAAATTATTAATCTCTATAAATCATTGCTTTACGCCATTATTGCAACACGTAAGCAAAATATACATTGATCGCTAAACTCGCACATTGTCCATGCAACCATCGTGTTTATTTGCAATGTATCTTGTTCACTGATGCTTTATCGCCACAATATTTGGACCTTTCACCGAGTTAGGAGTCATGAGTACAACTCTTTCCGTAGGGTTGTGCTCATGTTTGCAGTTCATATAATTGACAGTCTGTCAATTATCGACTAAATTTCCTAATCGTATACATTTAAGTAAAATCGTAAACGTGAATCGATAATTATTATTATAAGCTTTTATTTAACTTGCAATGTATGTTTGTTCGAGTGGAATCTTGCTACGCAATTTTGAAGCAGATATCTTCAACCGATTGAGCTGAAATTTTGTATACAGGTTTAGTTTGGATGACAATGCATAGTTAGCTGTGTGACGTCATTCTAAATCCAACATGGCGGAACATCCTAGATGGCGGACTAGTTAATAATGAGGGTCGTTATTTATTTATCTTTTCTGCGGAAATACCTACATAAGTACATGTAAATCAAAAAATAATATCAAATCCTAAACTTGGCCCCATTAGAAAGGAAATTAAATGAAATTATTATTCCTCATTTCATTAGAAATGGAACTCAAAACTATACAATACCTACTGTCAAAAACATGTTAAAAAAGAGTCAAAATCGAGAACATCACATCCCTAGGTATGCAAGAGTCTACTTCAGTCGTAGTTACAGGAAATTGAACCTTATGAGCACTATTTATAAGGCGTTAGAGCTAGCATCAAATACCCACGCCATCTAGTGGTTAGTAGGCTAACTTGTACGTAAGTTATAAGTAATAAAGGAATCACATATGTTATTTTACTAAGTGGTAGATATAAAAAGAGACTTTATCATCATTGCGTAAGATTTAAACCAAAAACGATGATGTTAGGATTATAAACTTCTTTTGATTTCAAACCAAAGAACCTATTACAGTGACTCTTTGTTTGTGTAATAAAATACGATTAATTTTACAATGTGTGAGTGCGGCGACATCGGTTCCCGAGTAAAGTTTGTGTAAGGGCCATTCCATCTCCCTTTGTCTATTCCGTGGGTATAACGATATCTGTCCCAAAATAGGATCTATTACAAGGTGTGTAGAGTTAATTGTCTCACCTGAAGCTTGATAGCGGTCTTCCGAACACGCCGGCTCGCAAGTGTGCCTGAAAGGATATCATTTTATTTATAACTTGGATGACTTCCTCCACGTGGATTTAGGTTTTAAAATCTCTATGGAACTATTTGATTTTACAGAGTAAAGAGTATTCCCATTTCACACTCCAGTCTCCAGGTATTCAACTATTTATTTTATTTTCAAAAAATCTCAAAAAATATTAGAGCTACAAAGACTTTCAATGGCGAAAATTATCTACATTAAATAATCTACCAAATGGCATTTAAATCGGTGACCGATCATTTCATAAAAAACAAATTACAAATTTTCGCAAAATTATGAATCATATATTAATCGTTATAAAACTTTTGGTCCTATAAATAATTGAATTGATAAAACAATTAACAGATAAATTATCATTTCATAAAATATAATTTGACAAACAATTGATTTATTAATCGTGTTATTTAATAAAACAACGTAAAGCGTATTTCTTTTTTGATAAAATGAATTGTATGATAAATACTGTAAGAGTCTTCTGGCGTAGCCCGTTTTAAAAAGTTGACATTCTTGGGTCGAAATCTGAGCACTCAGACTCCACGCAGTCTTGTCTGTCCTACCCCTAGAGTGTTTTTGTAAAGCGTGTAGGCACAAGCTCGCATAGGAGGTCCTGAATGAAGCGAGCCTACGAGGCCGAGTGGAGCGAAGGGAGGAGCTGGCAAGCGAAGCGAACCGGCGACCTCCGTAACGAAACAAAGTTCGAGTGGTTTTCCTAGCTTCTCCACTTCCTTTTTAGGCACAACTCCTACTCATGCAAGAGCGAGCGAAGCGAGCTCGGGACTGGGGGCACTCCGACTCGGATGGTTTAGGTGACGAAGAGGATGGCGGGGTCTGAAAGACCCCGCCATCCTCTTCGTGGTTATTTCCTTTTTATACCACCCAGAAAGAAGGAGCCCCGCTAAGCGGGGCTCCGTCGACCGGGCCTTGGAGGAGGTGAGAGGGAGAGGGAGGGAACCCATATCCCTAACATTATCCAGCCAGAGTTGGGTAGACCTAGGTGAGTAGGTATGGGTACCCCTAGAGTGTTTTTGTAAAGCACGTAGGCAGAAGCTCGCGAAGGAGGTTCTGAATGAAGCGAGCCTACGAGGCCGAGTGGAGCGAAGGGAGGAGCTGGCAAGCGAAGCGAACCGGCGACCTCCGTAACGAAACGAAGTTCGAGTAGTTTTCCTAGCTTCTCCACTTCCTTTTTAGGCACAACTCCTACTCATGCAAGAGCGAGCGAAGCGAGCTCGGGACTGGGGGCACTCCGACTCGGATGGTTTAGGTGACGAAGAGGATGGCGGGGTCTGAAAGACCCCGCCATCCTCTTCGTGGTTATTTCCTTTTTATACCACCCAGAAAGAAGGAGCCCCGCGAAGCGGGGCTCCGTCGACCGGGCCTTGGAGGAGGTGAGAGGGAGAGGGAGAGAACCCATATCCCTAACATTATCCAGCCAGAGTTGGGTAGACCTAGGTGAGTAGGTATGGGTACCCCTAGAGTGTTTTTGTAAAGCGCGTAGGCAGAAGCTCGCGAAGGAGGTCCTGAATGAAGCGAGCCTACGAGGCCGAGTGGAGCGAAGGGAGGAGCTGCCAAGCGAAGCGAACCGGCGACCTCCGTAACGAAACGAAGTTCGAGTGGTTTTCCTCATTATCTATTCCGTGGTTTTCCTAGCTTCTCCACTTCCTTTTTAGGCACAACTTCTACTCATGCAAGAACGAGCGAAGCGAGCTCGGGACTGGGGGCACTCCGACTCGGATGGTTTAGGTGATCCTCTTCGTGGTTATTTCCTTTTTAAATAACAATTTATATTTTAATATTTTGTAAAATTATGAATTTGAAGAATGAATTATTTTATGAAATAATAAATTAGTAAATGACAATTTTAAATTCAGCACGTTTGCAAAGTAAAGTATTTCTGAATTGAGTATTTGTCAAATGATCTTTTAATAAATTATATGTTTGCGGAATACGACGTTTGTGAAATGATTAGTTTTTGAAACGTTTTTTGTGAAATGATCATTTGTTAAATGTTTTTTGCGAAACATTAGTGAACCATTTAAATCATTATGATAGGATAAATAGTTTTTGAAATATGCCGGTTTATTTTGCGTATTTGTTTTTTTTTAAATCTTGCCAGTTTCTTGTGCTTTACACGAAATGTATAAGACCTATGAAAAATACGACAAGAACAAAATGAAAGCTCATAAAATCATCTACAAAATGCTTTTCATTTCACTTCAATAGACCGAATACTTTCGGAAATATGACGATCGAAAACGTGCATGACAGATAAATATTTGACAATAATTTTGACTTTGTACCTACTCATTTTATTTGATAATGATCGATGCTATACAATAAACTAATAGTAATAATCATAATATCTCTACAAAAAAACACCACACTCAGTAAACAATATATTATTATTTATATTCGTTCAAAGTTCTAACAACGATCGGGCGTCGCGTCGGCAGAAGAAAAACGAATAGGCTTTCGAACGGTGCGCGGGCGGCGCGTTAATTGAGATTCTGAGAGCTTTTGCCTAGCTCTAATAGTTTTCTAGAAATTATAGAAAACATAAAATTTTCAAAAATAATGTTTTCATGTTAACTATGACAGGTATAATACACTCGCCGGCATATTTAGCGGAACATAAAAAAAAGGTTTGATATCAGTATCATATAAGGTTGCTGGCTAAACTACGTCATTTAATTTAAAAAGAAATATTTTCAAATTAAGAAAACAACTGAACATCACATTTTATGCAATTGTTTTAATTTTATTCAAATACACCTTATATCGGGAGCGAACTTCGAGTATTTCTTCCTTCTGAGTTTGATTTAAAATTTCATTGAAATACTGTTTTTTGTTAGTTTTTTTTAATCGCGTATCTTTCTGGAGTTGATGACTGAATTATGCCTGACTTAGCCCCAACGGAGAATGCCAGGGCACTCGAAATGCGAAGAAATGGTCAAACCTACAGAGTGATATCCAGAGATCTTCGTTGACCAGTTTCAACGATCCATCGCAGTATCCAACGGTTCAGGGAGACCGGTACTTATGTGAGAAGAGCAGGACAAGGAAGAAAAAGACGCACTTCGAGTAGGGATGATCGTTTCATTCGGCTTCGTGTACGTAGGAACCCCCGTTTGACGGCCGTCCAAGCCCGACATGAGTTAGAAGCAGTGCGGGGTGTAACCGTAAGTGAGCGTACGGTACGAAGAAGGCTCGAAGAAGCTGGTTTGGGTTCATTTGTGCCCGTCAAGGCTCCAAGGCTCGAGGTAAATCATCGTAGAAACAGGTTAACTTTTGCTCAGGAACATCGACTTTGGAACGCGGACCAATGGAGTAAGGTATTGTTTAGTGATGAGTGCAGAATTCTCTTAAATCAAATTGACGGCAGGCAAAGAATATACAGACGCAAAGGAGAACGATACATTCACACAAATTTTGAAACTACAGTTGCATACGGTGGTGGATCAATAATGGTTTGGGCGGGCATTTGTTTGGGAGCTCGCACAGACTTGGTAGTGATTGACAGAGGGAGTCTGACTGCAGACCGCTATATCAGAGAAGTTTTAGAAGAAAATGTCGTACCGTTTGCCCCATATATCGGTGACGATTTTTTTTAATGCAGGATAATGCTCGGCCGCATACCGCTCGGGTAACTCAAGCTTATCTTAATGATATGAATATCACTGTTATGGAGTGACCCGGCGAGATCACCGGATATGAACCCAATAGAGCACGTTTGAGACTTGCTGAAAAGAAAAGTTAAGTCCAGAATTCCAGCTCCTGCCAACGTGGGAGAACTGCGAATCGCCGTAGTTGAGGAATGGCGGAGACTATCCCAGGAGACCATCGATAACATAATTCTCAGTATGCCTAGACGGGTTATTACATTACAAAAAGCCATACATGAAAAATATTACCTTTCCATGCACAAAGGGTTATCATATCTCCGAAACTATTAGTCTTATGGAAATGAACCAAGACATTATTTTGTAGATAATTTAATGTAGATAATTTTCGCCATTGAAAGTTTTTTTGCAGCTCTAATATTTTTTGAGAAAATTACAAAAAACTGCGGTCGAGGAGACGTTTGAGGAGGTAGGGGGGGAAGCTCGCGGCCTAGAGTTGGGACCTCAAGGAACACTTATGCAAAAAATCACATTAACATTTTTTGTAGGGTCAATGTTTATTAGTCCCGTACCGTATACCGTACCGTAGCTACCGACCGTTAGCGGGCTGCATAGCCCGCTAACGGTCGGTAGCGGTCTAACTCCAGTGGAATGTACGTACTCTCGCTTCATCGGCGCCTGTGTTTCGGCCTCGGCTTCGGCCGCGGCTGGCGTGTCCTCGAGAGCCTCGCAGCAGTCGCGTTCATTACATGCCCAGGCTACAGTGTCGGCATGTTCGAGTTCACGTTTCACCGCGACTGCGACATCAGTCGCGTCAGTCGCAGTCGCAGCCGCGACAGTCGCAGTCGCGTCTAGTGCTGTGTCCACATCGCAGCGGTCGGGCTCAATGTCAGACGGCAGCGGGCGCTTGTAGCGGCTTAGCAATGCCACATGTCGTCTCGTTATCTGAAACGAGTTCATTACCCTTGCCACAACATGCCAAGCCATTCGAGCGTCGAAACACACAGGCGTTACACTAACATGGATCTCCTTTGCCAAATTAAATTCAGTGGTACAGAATTTGAAACACTAAATCAACGGCGTTTGGGTGCATTTCAGCCTGACGCCAAAATGTTTAGGCACTCGCATATACTCAATGTCGTGGCTGTGATTTAAAATCTTACGGTAAGGGTACAGGTCTTCACAACAAACTCCACTCGCTCCTCCATACGAACGTATTACGCGACTCATTCGAAAGTAAACTAACATACTTGCTCTGAAGTCCAGTGGGGGACTCGGACCATGTCTAGAGAGTTTGTATTGATGTGTTGGGGTCAATCAATCAATCGTTTATTTGCTTGAAACATTGTACAATTATGATGACAGTTCTAAAGTAGTCCACACATGTTTCGTCGGGTGTTTCAATAAATTAAAATGGCTGTGAGCCAGAGGGACCGAGGGGCCACACAGAGCTAGAAGCATTCAAATGAAGCGTTCCTCACCACTTCATGCGTGTGAAACAGCTCCGTCATCAGGCAGCGCGCTCGCAAGCTCTCGTCTCTGAATGTGCTAAAGTCCACCACTCTCTGCGCGCATTGCACACAAAGCGTTCGCTTGAGCCTGCCTCCACCGCACGGCTGCAACCACAAGGACAATTATTCACCAGGCATTCCATTCATTTCAATGTGTTAAGGTTGAAATAAAATTACTCATTAGCCCTGTAAAAATTAGAACAACTTGTAAGAACTGTAAATTATGTCATTTTAGTAATTAACCTATCTTACAAATGAAAGCTTAAAAATTACTCATTAACCAAATAGTTGATCTAGCCTAACTATTTGGTAACACCTCAGTGGTACTCATTAAAAGGAAAAAAAGTGTTTAAACTTCAAACTAGCAACTCCTAGCTGATAATATTCGACAGCATGTCTAGGTATTTTATAATTTATCATTGTTTTTACTCACAAGTGTAGTAATTGTTGAATAGTGTGAAAGCAAAGCAAACAGACACTTTTGATTTATAATATTAGTACTCATTTATCAAAATAACAATATTACTTCACAGCTCACACACATAAAATTAATATACACATAAATAACATAGATACAAATATGCAACTTACGGGGAGCCCCACTAAATGTTGATATGCTTGTTCCAACTTGTGTTCACTCATCAGAAGCAGCTTGTTGCGGGACTCCAGGCATACCAGGCAGAGCTGTGCAAAGTGTTGTAAGTATACGCATTTACACCCCACATTTACCACAATCCATCCACAAACAGATACACACAGATGCTTTCATGTATCAACAGGTCAACCTGCTACAATCTTATACTGCAATGACTTTAAGTAGAACAAAATGTACTATAAAATTTACCTATTAGTATAAGAATTACTCATTCAAAGTATAGAATATCAGAGTATGCATCATTATGGGGTTACTGCTTACCAGCACTGTTGCAGGGACGGCACCAGTGCGGATCTGAATTGAGCCACTTTCTGTTTTTACAATCTCATTGTCTAGAAAATGCTGTGAGCAGACCACAGCGCCGGCTGGCAGGAGAGCGTCTTGTTTGCCGAGGGCTCTGAGCCAAGCAGCACGGAGATGCACTTCTCTGGGGAACCTGAAATTATTCTTCTACTTTATTTAAGGGCCCATATAGTTTGCATTGTGATGCACTACGGCTCTTAGTGGTCTAACTTTGTAGATTTCCAACAGTTCTCCAAGAAATATTTTCAAAACTGTGTGCAATTTGATAATCCTCACATGGCCAGCGTGGTGGGTTATGGTGTAAACCTTCTCAATCTGGATGCTGACTCATGTTCGCAATGGCCAGCAATGGGTGATGATAATGGTAGTTTGCTGCTATTGCTATTAATTGTGAGTGCTATAATTTAATATGCGGAGGCCTAGGTTGAGTCCCGGCAAGGGTAACATGGAAATAAATATCATTTCTAAATTGGCTCTTTTCAGTTAAATGCTAACATACACATAATAGGAGCTGCCAAAGCTAGCTAGCAGCTACTAAACTATAATGCATAGAAAAAAGGGTAATAAATATAAAACTCACTCGTGAAATGTAATGTCCTCGGATTCGGACACGATCTCCGCAGTGGTTCTGCAGAAGGGCACACAGCACCGCATTTCCAAATTTTTTAATTATTTAACATGAAACTGTAACTGTGCTGTAACGCTAGTGGTATTCAATGGTGATTCAATGTACTTTTTTTATTTTATTTAACTGGTTTAACGGTTCAATGTACTCTTTGAATTTATACCACAGAACACTTATTACTCCTAACCCGTAGTAAATATCAGAGTAAATATGTTCTTCTCTTATCTATGGCCTTTAGTACTGCGGTTTGAGAGTAAATAATATGTTCCTTGGCTGTAGCACGCGTAGCGCGTCACCGACCAGGAAAAAAAGGCACGAGTGACCACAGAACACTTATTACTCCTAGCGGAGTGACGCGGCTGGCAGCAACTTTCCTCTCTGCCACAGAGTACATTGAATATTTCTCTGCTTTCCTCATAAGAGATTAGTTCACCTTCACAGGAATAATTAGTTAGTTACATAGGAGACATAACCACTACGTTTTCCTTTCCTCAGAGACAAGAAACCATAGATCAATATGTATGTCACCGTAAGATTGTATTTGTAAACTGGCGACACTCGACTGTCGACAGATTGTGTGGTAAAATAATAAATGATAATATAATAATAAAATAATAAATAATAATATAATCATAAAGGCCATAAAACAAAATAAGAAGAAGAACCGTTCAATGTTCTGAGTGGCTTTTGAAATATTCATTATATAATGTATTTACGTTTCCCTGTCTCTTTCTTGCAGGTTAGATAGGGTTCGACAAATAATCAGCAGGGCGATCGCGTATCTTTTGCATCAATCATTGATACATCGCAATCACCTCTGATTGGTTAAAACTCTTTCACTATTGGACGAAATCCATTGACGCAGCAAGAATACCAAAAATTCAGCCAATCAGAGGTGATTGTGATGTATCAATGATTGATGCAAAAGATACGCGGTCGCCCTGCAGGTATATAATATAATAATCAGGTATTACTGCCCGACCGCAGGCTGAGCACTTACGTTCTATCGGGTACAATATATCGAGATAAAAGTGTTAAATTACAATTTTACGGTGACATGACTATAGTGTAACACAACATAATATTTAAACACTTTTGCTCTATGTCGCGTACTATCCGTGTTATTGTGTAGTCTGTGGTTATTGTGCGAATCGGTTGCCGCCACATTTTTCATTTCATTTCATTTCATTTCATTTCATTTCATTTATTTATTTGCTCAGATTGAAGATATGAGATAGGTGTTACATTATATTTTAACAGGAGCATACAATCTGCCATGAATGGCATGCAAAATTTAGACAATATTAGGTACTATTATTCTTAACATAAATAATACTCAATCAATAAAATATCAACTTTACAATAGGTATACTTACAATAACAATGAAAAATTTAAATTAATATTAATTAGTTCCTTTATATCCCTAATTTTATCTTATCAAATTTCCACCTCAGCATCTTTCTTATTTATTATTCTATAATTTTTATTTTCTTCATATCTAACTACAAAGTGTCTGATAAATAATCTTTAATAGAGTAGTATCGCTTTTTTACCAACAATTCTTTTATTTTATTTTTGAACGCTATTATATTCAGTTTACGGTCGGCCAATGATGCTGGAAGTTTATTATAAATCAGGGGTGCCATATTGAAAATGCTTTTACCAAAAAATGCAGTTGAGTGTTGCATGAAACATATCTTGTCCTTCCGACGCTCACTATCCGAAAATTTAAAAAGTTGATAATTCGTTTTAACAAATATTAGCACTTCATAGATGTACAGGCACGGAAATGTAAGAATTTTAAATTTGTCAAAGTAGGGTTGACATGAATCGGTCGGGCTCAAATGGCATATAGCTCTTAAACATTTTTTTTGACATTTAAATACCCTATCTTTGTCGGTCGAGTTCCCCCAAAATATTATCCCATATCGTAAATTAGATGTTACGTATGCATTAAATGCTATTATCACCGCTGACGGATTGACAACTTTGGAAAGCATGTATAATGCAAAAGAGAATTTATTTAATCTTAAACACAAATTGTCAATATGTATCTTCCAATTGAGGCAATCGTCAATATAGAGGCCTAGAAATTTTGTTTGTGCGGTTTCACAGATTTTTTTACCTTGATAATTAATGTCCAGTGATAATTTATTTCTCTTATTTTCAAATGTCATTACTTTTGTTTTGTCAAGATTTATAATTAAATTATTACATGTCAACCAATTAATAATATGTCTTATTGTGTTATTTATGTTCTCCTCAAATATATCCTGTTTGTCACCTACAAAGAGTACTGTACTGTCATCAGCGAATAGAACCATTTGTTGATCTGTTATTGTTGGAAAATCATTTATGTATGTAATAAATAGCAGGGGACCTAATATACTTCCCTGAGGTACTCCCGTTGTTATGACGTTTGACTCAGACAAATAGGCTTTTTCAGTTTTGTTATCACATTTTATTCTGGTTATTTGAGTCATTTGTTGCCTATCTGTCAAATATGATTTTATAAGTGCCAAAGAATTTCCTCTTACACCATACACATGTAGTTTATTTTCTAAAATTTGATGGTCCACATAATCAAAGGCTTTAGTAAGGTCCATAAAGAGTGCACATACATGCTTTCTTTTGTCCATATTACTAATTACTGTTTTAAGAAATGTGTATATAGCTAGGTTTATAGATTTATTTTTCCTGAAGCCTATTTGCTCTTCTGCTTGTTATGAAATAACAATTACCTTTGTAATATAATTTGGCTTTATTCTACTAAAAATTTTACATAGGTATGACAAATGTCGATATGTGACAACATAACAAAATATCACAAAGATTTGCGTTTTATTCGTAAAACGGCCAGTTACAATTCACCACATTCTCCCCCGCTCTAGTGAGACAAGTCGTAGTCTTCTAAATGAGCAGGTAGCCTTCGAGTACGACTGCTCTGTCGCGTAGGTGCGACGGTGGCGGGTGTGGAGTCGCTAATCTCATTATCTTCTCCAGAACTAGCACTTTCATAGTTTTCAAGCTCAGACTCAGATTCGTCATCTCTCCCTATAGGGGCTAAATGTCGGTTCGATACCGTCGTCTCTCGGCCATCGCTTAATTTCACGAAAGAGTAATCAGGGTTAGACTCTATCAGCTCTGCTTCTTCCACCATAGGACAGTACTTATTACTTCGGTTATGTTTCTTCAAAAGAATAGGGCCCGGAGATAGGAGCCAGGTAGGTACAGAGTGGCCATTGTTAGATTTCCGGTTATGCTTAAACATCCTCTCATGAGGCGTTTGATTTGTCGAAGTACATAGCAATGATCTTATGGAGTGTAGAGCCTGGTTGAGCACCTTTTCCCAATCCTTAATGTCTAATCCACGAGATTTGAGAGCTAACTGGACAGTTTTCCAAATTGTTCCATTTGCACGCTCTATTTGGCCATTTCCCTGTGGGTTATAAGGCGTAGTTCGACTTGTAGCTATGCCTCTGCTATGCAAATATGTCTTAACTTCTTGTGACATAAAAGCTGATCCACGATCAGAATGAATATACGCTGGCATCCCGAAAATACTGAAAAGTGTAGATAAGTGTTTGATTACAGTCGCAGCAGAGATATTTTGACATGGAAATGCAAATGGAAATCGTGAATATTCGTCGATAATAGTCAAGATGTATCTATTGGATGTTGAAGTCGGTACTGGACCTTTGAAGTCGACGTTCAGTCTTTCAAATGGTGACGTTGCCTTTATGAGAACGCTGTTATTTCTAAAGAATCTTGGTTTTACAAACGCACAGACGGAGCAATTATTCGTGATTTTCTTCACTTCATCCATCGAATATGGTAGGTTTTTACTTCGAACCCAGTGAAACATACGTGTTGTGCCTGGATGACACAAGTCGTTATGTATTTCTTTAAGTTTTGATTCTGTATGAATACTGGCACATACGCGTGATAGTGTATCAGCTGCATTATTCTCTTTGCCGGGTCGATAGATGATGTCATATTTGAAACAAGACAGTTCTAAACGCCATCTCTCAATCTTTTCGTTTTTAATCTTGCTCGTATGCGTCTGATCAAACATAAAAGATACTGATCTCTGGTCAGTAATAAGTCGAAAATGCCTTCCAATTAAGTAATGGCGCCACTTTCGTAGGGCCTCGACTATAGCATAAGCCTCTTTTTCAATAGATGGATGTCGTTTCTCTATTACGGACAGAGTTCGTGAAAAGAAAGCCACAGGACGTCCCTCTTGTGACAGTGTAGCAGCTATGGCGTTATCAGATGCGTCAGTCTCTACCGTAAATATCTTGTTCTCATCTATAGCAAAGATTGTAGATTTTGCTATACAGTTCTTTATGTCTTCAAAATCTGATTTTGCTTCCACACATAAAGGAAAACTTGGATTCACAAGACGATGAATTTTCTCCGAAAATCTTGGTATCCATTTCGAATAATGAGAAAACATTCCAAGAGCTCTTTTCAATGAGGAATTGTCAGTGGGCATGGGCAAATCGATCAGAGGTTGAAGTCGATTAGGATCTGGCGTGATAGACTTCTTTGAAATTCTATATCCGAGAATGTTAATAGTGTCTATGGAAAACTGTGATTTATCTTTATTAGCAGTCAGCTTATATGTATTAACAGTATCCATGAATTTCTTCAGATTACGGTCATGCTCCTCCTTGTCTTTTCCGCAGATTGTAACATCGTCGAGATATGCAAAGGTATCTTTCAGTTTCTCTTTAGTTATTAACCAGTCCATTACTCTTTGAAAGCAACTTACCCCATTAGTCACTCCGAATGGAATTCTGGTAAATTGGTATAACTTACCACAAGCTTCAAATGCTGTATATAGTTTTTCAGCTTCTAAAATTGGTACTTGATGGTAAGCACTTTTTAGATCGATTTTTGAAAAGATTTCATACTTAGAGATGTCATTTACCATCTTTTCCATACTAGGTAGTGGGTAAGCATCCAATTCCGTATACTTGTTTATAGTTTGAGAGTAATCTATAACCAATCTCTTTCGGTGATTTTCATTTTTTGTAATTAGAACTTGAGCGCGCCATGGAGATCTACTCTCTTCAATAACACCATCAGCCAAGAGTTGGTCTATTTCGTCTTGTATGAATTTCAAGTCATCATTCGTATACTTGCGTGATTTTATAGCTATAGGCTTGCAGTTAGGAGATAGGTTAGAAAATAGTGGTACTGGGGGGATATCAGCTGCGAGAACGCTACAGATTTGTAATGTCTTCCTAGGTCCTCCGAAAGATATTTCTAATTTCGAGTGTTCCCCCAGTATGTCATGTCCAATGATGACGTCAGCACAAAGATGTTTTACTATGAGAAGCGGAGCTCGATCGTAAATATTGTCGTCTAGTGTAATTCTTGCTCGGAATAGGCCTTCACAATCAATAGTACGTGTTGTTTGCGCCATAGTTATAGACTCTCTAGTATTTTCTCTGGTGAACGAGTATTTTGTGAAGAAGTCGTGATTGATGAAACTTTTTGAGCTTCCAGAGTCAATTAGGGCTTTAGCATCTCTACCATTTACCTTTATGGTAACTATAGACTTCTTGAGACTAGCAGGAGCTGCCGCAGTGATGATAACACTATTCAAATTGTTCTCAGCAGTTTCAACAGGTTCAATAGTAGCGGCGGCGTTGATATTGGGCTTCTTGCTCCTGCAAACATTTGCGAAATGGCCTTTTTTATGACAGATCTGGCAATTAGCATTCAGCGCTGTGCAATTTTGCCGTTTATGAATTTTCTCTCCACAATAGAAACATTTCCTTATGTCTGTATTAGTTTTGTTCGATTTTGGTATTGCTACTGCAAAAGAAGAGGATTGGTCAGCATCATAGTTCGACTTATAAGACTGAGCGTTTTTTTCAGCTGTCTCCATAGTTTGTGCTAGATTAAAGGCTTCATCTAAATCTAATTTCAAGCATTCTAGCAATCTTTGTCGGATCTTATCAGAAGTGATACCCGATATAAACGCATCTCTGATATATTCATTTCTATTACTCTCAGCGTCGACCTTTTTAAACTGACAGTCCTTACTTAACAGTTGTAGTTGTTGTAGATACTGATTTACACATTCGTTGCTTTGTTGCTTCCTAGTGGCGAGCACGTGCCGTGCATAGATCTCATTTTTCGGTTTAACGAAAATATTAGTGAGCGTTTCTATAGCGATTTCATAACTTTGACTATCGCTGATGTATTGGAAAACCTTCGGTGATACATGGTTAATAAGCAGTTGCGTCTGTAACTTATCTGAAATGTCCTTGTCTCCATCTTTGTTGACTGCTAAGAAGTTCTTGAATGTAAAAAGCCAGTGATTCCATTCTTGAGCAGCAGTTGGTGACGTCGGATCGAGGTCTAACACGACTGGTCGGAGATATTTATTCATAATCGTAATTAGGGCATTACTTGCACATCGTTATAGCTTGATATACATTTATTTTAGTAGACTGCTAAAATTCCGTTTTTTTCAAAGTAGTCATTTAAATTTTTTAATATATACTTTTCAATTACTTTTGAAAAAATAGGTATTAACGAGACAGGTCGATAGCAGTCAACATTTTCCTTGTCATCTTTTTTAAAAAGAGGCTTTACAATAGAAATTTTTAATTTATCTGGGAATACACCATACTCTACACAGAGATTTGTTATATAACTCAAAATTGGCGATATTATATGAGACACATATTTCACAACTTTTGTGCTGATTTCATCATATCCACAACTGTTTGTGTTTTTTAATGATAATATAATGTTATGTATTTGTAAAGGCGACGTCGGCTTCATAAAAATTGAGTTCGGCTTGTTCCATCTAATGTTCTTTAATGTTGTATTTGATTTAATATTTTTACGTTTAAGAAAGTGATTATTGAAAACTTGGGCTATTTCTTCGGGATTCTTAACTAGTGAACCGTCTTTCTTAATCTGGTTTATTGTATTATCGTTGGGTTTTGATGTATAGTCATTTATAATGTTCCATGTTGCCTTCGACTTATTATCCGCAGTTTTAATTCTATAATCGTTTTGCGATTTCTGTGTCAATTTTATTATATATTTTAACCTGGTACTATATATTTTAAAATTTGTTTTATTTTTGCTATTAGGTTTTAATCTATATTTCCATAACAGCTCGCGTTTTTTCTTGCAACAATTTCGAATGCCTTTTGAGATCCATTTTGGTCGTTTGTTCGAATTGATTTTTATTTTATTGTATGGAAAACATAAATAGTAGAACAGTGCAAATAAATCAAAAAACCTATTGAATGCTTCATTTGGTTCGGAAGTCTCGTAGACTTCTGAAAATGTAATACTACTAATACATTTTTTAAATTTAATCATGTTTTCAGTGCTTAAGTCTCGTCTTAAAATGTACCAGTGTGCAATTCGGCTAAATTTTTTAACGGTAAAATGAAAAATTTGCGCAGTATGATCAGATAATGCAAGTTCTTTAATATTACAGCTATATCTATGAATATTGCTCATGAAGTTATCAATGCACGTGCCACTTACTAATCGCGTGGGTTGCTTTAGCGCTAATTTTAAATTGAAACCTTCCAATGTATCTTTCAACTTTTGAGTAGTACTATTGTTTTTCAACACGTCTATATTGATATCTCCACATACAATAATTTTTCTTTTTTTGAAGCTATATTTATGGAGTACTTTATGAAAAACTGTAAAAAATGTATCCAGTGAAAACTTATCAAATTTAGGTGGTCTATAGACGCAAATCAGTACAATATTATGATCTAATAATTCTACGCCGCTACATTCAATAACACCTGGCAAACTTACACTTTTTACATCCGATAACTCTTTAAACTTAATATATTTACTCAGAAGTATAGATGAGCCACCCCTTCTTTGTTTACGATAAAATGCCGATGCTATACTAAAATTTGATATCTTAAGTAGCTCACTATCTCCCATAATTAGATTGTGTTCCGTTATGCAAAGTGCATCTATAATAGTATTTTGGCTTTTCAAGTCATCAAGTTGCACTGATAGTTGCTCAGATTTATTTAAGAGTCCATTTATGTTCTGGTGTAGTATGGTTAGTCTATTGGAGACGAAAAAATGTATCGTTAATTTCACTGCATTGTTCAATACCACTATTTTGTTTCACGTCTATTATGCTCTTGTTACCGTTTTCTTGATCTTCTACACATGTTCTATTTTCGTTGTCATATTCCACCTCCTCTTGTATTGCATATTCCACCTCTTCTTGTATTACATATTCAGTTTGGGTTGCTTTGTTTTCTGTACTAATATTTACTTTATGCAAATCCTCCATTTTCTTATTGTTATAGTAATTGTTTATCCTGTTTTGATATTCTTGACGTAAAATATCCTTTAGTAGGTGTTGGCATAAGTTACGTGTACGCATAATTGGTTTTGGTCTATCTGAACTATATTTCATGTCCACAAAAGTCACATTTTCAAATTTACCACACATAAATCTTAGATCATAGTTGAGCTTTTTTTCATTCAAAGACTTGTTATGTGGAATTTCACTTATCAATACATTTGTATGTTTATTGTTGTACAAGAAACGGTTTAAGCTTAGTTGGAATTCATAGGGATCCGTGTCATTGGTGCCTCCTATTATAACGACAACGTCATTTTTATTAAAATTTTTTAGTAGTGCGATTTCTGAACGAAGAATATTATTTAATTTTGCACCCGGTTTTGAGAAACAGGTTACCTCGTATGTTGACCCTGTTAAATTCTGTAGCAGTCTTTGTATCCCTCTACCTTGCTGGTCTGCTAAAATTACAATTCGTTTTCTTGATTCAAGGTTTCTAGGTTTAGTTTTGTTGATACGTATATCTCCCTTTTCTCCTTGTTTTTCATTAGTTTCATCTTTTTCTGGAAATATTTGGTCATTAATACTATTTATAGTAGATTCTTTATTCACCTCTTGTTTCTTAGATGTTTCAGAGAGCACATTATTGATACAAAGCTCCTCATTCTTTTCAAATATTAATTGTGTTGGTGTACTACTAATAGAGCCCCTCTTCCTCTTCTTTTTCTTTCCTGTATTTGGTGTAGCATAATTCTGATTGTCTTGTCCTACTTTTTTATATATTTGTATTATTTTATGACATTTTTCCAGTTCAGCTTTCAGTTGACTATTCTCCGTGCTTATGTTTTCAATTTCTTGGTGTGCACTTTGTAGCTCAGTCGTTAGTTCTTTTATTTTATCGGTTAAGCATGTCAATGTTTCGTCCAATGATGTGTCAGGTAGACTCATAATAGTTGTATCCAGAAGTGTCGTGTTTGAGTCATTTGAGTTAGATATATTATTTAGGGAGTTTGACTTTTTTAATTGTTTCCGCAATGTAATATTTTTGTATTCCATGTTTGTCTTCTTTCTTAGTTTTGCAAAATATATTCCTGGCCAACATTAACAAAAAAAAAAAAAAAAAGCTATAATATTTTTATATTCTGGGTAGGATTCGATCGCCCGCTCTCCTCATACATCCGCTTCACAGTAAACTACGCCTTGCCACCGCTGCGCCAACAACTATCTTACGCACAGTGCTGAATTTTATTAGATGTATTTCCAGTTTAGGCTGAATAGTGTACGTTGAACGGCAGGTAGTTTTGCATTCTTTAGCTTGAGTAGCCGTGATGGCGAAGTTGTGCGACACTAATTTGCACTGAACATGTAATTACCCACTGTCATTGTCGTTTACAAACGGTGCAAGTTTTAATTGTTTTTTCCTAAATTTGATAATTTAGCGCACTTTTCTATAAACTTCAGTGAGATTGTTATTTATTACACTTATTTTTTGTGAGTACACCTTTTATTTTACTGTTCATTCACTTTTATCACTTATTTTTAAGAGAACACTGGTTTGCGACTGTTTCGTACGGGACTCCCCGCGCACCTCTGAGGTGAGGTACAAGGTACTCGTTTTTAACTCGTAATTTTGAAATTAATTAATAGAGCACGAGACGTCTCGCACCCCCAGAACGAAAGTGACTTATCTAAAAAAATACAAATTGTGGTAAATGAGCAAAAAAGATTTTAAAAAGGTATCGTATTGAATATATTTAAATGCCTGTTTAAGACGCAAGATACAACAAATACTGATGGCATATTATGGAATCAGTCACCATTTTGCTATAAAGTTAAATAGATTTAGGGGCGCAAATTAAAATTTTAAGGGCGCAAATTAAAAAATTTATGTCAATGATTTGCAATAAAATGGCGCAATTTGAGATACGTCGATGTTATACACTGCCACCTGCGAGTACCTTTGACGCAATACTGATTCGTCCTTTTTTACACATAGGTGAAAAAACGCGATCAACTAAAGTGACCGATGTATACGCTGTTCCGATAAAACTCATAATTCGGGGTCTTTTAAACCACAGGGTTTTAAGCTTATTTAGTAGTAAAAAATCTCAATTTAAAGAAATTTTGAGTTAAAAGTCATTTTCATTCTAAGGGTGCGGTCTTGAAGTAAGGTGCGTAACCTAAGTGATTATTTTAAAACTGAGATTCATATCATTTTGTTAGTAATCTAAGGATATTATTGATACTCAACTATTGGAAAAATAGAAAGTGGTATCACATAGTGAATTCATACTTAAGTTGTATTTAGTATTGATTATCGTGAGCAGTCAACTATCAATGACTATGTCGGAATAACTAAAAAAACAGTTTCATTTTGTCATTATTAAACTGTTTATTCCGATTTACCTAAATGATACCTACTTACTCGATGAATTAACCATTTCTTATCAATAGTTTAGGCATATTATCATATATTTTTATTGAGTTGATTGATTTATTTTACAGAGCCTTTAGCTCTTTAATACCTGTATTGGCAACACTTTAGGTCTAAAAACGTGCTGCTTAAGAGGCCGGGGAACGCCGCTAGCAACTTCTATTCGAACCGCAAATATAAATATGCCGGTATATTGCTATCTCTATTTGGCTGATGACACATGATCGCGTGCAAGCACGATAGCAATATGAGCGTAAAGAATTTGTTATACATTTAAGTCTTGTTCCGTGAATACCAAAAATGATGAATGAAAAATTGTTGCGTTTTTAACTTCGTGTTGTTATTCTGTTACTTTGACAATATAGGCTATGTTCCTGATCAATTAGTACGTGTGATCTTCTTCTTCTTCTTCTTCGTGTCCTGGGTTATTTTCCGCACTTGAAGCGTAGTCGTCCGCTGTGCGTGAAATCCACTGGTGCGACTCCCTGCCGGATCATTCCATCCAGCCAAGCTCACTCCAGAATCCAAGCAGGCCGCCCAGGTCGGCGAGGACTTCCGGTAGTGTTGCTGGGGAGCCAATGTAGGCTTCTCGTTGGGTGGAAACACCGCTGCATTCGAGCAGCACGTGTTTTGGTGTCTCGTCGCTCTCCATGCAGGCTCTGCTTAGAGGGCTGTCGGTGATACCTAGAGTAAATAGGTGTTTGTTTAAAGAGCAATGTCCTGTTATCATACCTACAACTGTCCTGAGTTTGACTCTGTTTAGTTGCAGAAGTTTTTTTGGTTAGTGGTTTATTAGGGCTGGGTATCGCCTCTTTTGTTTGTCTGCAGTCTGTAGTGTTTGCCCATAGTTCGGCATGTGTACTTACGGTTTGTTTTCTTACCCAGGTTTTGTATTCACTGAAGGGTATCGGGACGATCGGGTCGGGTCCCACTACCTTCTACCTATATATATCTACTAGATATAGAACAGATACTCAACATAAGACAGATCATCGAAAAAAGCTACGAATTCGACAAACCTGTAATTATCTGTTTCGTAGACTACAGCTAAGCGTTCGACTGTGTGGATTGGATTTGTTTGTGGAAAGTTCTGTCAGAACTAGGAGTGCCACAACACCTCGTTGCTCTCCTTAAATCACTATATAACAACTGTCAAGGTTTCGTTAGGGTTGAAAAGACACTTTCTAAACCATTCCACTTTCATAAGGGGGTGCGACAGGGCTGCATATTGTCACCCATACTCTTCAACGTGTATGGGGAGTACATAATCCGTCGCACATGCGAATCCTGGGATGGTGGTATCACCATTGGGGGGACCAAAATCACTAATCTGCGTTATGCTGACGATACCACGTTATTTGCTTCGAGTGAAGCAGAAATGGTCGCCCTACTCAACAAACTAGAAAGTTCAAGCAAGGAACTCGGTCTCTCAATCAACCCAGCAAAATCTAAGATAATGATAGTGGACCGAAGTGGCAAAATAAATCGTACTGGAGCGCTCAAACTTGAAGTGGGCGATAATTTTGTATATCTTGGCTCTTGCATAACCAACAATGGTTCATCTGAACCAGAAGTGCGCAGGTGGATTGGCATGGCTAAAAATGCTGTCCCAGCTGTCGAAGATCTGGAGTAGCGATATATCGATACGCACTTTTATATGGCTCTGAGACATGGACTCTCCGATCTGCAGACCGCAAACGCATAGATGCCTTTGAGATGTGATGCTGGAGGAAAATGTTTAGGATATCCTGGACGGCTTTCAGAACCAACGCCTCCATCCTAAAGCAACTGAAGATTACCACCAGGCTATCTACCACATGCCTACGGAGAACCTTGGAGTACTTCGGACACATTGCCCGCAGAAACCCTGACAACCTGGAGAAACTGCTACTAACGGGCAAAGTGGAAGGAAAGAGGCCAAGAGGACGTAGCCCTATGCGTTGGGCCGACCAAATAAGCACCACACTCGGCACACCTGTCCACGTTGCTCTGCACCATGCAACGGACAGACCAAGATGGCGCAACATCATAAAAGAAAAGATTCTCCGTGGCAAGGATCACGACCCTCAGCAGTGAGGCGGACGATGCATGGAGGAGGTGTTAGTTATATATGGATATTATTAGTATTGATTGTCGTGAACAGTCAACTATGAATTACTATGTCGGAATAAACAGTTTAATTTTGTTGTTATTAATCTGTTTATTCCGATTTACCATAAGATACATAATCGATGAATTAACCCTTTCCTATCAGTAGTTTAGGCATATTATCATATATTTTTATTCAGTTGATTGATATACATAATATATGACAGAGCCTTTATCTCTTTAATACCTGTATTGGCAACACATTAGTTTAATAATACTAAGTAGGAAAGGAAGGAATTTAAAAAGTTGTCATTTGTTTCTCAATTTATTGTAAAAACGAAACTTACGAACTAAATTCTTACTCTGAGTAGTCAGCGAATATATTGTTACAATTAAGATGCATCTAAGATTAGACAAAAACCCTATCAGCCTCTTCCACGAGCGAGCGAGCGGCTTGGCTTAGGCCCGGGCTGCAACAGAGCGGAGAGGAGACGAGAGGAGAGATGTTACTTAAAAAACCAATAGAATTTCGTTATTTCTACATCTCGTCTCCGCTCAGCTTCAGTGGATACCACTGAGCGCAACTTTAAAGTTCCTTATCTTTTTCATTTGTTGAGATATTTTAATCATTCTTTCATATTTTTGTATTATTTTGTCTAAATTTGCATATTAAATTTTAAAAAATGGTTAACTGCTCCATTTGGTACTTACGAGTATAGCTCAGGTTTAGTACTTTTATTTCTGAATTTTCTCTATATATTTTATTTATATTTTATCATCATATATATATAGATGTGCTATAAAATTTGAAATGATTTCTACGCGTTCGTGCGCATGCGTGCCGCGTCTATGATGTGCAGGCTAGTGAGCAGCACTAACACCCTCCTCAGCACATTGGCTACTAAGCTGGACAGCCCTCTCTGGAGGTGCTGTAATGGTGCACACATTCTCGTTAGGAGGCCCCAACGAGCCTTGTAGATGTGTCGAGGCTTTAGGTATAAGCGTAGGTTAGGTTAGGTTAGGTATTTTGTTTTTGTTTTTTTTACTAACATAGGTTAAGACGTGATTTGTTATTAAAAAATTATGGGCTGGCAGTTTGTAGTTGCCTGAAATAAAAACTTATTTATTTATATATTTAAAATAGAAAATATTCCTTGGTACTCTGTAGGAGCTGGTAAAACTTTCATCGTCTAACTCATTAAAGAGAGTAAAAATTCTCCATGAATGGTATGGTACTCCAAATGACTTCTTCTCCAAAATCGATGTGTTCTTTTTTTAGGTGGTATAGTGCTATCAATTCTGCTTCTTCAGACTCTAGTTGTTCTTTTTCAAGTAAAAGAAGATACAGTTTTTGTAATAGTGACATGACTGAGACGCCTGCCTTTTGTGTCAGATCGCGCTAAACTGTGCGTCAACTCGACATGCAACGCCCGCTCTAGCCAGCACACATCTCCGCTCCGACCTAGCCAGTACGCATCTCCGCACAGCTTCGGAGGATACACCCTAGCTGAAAAACATCTCTCGTTTAGCTCAGCTGTAGACATCTCCGCACATCTCCGCTCTGGTGGAAACCGGGCTTTACTCATCATATACACAGCGCGGTCACCATCAGCCGCGCCAGTATGTGCGCGGTGAAGTACGGCCGCAGCTCACCGCTGGACTTGGGTACTGCTTGGCGAAAGAGTTCAAAAAAAAGGGCGCTGCTATCGCTAGTTTTTCTTGAATCTAACCAGTAGACACCCCCATAGTATGACATTTTTGATACTTAACTGATCTATGATACTGATCGCGTCGGATGGTTGCAAAAATAAATAATAGCGTTTGTTTTTATTTTAACTATACAGCACGGGCTTAATTAACATGCAGTTTGATTTAGTTTTATTATAATGCACTGTGCACTGTGTTTAAAATCCGGAAAACTATCTACAACATACATAAAATTTGTACTTACATACAAAAGACTTTTCGCCAGTGTGAGTCCTCATGTGCTTCAATAAATTACTGTGTTCTGTACATTTGTAATTGCATAACTTACATGCAAAGGGCTTTTCGCCAGTGTGAGTCCTCATGTGACTCAGTAACGGACTGTTTTCTGTACATTTGTATTTGCATAACTTACATGCAAAGGGCTTCTCGCCAGTGTGAGTCCTCATGTACTTCACTAAACAACTGTTTTCTGTACATTTGTACTTGCATAACTAACAAGTAAAAGGCTTTTCGCCAGTGTGAGTCCTCATGTGCCTCACTAAACTACTGCTTTGTGTACATTTGTACTTGCATAACTTACAAGCATAAGGCTTTTCGCCAGTGTGAGTCCTCATGTGACTCACTAAACTACTGTTTACTGTACATTTGTACTTGCATAACTTACAAGCAAAAGGCTTCTCGCCAGTATGAGTCCTCATGTGCTTCACAAAATTACTGTTTTCTGTAAATTTGTACTTGCATAACTTACAAGCAAAAGGCTTCTCGCCAGTATGAGTCCTCATGTGCTTCACTAAACGACTGTTTTCTGTACATTTGTACTTGCATAACTTACAAGCATAAGGCTTTTCGCCAGTGTGAGTCCTCATGTGACTCACTAAACTACTGTTTTCTGTACATTTGTACTTGCATAACTTACAAGCAAAAGGCTTCTCGCCAGTATGAGTCCTCATGTGCTTCACTAAACGACTGTTTTCTGTACATTTGTACTTGCATAACTTACAAGCATAAGGCTTTTCGCCAGTGTGAGTCCTCATGTGACTCACTAAACTACTGTTTACTGTACATTTGTACTTGCATAACTTACAAGCAAAAGGCTTCTCGCCAGTATGAGTCCTCATGTGCTTCACTAAACGACTGTTTTCTGTACATTTGTACTTGCATAACTTACAAGCATAAGGCTTTTCGCCAGTGTGAGTCCTCATGTGCCTCACTAAACTACTGTTTACTGTACATTTGTACTTGCATAACTTACAAGCAAAAGGCTTCTCGCCTGTATGAGACCTCATGTGCCTCACTAAACTACTGTTTACTGTACATTTGTACTTGCATAACTTACAAGCAAAAGGCTTCTCGCCAGTATGAGACCTCATGTGCCTCACTAAACTACTGTTTTCTGTACATTTGTACTTGCATAACTTACAAGCAAAAGGCTTCTCGCCAGTATGAGTCCTCATGTGATCCACTAAATGACTTTTTGCTGTACATTTGTACTCACATAACTTACATGCGAAGGGCTTTTCGCCAGTGTGAGTCCTCATGTGTCTCACTAAATTACTTTTTAATTTACATTTGTAGTTGCATAACTGACAGGCAATAGTGTGCATTGTCTTGGGGCTCGATAATGTATCTTTTTGATTCAATTTGCACTCTCTTATCTTGCATGATAAAGATTTTGCGAAAGCGTGCGCACGTATGTGTGAAACTAAGGAAGATTTTCGTTGAAACATCTTTTGGCAAACGTCACAGATATACTGTATCCGGTCAGTATAGTTTCCCAACTGTGTAACAAATATACCCGGGGAATGTCTACTTTGGTCGTTTTTGAAACGATTATTCCGTCTTGTTGTTCGATAATCGATACTATCACTTATTGTTGCCAACGATTCTTTTGGTATTAGTGCAGTGTCCTGGGATTTCCTTGAATGTTCGAGAACGTTTGCAATATTTTCGAAAGACAATATATCCCAATCATCGCTTGAATCGGTCGGATGTTCTTCGTTGCCGGGATTGGTCGCAAGTACCACAGGAGCGACTGAAACAAAAGAACACTCCATAATATTATCACTATCACTTCTTATAGACAGATACAAACTTGTCGGATTTTAATTTTAAGGGGTTGCATACGCAAAAGGTAGGAAAGCAAACCTTATGCTGCGACTATGTCCGTCCAGTCACACTTTGCATATATCAGTTATTATCTACACACAGGGATTCCCGAAGTTGGTTTCCCAGGGGTCGACATCATAGAAAAAATAAATACAGCTAGAAGGGAAATGCAGACGTTTCATGCGTGTCACACTCATGATTAAATGCTCATATTCCCGGTTGACCGAGTAGGTAGTTCACTACGCGTAGTCTTTTGAGAGTGTGCCGGCAACAATAGGTGCGATAAAAATTAAGAGAAATGCCGAGTTGTGCAATATTATCGTGCAGAAAAAGAATTAATTTATCAAGTATCAATCGAGGAGGTATTTCTTTTCACCGGTGAGTCGAAATTATATCTAATTACTTTATAATTTACAATCTAAAATTATTAATCTCTATAAATCATTGCTTTACGCCATTATTGCAACACGTAAGCAAAATATACATTGATCGCTAAACTCGCACATTGTCCATGCAACCATCGTGTTTATTTGCAATGTATCTCGTTCACTGATGCTTTATCGCCACAATATTTGGACCTTTCACCGAGTTAGGAGTCATGAGTACAACTCTTTCCGTAGGGTTGTGCTCATGTTTTCAGTTCATATAATTGACAGTCTGTCAATTATCGACTAAATTTTCTAATCGTATACATTTAAGTAAAATCGTAAACGTGAATCGATAATTATTATTATAAGCTTTTATTTAACTTGCAATGTATGTTTGTTCGAGTGGAATCTTGCTACTCAATTTTGAAGCAGATATCTTCAACCGATTGAGCTGAAATTTTGTATACAGGTTTAGTTTGGATGACAATGCATAGTTAGCTGTGTGACGTCATTCTAAATCCAACATGGCGGAACATCCTAGATGGCATACTAGTTATTTTTAATGAACTCCTACAATATGGGTATCAAAATAATAATGAAATGGCTTGCTGAGAATAACTCGAAAAATAAAGTGACGCCACTCTAAACTCTCTTTTAGTTTTCCTAAGGAACCTGGCATCAAAGAAAAATGGATTGATGCTCAACGGTAGTACTATATGCTCAATACATTTCAATGAAAACGATTTTATTATAAAATCTGGTAAAAGATACCTTAAACCAGGAGCAATCCCGAGAGATTTTTTTTTACATATTATTATTTCAAGCTCTACGGTACGTTTTGTAAATTTTTCCTCAATATTTTTAGGATTCTGTAGTATCTACCTTATGCGTGTTAAATTTACACTTGACCAGTTTTGGTAATTTGGGACAAACCAATAAACCAACAAACCAACAAACAAACACACTTTCGCATTTATAATATTAGTATGATACCTACATTTATGGAAGCAAACGATATTTTTTCAATAAGAAGTTTATTTTTTTATTTGTGGTTATTATTTATAGTTTATACCAAATTAATGAGTTTAAAACACAAACGAATTTACGCAACTGAAGAAGAAGTGTTCATATCTTTTTGACGACACTATACAACTAATATAAAATTTATTTTTACTAGTCAATGTTACTAGTACTTGTAATACTGTTTAAAAGATGCATTTACGGTATTCAACATAACATAACAGAAAAATCGTAATTTTATTGTAAACTGACTTTGACTGTCTTTTCTGTAAAAAAACATTAATTTCAATCTACAGACTTTTTGTTTTGAAGGCCCTATATTCGGTGACATAAACTAGTTAGACAAAACCGAGATTCTAATAATCACTAATAATGAGGGTCGTTATTTATATTTTCTGCGGAAATACCTACATAAGTACATGTAAATCAAAAAATAATATCAAATCCTAAACTTGGCCCCATTAGAAATTAAATTAAATGAAATTATTATTCCTCATTTCATTAGAAATGGAACTCAAAACTATGTAATACCTACTGTCAAAAACATGTTTAAAAAGAGTCAAAATCGAGAACATCACATCCCTAGGTATGCAAAAGTCTACTTCAGTCGTAGTTACAGGAAATTGAACCTTATGAGCACTATTTATAAGGCGTTAGAGCTAGCATCAAATACCCACGCCATCTAGTGGTTAGTAGGCTAACTTGTACGTAAGTTATAAGTAATAAAGGAATCACATATGTTTACTAAGTGGTAGATATAAAAAGAGACTTTATCATCATTGCGTAAGATTTAAATCAAAAACGATGATGTTTGGATTATAAACTTCTTTTGATTTCAAACCAAAGAACCTATTACAGTGACTCTTTGTTTGTGTAATAAAATACGATTAATTTTACAATGTGTGAGTGCGGCGACATCGGTTCCCGAGTAAAGTTTGTGTAAGGGCCATTCCATCTCCCTTTGTCTATTCCGTGGGTATAACGATATCTGTCCCAAAATAGGATCTATTACAAGGTGTGTAGAGTTAATTGTCTCACCTGAAGCTTGATAGCGGTCTTCCGAACACGCCGGCTCGCAAGTGTGCCTGAAAGGATATCATTTTATTTATAACTTGGATGACTTCCTCCACGTGGATTTAGGTTTTAAAATCTCTATGGAACTATTTGATTTTGCAGAGTAAAGAGTATTCCCATTTCACACTCCAGTCTCCAGGAATTCAACT
Source organism: Erebia aethiops (assembly GCA_923060345.2). Classification (NCBI taxonomy): domain Eukaryota; kingdom Metazoa; phylum Arthropoda; class Insecta; order Lepidoptera; family Nymphalidae; genus Erebia; species Erebia aethiops. The sequence continues at coordinate 7,617,677 of OV281084.1, read as the reverse complement.
ATTTATTTTATTTTCAAAAAATCTCACAAAATATTAGAGCTACAAAAACTTTCAATGGCGAAAATTATCTACATTAAATAATCTACCAAATGGCATTTAAATCATTATGATAGGATAAATAGTTTTGGAAATATGCCGGTTTATTTTGCGTATTTGTTTTTTTTAAATCGTGCCAGTTTCTTGTGCTTTACACGAAATGTATAAGACCTATGAAAAATACGACAAGAACAAAATGAAAGCTCATAAAATCATCTACAAAATGCTTTTCATTTCACTTCAATAGACCGAATTGTCGGGACGCCTCCCCTCGTTCTGCATTGCTCTGCCCAATTGGTAAAATGACTGCCTAGGTACAAAAGGGGGGTTGCAGAGAGAGACGTCTCGAAATGTGTTGTGAATGTTTGATTATACACTTACCCTGGTCCTCCTAGCGTAGTCTGATTGTCCGTGTGTCACGAACCGTTTGCTTATCGAACTTATCACGATCGGGTCCACCGCAAGGACCGGCTCCCTTCGTGGTGGCCGCTGTCGTTCCCCAATACTTCGTGCTTTCTGTAATGTAAGTGGCAACGGGCAGGTCTCGTCGCCAGACGAGACCCACCAGGGCGTTGACCTCGGCAACGGGCCGAGGAAACCAGGCAGTGAACACAGATATTACGTACGTTAGAGCAGGAATGGTTCCATCGCTAGCTTATTGGGTCCTAAAGACCAACTGTGAATGGATCCTGTCGGATCAACTGTGATGCTAGTCCCCTTGGAATAGCTAACTCTTGAGCCTGTGAATGGATCCCAATTTGATCAACTGTGAAGCGACTCCCCACGGAGTCGCGTGCTCGTGAGCCTGTGAACTGGTGGGTAACCCACCAACTGTGAGGTAGGATGGAAACATTCCCAATGTATTCCCATGATGGGTAATCTTAAAGACTATGCCACTTACTTGAGGAATACAGCGAGAGGTAGCAAACCAGCACGGTATGACGCTACTTGCCCAGACGCACGAGTAAAAAATGGTGCCAACCGCGGGAATCCCATATGAGAAAATTTGAGGTACCACAGACAATCGACTACGCATAAGAGATGTAAAATGGTTAACTGGTCTGTGGTAAAGGTAATGATCATAGTAAACTCACCATAGATTTATAAGCGTCGGGCTCTGAGTTCCGGCTTTGAGATACGTGATGTTGCCAAAGTTTATGTTTAAGTGATTTAGATTAGTGATTATTATTTACATTTATATTACAATTTACAGATTCGCGACGATTGTCGCGACACTCCCCAACAACGGAAGTTACAACAAGACGATAAGGTTTTGTGTCCACTCCCTAATCTTCTCGAGAGCTCTAACAGCCGCTTCTCTCTTAGGCCTTGGCTCCTCGGAAGGAAGGTCCTTTCCACTCTCATGAGGAATCTCCTCCAATAGAGGTTGATTTTCTGGTATCGTTTCATTGTTTGGTTGTACAGCGTGATTACTCTCTTCGTCATGTGTGTCAGTTCCACTGCCAGGAGTCTCACTGACTTCTCTAGAGGTCCTTTCCTGGACTTCATCAATTACGTAAGCAGAAGGTATATGATAGTAATCCGGTCTAGGCTTGTCAGCTAAAACATTGGTTTCTTGTCCATCCATCTCCAGAGGATACAGATGAGAAATGGATCTAACGAATTCGGTATCTCCCACCTTTACTCTAGCTGTTCTACTAAATCCATCTTTTCCTTTTATAAGTTTTGTTATTTTCCCAACTCGCCAGCTTTCCCGATTATGATGATCTCCTTTTATTTGGACTATTTGTCCTTCTCGGGGTTCGAGCTTCGAAGTAACTCTCGGCTCCTTATGTGAGTGTTGATATCTCTCTCGAAGGCTGAGAAGGTAGCGATTCGAGAACATTTCTTTAAATTCGTCTTGGATCTTAAGAGCTCTTTTCCAAGCTTTAACTAACTCCCTCTTCGTGACTGTACCTTGTATTGAAGGTTCTTCCCGAGTAGCTTCAGTTGCTATACACCTTCCCACAGTTAAGAAATCCGCCGGTCTCAATATATGATCCACTTCAGAGTCTATGCAAGTGAGTGGACGCGTGTTTACCACGGCTTCAATTTCCTTCATGACTGTAGATAGTTCACTGTCTCTAAGACAGTGTTTCTGTAATGTCCTCTTCATACAGTTCTTCACGATACCTATTAGTCGCTCATAAAAACCGCCAAACCATGGTGCCAGTGCGGGAATAAATCTCCAGCGAACTTTGTTTTCGATGCAATACGGCTGTGCTAAGACTTCTGACAGTAATTTAAATTGTGACGCATTATCTGACGTAATGAGCGTCGGTAACCCCCTGGTAGCTGCCATTCTTCTCAAGGCGTGGAGGCTTTCTCCAGCTGAAAGGTCTCGCACGACTTCTAAATGTATGGCTCTTGTCGCTAGACACGTGAACAAGCAGATCCATCTTTTCTCTAACCCATTTCCATTGCTAACCAAAACTGGTCCGAGATAGTCAATTCCTGTGAAGGTAAAAGGTGAGCTGTAATTCACTCTTTCAGGTGGTAATGCGGGTGTAGGTGGTAACTTGTACGGTCCTCCGCCATGTTTGACACACGTCGAACATTTCTTTAACAATTTTTGTACCTGACGTTTGCCTTGTAAAATCCAGTATGTTTCGCGTATAATACTCAACGTATGATTGACGCCTACGTGATAATTTTTGTTATGTGTCTCTGTGATTATTCTATTAGTTAACTCAGAATCTTTAGGTAATAAAATAGGATATCTCTTATCGAAAGACCAGTCTGTATTTCTCATCCTTCCTTTACATCTTAGTATGCCATCGATATCGAGAAATAATCCTAAGTTTCGGCTCAAGTTCGTTTCTATCCCTTGTATTTCATCCCTGAAGTGCTCCTCTTGTAATTTCTTTATTTCATCTAAATGAGTCTCTTCTAGGTGTTCCTTTTCATTTTCATTTATTTTATTTTGATTATTAATTTTATCCGATCTTCTATCATGACTTGCAAAACTTATTTCATCCATTTCAACTTCATTATCTTCTACTTCGTTCGGAAGATCCTCCCCCGCCAAAAGGGAATTGACATTTGTCGTTTCTTGCATCCATGTATGAGATGTTTGCAACAAGTATTGAGGTCCAGCTAACCATTTTGCTCTGTCTTCACGAGTGCTGGACGGTCTTGTTGCTACGTCTGCTGGGTTTAGCTCTGTGGGAATATATCTTATAACCAATTCCTTATTCCGTTTAATTTCCTGAACTCTCCTTGCTACGAATGGTGGTAGGAGTTTTGAAGATTTGCACCACTCTATTACAATCCGACTATCGGTCCAAAGAAATTGATTTGTCACCGTTGCGGGAATGAAATTGCGGATGAATCTCATAAGACGACTCCTAATCAGTACTCCAAGTAGTTCTAACCGGGGAATCTTTAAACTGTCTTGATCCTTTATAGGGATAAGTCGTGATTTTCCAATGATGAAACTAATTTTGCCCTCGTTTACTATGTATACTGCAGCGGCATAAGCTCGAAGAGAGGCATCTGTAAAGCAATGTAGTTGAACGGTGTTATCTTGTGCAGCCGTCATATAACATCTAGGTATCGATATTTCCTTGATTTCGTCTAACTGTCTACGTATTTTAGACCACTCTTCCTTCATTGGTTCTGAAAATACAGTGTCCCATTTAACTTTGCTTCTCCATAGTTCTTGTAAAAATAATTTAGCGGGTAGTATATATGGTGCAACAAATCCACACGGATCATAAATTGAGGCAATCACTTTTAATACTCCTCGTTTGGTGTCCGCATTAGAATCGACTTTATATCTCAGTTGAAGTATATCATCTTTCAAGTCCCATTCGAGACCCAATATCTTAACACGTTCGGAATTTGATGTGTCTGAAATTTGTGACATAAACTCGTCAGAATTCGAACTCCACTCTCTTAGGTTCATAGACATCTGTCCGAATGCTTCTTTGGAGTCCTGATATAATTCTAAAGCTTCTGTTACAGATGTACTACCGGTGACTAGGTTATCCACATATATATTATTGGCAAGATCTCTAACACTTGGTTTGTCATTATTTGATAGATGAAGTTTAATCGTGGCGTTTAATAAAAATGGGCTGCTAATAATTCCGAATGGCACACGACAGAATCTCATGTAAACGATGTTGTCTTCAGTTGGTGGTTTATTAATATCCTTAATCCACAAGAATCGAGTTACATCTCGATCATTATCATGAAGTGCGATTTGTAAAAAAGCTTTTTCTACGTCGGCTGACAATGCGATTTGGTGATATCTAAATTTTACTAACAATCCCGTTAAATCTTCTAACATCATTGGACCACAATACAAACATTCGTTCAGACTTTTGTCATCAGCTTTTGTTTTAGCCGAGGCGTCATACACTATTCTAATAGCCTTATCTCTTTGATGAACACAATGATGTGGTAAGTAATGAATTGGATGTTTTTCGTTATTGGTATGTTTCGATACTAGCTCTATTACTCCTTTACTAATTTGTTCCCTTAAAATTTTATCATATTCGACTAAAGTATCTGAATCTAGACGGTTAAGTAATGAGACTAATCTGCCAAAGGACAATCCAAAGTTGGTCGATAAAGATGGAGGATATTCTATCCACGGCCAGGATACAGTATATCTATTGTCGACAACTTCAGTAGTTTCATTAAAAGTTTTAACTGCTTCTTCATCGGCACTAATCTTAGGTGAGTCAGTGATACCTATGGATTCCAAGTCCCACAGTGATCTTATGTTCCCGTGATCTAAAGGTAAATCTGGCTTATTCAGTTTCGTCTCTCCACAAGATAGAAAGTAAGTAATTACAGATAATTCGTCCACTGGTTCTGAATTGGTCTCTCCTGATAGTATCCATCCTAGATTAGAATCTACTATGTACAAATTTTCTCTGATCTTTATTTTCTCCGTATTCATTATATTATGGTAGTAGTCGTTTCCAATTAAAATATCAACCTTCGATGATAATGATCCATCATCGGCTAAAATACCTTTATTCTTCCAATGTCCTAATTCTACGTCAGGATATGGTACGCATTGCGAGATGTGAGGCACGACATTAGCGTAAAGTAGTAATGTTTTATTGGTCCTAGTGCGGAGCTCTAATTTCACTATAGGGCTATCTATTATCTGAGGAGTTCTTGAACCAAAGGTAAATATAGAGAGCCTACTTTCTTCCTCAACTGGAAGGTTCAATCGTTTCGCCACTGATTGGGTTATGTAAGTACGTTGACTTCCAGAGTCCAGTAATGCTCGACATTTTACTTCTACGCGGTTATCTCCTACATTCCGGGCGTTAACAATCGCCGTCTGAAGTATAGTAGTAGCCCGTGCGTTTAGTTGCATCATTGCATTAGTTTGTTCAATTTCCTCTGAGAAAGTTTTAGGACAGAGCGCTCGATTGTGTGAGCCACTCTCCTTGCAGTGAAAACAACTTAATTTTCCTCTACAAACCTTTATGGTGTGCCCCTTGCGAAAGCATCCGTAACATCGGCTACCCAATCTGTTCCTTCTTTCCTTTAATGTTTTAAAGTTTTTGCATTGATCATTAAAGTGATTCTCTTGACAGAAAATGCATTGAAGTTTCCTACTCTTGGGATTTTGCCTTTCTTCGATTCTACTTTGATCTGTTGATTTCCTTTTGAATCGTTTCTTAAAATCCACTTCATGACCTTGAGGTAATTCTCGTTCCTTATTCAGGAATCTCCTTCCTGGTTTCTTTGTAAAATTTCCTTTATGATTCTGTGTTGGCTTCTTTGCCTTCCCTTTCCTATTGTTATCGTACGCATTCACCTGTAATGCTTGTGTAGTATAACTTTCTTCCACTTTTCCTTGAACAACCCTATCGGCATCCTCTCTAGCAGTAACAATAATCTCTAAGCATTTGCGTATCTCCTCGATGGATTCGGTACTTATTTTCATTTTCATTTCGTAAATAATTTCCTTCGGGAATTTCTCCATAATCAGGAAACGTAGATGGTTATGGTTTATATCCTCGCCTAGCGACTTGAGCACTCTCAGGTGTCGTTCAATTTCGTTGAGAGTATGTCTCACTTCTGCGATGTTCATCGCTGTCGAAGCTTTCACTCGATATAGCGCTGAGTAGTGTGCATCGATTATATGATTCTCCTTCCCATATCTGTTTTTTAATGTCGTCAAAGCTATATCGTAATTTTTGTTTGTTGTCTCGAGCCCTTCTATGACTTTCTTCGCTTCGCCTTTTAATGATGCCTTTAAGTATAGTAACTTATCAACGTCCGTTAGGTTTCGCTTGTCGATATTTGAACTAAATTGATCCCAAAACGTCGACCATTGGAGGACATCGCCATCAAATTCAGGTAAACTCAGTTTCGGCAACCTACTGCTTAGACTCGAGTTCGCATCCTTAGCGACATGAGCTTCTCGTTCGATTATTTTAATTCTGTCTTTGATCTTTACTTTAAGTTCGCACAGTATATCCTCGGCTTCCAATTGCACTGTGGATATCTCTGATATATCGTCAGGTGCAGGGTTCTTGCTCAGACGAAAATAATTTGTTAATTCCGTACTCAACCTGGTTAATAGAGTTTCTAATTTTGAGGAAATAATTTCTGCTTCTTGTACGACCGTTGGAGATTGATTAGTTACATCCTCGAGAGTTTCTATTACATGGGAGGCATTAGTTACCAAATTTTGTAATTTTGTTTTCATCGAATGTAATATTGTTAAGAGACTTTGATCCATTTTGATCACACAACAATTGAACAAAGTTCTTTAGAAAGGTTAGTTATTTAAATTTTTATTTAGGTTTAGTCGTTGTCTTTGGTGTGATCAGGAACTTGCGGGCTCGTCCCTCTATAAATAAACAGCAGTCGCTTAGAAGAGAGAAAGAAAAAGAAAGAAAGTGGAAAATTTCAATTTGAATTGAAGGGAAATAAACAAATCCTTCCTTTTCCATTATTCTCCATTTTTATTTACTTTTATTTAGTAAGTACATCAACTGAACTGTTCATAGATTAATATGATGAATTGGTGACCAAGACCTTCTTTTAATTTCAGTTTAATAATAAAAAACAGAAATTTATTTATTTATTTATTTTAGGCTTCGCTATATCTGATGGATGTGCCACATTAAGGTTATATGGTTTAACTATCTATGGTAACCCTCGTTTTCTAAATTTAATTCATTCATTATTTATTTACATACTTTTATTGACCTCACAAATAAAGTTAGTTAGTCAATGAATCAATTTCATAGTCCGACCCTGTTCTCTTAGTGTTTCAATGACTTTACTAATAATTGTTCTTGCATAGGGTCTTAAGCCAAGGTAGGCATTAATTTCTCTTTTATGTCTCTATGACTTGCGCAATACCACTATTAATAACTATATATAATGGTAGATTCATTCGACTATTCATAAGCACTTGTAAAAAGTCCATTTGAATAAAAAACTTTTGAATTTGAATAACCACTAGTAACATTGTAAAGTGATCATTGTGTTGCTTCACCGAGGCTAGACAGTGCTTTTATGCCTCTATGATCTGCGCAAAACCACTAGTAAATATATCTATACATAACAACCACTAGTAATATTGTAAAGTGATTATTGTGTTGCTTCACCGAGGCTAGACAGTGCTTTTATGCCTCTATGATCTGCGCAAAACCACTAGTAAATATATCTATACATAACAACCACTAGTAATATTGTAAAGTGATTATTGTGTTATTTCACTGAGGCTAGACAGTGCTTTTATGCCTCTATGATCTGTACACCACTGTACACTAGCATGCTAGAAAGGTCATGTCTATCCTTCCGATAAGACACATAATTTGTAATAGAATAGAATATTTCTATTCAAATAAACTTTTACAAACACTTCCCGTTCTTTATACACCGTACTAACATCTATTTCTCCTATATAATTCACTTTATTAAATATTATCTCAGCTCTAATATTCAGTCATTCTGATTGCAGAGCGTATGGGAACACACTCACGTTGTAACTCACACAAAATGCTTAATGTTAAAGTTGCATTTTCAAGTCAGGATATTTAACCATGATGGCAGGTCCAACATACTTGCTTTAGTAAAGGTCAGTGACTCTATTGTACTCTTGCAATCACCTGTACCTAATACTCTGGGTATTGATCATGGCTAATATTTATGTTACTTCACTATTTCATTCATATACCTGTTAAATGTAAGTTCACCTTATGCACGGATACCCTTCATAACTGTCATACAGAAAATAATTCTGATTGGTATAGGTAAAACACTACAAAAATAATAAATATAGCGGTAGGTGCAAGAAGTTAACACTTTTAAATTCAAATTTCTTTCTTCATAGATACTGAACCCTAAGACACTTTTAAAATTGAGCCATATTCAACACTAAGTTTAATAAACAAAGCACAACATGTCTATTAAAGCTTTAATCTGTTAGAATGTTCATATGAACTCAAACTTTTGATTCAATTAATTTAGTCATACTTAAATCAGCGGAGTCATAATAATTATTCAACAAAGAAATTCAAAATATATCCCATTTTATCATATATTACTATAATGACTCACAACATTGTTAATAGCACTATAGGTTAATGAGTTTTATAAACTTTTGAAAAGAAAAGAAGAAAATGTAGGTAAGTATTCTATTTATAGACTATGTAGGTATACGGTACCCTCACTTACTTCTTCATATTATTACCTTTTCTATTATATTAAATGGTAATATGCACTCTGCACTATTACATAGGTACTTTGATAATGTATGGGTACTAACATGTCGAGACATGTCTGACTTGGGCCAATGCATAATAACATTCACAACCTTTTTTTTACATAACACCCCCTTTCTTTTATTTCATGATTTTAGGTATCTTAATGAAAGTTGATTTATCAATTGATCAAATCCCCGGCATCTCCACCATGTCGGGACGCCTCCCCTCGTTCTGCATTGCTCTGCCCAATTGGTAAAATGACTGCCTAGGTACAAAAGGGGGGTTGCAGAGAGAGACGTCTCGAAATGTGTTGTGAATGTTTGATTATACACTTACCCTGGTCCTCCTAGCGTAGTCTGATTGTCCGTGTGTCACGAACCGTTTGCTTATCGAACTTATCACGATCGGGTCCACCGCAAGGACCGGCTCCCTTCGTGGTGGCCGCTGTCGTTCCCCAATACTTCGTGCTTTCTGTAATGTAAGTGGCAACGGGCAGGTCTCGTCGCCAGACGAGACCCACCAGGGCGTTGACCTCGGCAACGGGCCGAGGAAACCAGGCAGTGAACACAGATATTACGTACGTTAGAGCAGGAATGGTTCCATCGCTAGCTTATTGGGTCCTAAAGACCAACTGTGAATGGATCCTGTCGGATCAACTGTGATGCTATTCCCCTTGGAATAGCTAACTCTTGAGCCTGTGAATGGATCCCAATTTGATCAACTGTGAAGCGACTCCCCACGGAGTCGCGTGCTCGTGAGCCTGTGAACTGGTGGGTAACCCACCAACTGTGAGGTAGGATGGAAACATTCCCAATGTATTCCCATGATGGGTAATCTTAAAGACTATGCCACTTACTTGAGGAATACAGCGAGAGGTAGCAAACCAGCACGGTATGACGCTACTTGCCCAGACGCACGAGTAAAAAATGGTGCCAACCGCGGGAATCCCATATGAGAAAATTTGAGGTACCACAGACAATCGACTACGCATAAGAGATGTAAAATGGTTAACTGGTCTGTGGTAAAGGTAATGATCATAGTAAACTCACCATAGATTTATAAGCGTCGGGCTCTGAGTTCCGGCTTTGAGATACGTGATGTTGCCAAAGTTTATGTTTAAGTGATTTAGATTAGTGATTATTATTTACATTTATATTACAATTTACAGATTCGCGACGATTGTCGCGACACGAATACCTTCGGAAATATGACGATCGAAAACGTGCATGACAGAAAAATATTTGACAATAATTTTGACTTTGTACCTACTGATTTTATTTGATAATGATCGATGCTATACAATAAACTAATAGTAATAATCATATTTTAATATTAAATTTCACTTTTCCCGGTTACATGAAAAGTTCAAAAATGTACCATTTTTCACAAATAGCCTTTACTCGCAAAATCTGTTCTTAATGTGAAAGTAAAACAAATGAAACTTTAAATAACAAAAGAAGTGTAGTAAGTAGATTTTAAAATAAAAACATATTTTTTTAATTAGGGACCTTTTTTTCATGTTCCGCTAAATATGCCAGCGAGTTTATTTTCGAAATTATTAGTGCTATCAATATGAACTAAAAAAACTATTTTGTAGGTAATTTAACTATGTTTATTACTGCTTTAATCAGTTTTTCCTAACTCTGTTATTTTTATTTCGGAAATTAAAAACAACGTACACGGTATATATTATTTTCGTTATCTTATACAATAGATAGGCATATCTCCAAAACTATTACACTTGTCAAAATGAAATAAATATCATTTTATAGCTAATTTAATAACCTTTAATTTTTAAATTACATTACAAAAAGCCATACATGAATAATATTACCTTTCCATGCACAAAGGGTTATCATATCTCCGAAACTATTAGTCTTATCGAAATGAACCAAGATATTATTTTGTAGATAATTTAATGTAGATAATTTTCGCCATTGAAAGTTTTTTTGCAGCTCTAATATTTTTTGAGAAAATTACAAAAAACTGCGGTCGAGGAGACGTTTGAGGAGGTAGGGGGGGAAGCCCGCGGCCTAGAGTTGGGACCTCAAGGAACACTTATGCCAAAAATCACATTAACATTTTTTGTAGGGTCAATGTTTATTAGTCCCGTACCGTAGCGTACCGTAGCTACCGACCGTTAGCGGGCTGCATAGCCCGCTAACGGTCGGTAGCGGTCTAACTCCAGTGGAATGTACGTACTCTCGCTTCATCGGCGCCTGTGTTTCGCCCTCGGCTTCGGCCGCGACTGGCGTGTCCACGAGAGCCTCGCAGCAGTCGCGTTCATCATATGCGCAGGCTACAGTGTCGGCATGTTCGAGTTCCCGTTTCACCGCGACTGCGACATCAGTCGCGTCAGTCGCAGTCGCAGCCGCGACAGTCGCAGTCGCGTCTAGTGCTGTGTCCACATCGCAGCGGTCGGGCTCAATGTCAGACGGCAGCGGGCGCTTGTAGCGGCTTAGCAATGCCACATGTCGTCTCGTTATCTGAAACGAGTTCATTACCCTTGCCACAACATGCCAAGCCATTCGAGCGTCGAAACACACAGGCGTTACACTAACATGGATCTCCTTTGCCAAATTAAATTCAGTGGTACAGAATTTGAAACACTAAATCAACGGCGTTTGGGTGCATTTCAGTCTGACGCCAAAATGTTTAGGCACTCGCATATACTCAATGTCGTGGCTGTGATTTAAAATCTTACGGTAAGGGTACAGGCCTTCACAACAAACTCCACTCGCTCCTCCATACGAACGTATTACGCGACTCATTCGAAAATAAACTAACATACAGTTTCCTGTGGGGGACTCGGACCATGCCTAGAGTTTGTTTCGATGTGTTGGTGTGTTTCAATAAATTAGAATGGCTGTGACCCACAGACGGGCCGAGATGCCGCACAAAGCTAGAAGCATTCAAATGAAGCGTTCCTCACCACTTCATGTGTGTGAAACAGCTCCGTCATCAGGCAGCGCGCTCGCAAGCTCTCGTCTCTGAGTGTGCTAAAGTCCACCACTCTCTGCGCGCATTGCACACAAAGCGTTCGCTTGAGCCTGCCTCCACCGCACGGCTGCAACCACAAGGACAATTATTCACCAGGCATTCCATTCATTTCAATGTGTTAAGGTTGAAATAAAATTACTCATTAGCCCTGTAAAAATTAGAACAACTTGTAAGAACTGTAAATTATGTCATTTTAGTAATTAACCTATCTTACAAATGAAAGCTTAAAAATTACTCATTAACCAAATAGTTGATCTAGCCTAACTATTTGGTAACACCTCAGTGGTACTCATTAAAAGGAAAAAAAGTGTTTAAACTTCAAACTAGCAACTCCTAGCTGATAATATTCGACAGCATGTCTAGGTATTTTATAATTTATCATTGTTTTTACTCACAAGTGTAGTAATTGTTGAATAGTGTGAAAGCAAAGCAAACAGACACTTTTGATTTATAATATTAGTACTCATTTATCAAAATAACAATATTACTTCACAGCTCACACACATAAAATTAATATACACATAAATAACATAGATACAAATATGCAACTTACGGGGAGCCCCACTAAATGTTGATATGCTTGTTCCAACTTGTGTTCACTCATCAGAAGCAGCTTGTTGCGGGACTCCAGGCATATCAGGCAGAGCTGTGCAAAGTGATGTAAGTATACGCATTTACACCCCACATTTACCACAATCCATCCACAAACAGATAAACACAGGTGCTTTCATGTATCAACAGGTCAACCTGCTACAATCTTATACTGCAATGACTTTAAGTAGAACAAAATGTACTATAAAATTTACCTATTAGTATAAGAATTACTCATTCAAAGTATAGAATATCAGAGTATGCATCATTATGGGGTTACTGCTTACCAGCACTGTTGCAGGGACGGCACCAGTGCGGATCTGAATTGAGCCACTTTCTGTTTTTACAATCTCATTGTCTAGAAAATGCTGTGAGCAGACCACAGCGCCGGCTGGCAGGAGAGCGTCTTGTTTGCCGAGGGCTCTGAGCCAAGCAGCACGGAGATGCACTTCTCTGGGGAACCTGAAATTATTCTTCTACTTTATTTAAGGGCCCATATAGTTTGCATTGTGATGCACTACGGCTCTTAGTGGTCTAACTTTGTAGATTTCCAACAGTTCTCCAAGAAATATTTTCAAAACTGTGTGCAATTTGATAATCCTCACATGGCCAGCGTGGTGGGTTATGGTGTAAACCTTCTCAATCTGGATGCTGACTCATGTTCGCAATGGCCAGCAATGGGTGATGATAATGGTAGTTTGCTGCTATTGCTATTAATTGTGAGTGCTATAATTTAATATGCGGAGGCCTAGGTTGAGTCCCGGCAAGGGTAACATGGAAATAAATATCATTTCTAAATTGGCTCTATTCAGTTAAATGCTAACATACACATAATAGGAGCTGCCAAAGCTAGCTAGCAGCTACTAAACTATAATGCATAGAAAAAAGGGTAATAAATATAAAACTCACTCGTGAAATGTAATGTCCTCGGATTCGGACACGATCTCCGCAGTGGTTCTGCAGAAGGGCACACTGCACCGCATTTCCAAATTTTTTAATTGTTTAACATGAAACTGTAACGCTACTCGCTAGTGGTATTCAATGGTGATTCAATGTACTTTTTTTATTTTTTATTTAACTGGTTTAACGGTTCAATGTACTCTTTGAATTTATACCACAGAACACTTATTACTCCTAACCCGTAGTAAATATCAGAGTAAATATGTTCTTCTCTTATCTATGGCCTTTAGTACTGCGGTTTGAGAGTAAATAATATGTTCCTTGGCTGTAGCACGCGTAGCGCGTCACCGACCAGGAAAAAAAGGCACGCGTGACCACAGAACACTTATTACTCCTAGCGGAGTGACGCGGCTGGCAGCAACTTTCAACTTTCCTCTCTGCCACAGAGTACATTGAATATCTCTCTGCTTTCCTCATAAGAGATTAGTTCACCTTCACAGGAATAATTAGTTAGTTACAGAGACATAACCACTACGTTTTCCTTTCCTCAGAGACAAGAAACCATAGATCAATATGTATGTCACCGTAAGATTGTATTTGTAAACTGGCGACACTCGACTGTCGACAGATTGTGTGGTAAAATAATAAATGATAATATAATAATAAAATCTATATATATAAAAATGAAACCCGTTTTCCTTGGTCACGGCATCACGCGTGAATGGCTGGACCGATTTCACTAATTCTTTTTTTGTTGTATTTGTTATTATTAACCCGATTAAGTCTCAGGCTATCATTATTGGCAGTCCTAGGATGATCGTTCGAGTTGATTGGCAAAGTCTCCCTCCTATTTTATACAATGGTGTTACTATACCTTACTGTGCGTGTACTAAAGACCTTGGCATATATTTGGATAGGGATTTATCGTGGTCCACTCAAATTAAAGAGTTGAGTAAAAAAACATTTTTTGCAATGAGCTCCTTGCGCCGTCTTCGTTCTGTTCTGCCAATTCCAACCAAAGTTATGTTAGCACATTCCCTCCTACTTTCTATTCTCGATTATGCAGACGCAAGCTTTCTTAATTTGACTGAGGACCAACTTAACAAACTTGAGCGACTCCAAAATCTTGCTATTCGGTTCATATTCGGCCTTCGTAAATATGACCACGTATCTGAATTTCGTCAAAAGCTCAAGTGGCTTCCTATTCGCCGTCGCCGGGATCTTCATGTTCTTTCACTTCTGTACCGTGTGCTATTTGACCCAAAAACTCCCTCTTACCTGAAGGAGAAGTTTAAATTTCTGGGAGAGCAGTCCGAAATACGAACGGCCCGAACATTAACTCTGAGCATACCATCGCATAAGACTAAGTTTTATACGCAGTCTTTCACAGTGCAAGCTGTTTTATTATGGAATGCTCTCCCATTAAACATACGACAGTCAAAGTCACTGGAAATATTTAAAAAATCTGTTAAAATGTTTTATTTAACACCATAATATAGACGACTAGTTTTTAATTTTTTATTTAGTGTAATGTAAAATACATAATATATATTAGTTTATTTTGATATATTTATTATATGTATTATATTATTTATGTAACCGTTTATGTATTAGTATGTAGGTATTTGTTTGTATGTCTATACTAATACACCACCCGCAAGTTAATCTCCTCAACTTCTCCTAATCCTAAGGTTGCCTGGCAGAGATCGCTGCTAAGCGATAAGGCCGCCTTTTTGTATACTGCTTAGTGTTTTCTATGTATTTATTTGTGTCCTTTATATTTTTGTGTTGTGGTGTACCAAATAAAGAGTATTAATAATAATAATAATTATTATTAGGAGAAGGTTCTTACGGAAAAAAATATTAAGAAAATCTCTCAGAAATATTGAAAAATATACATTTAATTTTGCATACTAAGGCGGTACGAAGTTCGCCGGGTCAGCTAGTAATAAATAATAATATAATCATAAAGGCCATAAAACAAAATAAGAAGAAGAACCGTTCAATGTTCTGAGTGGCTTTTGAAATATTCATTGTATAATGTATTTACGTTTCCCTGTCTCTTTCTTGCAGGTTAGATAGGGTTCGACAAATAATCAGCAGGGCGATCGCGTATCTTTTGCATCAATCATTGATACATCGCAATCACCTCTGATTGGTTAAAACTCTTTCACTATTGGACGAAATCCATTGACGCAGCAAGAATACCAAAAATTCAGCCAATCAGAGGTGATTGTGATGTATCAATGATTGATGCAAAAGATACGCGGTCGCCCTGCAGGTATATAATATAATAATCAGGTATTACTGCCCGACCGCAGGCTGAGCACTTACGTTCTATCGGGTACAATATATCGAGATAAAAGTGTTAAATTACAATTTTACGGTGACATGACTATAGTATAACACAACATAATATTTAAACACTTTTGCTCTATGTCGCGTACTATCCGTGTTATTGTGTAGTCTGTGGTTATTGTGCGAATCGGTTGCCGCCACATTTTGAAATTAATTAATAGAGCACGAGACGTCTCGCACCCCCAGAACGAAAGTGACTTATCTAAAAAAATACAAATTGTGGTAAATGAGCAAAAAAGATTTTAAAAAGGTATCGTATTGAATATATTTAAATGCCTGTTTAAGACGCAAGATACAACAAATACTGATGGCATATTATGGAATCAGTCACCATTTTGCTATAAAGTTAAATAGATTTAGGGGCGCAAATTGAAATTTTAAGGGCGCAAATTAAAAAATTTATGTCAATGATTTGCAATAAAATGGCGCAATTTGAGATACGTCGATGTTATACACTGCCACCTGCGAGTACCTTTGACGCAATACTGATTCGGCCTTTTTTACACATAGGTGAAAAAACGCGATCAACTAAAGTGACCGATGTATACGCTGTTCCGATAAAACTCATAATTCGGGGTCTTTTATACCACAGGGTTTTAAGCTTATTTAGTAGTAAAAAATCTCAATTTAAAGAAATTTTGAGTTAAAAGTCATTTTCATTCTAAGGGTGCGGTCTTGAAGTAAGGTGCGTAACCTAAGTGATTATTTTAAAACTGAGATTCATATCATTTTGTTAGTAATCTAAGGATATTATTGATACTCAACTATTGGAAAAATAGAAAGTGGTATCACATAGTGAATTCATACTTAAGTTGTATTTAGTATTGATTATCGTGAGCAGTCAACTATCAATGACTATGTCGGAATAACTAAAAAAACAGTTTCATTTTGTCATTATTAAACTGTTTATTCCGATTTACCTAAATGATACCTACTTACTCGATGAATTAACCATTTCTTATCAATAGTTTAGGCATATTATCATATATTTTTATTGAGTTGATTGATTTATTTTACAGAGCCTTTAGCTCTTTAATACCTGTATTGGCAACACTTTAGGTCTAAAAACGTGCTGCTTAAGAGGCCGGGGAACGCCGCTAGCAACTTCTATTCGAACCGCAAATATAAATATGCCGGTATATTGCTATCTCTATTTGGCTGATGACACATGATCGCGTGCAAGCACGATAGCAATATGAGCGTAAAGAATTTGTTAAACATTTAAGTCTTGTTCCGTGAATACCAAAAATGATGAATGAAAAATTGTTGCGTTTTTAACTTCGTGTTGTTATTCTGTTACTTTGACAATATAGGCTATGTTCCTGATCAATTAGTACGTGTGATCTTCTTCTTCTTCTTCTTCGTGTCCTGGGTTATTTTCCGCACTTGAAGCGTAGTCGTCCGCTGTGCGTGAAATCCACTGGTGCGACTCCCTGCCGGATCATTCCATCCAGCCAAGCTCACTCCAGAATCCAAGCAGGCCGCCCAGGTCGGCGAGGACTTCCGGTAGTGTTGCTGGGGAGCCAATGTAGGCTTCTCGTTGGGTGGAAACACCGCTGCATTCGAGCAGCACGTGTTTTGGTGTCTCGTCGCTCTCCATGCAGGCTCTGCATAGAGGGCTGTCGGTGATACCTAGAGTAAATAGGTGTTTGTTTAAAGAGCAATGTCCTGTTATCATACCTACAACTGTCCTGAGTTTGACTCTGTTTAGTTGCAGAAGTTTTTTTGGTTAGTGGTTTATTAGGGCTGGGTATCGCCTCTTTTGTTTGTCTGCAGTCTGTAGTGTTTGCCCATAGTTCGGCATGTGTACTTACGGTTTGTTTTCTTACCCAGGTTTTGTATTCACTGAAGGGTATCGGGACGATCGGGTCGGGTCCCACTACCTTCTACCTATATATATCTACTAGATATAGAACAGATACTCAACATAACCTTGGAGTACTTCGGACACATTGCCCGCAGAAACCCTGACAGCCTGGAGAAACTGCTACTAACGGGCAAAGTGGAAGGAAAGAGGCCAAGAGGACGTAGCCCTATGCGTTGGGCCGACCAAATAAGCACCACACTCGGCACACCTGTCCACGTTGCTCTGCACCATGCAACGGACAGACCAAGATGGCGCAACATCATAAAAGAAAAGATTCTCCGTGGCAAGGATCACGACCCTCAGCAGTGAGGAGGACGATGCATGGAGGAGGTGTTAGTTATATATGGATATTATTGATACTGAACTATTGAAAAATTAGAAAGTGGTATCACATTGTAAGGTCATAGTTATTATTATTCATACATATTAGTATTGATTGTCGTGAACAGTCAACTATGAATTACTATGTCGGAATAAACAGTTTAATTTTGTTGTTATTAATCTGTTTATTCCGATTTACCATAAGATACATAATCGATGAATTAACCCTTTCCTATCAGTAGTTTAGGCATATTATCATATATTTTTATTCAGTTGATTGATATACATAATATATGACAGAGCCTTTATCTCTTTAATACCTGTATTGGCAACACATTAGTTTAATAATACTAAGTAGGAAAGGAAGGAATTTAAAAAGTTGTCATTTGTTTCTCAATTTATTGTAAAAACGAAACTTACGAACTAAATTCTTACTCTGAGTAGTCAGCGAATATATTGTTACAATTAAGATGCATCTAAGATTAGACAAAAACCCTATCAGCCTCTTCCACGAGCGAGCGAGCGGCTTGGCTTAGGCCCGGGCTGCAACAGAGCGGAGAGGAGACGAGAGGAGAGATGTTACTTAAAAAACCAATAGAATTTCGTTATTTCTACATCTCGTCTCCGCTCAGCTTCAGTGGATACCACTGAGCGCAACTTTAAAGTTCCTTATCTTTTTCATTTGTTGAGATATTTTAATCATTCTTTCATATTTTTGTATTATTTTGTCTAAATTTGCATATTAAATTTTAAAAAATGGTTAACTGCTCCATTTGGTACTTACGAGTATAGCTCAGGTTTAGTACTTTTATTTCTGAATTTTCTCTATATATTTTATTTATATTTTATCATCATATATATATAGATGTGCTATAAAATTTGAAATGATTTCTACGCGTTCGTGCGCATGCGTGCCGCGTCTATGATGTGCAGGCTAGTGAGCAGCACTAACACCCTCCTCAGCACATTGGCTACTAAGCTGGACAGCCCTCTCTGGAGGTGCTGTAATGGTGCACACATTCTCGTTAGGAGGCCCCAACGAGCCTTGTAGATGTGTCGAGGCTTTAGGTATAAGCGTAGGTTAGGTTAGGTTAGGTATTTTGTTTTTGTTTTTTTTACTAACATAGGTTAAGACGTGATTTGTTATTAAAAAATTATGGGCTGGCATTTACTAGTTGCCTGAAATAAAAACTTAATTATTTATATATTTAAAATAGAAAATATTCCTTGGTACTCTGTAGGAGCTGGTAAAACTTTCATCGTCTAACTCATTAAAGAGAGTAAAAATTCTCCATGAATGGAATGACTTCTTCTCCAAAATCGATGTGTTCTTTTTTTAGGTGGTATAGTGCTATCAATTCTGCTTCTTCAGACTCTAGTTGTTCTTTTTCAAGTAAAAGAAGATACAGTTTTTGTAATAGTGACATGACTGAGACGCCTGCCTTTTGTGTCAGATCGCGCTAAACTGTGCGTCAACTCGACATGCAACGCCCGCTCTAGCCAGCACACATCTCCGCTCCGGCCTAGCCAGTACGCATCTCCGCACAGCTTCGGAGGATACACCCTAGCTGAAAAACATCTCTCGTTTAGCTCAGCTGTAGACATCTCCGCACATCTCCGCTCTGGTGGAAACCGGGCTTTACTCATCATATACACAGCGCGGTCACCACCAGCCGCGCCAGTATGTGCGCGGTGAAGTACGGCCGCAGCTCGCCGCTGGACTTGAGTACTGCTTGGCGAAAGAGTTCAAAAAAAAGGGCGCTGCTATCGTTAGTTTTTCTTGAATCTAACCAGTAGACACAACCATAGTATGACATTTTTGATACTTAACTGATCTATGATACTGATCGCGTCGGATGGTTGCAAAGATAAATAATAGCGTTTGTTTTTATTTTAACTATACAGCACGGGCTTAATTAACATGCAGTTTGATTTAGTTTTATTATAATGCACTGTGCACTGTGTTTAAAATCCGGAAAACTATCTACAACGTACATAAAATTTGTACTTACATACAAAAGACTTTTCGCCAGTATGATTTCTCATGTGACTCAGTAAATTACTGTTTTCTGTACATTTGTAATTGCATAACTTACATGCAAAGGGCTTTTCGCCAGTGTGAGTCCTCATGTGACTCAGTAACGGACTGTTTTCTGTACATTTGTATTTGCATAACTTACATGCAAAGGGCTTCTCGCCAGTGTGAGTCCTCATGTACTTCACTAAACTACTGTTTTCTGTACATTTGTACTTGCATAACTAACAAGTAAAAGGCTTTTCGCCAGTGTGAGTCCTCATGTGCCTCACTAAACTACTGCTTTGTGTACATTTGTACTTGCATAACTTACAAGCAAAAGGCTTCTCGCCAGTGTGAGTCCTCATGTGACTCACTAAATGACTGTTTACTGTACATTTGTACTTGCATAACTTACAAGCAAAAGGCTTCTCGCCAGTGTGAGTCCTCATGTGCTTCACTAAACTACTGTTTTCTGTACATTTGTACTTGCATAACTTACAAGCAAAAGGCGTCTCGCCAGTATGAGTCCTCATGTGCTTCACTAAATCACTTTTTGCAGAACATTTGTAATTGCATAACTTGCAAGCAAATGGCTTTTCGCCAGTGTGAGTCCTCATGTGCTTCACTAAACTACTGTTTACTGTACATTTGTACTTGCATAACTTACAAGCAAAAGGCTTCTCGCCAGTATGAGTCCTCATGTGCATCACTAAATGACTGTTTTCTGTACATTTGTACTTGCATAACTTACAAGCAAAAGGCTTCTCGCCAGTGTGAGTCCTCATGTGACTCACTAAACTACTGTTTACTGTACATTTGTACTTGCATAACTTACAAGCAAAAGGCTTCTCGCCAGTATGAGTCCTCATGTGCTTCACTAAATCACTTTTTGCAGAACATTTGTAATTGCATAACTTGCAAGCAAATGGCTTTTCGCCAGTGTGAGTCCTCATGTGCTTCACTAAACTACTGTTTACTGTACATTTGTACTTGCATAACTTACAAGCAAAAGGCTTCTCGCCAGTATGAGTCCTCATGTGCATCACTAAATGACTGTTTTCTGTACATTTGTACTTGCATAACTTACAAGCAAAAGGCTTCTCGCCAGTATGAGTCCTCATGTGCTTCACTAAATGACTGTTTTCTGTACATTTGTACTTGCATAACTTACAAGCAAAAGGCTTCTCGCCAGTATGAGTCCTCATGTGCTTCACTAAACGACTGTTTTCTGTACATTTGTACTTGCATAACTTACAAGCAAAAGGCTTCTCGCCAGTATGAGTCCTCATGTGCTTCACTAAACTACTGTTTACTGTACATTTGTACTTGCATAACTTACAAGCAAAAGGCTTCTCGCCAGTATGAGTCCTCATGTGCTTCACTAAACGACTGTTTTCTGTACATTTGTACTTGCATAACTTACAAGCAAAAGGCTTCTCGCCAGTATGAGTCCTCATGTGCTTCACTAAACTACTGTTTACTGTACATTTGTACTTGCATAACTTACAAGCAAAAGGCTTCTCGCCAGTATGAGTCCTCATGTGATCCACTAAATGACTTTTTGCTGTACATTTGTACTCACATAACTTACATGCGAAGGGCTTTTCGCCAGTGTGAGTCCTCATGTGACTTACTAAATTTCTTTTTAATTTACATTTGTAGTTGCATAACTGACAGGCAATAGTGTGCATTGTCTTGGGGCTCGATAATGTATCTTTTTGATTCAGTTTGCACTCTCTTATCTTGCATGATAAAGATTTTGCGAAAGCGTGCGCACGTATGTGTGAAACTAAGGAAGATTTTCGTTGAAACATCTTTTGGCAAACGTCACAGATATACTGTATCCGGTCAGTATAGTTTCCCAACTGTGTAACAAATATACCCAGGGAATGTCTACTTTGGTCGTTTTTGAAACGATCATTCCGTCTCGTTGTTCGATAATCGATACTATCACTTATTGTTGCCAACGATTCTTTTGGTATTAGTGCAGTGTCCTGGGATTTCCTTGAATGTTCGAGAACGTTTGCAATATTTTCGAAAGACAATATATCCCAATCATCGCTTGAATCGGTCGGATGTTCTTCGTTGCCGGGATTGGTCGCAAGTACCACAGGAGCGACTGAAACAAAAGAACACTCCATATTATTATCACTATCACTTCTTATAGACAGATACACACTGGTCGGATTTTAATTTTAAGGGGTTGCATACGCAAAAGGTAGGAAAGCAAACCTTATGCTGCGACTATGTCCGTCCAGTCACACTTTGCATATATCAGTTATTATCTACACACAGGGATTCCCGAAGTTGGTTTCCCAAAGGGTCGACATCATAGAAAAAATAAATACAGCTAGAAGGGAAATGCAGACGTTTCATGCGTGTCACCGAGTAGGTAGTTCACTACGCGTAGTCCTTTTGAGAGTGTGCCGGCAACAATAGGTGCGATAAAAATTAAGAGAAATGCCGAGTTGTGCAATATTATCGTGCAGAAAAAGAATTAATTTATCAAGTATCAATCGAGGAGGTATTTCTTTTCACCGGTGAGTCGAAATTATATCTAATTACTTTATAATTTACAATCTAAAATTATTAATCTCTATAAATCATTGCTTTACGCCATTATTGCAACACGTAAGCAAAATATACATTGATCGCTAAACTCGCACATTGTCCATGCAACCATCGTGTTTATTTGCAATGTATCTTGTTCACTGATGCTTTATCGCCACAATATTTGGACCTTTCACCGAGTTAGGAGTCATGAGTACAACTCTTTCCGTAGGGTTGTGCTCATGTTTGCAGTTCATATAATTGACAGTCTGTCAATTATCGACTAAATTTCCTAATCGTATACATTTAAGTAAAATCGTAAACGTGAATCGATAATTATTATTATAAGCTTTTATTTAACTTGCAATGTATGTTTGTTCGAGTGGAATCTTGCTACGCAATTTTGAAGCAGATATCTTCAACCGATTGAGCTGAAATTTTGTATACAGGTTTAGTTTGGATGACAATGCATAGTTAGCTGTGTGACGTCATTCTAAATCCAACATGGCGGAACATCCTAGATGGCGGACTAGTTAATAATGAGGGTCGTTATTTATTTATCTTTTCTGCGGAAATACCTACATAAGTACATGTAAATCAAAAAATAATATCAAATCCTAAACTTGGCCCCATTAGAAAGGAAATTAAATGAAATTATTATTCCTCATTTCATTAGAAATGGAACTCAAAACTATACAATACCTACTGTCAAAAACATGTTAAAAAAGAGTCAAAATCGAGAACATCACATCCCTAGGTATGCAAGAGTCTACTTCAGTCGTAGTTACAGGAAATTGAACCTTATGAGCACTATTTATAAGGCGTTAGAGCTAGCATCAAATACCCACGCCATCTAGTGGTTAGTAGGCTAACTTGTACGTAAGTTATAAGTAATAAAGGAATCACATATGTTATTTTACTAAGTGGTAGATATAAAAAGAGACTTTATCATCATTGCGTAAGATTTAAACCAAAAACGATGATGTTAGGATTATAAACTTCTTTTGATTTCAAACCAAAGAACCTATTACAGTGACTCTTTGTTTGTGTAATAAAATACGATTAATTTTACAATGTGTGAGTGCGGCGACATCGGTTCCCGAGTAAAGTTTGTGTAAGGGCCATTCCATCTCCCTTTGTCTATTCCGTGGGTATAACGATATCTGTCCCAAAATAGGATCTATTACAAGGTGTGTAGAGTTAATTGTCTCACCTGAAGCTTGATAGCGGTCTTCCGAACACGCCGGCTCGCAAGTGTGCCTGAAAGGATATCATTTTATTTATAACTTGGATGACTTCCTCCACGTGGATTTAGGTTTTAAAATCTCTATGGAACTATTTGATTTTACAGAGTAAAGAGTATTCCCATTTCACACTCCAGTCTCCAGGTATTCAACTATTTATTTTATTTTCAAAAAATCTCAAAAAATATTAGAGCTACAAAGACTTTCAATGGCGAAAATTATCTACATTAAATAATCTACCAAATGGCATTTAAATCGGTGACCGATCATTTCATAAAAAACAAATTACAAATTTTCGCAAAATTATGAATCATATATTAATCGTTATAAAACTTTTGGTCCTATAAATAATTGAATTGATAAAACAATTAACAGATAAATTATCATTTCATAAAATATAATTTGACAAACAATTGATTTATTAATCGTGTTATTTAATAAAACAACGTAAAGCGTATTTCTTTTTTGATAAAATGAATTGTATGATAAATACTGTAAGAGTCTTCTGGCGTAGCCCGTTTTAAAAAGTTGACATTCTTGGGTCGAAATCTGAGCACTCAGACTCCACGCAGTCTTGTCTGTCCTACCCCTAGAGTGTTTTTGTAAAGCGCGTAGGCACAAGCTCGCATAGGAGGTCCTGAATGAAGCGAGCCTACGAGGCCGAGTGGAGCGAAGGGAGGAGCTGGCAAGCGAAGCGAACCGGCGACCTCCGTAACGAAACAAAGTTCGAGTGGTTTTCCTAGCTTCTCCACTTCCTTTTTAGGCACAACTCCTACTCATGCAAGAGCGAGCGAAGCGAGCTCGGGACTGGGGGCCCCCCGACTCGGATGGTTTCGGTGACGAAGAGGATGGCGGGGTCTGAACGACCCCGCCATCCTCTTCGTGGTTATTTCCTTTTTATACCACCCAGAAAGAAGGAGCCCCGCTAAGCGGGGCTCCGTCGACCGGGCCTTGGAGGAGGTGAGAGGGAGAGGGAGGGAACCCATATCCCTAACATTATCCAGCCAGAGTTGGGTAGACCTAGGTGAGTAGGTATGGGTACCCCTAGAGTGTTTTTGTAAAGCACGTAGGCAGAAGCTCGCGAAGGAGGTTCTGAATGAAGCGAGCCTACGAGGCCGAGTGGAGCGAAGGGAGGAGCTGGCAAGCGAAGCGAACCGGCGACCTCCGTAACGAAACGAAGTTCGAGTAGTTTTCCTAGCTTCTCCACTTCCTTTTTAGGCACAACTCCTACTCATGCAAGAGCGAGCGAAGCGAGCTCGGGACTGGGGGCACTCCGACTCGGATGGTTTAGGTGACGAAGAGGATGGCGGGGTCTGAAAGACCCCGCCATCCTCTTCGTGGTTATTTCCTTTTTATACCACCCAGAAAGAAGGAGCCCCGCGAAGCGGGGCTCCGTCGACCGGGCCTTGGAGGAGGTGAGAGGGAGAGGGAGAGAACCCATATCCCTAACATTATCCAGCCAGAGTTGGGTAGACCTAGGTGAGTAGGTATGGGTACCCCTAGAGTGTTTTTGTAAAGCGCGTAGGCAGAAGCTCGCGAAGGAGGTCCTGAATGAAGCGAGCCTACGAGGCCGAGTGGAGCGAAGGGAGGAGCTGCCAAGCGAAGCGAACCGGCGACCTCCGTAACGAAACGAAGTTCGAGTGGTTTTCCTCATTATCTATTCCGTGGTTTTCCTAGCTTCTCCACTTCCTTTTTAGGCACAACTTCTACTCATGCAAGAACGAGCGAAGCGAGCTCGGGACTGGGGGCACTCCGACTCGGATGGTTTAGGTGATCCTCTTCGTGGTTATTTCCTTTTTAAATAACAATTTATATTTTAATATTTTGTAAAATTATGAATTTGAAGAATGAATTATTTTATGAAATAATAAATTAGTAAATGACAATTTTAAATTCAGCACGTTTGCAAAGTAAAGTATTTCTGAATTGAGTATTTGTCAAATGATCTTTTAATAAATTATATGTTTGCGGAATACGACGTTTGTGAAATGATTAGTTTTTGAAACGTTTTTTGTGAAATGATCATTTGTTAAATGTTTTTTGCGAAACATTAGTGAACCATTTAAATCATTATGATAGGATAAATAGTTTTTGAAATATGCCGGTTTATTTTGCGTATTTGTTTTTTTTTAAATCTTGCCAGTTTCTTGTGCTTTACACGAAATGTATAAGACCTATGAAAAATACGACAAGAACAAAATGAAAGCTCATAAAATCATCTACAAAATGCTTTTCATTTCACTTCAATAGACCGAATACTTTCGGAAATATGACGATCGAAAACGTGCATGACAGATAAATATTTGACAATAATTTTGACTTTGTACCTACTCATTTTATTTGATAATGATCGATGCTATACAATAAACTAATAGTAATAATCATAATATCTCTACAAAAAAACACCACACTCAGTAAACAATATATTATTATTTATATTCGTTCAAAGTTCTAACAACGATCGGGCGTCGCGTCGGCAGAAGAAAAACGAATAGGCTTTCGAACGGTGCGCGGGCGGCGCGTTAATTGAGATTCTGAGAGCTTTTGCCTAGCTCTAATAGTTTTCTAGAAATTATAGAAAACATAAAATTTTCAAAAATAATGTTTTCATGTTAACTATGACAGGTATAATACACTCGCCGGCATATTTAGCGGAACATAAAAAAAAGGTTTGATATCAGTATCATATAAGGTTGCTGGCTAAACTACGTCATTTAATTTAAAAAGAAATATTTTCAAATTAAGAAAACAACTGAACATCACATTTTATGCAATTGTTTTAATTTTATTCAAATACACCTTATATCGGGAGCGAACTTCGAGTATTTCTTCCTTCTGAGTTTGATTTAAAATTTCATTGAAATACTGTTTTTTGTTAGTTTTTTTTAATCGCGTATCTTTCTGGAGTTGATGACTGAATTATGCCTGACTTAGCCCCAACGGAGAATGCCAGGGCACTCGAAATGCGAAGAAATGGTCAAACCTACAGAGTGATATCCAGAGATCTTCGTTGACCAGTTTCAACGATCCATCGCAGTATCCAACGGTTCAGGGAGACCGGTACTTATGTGAGAAGAGCAGGACAAGGAAGAAAAAGACGCACTTCGAGTAGGGATGATCGTTTCATTCGGCTTCGTGTACGTAGGAACCCCCGTTTGACGGCCGTCCAAGCCCGACATGAGTTAGAAGCAGTGCGGGGTGTAACCGTAAGTGAGCGTACGGTACGAAGAAGGCTCGAAGAAGCTGGTTTGGGTTCATTTGTGCCCGTCAAGGCTCCAAGGCTCGAGGTAAATCATCGTAGAAACAGGTTAACTTTTGCTCAGGAACATCGACTTTGGAACGCGGACCAATGGAGTAAGGTATTGTTTAGTGATGAGTGCAGAATTCTCTTAAATCAAATTGACGGCAGGCAAAGAATATACAGACGCAAAGGAGAACGATACATTCACACAAATTTTGAAACTACAGTTGCATACGGTGGTGGATCAATAATGGTTTGGGCGGGCATTTGTTTGGGAGCTCGCACAGACTTGGTAGTGATTGACAGAGGGAGTCTGACTGCAGACCGCTATATCAGAGAAGTTTTAGAAGAAAATGTCGTACCGTTTGCCCCATATATCGGTGACGATTTTTTTTAATGCAGGATAATGCTCGGCCGCATACCGCTCGGGTAACTCAAGCTTATCTTAATGATATGAATATCACTGTTATGGAGTGACCCGGCGAGATCACCGGATATGAACCCAATAGAGCACGTTTGAGACTTGCTGAAAAGAAAAGTTAAGTCCAGAATTCCAGCTCCTGCCAACGTGGGAGAACTGCGAATCGCCGTAGTTGAGGAATGGCGGAGACTATCCCAGGAGACCATCGATAACATAATTCTCAGTATGCCTAGACGGGTTATTACATTACAAAAAGCCATACATGAAAAATATTACCTTTCCATGCACAAAGGGTTATCATATCTCCGAAACTATTAGTCTTATGGAAATGAACCAAGACATTATTTTGTAGATAATTTAATGTAGATAATTTTCGCCATTGAAAGTTTTTTTGCAGCTCTAATATTTTTTGAGAAAATTACAAAAAACTGCGGTCGAGGAGACGTTTGAGGAGGTAGGGGGGGAAGCTCGCGGCCTAGAGTTGGGACCTCAAGGAACACTTATGCAAAAAATCACATTAACATTTTTTGTAGGGTCAATGTTTATTAGTCCCGTACCGTATACCGTACCGTAGCTACCGACCGTTAGCGGGCTGCATAGCCCGCTAACGGTCGGTAGCGGTCTAACTCCAGTGGAATGTACGTACTCTCGCTTCATCGGCGCCTGTGTTTCGGCCTCGGCTTCGGCCGCGGCTGGCGTGTCCTCGAGAGCCTCGCAGCAGTCGCGTTCATTATATGCGCAGGCTACAGTGTCGGCATGTTCGAGTTCCCGTTTCACCGCGACTGCGACATCAGTCGCGTCAGTCGCAGTCGCGTCTAGTGCTGTGTCCACATCGCAGCGGTCGGGCTCAATGTCAGACGGCAGCGGGCGCTTGTAGCGGCTTAGCAATGCCACATGTCGTCTCGTTATCTGAAACGAGTTCATTACCCTTGCCACAACATGCCAAGCCATTCGACCGTCGAAACACACAGGCGTTACACTAACATGGATCTCCTTTGCCAAATTAAATTCAGTGGTACAGAATTTGAAACACTAAATCAACGGCGTTTGGGTGCATTTCAGCCTGACGCCAAAATGTTTAGGCACTCGCATATACTCAATGTCGTGGCTGTGATTTAAAATCTTACGGTAAGGGTACAGGTCTTCACAACAAACTCCACTCGCTCCTCCATACGAACGTATTACGCGACTCATTCGAAAGTAAACTAACATACTTGCTCTGAAGTCCAGTGGGGGACTCAGACCATGTCTAGAGAGTTTGTGGTCAATCAATCAATCGTTTATTTGCTTGAAACATTGTACAATTATGATGACAGTTCTAAAGTAGTCCACACATGTTTCGTCGGGTGTTTCAATAAATTAAAATGGCTGTGAGCCAGAGGGACCGAGGGGCCACACAGAGCTAGAAGCATTCAAATGAAGCGTTCCTCACCACTTCATGCGTGTGAAACAGCTCCGTCATCAGGCAGCGCGCTCGCAAGCTCTCGTCTCTGAATGTGCTAAAGTCCACCACTCTCTGCGCGCATTGCACACAAAGCGTTCGCTTGAGCCTGCCTCCACCGCACGGCTGCAACCACAAGGACAATTATTCACCAGGCATTCCATTCATTTCAATGTGTTAAGGTTGAAATAAAATTACTCATTAGCCCTGTAAAAATTAGAACAACTTGTAAGAACTGTAAATTATGTCATTTTAGTAATTAACCTATCTTACAAATGAAAGCTTAAAAATTACTCATTAACCAAATAGTTGATCTAGCCTAACTATTTGGTAACACCTCAGTGGTACTCATTAAAAGGAAAAAAAGTGTTTAAACTTCAAACTAGCAACTCCTAGCTGATAATATTTGACAGCATGTCTAGGTATTTTATAATTTATCATTGTTTTTACTCACAAGTGTAGTAATTGTTGAATAGTGTGAAAGCAAAGCAAACAGACACTTTTGATTTATAATATTAGTACTCATTTATCAAAATAACAATATTACTTCACAGCTCACACACATAAAATTAATATACACATAAATAACATAGATACAAATATGCAACTTACGGGGAGCCCCACTAAATGTTGATATGCTTGTTCCAACTTGTGTTCACTCATCAGAAGCAGCTTGTTGCGGGACTCCATGCATATCAGGCAGAGCTGTGCAAAGTGATGTAAGTATACGCATTTACACCCCACATTTACCACAATCCATCCACAAACAGATAAACACAGGTGCTTTCATGTATCAACAGGTCAACCTGCTACAATCTTATACTGCAATGACTTTAAGTAGAACAAAATGTACTATAAAATTTACCTATTAGTATAAGAATTACTCATTCAAAGTATAGAATATCAGAGTATGCATCATCAATAGCAGGAAAAATTTGTGCATACTAGCGCGGGCAGTGACGGGGCATTGCGGGCTGAACAGACATATGTTCAATCTAAAGCTCCGAGAAACAGACAAGTGCAGGCTTTGCTGTGAGGCGGAGGAAACGCCTCTGCACCTTGTCTGTTACTGCCCCGCGTTAATGCACAAACGCAGCCTCCTCCTAGGGAAACACCTTGTAGACCCTGAAGAGGCAAAAAACATCCCGGCCAAAAAGTTGCTGCTGTTTCTAGCGGCAAGCAACATTGGTCAGGAACTTTAGATAGTGGCGATCACAATAGATCGGCGACGGTCAAAGTGATACTGGGTCTCGCTACAGAGCCCTGCAAAGCCGCATCACCAAGAAGAAGAAGATGCATCATTATGGGGTTACTGCTTACCAGCACTGTTGCAGGGACGGCACCAGTGCGGATCTGAATTGAGCCACTTTCTGTTTTTACAATCTCATTGTCTAGAAAATGCTGTGAGCAGACCACAGCGCCGGCTGGCAGGAGAGCGTCTTGTTTGCCGAGGGCTCTGAGCCAAGCAGCACGGAGATGCACTTCTCTGGGGAACCTGAAATTATTCTTCTACTTTATTTAAGGGCCCATATAGTTTGCATTGTGATGCACTACGGCTCTTAGTGGTCTAACTTTGTAGATTTCCAACAGTTCTCCAAGAAATATTTTCAAAACTGTGTGCAATTTGATAATCCTCACATGGCCAGCGTGGTGGGTTATGGTGTAAACCTTCTCAATCTGGATGCTGACTCATGTTCGCAATGGCCAGCAATGGGTGATGATAATGGTAGTTTGCTGCTATTGCTATTAATTGTGAGTGCTATAATTTAATATGCGGAGGCCTAGGTTGAGTCCCGGCAAGGGTAACATGGAAATAAATATCATTTCTAAATTGGCTCTATTCAGTTAAATGCTAACATACACATAATAGGAGCTGCCAAAGCTAGCTAGCAGCTACTAAACTATAATGCATAGAAAAAAGGGTAATAAATATAAAACTCACTCGTGAAATGTAATGTCCTCGGATTCGGACACGATCTCCGCAGTGGTTCTGCAGAAGGGCACACAGCACCGCATTTCCAAATTTTTTAATTGTTTAACATGAAACTGTAACGCTACTCGCTAGTGGTATTCAATGGTGATTCAATGTACTTTTTTTATTTTTTATTTAACTGGTTTAACGGTTCAATGTACTCTTTGAATTTATACCACAGAACACTTATTACTCCTAACCCGTAGTAAATATCAGAGTAAATATGTTCTTCTCTTATCTATGGCCTTTAGTACTGCGGTTTGAGAGTAAATAATATGTTCCTTGGCTGTAGCACGCGTAGCGCGTCACCGACCAGGAAAAAAAGGCACGCGTGACCACAGAACACTTATTACTCCTAGCGGAGTGACGCGGCTGGCAGCAACTTTCAACTTTCCTCTCTGCCACAGAGTACATTGAATATCTCTCTGCTTTCCTCATAAGAGATTAGTTCACCTTCACAGGAATAATTAGTTAGTTACAGAGACATAACCACTACGTTTTCCTTTCCTCAGAGACAAGAAACCATAGATCAATATGTATGTCACCGTAAGATTGTATTTGTAAACTGGCGACACTCGACTGTCGACAGATTGTGTGGTAAAATAATAAATGATAATATAATAATAAAATCTATATATATAAAAATGAAACCCGTTTTCCTTGGTCACGGCATCACGCGTGAATGGCTGGACCGATTTCACTAATTCTTTTTTTGTTGTATTTGTTATTATTAACCCGATTAAGTCTCAGGCTATCATTATTGGCAGTCCTAGGATGATCGTTCGAGTTGATTGGCAAAGTCTCCCTCCTATTTTATACAATGGTGTTACTATACCTTACTGTGCGTGTACTAAAGACCTTGGCATATATTTGGATAGGGATTTATCGTGGTCCACTCAAATTAAAGAGTTGAGTAAAAAAACATTTTTTGCAATGAGCTCCTTGCGCCGTCTTCGTTCTGTTCTGCCAATTCCAACCAAAGTTATGTTAGCACATTCCCTCCTACTTTCTATTCTCGATTATGCAGACGCAAGCTTTCTTAATTTGACTGAGGACCAACTTAACAAACTTGAGCGACTCCAAAATCTTGCTATTCGGTTCATATTCGGCCTTCGTAAATATGACCACGTATCTGAATTTCGTCAAAAGCTCAAGTGGCTTCCTATTCGCCGTCGCCGGGATCTTCATGTTCTTTCACTTCTGTACCGTGTGCTATTTGACCCAAAAACTCCCTCTTACCTGAAGGAGAAGTTTAAATTTCTGGGAGAGCAGTCCGAAATACGAACGGCCCGAACATTAACTCTGAGCATACCATCGCATAAGACTAAGTTTTATACGCAGTCTTTCACAGTGCAAGCTGTTTTATTATGGAATGCTCTCCCATTAAACATACGACAGTCAAAGTCACTGGAAATATTTAAAAAATCTGTTAAAATGTTTTATTTAACACCATAATATAGACGACTAGTTTTTAATTTTTTATTTAGTGTAATGTAAAATACATAATATATATTAGTTTATTTTGATATATTTATTATATGTATTATATTATTTATGTAACCGTTTATGTATTAGTATGTAGGTATTTGTTTGTATGTCTATACTAATACACCACCCGCAAGTTAATCTCCTCAACTTCTCCTAATCCTAAGGTTGCCTGGCAGAGATCGCTGCTAAGCGATAAGGCCGCCTTTTTGTATACTGCTTAGTGTTTTCTATGTATTTATTTGTGTCCTTTATATTTTTGTGTTGTGGTGTACCAAATAAAGAGTATTAATAATAATAATAATTATTATTAGGAGAAGGTTCTTACGGAAAAAAATATTAAGAAAATCTCTCAGAAATATTGAAAAATATACATTTAATTTTGCATACTAAGGCGGTACGAAGTTCGCCGGGTCAGCTAGTAATAAATAATAATATAATCATAAAGGCCATAAAACAAAATAAGAAGAAGAACCGTTCAATGTTCTGAGTGGCTTTTGAAATATTCATTGTATAATGTATTTACGTTTCCCTGTCTCTTTCTTGCAGGTTAGATAGGGTTCGACAAATAATCAGCAGGGCGATCGCGTATCTTTTGCATCAATCATTGATACATCGCAATCACCTCTGATTGGTTAAAACTCTTTCACTATTGGACGAAATCCATTGACGCAGCAAGAATACCAAAAATTCAGCCAATCAGAGGTGATTGTGATGTATCAATGATTGATGCAAAAGATACGCGGTCGCCCTGCAGGTATATAATATAATAATCAGGTATTACTGCCCGACCGCAGGCTGAGCACTTACGTTCTATCGGGTACAATATATCGAGATAAAAGTGTTAAATTACAATTTTACGGTGACATGACTATAGTATAACACAACATAATATTTAAACACTTTTGCTCTATGTCGCGTACTATCCGTGTTATTGTGTAGTCTGTGGTTATTGTGCGAATCGGTTGCCGCCACATTTTGAAATTAATTAATAGAGCACGAGACGTCTCGCACCCCCAGAACGAAAGTGACTTATCTAAAAAAATACAAATTGTGGTAAATGAGCAAAAAAGATTTTAAAAAGGTATCGTATTGAATATATTTAAATGCCTGTTTAAGACGCAAGATACAACAAATACTGATGGCATATTATGGAATCAGTCACCATTTTGCTATAAAGTTAAATAGATTTAGGGGCGCAAATTGAAATTTTAAGGGCGCAAATTAAAAAATTTATGTCAATGATTTGCAATAAAATGGCGCAATTTGAGATACGTCGATGTTATACACTGCCACCTGCGAGTACCTTTGACGCAATACTGATTCGGCCTTTTTTACACATAGGTGAAAAAACGCGATCAACTAAAGTGACCGATGTATACGCTGTTCCGATAAAACTCATAATTCGGGGTCTTTTATACCACAGGGTTTTAAGCTTATTTAGTAGTAAAAAATCTCAATTTAAAGAAATTTTGAGTTAAAAGTCATTTTCATTCTAAGGGTGCGGTCTTGAAGTAAGGTGCGTAACCTAAGTGATTATTTTAAAACTGAGATTCATATCATTTTGTTAGTAATCTAAGGATATTATTGATACTCAACTATTGGAAAAATAGAAAGTGGTATCACATAGTGAATTCATACTTAAGTTGTATTTAGTATTGATTATCGTGAGCAGTCAACTATCAATGACTATGTCGGAATAACTAAAAAAACAGTTTCATTTTGTCATTATTAAACTGTTTATTCCGATTTACCTAAATGATACCTACTTACTCGATGAATTAACCATTTCTTATCAATAGTTTAGGCATATTATCATATATTTTTATTGAGTTGATTGATTTATTTTACAGAGCCTTTAGCTCTTTAATACCTGTATTGGCAACACTTTAGGTCTAAAAACGTGCTGCTTAAGAGGCCGGGGAACGCCGCTAGCAACTTCTATTCGAACCGCAAATATAAATATGCCGGTATATTGCTATCTCTATTTGGCTGATGACACATGATCGCGTGCAAGCACGATAGCAATATGAGCGTAAAGAATTTGTTAAACATTTAAGTCTTGTTCCGTGAATACCAAAAATGATGAATGAAAAATTGTTGCGTTTTTAACTTCGTGTTGTTATTCTGTTACTTTGACAATATAGGCTATGTTCCTGATCAATTAGTACGTGTGATCTTCTTCTTCTTCTTCTTCGTGTCCTGGGTTATTTTCCGCACTTGAAGCGTAGTCGTCCGCTGTGCGTGAAATCCACTGGTGCGACTCCCTGCCGGATCATTCCATCCAGCCAAGCTCACTCCAGAATCCAAGCAGGCCGCCCAGGTCGGCGAGGACTTCCGGTAGTGTTGCTGGGGAGCCAATGTAGGCTTCTCGTTGGGTGGAAACACCGCTGCATTCGAGCAGCACGTGTTTTGGTGTCTCGTCGCTCTCCATGCAGGCTCTGCATAGAGGGCTGTCGGTGATACCTAGAGTAAATAGGTGTTTGTTTAAAGAGCAATGTCCTGTTATCATACCTACAACTGTCCTGAGTTTGACTCTGTTTAGTTGCAGAAGTTTTTTTGGTTAGTGGTTTATTAGGGCTGGGTATCGCCTCTTTTGTTTGTCTGCAGTCTGTAGTGTTTGCCCATAGTTCGGCATGTGTACTTACGGTTTGTTTTCTTACCCAGGTTTTGTATTCACTGAAGGGTATCGGGACGATCGGGTCGGGTCCCACTACCTTCTACCTATATATATCTACTAGATATAGAACAGATACTCAACATAACCTTGGAGTACTTCGGACACATTGCCCGCAGAAACCCTGACAGCCTGGAGAAACTGCTACTAACGGGCAAAGTGGAAGGAAAGAGGCCAAGAGGACGTAGCCCTATGCGTTGGGCCGACCAAATAAGCACCACACTCGGCACACCTGTCCACGTTGCTCTGCACCATGCAACGGACAGACCAAGATGGCGCAACATCATAAAAGAAAAGATTCTCCGTGGCAAGGATCACGACCCTCAGCAGTGAGGAGGACGATGCATGGAGGAGGTGTTAGTTATATATGGATATTATTGATACTGAACTATTGAAAAATTAGAAAGTGGTATCACATTGTAAGGTCATAGTTATTATTATTCATACATATTAGTATTGATTGTCGTGAACAGTCAACTATGAATTACTATGTCGGAATAAACAGTTTAATTTTGTTGTTATTAATCTGTTTATTCCGATTTACCATAAGATACATAATCGATGAATTAACCCTTTCCTATCAGTAGTTTAGGCATATTATCATATATTTTTATTCAGTTGATTGATATACATAATATATGACAGAGCCTTTATCTCTTTAATACCTGTATTGGCAACACATTAGTTTAATAATACTAAGTAGGAAAGGAAGGAATTTAAAAAGTTGTCATTTGTTTCTCAATTTATTGTAAAAACGAAACTTACGAACTAAATTCTTACTCTGAGTAGTCAGCGAATATATTGTTACAATTAAGATGCATCTAAGATTAGACAAAAACCCTATCAGCCTCTTCCACGAGCGAGCGAGCGGCTTGGCTTAGGCCCGGGCTGCAACAGAGCGGAGAGGAGACGAGAGGAGAGATGTTACTTAAAAAACCAATAGAATTTCGTTATTTCTACATCTCGTCTCCGCTCAGCTTCAGTGGATACCACTGAGCGCAACTTTAAAGTTCCTTATCTTTTTCATTTGTTGAGATATTTTAATCATTCTTTCATATTTTTGTATTATTTTGTCTAAATTTGCATATTAAATTTTAAAAAATGGTTAACTGCTCCATTTGGTACTTACGAGTATAGCTCAGGTTTAGTACTTTTATTTCTGAATTTTCTCTATATATTTTATTTATATTTTATCATCATATATATATAGATGTGCTATAAAATTTGAAATGATTTCTACGCGTTCGTGCGCATGCGTGCAGCGTCTATGATGTGCAGGCTAGTGAGCAGCACTAACACCCTCCTCAGCACATTGGCTACTAAGCTGGACAGCCCTCTCTGGAGGTGCTGTAATGGTGCACACATTCTCGTTAGGAGGCCCCAACGAGCCTTGTAGATGTGTCGAGGCTTTAGGTATAAGCGTAGGTTAGGTTAGGTTAGGTATTTTGTTTTTGTTTTTTTTACTAACATAGGTTAAGACGTGATTTGTTATTAAAAAATTATGGGCTGGCATTTACTAGTTGCCTGAAATAAAAACTTAATTATTTATATATTTAAAATAGAAAATATTCCTTGGTACTCTGTAGGAGCTGGTAAAACTTTCATCGTCTAACTCATTAAAGAGAGTAAAAATTCTCCATGAATGGAATGACTTCTTCTCCAAAATCGATGTGTTCTTTTTTTAGGTGGTATAGTGCTATCAATTCTGCTTCTTCAGACTCTAGTTGTTCTTTTTCAAGTAAAAGAAGATACAGTTTTTGTAATAGTGACATGACTGAGACGCCTGCCTTTTGTGTCAGATCGCGCTAAACTGTGCGTCAACTCGACATGCAACGCCCGCTCTAGCCAGCACACATCTCCGCTCCGGCCTAGCCAGTACGCATCTCCGCACAGCTTCGGAGGATACACCCTAGCTGAAAAACATCTCTCGCTTAGCTCAGCTGTAGACATCTCCGCACATCTCCGCTCTGGTGGAAACCGGGCTTTACTCATCATATACACAGCGCGGTCACCACCAGCCGCGCCAGTATGTGCGCGGTGAAGTACGGCCGCAGCTCGCCGCTGGACTTGAGTACTGCTTGGCGAAAGAGTTCAAAAAAAAGGGCGCTGCTATCGTTAGTTTTTCTTGAATCTAACCAGTAGACACAACCATAGTATGACATTTTTGATACTTAACTGATCTATGATACTGATCGCGTCGGATGGTTGCAAAGATAAATAATAGCGTTTGTTTTTATTTTAACTATACAGCACGGGCTTAATTAACATGCAGTTTGATTTAGTTTTATTATAATGCACTGTGCACTGTGTTTAAAATCCGGAAAACTATCTACAACGTACATAAAATTTGTACTTACATACAAAAGACTTTTCGCCAGTATGATTTCTCATGTGACTCAGTAAATTACTGTTTTCTGTACATTTGTAATTGCATAACTTACATGCAAAGGGCTTTTCGCCAGTGTGAGTCCTCATGTGACTCAGTAACGGACTGTTTTCTGTACATTTGTATTTGCATAACTTACATGCAAAGGGCTTCTCGCCAGTGTGAGTCCTCATGTACTTCACTAAACTACTGTTTTCTGTACATTTGTACTTGCATAACTAACAAGTAAAAGGCTTTTCGCCAGTGTGAGTCCTCATGTGCCTCACTAAACTACTGCTTTGTGTACATTTGTACTTGTATAACTTACAAGCAAAAGGCTTCTCGCCAGTGTGAGTCCTCATGTGACTCACTAAATGACTGTTTACTGTACATTTGTACTTGCATAACTTACAAGCAAAAGGCTTCTCGCCAGTGTGAGTCCTCATGTGCTTCACTAAACTACTGTTTTCTGTACATTTGTACTTGCATAACTTACAAGCAAAAGGCGTCTCGCCAGTATGAGTCCTCATGTGCTTCACTAAATCACTTTTTGCAGAACATTTGTAATTGCATAACTTGCAAGCAAATGGCTTTTCGCCAGTGTGAGTCCTCATGTGCTTCACTAAACTACTGTTTACTGTACATTTGTACTTGCATAACTTACAAGCAAAAGGCTTCTCGCCAGTATGAGTCCTCATGTGCATCACTAAATGACTGTTTTCTGTACATTTGTACTTGCATAACTTACAAGCAAAAGGCTTCTCGCCAGTGTGAGTCCTCATGTGACTCACTAAACTACTGTTTACTGTACATTTGTACTTGCATAACTTACAAGCAAAAGGCTTCTCGCCAGTATGAGTCCTCATGTGCTTCACTAAATCACTTTTTGCAGAACATTTGTAATTGCATAACTTGCAAGCAAATGGCTTTTCGCCAGTGTGAGTCCTCATGTGCTTCACTAAACTACTGTTTACTGTACATTTGTACTTGCATAACTTACAAGCAAAAGGCTTCTCGCCAGTATGAGTCCTCATGTGCATCACTAAATGACTGTTTTCTGTACATTTGTACTTGCATAACTTACAAGCAAAAGGCTTCTCGCCAGTATGAGTCCTCATGTGCTTCACTAAATGACTGTTTTCTGTACATTTGTACTTGCATAACTTACAAGCAAAAGGCTTCTCGCCAGTATGAGTCCTCATGTGCTTCACTAAACGACTGTTTTCTGTACATTTGTACTTGCATAACTTACAAGCAAAAGGCTTCTCGCCAGTATGAGTCCTCATGTGCTTCACTAAACTACTGTTTACTGTACATTTGTACTTGCATAACTTACAAGCAAAAGGCTTCTCGCCAGTATGAGTCCTCATGTGCTTCACTAAACGACTGTTTTCTGTACATTTGTACTTGCATAACTTACAAGCAAAAGGCTTCTCGCCAGTATGAGTCCTCATGTGCTTCACTAAACTACTGTTTACTGTACATTTGTACTTGCATAACTTACAAGCAAAAGGCTTCTCGCCAGTATGAGTCCTCATGTGATCCACTAAATGACTTTTTGCTGTACATTTGTACTCACATAACTTACATGCGAAGGGCTTTTCGCCAGTGTGAGTCCTCATGTGACTTACTAAATTTCTTTTTAATTTACATTTGTAGTTGCATAACTGACAGGCAATAGTGTGCATTGTCTTGGGGCTCGATAATGTATCTTTTTGATTCAGTTTGCACTCTCTTATCTTGCATGATAAAGATTTTGCGAAAGCGTGCGCACGTATGTGTGAAACTAAGGAAGATTTTCGTTGAAACATCTTTTGGCAAACGTCACAGATATACTGTATCCGGTCAGTATAGTTTCCCAACTGTGTAACAAATATACCCAGGGAATGTCTACTTTGGTCGTTTTTGAAACGA
This sequence comes from Erebia aethiops, assembly GCA_923060345.2. Classification (NCBI taxonomy): domain Eukaryota; kingdom Metazoa; phylum Arthropoda; class Insecta; order Lepidoptera; family Nymphalidae; genus Erebia; species Erebia aethiops. The sequence goes on along the minus strand of OV281084.1, from coordinate 7,578,581 downwards.
TCATTCCGTCTCGTTGTTCGATAATCGATACTATCACTTATTGTTGCCAACGATTCTTTTGGTATTAGTGCAGTGTCCTGGGATTTCCTTGAATGTTCGAGAACGTTTGCAATATTTTCGAAAGACAATATATCCCAATCATCGCTTGAATCGGTCGGATGTTCTTCGTTGCCGGGATTGGTCGCAAGTACCACAGGAGCGACTGAAACAAAAGAACACTCCATATTATTATCACTATCACTTCTTATAGACAGATACACACTGGTCGGATTTTAATTTTAAGGGGTTGCATACGCAAAAGGTAGGAAAGCAAACCTTATGCTGCGACTATGTCCGTCCAGTCACACTTTGCATATATCAGTTATTATCTACACACAGGGATTCCCGAAGTTGGTTTCCCAAAGGGTCGACATCATAGAAAAAATAAATACAGCTAGAAGGGAAATGCAGACGTTTCATGCGTGTCACCGAGTAGGTAGTTCACTACGCGTAGTCCTTTTGAGAGTGTGCCGGCAACAATAGGTGCGATAAAAATTAAGAGAAATGCCGAGTTGTGCAATATTATCGTGCAGAAAAAGAATTAATTTATCAAGTATCAATCGAGGAGGTATTTCTTTTCACCGGTGAGTCGAAATTATATCTAATTACTTTATAATTTACAATCTAAAATTATTAATCTCTATAAATCATTGCTTTACGCCATTATTGCAACACGTAAGCAAAATATACATTGATCGCTAAACTCGCACATTGTCCATGCAACCATCGTGTTTATTTGCAATGTATCTTGTTCACTGATGCTTTATCGCCACAATATTTGGACCTTTCACCGAGTTAGGAGTCATGAGTACAACTCTTTCCGTAGGGTTGTGCTCATGTTTGCAGTTCATATAATTGACAGTCTGTCAATTATCGACTAAATTTCCTAATCGTATACATTTAAGTAAAATCGTAAACGTGAATCGATAATTATTATTATAAGCTTTTATTTAACTTGCAATGTATGTTTGTTCGAGTGGAATCTTGCTACGCAATTTTGAAGCAGATATCTTCAACCGATTGAGCTGAAATTTTGTATACAGGTTTAGTTTGGATGACAATGCATAGTTAGCTGTGTGACGTCATTCTAAATCCAACATGGCGGAACATCCTAGATGGCGGACTAGTTAATAATGAGGGTCGTTATTTATTTATCTTTTCTGCGGAAATACCTACATAAGTACATGTAAATCAAAAAATAATATCAAATCCTAAACTTGGCCCCATTAGAAAGGAAATTAAATGAAATTATTATTCCTCATTTCATTAGAAATGGAACTCAAAACTATACAATACCTACTGTCAAAAACATGTTAAAAAAGAGTCAAAATCGAGAACATCACATCCCTAGGTATGCAAGAGTCTACTTCAGTCGTAGTTACAGGAAATTGAACCTTATGAGCACTATTTATAAGGCGTTAGAGCTAGCATCAAATACCCACGCCATCTAGTGGTTAGTAGGCTAACTTGTACGTAAGTTATAAGTAATAAAGGAATCACATATGTTATTTTACTAAGTGGTAGATATAAAAAGAGACTTTATCATCATTGCGTAAGATTTAAACCAAAAACGATGATGTTAGGATTATAAACTTCTTTTGATTTCAAACCAAAGAACCTATTACAGTGACTCTTTGTTTGTGTAATAAAATACGATTAATTTTACAATGTGTGAGTGCGGCGACATCGGTTCCCGAGTAAAGTTTGTGTAAGGGCCATTCCATCTCCCTTTGTCTATTCCGTGGGTATAACGATATCTGTCCCAAAATAGGATCTATTACAAGGTGTGTAGAGTTAATTGTCTCACCTGAAGCTTGATAGCGGTCTTCCGAACACGCCGGCTCGCAAGTGTGCCTGAAAGGATATCATTTTATTTATAACTTGGATGACTTCCTCCACGTGGATTTAGGTTTTAAAATCTCTATGGAACTATTTGATTTTACAGAGTAAAGAGTATTCCCATTTCACACTCCAGTCTCCAGGTATTCAACTATTTATTTTATTTTCAAAAAATCTCAAAAAATATTAGAGCTACAAAGACTTTCAATGGCGAAAATTATCTATAGTACGGCCATTTTAACCGCGGACAAAAGTTCATTGACGCACCTTCACTATGAAACCCTCACGAAACTAACTAACTACGCCAAAACTATAACTGTCTCTTTCACGCATATGAATAGACGCGCTTACGTGGTCGACAGTGGATTTCATAATAAAAGTCGTGACGTCTTACCACCGAAACATAGGTGTAAGTAACATTTTACGCGTCGGTACATCATGATTCATAATGTACTATAGTAGTACTAACGTATGTAAATATATTATGTACTTAGTAGTTCAGTAATCAACGATCAATTAATGTTGCGAATAATTACACAATTGCTACGTGAACCTTAAGAATTTGTGAAAAAAAAAATTAATAAAAACATGAATAATTACTTCATTAATTGTTTATTTTCCTTGCCTTTGAATTAAACATAATATTATAATAATCATATCTATCGACTTTCCAAATCACAGAGTTGCTCAGATTGGAAGCAAAACTAAACCGAATTTTGCTACTAATGACTGAAAAATGGTTCACTAATGTTTCGCAAAAAACATTTAACAAATGATCATTTCACAAAAAACGTTCCAAAAACTAATCATTTCACAAACGTCGTATTCCGCAAACATATAATTTATTAAAAGATTATTTGACAAATACTCAATTCACAAATACTTTACTTTGCAAAAGTGCTGAATGTAAAATTGTCATTTACTAATTTATTATTTCATAAAATAATTCATTCTTCAAATTCGTAATTTTACAAAATATAAATTGTTATTTGAAAAATAAAACTAACTATAGGTCGCCCGCAACTTCGTCCGCGTACGATCTCTGATTTCTTATGAGATTGAGATTTTTTATGATATGAATATATGTATGTTACGGGTAATGCTAAGAAGATGTTGTAAACCTAGGTTTACACGAGTTCACTTAGTATTACCCAAACGTTTTGGGTAAAGTTCGAATAATAAGTAAAATAAATTTTAATTCGGAATTTTCCCATACTCACCTAGGTCTATCCAACTCTGGCTGGATAATGTTAGGGATACGGGTTCTCTCCCTCTCCCTCTCACCCCCCTTTTCTGGGTGGTATAAAAAGGAAATAACCACGAAGAGGATGGCGGGGTCTGAAAGACCCCGCCATCCTCTTCGTCACCTAAACCATCCTCGTCCTCTTCGTCACCTAAACCATCCGAGTCTGAGTGCCCCCAGTCCCGAGCTCGCTTCGCTCGCTCTTGCATGAGCAGGAGTGGTGCCTAAAAAGGAAGTGGAGAAACTAGGAAAACCACTCGACCTTCGTTTCACTACGGAAGTCGCCTGTTCGCTTCGCTCGTCAGCTCCCCCCTTCGCTCCACTCGGCCTTGTGGGTTCGCTACATTCAGGACCTCCTTCGCGAGCTTCTGGCTACGCGCTTTACAAAAGCACTCTAGGGGTAGGGCAGACAAGTCTGCGTGAAGTCTGAGTGCTCAGATTTCGACCCAAGAATGTCAACTTTTTAAAACGGGCTACGCCAGAAGACTCTTACAGTATTTGTCAAACAATTCATTTTTTCGAAAAATAAATATGCTTTAAGTTGTTTTATTAAATAACACGATTTATAAATCAATTGTTTGTCAAATTATATTTTATGAAATGATAATTTGTCTGTTAATTGTTTTGTCAATTGAATTAATTATAGGACCAAAAGTTTTATAACGATTAATATATGATTCATAATTTTACGAAACGTTGTTTGTGAAATGAAAATTTGTAATTTGTTTTTTATGAAATGATCGGTCACCCTGAAAAATAGCTACTGTTTGTGTTTACTAAACTACAACGGCTACGAGTGATTCGTTTCTAAGGTCAAAAATTCCGGGCTTTATCTTCAAACATATTAATAAATACGTAAACGTAGCCCTTGACGGTACCTCAATACATACATAGGTACATTTGGGTCAAATTGCTTATACCTCCTCCTTTATTTAAAGTTGATTACAAATGAATCAATTACAATACAAGAATAAAAAGATAGACTCCGTACAAGGAGCCGATAGATTATATTATTTTTTACAGAAGACCAAAGTGTTGTTTACCCCTTCATTAGGCGAACGACCTCTCGTTTGTTTGTTTACATTTTGTCCGCGCTTATAATGGCCGTACTTTACATTAAATAATCTACCAAATGGCATTTAAATCGGTGACCGATCATTTCATAAAAAACAAATTACAAATTTTCGCAAAATTATGAATCATATATTAATCGTTATAAAACTTTTGGTCCTATAAATAATTGAATTGATAAAACAATTAACAGATAAATTATCATTTCATAAAATATAATTTGACAAACAATTGATTTATTAATCGTGTTATTTAATAAAACAACGTAAAGCGTATTTCTTTTTTGATAAAATGAATTGTTTGATAAATACTGTAAGAGTCTTCTGGCGTAGCCCGTTTTAAAAAGTTGACATTCTTGGGTCGAAATCTGAGCACTCAGACTCCACGCAGTCTTGTCTGTCCTACCCCTAGAGTGTTTTTGTAAAGCGTGTAGGCACAAGCTCGCATAGGAGGTCCTGAATGAAGCGAGCCTACGAGGCCGAGTGGAGCGAAGGGAGGAGCTGGCAAGCGAAGCGAACCGGCGACCTCCGTAACGAAACAAAGTTCGAGTGGTTTTCCTAGCTTCTCCACTTCCTTTTTAGGCACAACTCCTACTCATGCAAGAGCGAGCGAAGCGAGCTCGGGACTGGGGGCACTCCGACTCGGATGGTTTAGGTGACGAAGAGGATGGCGGGGTCTGAAAGACCCCGCCATCCTCTTCGTGGTTATTTCCTTTTTATACCACCCAGAAAGAAGGAGCCCCGCTAAGCGGGGCTCCGTCGACCGGGCCTTGGAGGAGGTGAGAGGGAGAGGGAGGGAACCCATATCCCTAACATTATCCAGCCAGAGTTGGGTAGACCTAGGTGAGTAGGTATGGGTACCCCTAGAGTGTTTTTGTAAAGCACGTAGGCAGAAGCTCGCGAAGGAGGTTCTGAATGAAGCGAGCCTACGAGGCCGAGTGGAGCGAAGGGAGGAGCTGGCAAGCGAAGCGAACCGGCGACCTCCGTAACGAAACGAAGTTCGAGTAGTTTTCCTAGCTTCTCCACTTCCTTTTTAGGCACAACTCCTACTCATGCAAGAGCGAGCGAAGCGAGCTCGGGACTGGGGGCACTCCGACTCGGATGGTTTAGGTGACGAAGAGGATGGCGGGGTCTGAAAGACCCCGCCATCCACTTCGTGGTTATTTCCTTTTTATACCACCCAGAAAGAAGGAGCCCCGCGAAGCGGGGCTCCGTCGACCGGGCCTTGGAGGAGGTGAGAGGGAGAGGGAGAGAACCCATATCCCTAACATTATCCAGCCAGAGTTGGGTAGACCTAGGTGAGTAGGTATGGGTACCCCTAGAGTGTTTTTGTAAAGCGCGTAGGCAGAAGCTCGCGAAGGAGGTCCTGAATGAAGCGAGCCTACGAGGCCGAGTGGAGCGAAGGGAGGAGCTGGCAAGCGAAGCGAACCGGCGACCTCCGTAACGAAACAAAGTTCGAGTGGTTTTCCTAGCTTCTCCACTTCCTTTTTAGGCACAACTCCTACTCATGCAAGAGCGAGCGAAGCGAGCTCGGGACTGGGGGCACTCCGACTCGGATGGTTTAGGTGACGAAGAGGTTGGCGGGGTCTGAAAGACCCCGCCATCCTCTTCGTGGTTATTTCCTTTTTATACCACCCAGAAAGAAGGAGCCCCGCTAAGCGGGGCTCCGTCGACCGGGCCTTGGAGGAGGTGAGAGGGAGAGGGAGGGAACCCATATCCCTAACATTATCCAGCCAGAGTTGGGTAGACCTAGGTGAGTAGGTATGGGTACCCCTAGAGTGTTTTTGTAAAGCACGTAGGCAGAAGCTCGCGAAGGAGGTTCTGAATGAAGCGAGCCTACGAGGCCGAGTGGAGCGAAGGGAGGAGCTGGCAAGCGAAGCGAACCGGCGACCTCCGTAACGAAACGAAGTTCGAGTAGTTTTCCTAGCTTCTCCACTTCCTTTTTAGGCACAACTCCTACTCATGCAAGAGCGAGCGAAGCGAGCTCGGGACTGGGGGCACTCCGACTCGGATGGTTTAGGTGACGAAGAGGATGGCGGGGTCTGAAAGACCCCGCCATCCTCTTCGTGGTTATTTCCTTTTTATACCACCCAGAAAGAAGGAGCCCCGCGAAGCGGGGCTCCGTCGACCGGGCCTTGGAGGAGGTGAGAGGGAGAGGGAGAGAACCCATATCCCTAACATTATCCAGCCAGAGTTGGGTAGACCTAGGTGAGTAGGTATGGGTACCCCTAGAGTGTTTTTGTAAAGCGCGTAGGCAGAAGCTCGCGAAGGAGGTCCTGAATGAAGCGAGCCTACGAGGCCGAGTGGAGCGAAGGGAGGAGCTGCCAAGCGAAGCGAACCGGCGACCTCCGTAACGAAACGAAGTTCGAGTGGTTTTCCTCATTATCTATTCCGTGGTTTTCCTAGCTTCTCCACTTCCTTTTTAGGCACAACTTCTACTCATGCAAGAACGAGCGAAGCGAGCTCGGGACTGGGGGCACTCCGACTCGGATGGTTTAGGTGATCCTCTTCGTGGTTATTTCCTTTTTAAATAACAATTTATATTTTAATATTTTGTAAAATTATGAATTTGAAGAATGAATTATTTTATGAAATAATAAATTAGTAAATGACAATTTTAAATTCAGCACGTTTGCAAAGTAAAGTATTTCTGAATTGAGTATTTGTCAAATGATCTTTTAATAAATTATATGTTTGCGGAATACGACGTTTGTGAAATGATTAGTTTTTGAAACGTTTTTTGTGAAATGATCATTTGTTAAATGTTTTTTGCGAAACATTAGTGAACCATTTAAATCATTATGATAGGATAAATAGTTTTTGAAATATGCCGGTTTATTTTGCGTATTTGTTTTTTTTTAAATCTTGCCAGTTTCTTGTGCTTTACACGAAATGTATAAGACCTATGAAAAATACGACAAGAACAAAATGAAAGCTCATAAAATCATCTACAAAATGCTTTTCATTTCACTTCAATAGACCGAATACTTTCGGAAATATGACGATCGAAAACGTGCATGACAGATAAATATTTGACAATAATTTTGACTTTGTACCTACTCATTTTATTTGATAATGATCGATGCTATACAATAAACTAATAGTAATAATCATAATATCTCTACAAAAAAACACCACACTCAGTAAACAATATATTATTATTTATATTCGTTCAAAGTTCTAACAACGATCGGGCGTCGCGTCGGCAGAAGAAAAACGAATAGGCTTTCGAACGGTGCGCGGGCGGCGCGTTAATTGAGATTCTGAGAGCTTTTGCCTAGCTCTAATAGTTTTCTAGAAATTATAGAAAACATAAAATTTTCAAAAATAATGTTTTCATGTTAACTATGACAGGTATAATACACTCGCCGGCATATTTAGCGGAACATAAAAAAAAGGTTTGATATCAGTATCATATAAGGTTGCTGGCTAAACTACGTCATTTAATTTAAAAAGAAATATTTTCAAATTAAGAAAACAACTGAACATCACATTTTATGCAATTGTTTTAATTTTATTCAAATACACCTTATATCGGGAGCGAACTTCGAGTATTTCTTCCTTCTGAGTTTGATTTAAAATTTCATTGAAATACTGTTTTTTGTTAGTTTTTTTTAATCGCGTATCTTTCTGGAGTTGATGACTGAATTATGCCTGACTTAGCCCCAACGGAGAATGCCAGGGCACTCGAAATGCGAAGAAATGGTCAAACCTACAGAGTGATATCCAGAGATCTTCGTTGACCAGTTTCAACGATCCATCGCAGTATCCAACGGTTCAGGGAGACCGGTACTTATGTGAGAAGAGCAGGACAAGGAAGAAAAAGACGCACTTCGAGTAGGGATGATCGTTTCATTCGGCTTCGTGTACGTAGGAACCCCCGTTTGACGGCCGTCCAAGCCCGACATGAGTTAGAAGCAGTGCGGGGTGTAACCGTAAGTGAGCGTACGGTACGAAGAAGGCTCGAAGAAGCTGGTTTGGGTTCATTTGTGCCCGTCAAGGCTCCAAGGCTCGAGGTAAATCATCGTAGAAACAGGTTAACTTTTGCTCAGGAACATCGACTTTGGAACGCGGACCAATGGAGTAAGGTATTGTTTAGTGATGAGTGCAGAATTCTCTTAAATCAAATTGACGGCAGGCAAAGAATATACAGACGCAAAGGAGAACGATACATTCACACAAATTTTGAAACTACAGTTGCATACGGTGGTGGATCAATAATGGTTTGGGCGGGCATTTGTTTGGGAGCTCGCACAGACTTGGTAGTGATTGACAGAGGGAGTCTGACTGCAGACCGCTATATCAGAGAAGTTTTAGAAGAAAATGTCGTACCGTTTGCCCCATATATCGGTGACGATTTTTTTTAATGCAGGATAATGCTCGGCCGCATACCGCTCGGGTAACTCAAGCTTATCTTAATGATATGAATATCACTGTTATGGAGTGACCCGGCGAGATCACCGGATATGAACCCAATAGAGCACGTTTGAGACTTGCTGAAAAGAAAAGTTAAGTCCAGAATTCCAGCTCCTGCCAACGTGGGAGAACTGCGAATCGCCGTAGTTGAGGAATGGCGGAGACTATCCCAGGAGACCATCGATAACATAATTCTCAGTATGCCTAGACGGGTTATTACATTACAAAAAGCCATACATGAAAAATATTACCTTTCCATGCACAAAGGGTTATCATATCTCCGAAACTATTAGTCTTATGGAAATGAACCAAGACATTATTTTGTAGATAATTTAATGTAGATAATTTTCGCCATTGAAAGTTTTTTTGCAGCTCTAATATTTTTTGAGAAAATTACAAAAAACTGCGGTCGAGGAGACGTTTGAGGAGGTAGGGGGGGAAGCTCGCGGCCTAGAGTTGGGACCTCAAGGAACACTTATGCAAAAAATCACATTAACATTTTTTGTAGGGTCAATGTTTATTAGTCCCGTACCGTATACCGTACCGTAGCTACCGACCGTTAGCGGGCTGCATAGCCCGCTAACGGTCGGTAGCGGTCTAACTCCAGTGGAATGTACGTACTCTCGCTTCATCGGCGCCTGTGTTTCGGCCTCGGCTTCGGCCGCGGCTGGCGTGTCCTCGAGAGCCTCGCAGCAGTCGCGTTCATTACATGCCCAGGCTACAGTGTCGGCATGTTCGAGTTCACGTTTCACCGCGACTGCGACATCAGTCGCGTCAGTCGCAGTCGCAGCCGCGACAGTCGCAGTCGCGTCTAGTGCTGTGTCCACATCGCAGCGGTCGGGCTCAATGTCAGACGGCAGCGGGCGCTTGTAGCGGCTTAGCAATGCCACATGTCGTCTCGTTATCTGAAACGAGTTCATTACCCTTGCCACAACATGCCAAGCCATTCGAGCGTCGAAACACACAGGCGTTACACTAACATGGATCTCCTTTGCCAAATTAAATTCAGTGGTACAGAATTTGAAACACTAAATCAACGGCGTTTGGGTGCATTTCAGCCTGACGCCAAAATGTTTAGGCACTCGCATATACTCAATGTCGTGGCTGTGATTTAAAATCTTACGGTAAGGGTACAGGTCTTCACAACAAACTCCACTCGCTCCTCCATACGAACGTATTACGCGACTCATTCGAAAGTAAACTAACATACTTGCTCTGAAGTCCAGTGGGGGACTCGGACCATGTCTAGAGAGTTTGTTTCGATGTGTTGGGGTCAATCAATCAATCGTTTATTTGCTTGAAACATTGTACAATTATGATGACAGTTCTAAAGTAGTCCACACATGTTTCGTCGGGTGTTTCAATAAATTAAAATGGCTGTGAGCCAGAGGGACCGAGGGGCCACACAGAGCTAGAAGCATTCAAATGAAGCGTTCCTCACCACTTCATGCGTGTGAAACAGCTCCGTCATCAGGCAGCGCGCTCGCAAGCTCTCGTCTCTGAATGTGCTAAAGTCCACCACTCTCTGCGCGCATTGCACACAAAGCGTTCGCTTGAGCCTGCCTCCACCGCACGGCTGCAACCACAAGGACAATTATTCATCAGGCATTCCATTCATTTCAATGTGTTAAGGTTGAAATAAAATTACTCATTAGCCCTGTAAAAATTAGAACAACTTGTAAGAACTGTAAATTATGTCATTTTAGTAATTAACCTATCTTACAAATGAAAGCTTAAAAATTACTCATTAACCAAATAGTTGATCTAGCCTAACTATTTGGTAACACCTCAGTGGTACTCATTAAAAGGAAAAAAAGTGTTTAAACTTCAAACTAGCAACTCCTAGCTGATAATGTTCGACAGCATGTCTAAGTATTTTATAATTTATCATTGTTTTTACTCACAAGTGTAGTAATTGTTGAATAGTGTGAAAGCAAAACAAACAGACACTTTTGATTTATAATATTAGTACTCTTATTATAGTTTATCAAAATAACAATATTACTTCACAGCTCACACACATAAAATTAATATACACATAAATAACATAGATACAAATATGCAACTTACGGGGAGCCCCACTAAATGTTGATATGCTTGTTCCAACTTGTGTTCACTCATCAGAAGCAGCTTGTTGCGGGACTCCAGGCATATCAGGCAGAGCTGTGCAAAGTGATGTAAGTATACGCATTTACACCCCACATTTACCACAATCCATCCACAAACAGATAAACACAGGTGCTTTCATGTATCAACAGGTCAACCTGCTACAATCTTATACTGCAATGACTTTAAGTAGAACAAAATGTACTATAAAATTTACCTATTAGTATAAGAATTACTCATTCAAAGTATAGAATATCAGAGTATGCATCATTATGGGGTTACTGCTTACCAGCACTGTTGCAGGGACGGCACCAGTGCGGATCTGAATTGAGCCACTTTCTGTTTTTACAATCTCATTGTCTAGAAAATGCTGTGAGCAGACCACAGCGCCGGCTGGCAGGAGAGCGTCTTGTTTGCCGAGGGCTCTGAGCCAAGCAGCACGGAGATGCACTTCTCTGGGGAACCTGAAATTATTCTTCTACTTTATTTAAGGGCCCATATAGTTTGCATTGTGATGCACTACGGCTCTTAGTGGTCTAACTTTGTAGATTTCCAACAGTTCTCCAAGAAATATTTTCAAAACTGTGTGCAATTTGATAATCCTCACATGGCCAGCGTGGTGGGTTATGGTGTAAACCTTCTCAATCTGGATGCTGACTCATGTTCGCAATGGCCAGCAATGGGTGATGATAATGGTAGTTTGCTGCTATTGCTATTAATTGTGAGTGCTATAATTTAATATGCGGAGGCCTAGGTTGAGTCCCGGCAAGGGTAACATGGAAATAAATATCATTTCTAAATTGGCTCTAGTCAGTTATATGCTAACATACACATAATAGGAGCTGCCAAAGCTAGCTAGCAGCTACTAAACTATAATGCATAGTAAAAAGGGTAATAAATATAAAACTCACTCGTGAAATGTAATGTCCTCGGATTCGGACACGATCTCCGCAGTGGTTCTGCAGAAGGGCACACAGCACCGCATTTCCAAATTTTTTAATTGTTTAACATGAAACTGTAACGCTAGTGGTATTCAATGGTGATTCAATGTACTTTTTTTTTATTTTATTTAACTGGTTTAACGGTTCAATGTACTCTTTGAATTTATACCACAGAACACTTATTACTCCTAACCCGTAGTAAATATCAGAGTAAATATGTTCTTCTCTTATCTATGGCCTTTAGTACTGCGGTTTGAGAGTAAATAATAGAAAAAAAAGCGCGGGAAACTTCTAATTTGGCGGACGTGTTAATTTTGGTTTCTTAGATTAATACTTGAAAAAGTGGATCAGTGGAGGTTTTTAGTGTATAAAAGTAGTTAAATAATAGTTACTAGATATTTATATTTTTATTTTAGTTAGTAAATAGTGTACATACATAATTTTGATTTGGTAAGTTTCTTATTAGTATGGGGGTTGATCCCCCGGATGACCCTGGACCTACAGGAGGTCCAGGGCCATACCCTGGTCCCCCTGTAGCATATAATGTTGTTATCGATGAGTCTTCTATGGACACGGAGGATGGTCTTATTAATCTCTCTGACAGAAAACGCTCTAAACCCCAAAAAAGATGCCGCCATTGCAAGTCTAAGAGAAGTCGGAATAAAGAAGGAAAATTAAATTCTCAAATATGTCAGTGTGATGACTCTGATGAAAAAAAGACCCCTATTGTTGCAGATAATGTTCAAAATGAGAAATATGTCTCACCTGTTAATACTGGTGCCCCCTCTACACAACCCATTAATTCGACAGGTTCCTCACAACCGCAAATAGCAAGAAAATATGTTAGCACTGATTCAGGACCTTTCACTGTCCACATCCAAAGAGTAACCGCATCACCTAATGATCCGGTTACTTTGCATCCTGTACAGTTTGGCAGAGATTTGAAAAAATTTAATATTAATAATATTGTAAATGGCAGCCTCAAACGTATAGGCAGAAATAGAGTTTCGATGGATTTTAACAATTATCAGGATGCCAATTTGTTTACAGAGAACTCACAAATAGCTAGTCTTTCCTACAAAGTTTTTATTCCCAGTTTCACTGTTACACGAGTAGGTATAGTAAAAGGTGTGCCCCAGGACTGGTCTGAGGAAGAAATTCAGGAAAACATCACTGTTCCTATGGGATGTGGTCAAATCATTAAGGTGAGGCGAATTAAAAGAAAAAATGTAACTGATGGTACAGCTATATTTTCTAACACTAACATGGTTGTATTGACGTTTGATGGTCAAATATTACCAAAAAGGGTGTACATGTGCTATACAGCTCTTTCGGTTGAATTATACATTTTTCCTACCATACAGTGCTATAATTGCTGCAAATTTGGACACACTAAGATACAATGCAGATCAAAGCCACGTTGCTTTAAATGTGGGGATGAACACCCCTCAGACACTTGTAGCGTTGTTTCTGAAAATGCTCATTGTTTTCACTGCAGTGGTCGCCACTTTGCCATTAGTAAATTATGTCCAGAATTCAATAGACAGCAAAAAATTAAAATTTCAATGGCCCAGAGCTGCATATCATATGCAGAGGCAGCTAAAATTCACCCCCCATCCTCAAAACCTTATGCTGATGTAACAGCTTCCTCTCCATCCCAATCTGGAAATAAAAATCATCCTACCTCAAACTCAAGTTCATATGTACCTCCTACACCAAACAGTTCTCATAAAAAAACTGTGTTTGTCCAACGTCGTGTTCCTCCTAAACAAACCGGAGGGTATGATCACACTATGCATGAATTGATTAACAATGAATATAATAATCATAACTCCCAAATACCTGATGGTTATGTATTGAAACACAGATCAAATACAATTCCTCAAAAATCTATAGCAGAATTAATTTTAGAACTTATTAAATTACTTTCTAATTCTAGTAATTCATTTTCTAGTGATAACTCTTTACCGCCCAACGCCGCCAACTCATTATTGACAGCTTTAAACCAAATCTTTAACTATGGACCACAAAATCCTACAGTGGAACTGCAGGAGTGCCATAAGTAAAAAAACTGATATTATTTACTTACTAAACAAATATAAACCTATGGTTATGTGTCTCTCTGAGACATGGCTGAAACCAGAGTTTCTTTTCAGGATCTCTGGTTTCGTTACTGTGAGAAATGATAGACTGGATGGGTATGGTGGAGTGGCCATACTCATTAACAAAGCTTTCTCCTATAAATTTTTTTCACTCCCTTCACTCAGTGATGGTATTAATGCCATTGCTGTAATTGTAAATAAAATTTGTATTATTTCTGTGTATATACCTCATCCTTCTTCTTCCTTATACAATGAGTTTAGTCAATTACTTACTACCCTACCTAGCCCCTTTTTAGTACTCGGGGATTTCAACTGTCATAATCAATCATGGGGCAGTTCTAGCACTAATTATTATGGTGAATTAATGACAGATATTTTAGACTCTCAAAACATATGTATATTGAACAATGGCACTCCAACTCGACATACTGGTCCTGGTGAAGGCCTGAGTGCTCCTGACTTGTCTCTTTGCTCTCCGAGTTTGGCGTCTTTGATATCTTGGAGTGTACTTGAACATTCTTATGGCAGTGATCATATACCAATTGTTCTTACTTTACCTATATCTTGCCCTCCTTCTAACCTACAACACAGTTCTAAATTAAAGCATAAACTACCAGATGACTGGAGTACATTTAAACATTATGTTGAACAAAAACTATCTAGCCTTCCTATTGTTAATGGTGGTAATGAAACAATATGTGCAGAGGAGTTTACTAAAATTTTAATTGAAGCTGCGAATGCTTTATTTCCATTAAGAAGTAATAAACAGGGTAAAATTCCATTTCCTCCTTGGTGGGATCACGAGTGCACTATAGCCATCAAGCAACGGAAGGAGGCTGAGAAAAAATATTGTTTTATGATGACTTCAGAGAATTTCGAAATTTATACCCAAATAGCCCGTTCCACTCGCAAGCTCCTCAAAAAAAAGAAATTTGAGGGTTGGAGACGATTTTGTGAGTCTTTAAATCCAGATATTTGCCCATCGGTAGTTTGGAAAAATATAAGAAGATTTAAATCAGGTTTCTATTCGTCTTCATCAGGTACATTATCTATTGAACTAGCCGACCAATTTATGGACAAGTTGGCTCCTGCATCTGCTCCCGACTTTAATAATACCCAGTGTTGTATACCTTACTCGGTAGCTTGTAGTTATACAGACCTTAATGCTCCCTTTTCTTTTTCTGAACTAAAAGGCGTGTTGTCTTATGTAAAAGATTCATCTCCAGGCGAAGATGGCATTACATACTCTTTCTTGATAAACTGCAGTGACGCTTCTTTGAACTACTATTTGAGTATTATTAATGCCATTATGTTGTCTGGTAATATTCCTTTTTCTTGGAAAACCCAAGCCATAATCCCTATACTAAAACCAAACAAACCAGCCTCCGATGTTTCTTCTTTTCGTCCAATAGCCCTATCCTCAGTTCTTGCCAAAATAGCTGAGCATCTTGTTAAAAACAGGTAGCGATGTGCCGAGTACGGCTTGACTCGAGTCAGACTCGATTCCTGCTATGGACTCGCATACTCGAGTACCAATTTATTTTGACTCGAGTACGCCGGACTCGATTCCGGTACTCGAGTCAAGACCGCTGACTCGATTCTATTATGCGAGTCCTACTCGAGTCTAGTATTCGAGTCCAAGTGACTCGAGTCTAGTATTCCAGTCCAAGTGACTCGAGTCTAGTATTCGAGTCCAACTGACTCGAGTCTAGTATTCGAGTCCAAGTGACTCGAGTCTAGTATTCGAGTCCAACTGACTCGAGTCTAGTATTCGAGTTGCTCACTCGCTTGACGCTTGTACTCAATCTCTGTTTACCTAAGCAATGAAGTGACGCCCTTTGACCGCCGAACCGCTATTCGCGGATTCGGTGGATCTGCGGACGGTCACGTGGGTGGTTCCGAATTGTACGGCGGGTCGCGCAATTATATGAGACTTTTGAGATAGCTTTTAGAACGCCACTTTCCTAAAGCTTATTTGATTCGTCTAGATGACGTGATGTTTGTACTGAATAAATAACTTGACTATCTTTTTAATAAGTAAAATGACTTGCAAAGTTAGTAACTAACTAAAAGAACAAATATCTGAAGTTCTTAAATAGCTTCTACAAATATATCTTTTTGTTGTGTAATAAAACAAATAGAACTTGATCTCATTTATGGTTCCTATTTTTTGTAATGTTTATGAATATTTTCATTTAAAATGTTTGATTTATTAACGTTGTGTCATTACTCAATATGCTAAACCTGTGTATGATGTTTACTCCTTTTCGACTTTTCCTTTTTGTTCTGAAATCCGTAACGAGTTCTGGACTCAAATTTCCAGACTCGAGTCTAGGACTCGAGTCTGGGAATCGAGTCTAGGGCTCTAGTCTGGGACTCGAGTCTGGGAATCGAGTCTCGGACTCGAGTCTGGGAATCGAGTCTAGGACTCGAGTCTGGGAATCGAGTCTAGGACTCGAGTCTAGATATCATTCGAATACCAAACGTAGAACTCGAGTACTGAGCTCGAATCGCGGAATCGAGTCATGATTCGAGTACCGTATAAAAAGACTCGAGTTGACTCGATTCTCCAAAACAGCGACTCGGCACATCACTAAAAACAGGTTAGAATTTTTCATTGAAAATAGTAACATTTTGACAGGCAATCAGCTGGGATTCAGAAAAGGCCGATATTAGTATTTTTGTTTCGGATATTCGGATAGCTTTCTCGAATAATAAGTCAGTTCTTGCGGCCTTTCTTGATATCAGCTCTGCGTATGATAATGTGTTGTTCTCAGTAATGCATAAAAAATTGCATGACCTTCATGTACCTCAATTATTAATTACATTTATCATTAATATGCTTTCTGAAAGGTGTATTAAATTAGACCTAAACAATGGTACCCAACTATCAAGGCTTGTATGGAGAGGCCTGCCCCAGGGGTCGGTCCTTAGTCCATTATTGTACAATGTATATACCTATGATTTAGAGACCTCCTTGAACTCAGATGTAAATGTCTTGCAATATGCTGATGACCTTCTTTTATACAATTCGGACATTTCTATAGAAAAAGCTAGTAGCTGCTTAACCACTAATCTTAATAAGCTAAATGATTGGTTAGATGTCAATGGACTGGAATTGTCTGTTGGTAAAAGCACCGTGGTTCTATTTTCTAGGCGGAGAATTATACCTGATTTCAGCGTACTTTATAGGGATAATCCTATTCCTGTAAAGTCTGAAACAAAATTCCTGGGAGTTATTTTAGATTCCAAACTTACTGGAGTACCTCACTGTGACTATATTGTAACTAAATGTGAAAGAAACTTAAACATGATCAGGTGTCTAACCGGTGTATGGTGGGGTGCCCATCCTTTGACCTTGCGTCTTATTTATAACGCCCTCATTCGTAGCTTACTAGATTATGCCACTTTTATTCTAGAACCCTATAATGCTGCTGCTCTTAGCAAATTAGATTGTGTGCAGGCTAAAGCTTTAAGGATCATCCTTGGAGCCATGAAATCTAGTCCTATTAACGCTATGCAAATAGAGTGTGTTGAACCACCTCTAAGTTTAAGACGTCAATTTCTATCTGATAGGTATTTATTTAAAGCCATGCAATTTTCTCATCATCCTTTACGTGATAAACTTCAACTCCTTTTGAATTTCATAGATACTTGTTCATACTGGTCCCGTAAATCTGCTCCCTGCCTTATTAAAAGCTATCGAATATTTTGCTCCATACAAGCGCCGATGTATAATACATATTGTTATCCCATTTTTGATTGTAAATTTAAAGCATTAATAATCTCTCCGAATGTTAGGATCAATCCAGATATTCCAAGAAACCAATTGGAAGCTCCTCAATATGTGAACATATTGAAAGAAAATGAATTTACGGATTTTCATTACATATATTGTGATGCTTCTAAGCATGCACCAGATGGCATGGTCGGAGTAGGAGTGTTCCATTTTCAGTATAATATTGTCCAAAAAATAAAACTACCTCCTGAATCATCTGTATTTACTGGAGAATGTCTTGGTCTGTTTAAATCTGTTGAATATATACTTCTTGCCAAACTTAAGAAATCTATTATATTTACGGACTCTATGAGTGCTCTGCAAGCTTTATCTAGGTTTCCATTTAAATCTGCTCAGATTAACCATGTTGTTATAAAAATAAGAAACCTCCTAGTTACGTGTAATGAAAGAGGCTATACAGTGGTGTTTTCCTGGGTACCAGGTCACTCTGGCATTTCGGGAAACGAACGTGCTGACCAGCTTGCTAACGAGGCTATTTCATGCGGAGATATGGCAGTTGCAGACTATTGTAACTCTGCCTATGATTTGTGTACATTACCAAAACAATCCCTTCAAGAATCTTGGAGAGTGGCTTGGGCGACCTCAAGCCAGTCAAAAGGTAGAACATATGCTAGGATTCAAAACTTTATTCCGTCAAAGCCATGGTTCTCACGTTTGAGGTTGGGCAGGAGGGTGACGTGTATCTTGACGCGTATGCGTTTGGGCCACGTTTGTTCACCTGTTCAACTGGCAAAATTTGGAATTGTGGATAGTGATTTGTGTGAATGTGGTGAGGTGGGTGACTTGAACCATATATTTTTAACATGCCCAGTATATAACAGGGATGCATTTTACCAGGGTCTTATTCAATGTCATATCCCACTTCCGACTTCTGTTGACATCCTCCTATCCTCTGATAAACCTTATGTATATAAACTTTTTTCCTCATTTATTTTACTTAATGATATTAAACTGTAAATATGTAGTTAGTTAGTATGAATATTCCATTTTATATTATTTTCTACCCTTTTCTGATCCTTCCCAAAATTCCGTATTTAAAAAAAAAAAATTTGATTTTACTATTATAAAATAAGTTTCTCCGTTTTAAAAAAAAAAAAAAATTTGACTATGGCTCAAACGCTCGACGCGCGGAGCCACTAAAAATGAAGAAGAAGAAGAGTAAATAATATGTTCCTTGGCTGTAGCACGCGTAGCGCGTCACCGACCAGGAAAAAAAGGCACGCGTGACCACAGAACACTTATTACTCCTAGCGGAGTGACGCGGCTGGCAGCAACTTTCAACTTTCCTCTCTGCCACAGAGTACATTGAATATCTCTCTGCTTTCCTCATAAGAGATTAGTTCACCTTCACAGGAATAATTAGTTAGTTACAGAGACATAACCACTACGTTTTCCTTTCCTCAGAGACAAGAAACCATAGATCAATATGTATGTCACCGTAAGATTGTATTTGTAAACTGGCGACACTCGACTGTCGACAGATTGTGTGGTAAAATAATAAATGATAATATAATAATAAAATAATAAATAATAATATAATCATAAAGGCCATAAAACAAAATAAGAAGAAGAACCGTTCAATGTTCTGAGTGGCTTTTGAAATATTCATTGCATAATGTATTTACGTTTCCCTGTCTCTTTCTTGCAGGTTAGATAGGGTTCGACAAATAATCAGCAGGGCGATCGCGTATCTTTTGCATCAATCATTGATACATCGCAATCACCTCTTATTGGTTAAAACTCTTTCACTATTGGACGAAATCCATTGACGCAGCAAGAATACCAAAAATTCAGCCAATCAGAGGTGATTGTGATGTATCAATGATTGATGCAAAAGATACGCGATCGCCCTGCAGGTATATAATATAATAATCAGGTATGAGTGCCCGACCGCAGGCTGAGCACTTACGTTCTATCGGGTACAATATATCGAGATAAAAGTGTTAGATTACAATTTTACGGTGACATGACTATAGTGTAACACAACATAATATTTAAACACTTTTGCTCTATGTCGCGTACTATCCGTGTTATTGTGTAGTCTGTGGTTATTGTGCGAATCGGTTGCCGCCACATTTTGAAATTAATTAATAGAGCACGAGACGTCTCGAACCCCCAGAACGAAAGTGACTTATCTAAAAAAATACAAATTGTGGTAAATGAGCAAAAAAGATTTTAAAAAGGTATCGTATTGAATATATTTAAATGCCTGTTTAAGACGCAAGATACAACAAATACTGATGGCATATTATGGAATCAGTCACCATTTTGCTATAAAGTTAAATAGATTTAGGGGCGCAAATTAAAATTTTAAGGGCGCAAATTAAAAAATTTATGTCAATGATTTGCAATAAAATGGCGCAATTTGAGATACGTCGATGTTATACACTGCCACCTGCGAGTACCTTTGACGCAATACTGATTCGTCCTTTTTTACACATAGGTGAAAAAACGCGATCAACTAAAGTGACCGATGTATACGCTGTTCCGATAAAACTCATAATTCGGGGTCTTTTATACCACAGGGTTTTAAGCTTATTTAGTAGTAAATAATCTCAATTTAAAGAAATTTTGAGTTAAAAGTCATTTTCATTCTAAGGGTGCGGTCTTGAAGTAAGGTGCGTAACCTAAGTGATTATTTTAAAACTGAGATTCATATCATTTTGTTAGTAATCAAAGGATATTATTGATACTCAACTATTGGAAAAATAGAAAGTGGTATCACATAGTGAATTCATACTTATCATTATTCATACTTAAGTTGTATTTAGTATTGATTATCGTGAGCAGTCAACTATCAATGACTATGTCGGAATAACTAAAAAAACAGTTTCATTTTGTCATTATTAAACTGTTTATTCCGATTTACCTAAATGATACCTACTTACTCGATGAATTAACCATTTCTTATCAATAGTTTAGCCATATTATCATATATTTTTATTGAGTTGATTGATTTATTTTACAGAGCCTTTAGCTCTTTAATACCTGTATTGGCAACACTTTAGGTCTAAAAACGTGCTGCTTAAGAGGCCGGGGAACGCCGCTAGCAACTTCTATTCGAACCGCAAATATAAATATGCCGGTATATTGCTATCTCTATTTGGCGGATGACACATGATCGCGTGCAAGCACGATAGCAATATGAGCGTAAAGAATTTGTTATACATTTAAGTCTTGTTCCGTGAATACCAAAAATGATGAATGAAAAATTGTTGCGTCTTTAACTTCGTGTTGTTATTCTGTAACTTGACAATATAGGCTATGTTCCTGATCAATTAGTACGTGTGATCTTCTTCTTCTTCTTCTTCGTGTCCTGGGTTATTTTCCGCACTTGAAGCGTAGTCGTCCGCTGTGCGTGAAATCCACTGGTGCGACTCCCTGCCGGATCATTCCATCCAGCCAAGCTCACTCCAGAATCCAAGCAGGCCGCCCAGGTCGGCGAGGACTTCCGGTAGTGTTGCTGGGGAGCCAATGTAGGCTTCTCGTTGGGTGGAAACACCGCTGCATTCGAGCAGCACGTGTTTTGGTGTCTCGTTGCTCTCCATGCAGGCTCTGCATAGAGGGCTGTCGGTGATACCTAGAGTAAATAGGTGTTTGTTTAAAGAGCAATGTCCTGTTATCATACCTACAACTGTCCTGAGTTTGACTCTGTTTAGTTGCAGAAGTTTTTTTGGTTAGTGGTTTATTAGGGCTGGGTATCGCCTCTTTTGTTTGTCTGCAGTCTGTAGTGTTTGCCCATAGTTCGGCATGTGTACTTACGGTTTGTTTTCTTACCCAGGTTTTGTATTCACTGAAGGGTATCGGGACGATCGGGTCGGGTCCCACTACCTTCTACCTATATATATCTACTAGATATAGAACAGATACTCAACATAAGACAGATCATCGAAAAAAGCTACGAATTCGACAAACCTGTAATTATCTGTTTCGTAGACTACAGCTAAGCGTTCGACTGTGTGGATTGGATTTGTTTGTGGAAAGTTCTGTCAGAACTAGGAGTGCCACAACACCTCGTTGCTCTCCTTAAATCACTATATATAACAACTGTCAAGGTTTCGTTAGGGTTGAAAAGACACTTTCTAAACCATTCCACTTTCATAAGGGGGTGCGACAGGGCTGCATATTGTCACCCATACTCTTCAACGTGTATGGGGAGTACATAATCCGTCGCACATGCGAATCCTGGGATGGTGGTATCACCATTGGGGGGACCAAAATCACTAATCTGCGTTATGCTGACGATACCACGTTATTTGCTTCGAGTGAAGCAGAAATGGTCGCCCTACTCAACAAACTAGAAAGTTCAAGCAAGGAACTCGGTCTCTCAATCAACCCAGCAAAATCTAAGATAATGATAGTGGACCGAAGTGGCAAAATAAATCGTACTGGAGCGCTCAAACTTGAAGTGGGCGATAATTTTGTATATCTTGGCTCTTGCATAACCAACAATGGTTCATCTGAACCAGAAGTGCGCAGGTGGATTGGCATGGCTAAAAATGCTGTCCCAGCTGTCGAAGATCTGGAGTAGCGATATATCGATACGCACTTTTATATGGCTCTGAGACATGGACTCTCCGATCTGCAGACCGCAAACGCATAGATGCCTTTGAGATGTGATGCTGGAGGAAAATGCTTAGGATACCCTGGACGGCTTTCAGAACCAACGCCTCCATCCTAAAGCAACTGAAGATTACCACCAGGCTATCTACCACATGCCTACGGAGAACCTTGGAGTACTTCGGACACATTGCCCACAGAAACCCTGACAACCTGGAGAAACTGCTACTAACGGGCAAAGTGGAAGTGGCAAAGAGGCTAAGAGGACGTAGCCCTATGCATTGGGCCGACCAAATAAGCACCACACTCGGCACACCTGTCCACGTTGCTCTGCACCATGCAACGGACAGACCAAGATGGCGCAACATCATAAAAGAAAAGATTCTCCGTGGCAAGGATCACGACCCTCAGCAGTGAGGCGGACGATGCATGGAGGAGGTGTTAGTTATATATGGATATTATTAGTATTGATTGTCGTGAACAGTCAACTATGAATTACTATGTCGGAATAAACAGTTTAATTTTGTTGTTATTAATCTGTTTATTCCGATTTAC
The DNA here is from genome assembly GCA_923060345.2 of Erebia aethiops. Taxonomy (NCBI): domain Eukaryota; kingdom Metazoa; phylum Arthropoda; class Insecta; order Lepidoptera; family Nymphalidae; genus Erebia; species Erebia aethiops. Next base: position 7,555,911 of record OV281084.1, on the reverse strand, counting down.
CATAAGATACATAATCGATGAATTAACCCTTTCCTATCAGTAGTTTAGGCATATTATCATATATTTTTATTCAGTTGATTGATATACATAATATATGACAGAGCCTTTATCTCTTTAATACCTGTATTGGCAACACATTAGTTTAATAATACTAAGTAGGAAAGGAAGGAATTTAAAAAGTTGTAATTTTTTTCTCAATTTATTGTAAAAACGAAACTTACGAACTAAATTCTTACTCTGAGTAGTCAGCGAATATATTGTTACAATTAAGATGCATCTAAGATTAGACAAAAACCCTATCAGCCTCTTCCACGAGCGAGCGAGCGGCTTGGCTTAGGCCCGGGCTCCAACAGAGCGGAGAGGAGACGAGAGGAGAGATGTTACTTAAAAAACCAATAGAATTTCGTTATTTCTACATCTCGTCTCCGCTCAGCTTCAGTGGATACCACTGAGCGGAGATGTATCAAATTTGCAAGCGCAACTTTAAAGTTCCTTAACTTTACCGACTTAACTTTACCGTAACTATATTATACCACCTGTTGTCTTAGATGGAACAGCTATACCTTACACTAATGCAGTTAAGGATCTTGGCCTTATTCTTGATAATTCTTTGTCTTGGGTTCCGCAAGTTACAGAGCTAAGTCGTAAGATCTTTGCTGCTGTTGGGTACTTGCGACGGTGGAAACATTTTTTACCGATTAAAACTAAGATCCTATTAGCTAGTACTCTGCTTTTACCCATTTTAGATTATGCGGATGTTTGTTATTTGGATTTATCTGAGACCATGCTCAATAAACTTGAAAGGCTGCAAAATGTTTGTATACGATTTATCTTTGGCTTACGCAAGTATGATCATATATCTGAATTTCGTGCTCAGTTAAAGTGGCTGCCAATTCGTTCCCGTAGAAACTTACATGCTCTTTCTCTCTTGTACTCCATATTATATTATCCTCAAACGCCACCTTACTTAAAAGAGCGGTTCAATTTTCTTGGCAGCAACGACTTGTCTATTTATTTGCGGTCTAAAGATGACAACAGATTGAGAATACCTTCTAGTCATACGGAGGTGTACGGGAATTCCTTCACAGTAAAGACGGTTAAGCTTTGGAACGTCCTACCGAGTGACATTAGACAATCGAAATCTATAAATATATTCAAGAATCGCTTAAAGGATCATTACTTATCTAGTGCTAGTATGCTATAGAATATTTAAGTATTGTGTATGTAGGTTTATATAGGTATATATTTATTTTTATATGTATTTATAAAATTATTTATGTATTATTAGTATGTAAAGTTTATGTAGTATATTATTATAGCTGTCTATATTGTTGCACTATCCCGCTCCTACCTTAAAGGTCCTTAATTAATGGGTTGTCTGGAGGAGATCACTTTTAGTGATAAGACCGCCCTTGCGCACTTTGTTTTGTTTTCTTTTCTTTTCTATGTATTTTTATGTCTTGTGTAGCAATAAAGAATTTATCTATCTATCTTTTTCATTTGTTGAGATATTTTAATCATTCTTTCATATTTTTGTTTTATTTTGTCTAAATTTGCATATTAAATTTTAAAAAATGGTTAACTGCTCCATTTGGTACTTACGAGTATAGCTCAGGTTTAGTACTTTTATTTCTGAATTTTCTCTATATATTTTATTTATATTTTATCATCATATATATATAGATGTGCTATAAAATTTGAAATGATTTCTACGCGTTCGTGCGCATGCGTGCCGCGTCTATGATGTGCAGGCTAGTGAGCAGCACTAACACCCTCCTCAGCACATTGGCTACTAAGCTGGACAGCCCTCTCTGGAGGTGCTGTAATGGTGCACACATTCTCGTTAGGAGGCCCCAACGAGCCTTGTAGATGTGTCGAGGCTTTAGGTATAAGCGTAGGTTAGGTTAGGTTAGGTATTTTGTTTTTGTTTTTTTTACTAACATAGGTTAAGACGTGATTTGTTATTAAAAAATTATGGGCTGGCAGTTTGTAGTTGCCTGAAATAAAAACTTATTTATTTATATATTTAAAATAGAAAATATTCCTTGGTACTCTGTAGGAGCTGGTAAAACTTTCATCGTCTAACTCATTAAAGAGAGTAAAAATTCTCCATGAATGGTATGGTACTCCAAATGACTTCTTCTCCAAAATCGATGTGTTCTTTTTTTAGGTGGTATAGTGCTATCAATTCTGCTTCTTCAGACTCTAGTTGTTCTTTTTCAAGTAAAAGAAGATACAGTTTTTGTAATAGTGACATGACTGAGACGCCTGCCTTTTGTGTCAGATCGCGCTAAACTGTGCGTCAACTCGACATGCAACGCCCGCTCTAGCCAGCACACATCTCCGCTCCGGCCTAGCCAGTACGCATCTCCGCACAGCTTCGGAGGATACACCCTAGCTGAAAAACATCTCTCGCTTAGCTCAGCTGTAGACATCTCCGCACATCTCCGCTCTGGTGGAAACCGGGCTTTACTCATCATATACACAGCGCGGTCACCACCAGCCGCGCCAGTATGTGCGCGGTGAAGTACGGCCGCAGCTCACCGCTGGACTTGAGTACTGCTTGGCGAAAGAGTTCAAAAAAAAGGGCGCTGCTATCGCTAGTTTTTCTTGAATCTAACCAGTAGACACAACCATAGTATGACATTTTTGATACTTAACTGATCTATGGTACTGATCGCGTCGGATGGGTGCAAAGATAAATAATAGCGTTTGTTTTTATTTTAACTATACAGCACGGGCTTAATTAACATGCAGTTTGATTTAGTTTTATTATAATGCACTGTGCACTGTGTTTAAAATCCGGAAAACTATCTACAACATACATAAAATTTGTACTTACATACAAAAGACTTTTCGCCAGTGTGAGTCCTCATGTGCTTCAATAAATTACTGTGTTCTGTACATTTGTAATTGCATAACTTATATGCAAAGGGCTTTTCGCCAGTGTGAGTCCTCATGTGACTCAGTAACGGACTGTTTTCTGTACATTTGTATTTGCATAACTTACATGCAAAGGGCTTCTCGCCAGTGTGAGTCCTCATGTACTTCACTAAACAACTGTTTTCTGTACATTTGTACTTGCATAACTAACAAGTAAAAGGCTTTTCGCCAGTGTGAGTCCTCATGTGCCTCACTAAACTACTGCTTTGTGTACATTTGTACTTGCATAACTTACAAGCATAAGGCTTTTCGCCAGTGTGAGTCCTCATGTGACTCACTAAACTACTGTTTACTGTACATTTGTACTTGCATAACTTACAAGCAAAAGGCTTCTCGCCAGTATGAGTCCTCATGTGCTTCACAAAATTACTGTTTTCTGTAAATTTGTACTTGCATAACTTACAAGCAAAAGGCTTCTCGCCAGTATGAGTCCTCATGTGCTTCACTAAACGACTGTTTTCTGTACATTTGTACTTGCATAACTTACAAGCATAAGGCTTTTCGCCAGTGTGAGTCCTCATGTGACTCACTAAACTACTGTTTTCTGTACATTTGTACTTGCATAACTTACAAGCAAAAGGCTTCTCGCCAGTATGAGTCCTCATGTGCTTCACTAAACGACTGTTTTCTGTACATTTGTACTTGCATAACTTACAAGCATAAGGCTTTTCGCCAGTGTGAGTCCTCATGTGACTCACTAAACTACTGTTTACTGTACATTTGTACTTGCATAACTTACAAGCAAAAGGCTTCTCGCCAGTATGAGTCCTCATGTGCTTCACTAAACGACTGTTTTCTGTACATTTGTACTTGCATAACTTACAAGCATAAGGCTTTTCGCCAGTGTGAGTCCTCATGTGCCTCACTAAACTACTGTTTACTGTACATTTGTACTTGCATAACTTACAAGCAAAAGGCTTCTCGCCAGTATGAGACCTCATGTGCCTCACTAAACTACTGTTTACTGTACATTTGTACTTGCATAACTTACAAGCAAAAGGCTTCTCGCCAGTATGAGTCCTCATGTGCCTCACTAAACTACTGTTTTCTGTACATTTGTACTTGCATAACTTACAAGCAAAAGGCTTCTCGCCAGTATGAGTCCTCATGTGATCCACTAAATGACTTTTTGCTGTACATTTGTACTCACATAACTTACATGCGAAGGGCTTTTCGCCAGTGTGAGTCCTCATGTGTCTCACTAAATTACTTTTTAATTTACATTTGTAGTTGCATAACTGACAGGCAATAGTGTGCATTGTCTTGGGGCTCGATAATGTATCTTTTTGATTCAATTTGCACTCTCTTATCTTGCATGATAAAGATTTTGCGAAAGCGTGCGCACGTATGTGTGAAACTAAGGAAGATTTTCGTTGAAACATCTTTTGGCAAACGTCACAGATATACTGTATCCGGTCAGTATAGTTTCCCAACTGTGTAACAAATATACCCGGGGAATGTCTACTTTGGTCGTTTTTGAAACGATTATTCCGTCTCGTTGTTCGATAATCGATACTATCACTTATTGTTGCCAACGATTCTTTTGGTATTAGTGCAGTGTCCTGGGATTTCCTTGAATGTTCGAGAACGTTTGCAATATTTTCGAAAGACAATATATCCCAATCATCGCTTGAATCGGTCGGATGTTCTTCGTTGCCGGGATTGGTCGCAAGTACCACAGGAGCGACTGAAACAAAAGAACACTCCATAATATTATCACTATCACTTCTTATAGACAGATACAAACTGGTCGGATTTTAATTTTAAGGGGTTGCATACGCAAAAGGTAGGAAAGCAAACCTTATGCTGCGACTATGTCCGTCCAGTCACACTTTGCATATATCAGTTATTATCTACACACAGGGATTCCCGAAGTTGGTTTCCCAGGGGTCGACATCATAGAAAAAATAAATACAGCTAGAAGGGAAATGCAGACGTTTCATGCGTGTCACACTCATGATTAAATGCTCATATTCCCGGTTGACCGAGTAGGTAGTTCACTACGCGTAGTCTTTTGAGAGTGTGCCGGCAACAATAGGTGCGATAAAAATTAAGAGAAATGCCGAGTTGTGCAATATTATCGTGCAGAAAAAGAATTAATTTATCAAGTATCAATCGAGGAGGTATTTCTTTTCACCGGTGAGTCGAAATTATATCTAATTACTTTATAATTTACAATCTAAAATTATTAATCTCTATAAATCATTGCTTTACGCCATTATTGCAACACGTAAGCAAAATATACATTGATCGCTAAACTCGCACATTGTCCATGCAACCATCGTGTTTATTTGCAATGTATCTTGTTCACTGATGCTTTATCGCCACAATATTTGGACCTTTCACCGAGTTAGGAGTCATGAGTACAACTCTTTCCGTAGGGTTGTGCTCATGTTTTCAGTTCATATAATTGACAGTCTGTCAATTATCGACTAAATTTTCTAATCGTATACATTTAAGTAAAATCGTAAACGTGAATCGATAATTATTATTATAAGCTTTTATTTAACTTGCAATGTATGTTTGTTCGAGTGGAATCTTGCTACTCAATTTTGAAGCAGATATCTTCAACCGATTGAGCTGAAATTTTGTATACAGGTTTAGTTTGGATGACAATGCATAGTTAGCTGTGTGACGTCATTCTAAATCCAACATGGCGGAACATCCTAGATGGCATACTAGTTATTTTTAATGAACTCCTACAATATGGGTATCAAAATAATAATGAAATGGCTTGCTGAGAATAACTCGAAAAATAAAGTGACGCCACTCTAAACTCTCTTTTAGTTTTCCTAAGGAACCTGGCATCAAAGAAAAATGGATTGATGCTCAACGGTAGTACTATATGCTCAATACATTTCAATGAAAACGATTTTATTATAAAATCTGGTAAAAGATACCTTAAACCAGGAGCAATCCCGAGAGATTTTTTTTTACATATTATTATTTCAAGCTCTACGGTACGTTTTGTAAATTTTTCCTCAATATTTTTAGGATTCTGTAGTATCTACCTTATGCGTGTTAAATTTACACTTGACCAGTTTTGGTAATTTGGGACAAACCAATAAACCAACAAACCAACAAACAAACACACTTTCGCATTTATAATATTAGTATGATACCTACATTTATGGAAGCAAACGATATTTTTTCAATAAGAAGTTTATTTTTTTATTTGTGGTTATTATTTATAGTTTATACCAAATTAATGAGTTTAAAACACAAACGAATTTACGCAAGTGAAGAAGAAGTGTTCATATCTTTTTGACGACACTATACAACTAATATAAAATTTATTTTTACTAGTCAATGTTACTAGTACTTGTAATACTGTTTAAAAGATGCATTTACGGTATTCAACATAACATAACAGAAAAATCGTAATTTTATTGTAAACTGACTTTGACTGTCTTTTCTGTAAAAAAACATTAATTTCAATCTACAGACTTTTTGTTTTGAAGGCCCTATATTCGGTGACATAAACTAGTTAGACAAAACCGAGATTCTAATAATCACTAATAATGAGGGTCGTTATTTATATTTTCTGCGGAAATACCTACATAAGTACATGTAAATCAAAAAATAATATCAAATCCTAAACTTGGCCCCATTAGAAATTAAATTAAATGAAATTATTATTCCTCATTTCATTAGAAATGGAACTCAAAACTATGTAATACCTACTGTCAAAAACATGTTTAAAAAGATTCAAAATCGAGAACATCACATCCCTAGGTATGCAAAAGTCTACTTCAGTCGTAGTTACAGGAAATTGAACCTTATGAGCACTATTTATAAGGCGTTAGAGCTAGCATCAAATACCCACGCCATCTAGTGGTTAGTAGGCTAACTTGTACGTAAGTTATAAGTAATAAAGGAATCACATATGTTTACTAAGTGGTAGATATAAAAAGAGACTTTATCATCATTGCGTAAGATTTAAATCAAAAACGATGATGTTTGGATTATAAACTTCTTTTGATTTCAAACCAAAGAACCTATTACAGTGACTCTTTGTTTGTGTAATAAAATACGATTAATTTTACAATGTGTGAGTGCGGCGACATCGGTTCCCGAGTAAAGTTTGTGTAAGGGCCATTCCATCTCCCTTTGTCTATTCCGTGGGTATAACGATATCTGTCCCAAAATAGGATCTATTACAAGGTGTGTAGAGTTAATTGTCTCACCTGAAGCTTGATAGCGGTCTTCCGAACACGCCGGCTCGCAAGTGTGCCTGAAAGGATATCATTTTATTTATAACTTGGATGACTTCCTCCACGTGGATTTAGGTTTTAAAATCTCTATGGAACTATTTGATTTTGCAGAGTAAAGAGTATTCCCATTTCACACTCCAGTCTCCAGGTATTCAACTATTTATTTTATTTTCAAAAAATCTCACAAAATATTAGAGCTACAAAAACTTTCAATGGCGAAAATTATCTACATTAAATAATCTACCAAATGGCATTTAAATCATTATGATAGGATAAATAGTTTTGGAAATATGCCGGTTTATTTTGCGTATTTGTTTTTTTTAAATCGTGCCAGTTTCTTGTGCTTTACACGAAATGTATAAGACCTATGAAAAATACGACAAGAACAAAATGAAAGCTCATAAAATCATCTACAAAATGCTTTTCATTTCACTTCAATAGACCGAATACCTTCGGAAATATGACGATCGAAAACGTGCATGACAGAAAAATATTTGACAATAATTTTGACTTTGTACCTACTGATTTTATTTGATAATGATCGATGCTATACAATAAACTAATAGTAATAATCATATTTTAATATTAAATTTCACTTTTCCCGGTTACATGAAAAGTTCAAAAATGTACCATTTTTCACAAATAGCCTTTACTCGCAAAATCTGTTCTTAATGTGAAAGTAAAACAAATGAAACTTTAAATAACAAAAGAAGTGTAGTAAGTAGATTTTAAAATAAAAACATATTTTTTTAATTAGGGACCTTTTTTTCATGTTCCGCTAAATATGCCAGTGAGTTTATTTTCGAAATTATTATCGATTATTATTAGAGTGCTATCAATATGAACTAAAAAAACTATTTTGTAGGTAATTTAACTATGTTTATTACTGCTTTAATCAGTTTTTCCTAACTCTGTTATTTTTATTTCGGAAATTAAAAACAACGTACACGGTATATATTATTTTCGTTATCTTATACAATAGATAGGCATATCTCCAAAACTATTACACTTGTCAAAATGAAATAAATATCATTTTATAGCTAATTTAATAACCTTTAATTTTTAAATTACATTACAAAAAGCCATACATGAATAATATTACCTTTCCATGCACAAAGGGTTATCATATCTCCGAAACTATTAGTCTTATCGAAATGAACCAAGATATTATTTTGTAGATAATTTAATGTAGATAATTTTCGCCATTGAAAGTTTTTTTGCAGCTCTAATATTTTTTGAGAAAATTACAAAAAACTGCGGTCGAGGAGACGTTTGAGGAGGTAGGGGGGGAAGCCCGCGGCCTAGAGTTGGGACCTCAAGGAACACTTATGCCAAAAATCACATTAACATTTTTTGTAGGGTCAATGTTTATTAGTCCCGTACCGTAGCGTACCGTAGCTACCGACCGTTAGCGGGCTGCATAGCCCGCTAACGGTCGGTAGCGGTCTAACTCCAGTGGAATGTACGTACTCTCGCTTCATCGGCGCCTGTGTTTCGCCCTCGACTTCGGCCGCGACTGGCGTGTCCACGAGAGCCTCGCAGCAGTCGCGTTCATCATATGCGCAGGCTACAGTGTCGGCATGTTCGAGTTCCCGTTTCACCGCGACTGCGACATCAGTCGCGTCAGTCGCAGTCGCAGCCGCGACAGTCGCAGTCGCGTCTAGTGCTGTGTCCACATCGCAGCGGTCGGGCTCAATGTCAGACGGCAGCGGGCGCTTGTAGCGGCTTAGCAATGCCACATGTCGTCTCGTTATCTGAAACGAGTTCATTACCCTTGCCACAACATGCCAAGCCATTCGAGCGTCGAAACACACAGGCGTTACACTAACATGGATCTCCTTTGCCAAATTAAATTCAGTGGTACAGAATTTGAAACACTAAATCAACGGCGTTTGGGTGCATTTCAGTCTGACGCCAAAATGTTTAGGCACTCGCATATACTCAATGTCGTGGCTGTGATTTAAAATCTTACGGTAAGGGTACAGGCCTTCACAACAAACTCCACTCGCTCCTCCATACGAACGTATTACGCGACTCATTCGAAAATAAACTAACATACAGTTTCCTGTGGGGGACTCGGACCATGCCTAGAGTTTGTTTCGATGTGTTGGTGTGTTTCAATAAATTAGAATGGCTGTGACCCACAGACGGGCCGAGATGCCGCACAAAGCTAGAAGCATTCAAATGAAGCGTTCCTCACCACTTCATGTGTGTGAAACAGCTCCGTCATCAGGCAGCGCGCTCGCAAGCTCTCGTCTCTGAGTGTGCTAAAGTCCACCACTCTCTGCGCGCATTGCACACAAAGCGTTCGCTTGAGCCTGCCTCCACCGCACGGCTGCAACCACAAGGACAATTATTCACCAGGCATTCCATTCATTTCAATGTGTTAAGGTTGAAATAAAATTACTCATTAGCCCTGTAAAAATTAGAACAACTTGTAAGAACTGTAAATTATGTCATTTTAGTAATTAACCTATCTTACAAATGAAAGCTTAAAAATTACTCATTAACCAAATAGTTGATCTAGCCTAACTATTTGGTAACACCTCAGTGGTACTCATTAAAAGGAAAAAAAGTGTTTAAACTTCAAACTAGCAACTCCTAGCTGATAATATTCGACAGCATGTCTAAGTATTTTATAATTTATCATTGTTTTTACTCACAAGTGTAGTAATTGTTGAATAGTGTGAAAGCAAAGCAAACAGACACTTTTGATTTATAATATTAGTACTCATTTATCAAAATAACAATATTACTTCACAGCTCACACACATAAAATTAATATACACATAAATAACATAGATACAAATATGCAACTTACGGGGAGCCCCACTAAATGTTGATATGCTTGTTCCAACTTGTGTTCACTCATCAGAAGCAGCTTGTTGCGGGACTCCAGGCATATCAGGCAGAGCTGTGCAAAGTGATGTAAGTATACGCATTTACACCCCACATTTACCACAATCCATCCACAAACAGATAAACACAGGTGCTTTCATGTATCAACAGGTCAACCTGCTACAATCTTATACTGCAATGACTTTAAGTAGAACAAAATGTACTATAAAATTTACCTATTAGTATAAGAATTACTCATTCAAAGTATAGAATATCAGAGTATGCATCATCAATAGCAGGAAAAATTTGTGCATACTAGCGCGGGCAGTGACGGGGCATTGCGGGCTGAACAGACATATGTTCAATCTAAAGCTCCGAGAAACAGACAAGTGCAGGCTTTGCTGTGAGGCGGAGGAAACGCCTCTGCACCTTGTCTGTTACTGCCCCGCGTTAATGCACAAACGCAGCCTCCTCCTAGGGAAACACCTTGTAGACCCTGAAGAGGCAAAAAACATCCCGGCCAAAAAGTTGCTGCTGTTTCTAGCGGCAAGCAACATTGGTCAGGAACTTTAGATAGTGGCGATCACAATAGATCGGCGACGGTCAAAGTGATACTGGGTCTCGCTACAGAGCCCTGCAAAGCCGCATCACCAAGAAGAGGAAGATGCATCATTATGGGGTTACTGCTTACCAGCACTGTTGCAGGGACGGCACCAGTGCGGATCTGAATTGAGCCACTTTCTGTTTTTACAATCTCATTGTCTAGAAAATGCTGTGAGCAGACCACAGCGCCGGCTGGCAGGAGAGCGTCTTGTTTGCCGAGGGCTCTGAGCCAAGCAGCACGGAGATGCACTTCTCTGGGGAACCTGAAATTATTCTTCTACTTTATTTAAGGGCCCATATAGTTTGCATTGTGATGCACTACGGCTCTTAGTGGTCTAACTTTGTAGATTTCCAACAGTTCTCCAAGAAATATTTTCAAAACTGTGTGCAATTTGATAATCCTCACATGGCCAGCGTGGTGGGTTATGGTGTAAACCTTCTCAATCTGGATGCTGACTCATGTTCGCAATGGCCAGCAATGGGTGATGATAATGGTAGTTTGCTGCTATTGCTATTAATTGTGAGTGCTATAATTTAATATGCGGAGGCCTAGGTTGAGTCCCGGCAAGGGTAACATGGAAATAAATATCATTTCTAAATTGGCTCTATTCAGTTAAATGCTAACATACACATAATAGGAGCTGCCAAAGCTAGCTAGCAGCTACTAAACTATAATGCATAGAAAAAAGGGTAATAAATATAAAACTCACTCGTGAAATGTAATGTCCTCGGATTCGGACACGATCTCCGCAGTGGTTCTGCAGAAGGGCACACAGCACCGCATTTCCAAATTTTTTAATTGTTTAACATGAAACTGTAACGCTACTCGCTAGTGGTATTCAATGGTGATTCAATGTACTTTTTTTATTTTTTATTTAACTGGTTTAACGGTTCAATGTACTCTTTGAATTTATACCACAGAACACTTATTACTCCTAACCCGTAGTAAATATCAGAGTAAATATGTTCTTCTCTTATCTATGGCCTTTAGTACTGCGGTTTGAGAGTAAATAATATGTTCCTTGGCTGTAGCACGCGTAGCGCGTCACCGACCAGGAAAAAAAGGCACGCGTGACCACAGAACACTTATTACTCCTAGCGGAGTGACGCGGCTGGCAGCAACTTTCAACTTTCCTCTCTGCCACAGAGTACATTGAATATCTCTCTGCTTTCCTCATAAGAGATTAGTTCACCTTCACAGGAATAATTAGTTAGTTACAGAGACATAACCACTACGTTTTCCTTTCCTCAGAGACAAGAAACCATAGATCAATATGTATGTCACCGTAAGATTGTATTTGTAAACTGGCGACACTCGACTGTCGACAGATTGTGTGGTAAAATAATAAATGATAATATAATAATAAAATCTATATATATAAAAATGAAACCCGTTTTCCTTGGTCACGGCATCACGCGTGAATGGCTGGACCGATTTCACTAATTCTTTTTTTATTGTATTTGTTATTATTAACCCGATTAAGTCTCAGGCTATCATTATTGGCAGTCCTAGGATGATCGTTCGAGTTGATTGGCAAAGTCTCCCTCCTATTTTATACAATGGTGTTACTATACCTTACTGTGCGTGTACTAAAGACCTTGGCATATATTTGGATAGGGATTTATCGTGGTCCACTCAAATTAAAGAGTTGAGTAAAAAAACATTTTTTGCAATGAGCTCCTTGCGCCGTCTTCGTTCTGTTCTGCCAATTCCAACCAAAGTTATGTTAGCACATTCCCTCCTACTTTCTATTCTCGATTATGCAGACGCAAGCTTTCTTAATTTGACTGAGGACCAACTTAACAAACTTGAGCGACTCCAAAATCTTGCTATTCGGTTCATATTCGGCCTTCGTAAATATGACCACGTATCTGAATTTCGTCAAAAGCTCAAGTGGCTTCCTATTCGCCGTCGCCGGGATCTTCATGTTCTTTCACTTCTGTACCGTGTGCTATTTGACCCAAAAACTCCCTCTTACCTGAAGGAGAAGTTTAAATTTCTGGGAGAGCAGTCCGAAATACGAACGGCCCGAACATTAACTCTGAGCATACCATCGCATAAGACTAAGTTTTATACGCAGTCTTTCACAGTGCAAGCTGTTTTATTATGGAATGCTCTCCCATTAAACATACGACAGTCAAAGTCACTGGAAATATTTAAAAAATCTGTTAAAATGTTTTATTTAACACCATAATATAGACGACTAGTTTTTAATTTTTTATTTAGTGTAATGTAAAATACATAATATATATTAGTTTATTTTGATATATTTATTATATGTATTATATTATTTATGTAACCGTTTATGTATTAGTATGTAGGTATTTGTTTGTATGTCTATACTAATACACCACCCGCAAGTTAATCTCCTCAACTTCTCCTAATCCTAAGGTTGCCTGGCAGAGATCGCTGCTAAGCGATAAGGCCGCCTTTTTGTATACTGCTTAGTGTTTTCTATGTATTTATTTGTGTCCTTTATATTTTTGTGTTGTGGTGTACCAAATAAAGAGTATTAATAATAATAATAATTATTATTAGGAGAAGGTTCTTACGGAAAAAAATATTAAGAAAATCTCTCAGAAATATTGAAAAATATACATTTAATTTTGCATACTAAGGCGGTACGAAGTTCGCCGGGTCAGCTAGTAATAAATAATAATATAATCATAAAGGCCATAAAACAAAATAAGAAGAAGAACCGTTCAATGTTCTGAGTGGCTTTTGAAATATTCATTGTATAATGTATTTACGTTTCCCTGTCTCTTTCTTGCAGGTTAGATAGGGTTCGACAAATAATCAGCAGGGCGATCGCGTATCTTTTGCATCAATCATTGATACATCGCAATCACCTCTGATTGGTTAAAACTCTTTCACTATTGGACGAAATCCATTGACGCAGCAAGAATACCAAAAATTCAGCCAATCAGAGGTGATTGTGATGTATCAATGATTGATGCAAAAGATACGCGGTCGCCCTGCAGGTATATAATATAATAATCAGGTATTACTGCCCGACCGCAGGCTGAGCACTTACGTTCTATCGGGTACAATATATCGAGATAAAAGTGTTAAATTACAATTTTACGGTGACATGACTATAGTATAACACAACATAATATTTAAACACTTTTGCTCTATGTCGCGTACTATCCGTGTTATTGTGTAGTCTGTGGTTATTGTGCGAATCGGTTGCCGCCACATTTTGAAATTAATTAATAGAGCACGAGACGTCTCGCACCCCCAGAACGAAAGTGACTTATCTAAAAAAATACAAATTGTGGTAAATGAGCAAAAAAGATTTTAAAAAGGTATCGTATTGAATATATTTAAATGCCTGTTTAAGACGCAAGATACAACAAATACTGATGGCATATTATGGAATCAGTCACCATTTTGCTATAAAGTTAAATAGATTTAGGGGCGCAAATTGAAATTTTAAGGGCGCAAATTAAAAAATTTATGTCAATGATTTGCAATAAAATGGCGCAATTTGAGATACGTCGATGTTATACACTGCCACCTGCGAGTACCTTTGACGCAATACTGATTCGGCCTTTTTTACACATAGGTGAAAAAACGCGATCAACTAAAGTGACCGATGTATACGCTGTTCCGATAAAACTCATAATTCGGGGTCTTTTATACCACAGGGTTTTAAGCTTATTTAGTAGTAAAAAATCTCAATTTAAAGAAATTTTGAGTTAAAAGTCATTTTCATTCTAAGGGTGCGGTCTTGAAGTAAGGTGCGTAACCTAAGTGATTATTTTAAAACTGAGATTCATATCATTTTGTTAGTAATCTAAGGATATTATTGATACTCAACTATTGGAAAAATAGAAAGTGGTATCACATAGTGAATTCATACTTAAGTTGTATTTAGTATTGATTATCGTGAGCAGTCAACTATCAATGACTATGTCGGAATAACTAAAAAAACAGTTTCATTTTGTCATTATTAAACTGTTTATTCCGATTTACCTAAATGATACCTACTTACTCGATGAATTAACCATTTCTTATCAATAGTTTAGGCATATTATCATATATTTTTATTGAGTTGATTGATTTATTTTACAGAGCCTTTAGCTCTTTAATACCTGTATTGGCAACACTTTAGGTCTAAAAACGTGCTGCTTAAGAGGCCGGGGAACGCCGCTAGCAACTTCTATTCGAACCGCAAATATAAATATGCCGGTATATTGCTATCTCTATTTGGCTGATGACACATGATCGCGTGCAAGCACGATAGCAATATGAGCGTAAAGAATTTGTTAAACATTTAAGTCTTGTTCCGTGAATACCAAAAATGATGAATGAAAAATTGTTGCGTTTTTAACTTCGTGTTGTTATTCTGTTACTTTGACAATATAGGCTATGTTCCTGATCAATTAGTACGTGTGATCTTCTTCTTCTTCTTCTTCGTGTCCTGGGTTATTTTCCGCACTTGAAGCGTAGTCGTCCGCTGTGCGTGAAATCCACTGGTGCGACTCCCTGCCGGATCATTCCATCCAGCCAAGCTCACTCCAGAATCCAAGCAGGCCGCCCAGGTCGGCGAGGACTTCCGGTAGTGTTGCTGGGGAGCCAATGTAGGCTTCTCGTTGGGTGGAAACACCGCTGCATTCGAGCAGCACGTGTTTTGGTGTCTCGTCGCTCTCCATGCAGGCTCTGCATAGAGGGCTGTCGGTGATACCTAGAGTAAATAGGTGTTTGTTTAAAGAGCAATGTCCTGTTATCATACCTACAACTGTCCTGAGTTTGACTCTGTTTAGTTGCAGAAGTTTTTTTGGTTAGTGGTTTATTAGGGCTGGGTATCGCCTCTTTTGTTTGTCTGCAGTCTGTAGTGTTTGCCCATAGTTCGGCATGTGTACTTACGGTTTGTTTTCTTACCCAGGTTTTGTATTCACTGAAGGGTATCGGGACGATCGGGTCGGGTCCCACTACCTTCTACCTATATATATCTACTAGATATAGAACAGATACTCAACATAACCTTGGAGTACTTCGGACACATTGCCCGCAGAAACCCTGACAGCCTGGAGAAACTGCTACTAACGGGCAAAGTGGAAGGAAAGAGGCCAAGAGGACGTAGCCCTATGCGTTGGGCCGACCAAATAAGCACCACACTCGGCACACCTGTCCACGTTGCTCTGCACCATGCAACGGACAGACCAAGATGGCGCAACATCATAAAAGAAAAGATTCTCCGTGGCAAGGATCACGACCCTCAGCAGTGAGGAGGACGATGCATGGAGGAGGTGTTAGTTATATATGGATATTATTGATACTGAACTATTGAAAAATTAGAAAGTGGTATCACATTGTAAGGTCATAGTTATTATTATTCATACATATTAGTATTGATTGTCGTGAACAGTCAACTATGAATTACTATGTCGGAATAAACAGTTTAATTTTGTTGTTATTAATCTGTTTATTCCGATTTACCATAAGATACATAATCGATGAATTAACCCTTTCCTATCAGTAGTTTAGGCATATTATCATATATTTTTATTCAGTTGATTGATATACATAATATATGACAGAGCCTTTATCTCTTTAATACCTGTATTGGCAACACATTAGTTTAATAATACTAAGTAGGAAAGGAAGGAATTTAAAAAGTTGTCATTTGTTTCTCAATTTATTGTAAAAACGAAACTTACGAACTAAATTCTTACTCTGAGTAGTCAGCGAATATATTGTTACAATTAAGATGCATCTAAGATTAGACAAAAACCCTATCAGCCTCTTCCACGAGCGAGCGAGCGGCTTGGCTTAGGCCCGGGCTGCAACAGAGCGGAGAGGAGACGAGAGGAGAGATGTTACTTAAAAAACCAATAGAATTTCGTTATTTCTACATCTCGTCTCCGCTCAGCTTCAGTGGATACCACTGAGCGCAACTTTAAAGTTCCTTATCTTTTTCATTTGTTGAGATATTTTAATCATTCTTTCATATTTTTGTATTATTTTGTCTAAATTTGCATATTAAATTTTAAAAAATGGTTAACTGCTCCATTTGGTACTTACGAGTATAGCTCAGGTTTAGTACTTTTATTTCTGAATTTTCTCTATATATTTTATTTATATTTTATCATCATATATATATAGATGTGCTATAAAATTTGAAATGATTTCTACGCGTTCGTGCGCATGCGTGCCGCGTCTATGATGTGCAGGCTAGTGAGCAGCACTAACACCCTCCTCAGCACATTGGCTACTAAGCTGGACAGCCCTCTCTGGAGGTGCTGTAATGGTGCACACATTCTCGTTAGGAGGCCCCAACGAGCCTTGTAGATGTGTCGAGGCTTTAGGTATAAGCGTAGGTTAGGTTAGGTTAGGTATTTTGTTTTTGTTTTTTTTACTAACATAGGTTAAGACGTGATTTGTTATTAAAAAATTATGGGCTGGCATTTACTAGTTGCCTGAAATAAAAACTTAATTATTTATATATTTAAAATAGAAAATATTCCTTGGTACTCTGTAGGAGCTGGTAAAACTTTCATCGTCTAACTCATTAAAGAGAGTAAAAATTCTCCATGAATGGTATGGTACTCCAAATGACTTCTTCTCCAAAATCGATGTGTTCTTTTTTTAGGTGGTATAGTGCTATCAATTCTGCTTCTTCAGACTCTAGTTGTTCTTTTTCAAGTAAAAGAAGATACAGTTTTTGTAATAGTGACATGACTGAGACGCCTGCCTTTTGTGTCAGATCGCGCTAAACTGTGCGTCAACTCGACATGCAACGCCCGCTCTAGCCAGCACACATCTCCGCTCCGGCCTAGCCAGTACGCATCTCCGCACAGCTTCGGAGGATACACCCTAGCTGAAAAACATCTCTCGCTTAGCTCAGCTGTAGACATCTCCGCACATCTCCGCTCTGGTGGAAACCGGGCTTTACTCATCATATACACAGCGCGGTCACCACCAGCCGCGCCAGTATGTGCGCGGTGAAGTACGGCCGCAGCTCACCGCTGGACTTGAGTACTGCTTGGCGAAAGAGTTCAAAAAAAAGGGCGCTGCTATCGCTAGTTTTTCTTGAATCTAACCAGTAGACACAACCATAGTATGACATTTTTGATACTTAACTGATCTATGATACTGATCGCGTCGGATGGTTGCAAAGATAAATAATAGCGTTTGTTTTTATTTTAACTATACAGCACGGGCTTAATTAACATGCAGTTTGATTTAGTTTTATTATAATGCACTGTGCACTGTGTTTAAAATCCGGAAAAGTATCTACAACGTACATAAAATTTGTACTTACATACAAAAGACTTTTCGCCAGTATGATTTCTCATGTGACTCAGTAAATTACTGTTTTCTGTACATTTGTAATTGCATAACTTACATGCAAAGGGCTTTTCGCCAGTGTGAGTCCTCATGTGACTCAGTAACGGACTGTTTTCTGTACATTTGTATTTGCATAACTTACATGCAAAGGGCTTCTCGCCAGTGTGAGTCCTCATGTACTTCACTAAACTACTGTTTTCTGTACATTTGTACTTGCATAACTAACAAGTAAAAGGCTTTTCGCCAGTGTGAGTCCTCATGTGCCTCACTAAACTACTGCTTTGTGTACATTTGTACTTGCATAACTTACAAGCAAAAGGCTTCTCGCCAGTGTGAGTCCTCATGTGACTCACTAAATGACTGTTTACTGTACATTTGTACTTGCATAACTTACAAGCAAAAGGCTTCTCGCCAGTGTGAGTCCTCATGTGCTTCACTAAACTACTGTTTTCTGTACATTTGTACTTGCATAACTTACAAGCAAAAGGCGTCTCGCCAGTATGAGTCCTCATGTGCTTCACTAAATCACTTTTTGCAGAACATTTGTAATTGCATAACTTGCAAGCAAATGGCTTTTCGCCAGTGTGAGTCCTCATGTGCTTCACTAAACTACTGTTTACTGTACATTTGTACTTGCATAACTTACAAGCAAAAGGCTTCTCGCCAGTATGAGTCCTCATGTGCATCACTAAATGACTGTTTTCTGTACATTTGTACTTGCATAACTTACAAGCAAAAGGCTTCTCGCCAGTGTGAGTCCTCATGTGACTCACTAAACTACTGTTTACTGTACATTTGTACTTGCATAACTTACAAGCAAAAGGCTTCTCGCCAGTATGAGTCCTCATGTGCTTCACTAAATGACTGTTTTCTGTACATTTGTACTTGCATAACTTACAAGCAAAAGGCTTCTCGCCAGTATGAGTCCTCATGTGCTTCACTAAACTACTGTTTAATGTACATTTGTACTTGCATAACTTACAAGCAAAAGGCTTCTCGCCAGTATGAGTCCTCATGTGCTTCACTAAACGACTGTTTTCTGTACATTTGTACTTGCATAACTTACAAGCAAAAGGCTTCTCGCCAGTATGAGTCCTCATGTGCTTCACTAAACTACTGTTTACTGTACATTTGTACTTGCATAACTTACAAGCAAAAGGCTTCTCGCCAGTATGAGTCCTCATGTGCTTCACTAAACTACTGTTTTCTGTACATTTGTACTTGCATAACTTACAAGCAAAAGGCTTCTCGCCAGTATGAGTCCTCATGTGCCTCACTAAACTACTGTTTACTGTACATTTGTACTTGCATAACTTACATGCGAAGGGCTTTTCGCCAGTGTGAGTCCTCATGTGACTTACTAAATTTCTTTTTAATTTACATTTGTAGTTGCATAACTGACAGGCAATAGTGTGCATTGTCTTGGGGTTCGATAATGTATCTTTTTGATTCAGTTTGCACTCTCTTATCTTGCATGATAAAGATTTTGCGAAAGCGTGCGCACGTATGTGTGAAACTAAGGAAGATTTTCGTTGAAACATCTTTTGGCAAACGTCACAGATATACTGTATCCGGTCAGTATAGTTTCCCAACTGTGTAACAAATATACCCGGGGAATGTCTACTTTGGTCGTTTTTGAAACGATCATTCCGTCTCGTTGTTCGATAATCGATACTATCACTTATTGTTGCCAACGATTCTTTTGGTATTAGTGCAGTGTCCTGGGATTTCCTTGAATGTTCGAGAACGTTTGCAATATTTTCGAAAGACAATATATCCCAATCATCGCTTGAATCGGTCGGATGTTCTTCGTTGCCGGGATTGGTCGCAAGTACCACAGGAGCGACTGAAACAAAAGAACACTCCATATTATTATCACTATCACTTCTTATAGACAGATACAAACTGGTCGGATTTTAATTTTAAGGGGTTGCATACGCAAAAGGTAGGAAAGCAAACCTTATGCTGCGACTATGTCCGTCCAGTCACACTTTGCATATATCAGTTATTATCTACACACAGGGATTCCCGAAGTTGGTTTCCCAGGGGTCGACATCATAGAAAAAATAAATACAGCTAGAAGGGAAATGCAGACGTTTCATGCGTGTCACACTCATGATTAAATGCTCATATTCCCGGTTGACCGAGTAGGTAGTTCACTACGCGTAGTCTTTTGAGAGTGTGCCGGCAACAATAGGTGCGATAAAAATTAAGAGAAATGCCGAGTTGTGCAATATTATCGTGCAGAAAAAGAATTAATTTATCAAGTATTAATCGAGGAGGTATTTCTTTTCACCGGTGAGTCGAAATTATATCTAATTACTTTATAATTTACAATCTAAAATTATTAATCTCTATAAATCATTGCTTTACGACATCATTGCAACACGTAAGCAAAATATACATTGATCGCTAAACTCGCACATTGTCCATGCAACCATCGTGTTTATTTGCAATGTATCTCGTTCACTGATGCTTTATCGCCACAATATTTGGACCTTTCACCGAGTTAGGAGTCATGAGTACAACTCTTTCCGTAGGGTTGTGCTCATGTTTTCAGTTCATATAATTGACAGTCTGTCAATTATCGACTAAATTTTCTAATCGTATACATTTAAGTAAAATCGTGAACGTGAATCGATAATTATTATTATAAGCTTTTATTTAACTTGCAATGTATGTTTGTTCGAGTGGAATCTTGCTACGCAATTTTGAAGCAGATATCTTTAACCGATTGAGCTGAAATTTTGTATACAGGTTTAGTTTGGATGACAATGCATAGTTAGCTGTGTGACGTCATTCTAAATCCAACATGGCGGAACATCCTAGATGGCAGACTAGTTATTTTTAATGAACTCCTACAATATGGGTATCAAAATAATAATGAAATGGCTTGCTGAGAATAACTCGAAAAATAAAGTGACGCCACTCTAAACTCTCTTTTAGTTTTCCTAAGGAACCTGGCATCAAAGAAAAATGGATTGATGCTCAACGGTAGTACTATATGCTCAATACATTTCAATGAAAACGATTTTATTATAAAATCTGGTAAAAGATAGCTTAAACCAGGAGCAATCCCGAGAGATTTTTTTTTACATATTATTTCAAGCTCTACGGTACGTTTTGTAAATTTTTCCTCAATATTTTTAGGATTCTGTAGTATCTACCTTATGCGTGTTAAATTTACACTTGACCAGTTTTGGTAATTTGGGACAAACCAATAAACCAACAAACAAACACACTTTCGCATTTATAATATTAGTATGATACCTACATTTATGGAAGCAAACGATATTTTTTCAATAAGAAGTTTATTTTTTTATTTGTGGTTATTATTTATAGTTTATACCAAATGAATGAGTTTAAAACACAAACGAATTTACGCAAGTGAAGAAGAAGTGTTCATATCTTTTTGACGACACTATACAACTAATATAAAATTTATTTTTACTAGTCAATGTTACTAGTACTTGTAATACTGTTTAAAAGATGCATTTACGGTATTCAACATAACATAACAGAAAAATCGTAATTTTATTGTAAACTGACTTTGACTGTCTTTTCTGTAAAAAAACATTAATTTCTATCTACAGACTTTTTGTTTTGAAGGCCCTATATTCGGTGACATAAACTAGTTAGACAAAACCGAGATTCTAATAATCACTAATAATGAGGGTCGTTATTTATATTTTCTGCGGAAATACCTACATAAGTACCTACATGTAAATCAAAAAATAATATCAAATCCTAAACTTGGCCCCATTAGAAATGAAATTAAATGAAATTATTATTCCTCATTTCATTAGAAATGGAACTCAAAACTATGTAATACCTACTGTCAAAAACATGTTTAAAAAGAGTCAAAATCGAGAACATCACATCCCTAGGTATGCAAGAGTCTACTTCAGTCGTAGTTACAGGAAATTGAACCTTATGAGCACTATTTATAAGGCGTTAGAACTAGCATCAAATACCCACGCCATCTAGTGGTTAGTAGGCTAACTTGTGCGTAAGTTATAAGTAATAAAGGAATCACATATGTTTACTAAGTGGTAGATATAAAAAGAGACTTTATCATCATTGCGTAAGATTTAAATCAAAAACGATGATGTTTGGATTATAAACTTCTTTTGATTTCAAACCAAAGAACCTATTACAGTGACTCTTTGTTTGTGTAATAAAATACGATTAATTTTACAATGTATGAGTGCGGCGACATCGGTTCCCGAGTAAAGTTTGTGTAAGGACCATTCCGTCTCCCTTTGTCTATTCCGTGGGTATATCGATATCTGTCCCAAAATAGGATCTATTACAAGGTGTGTAGAGTTAATTGTCTCACCTGAAGCTTGATAGCGGTCTTCCGAACACGCCGGCTCGCAAGTGTGCCTGAAAGGATATCATTTTATTTATAACTTGGATGACTTCCTCCACGTGGATTTAGGTTTTAAAATCTCTATGGAACTATTTGATTTTGCAGAGTAAAGAGTATTCCCATTTCACACTCCAGTCTCCAGGTATTCAACTATTTATTTTATTTTCAAAAAATCTCAAAAAATATATGAGCTACAAAAACTTTCAATGGCGAAAATTATCTACATTAAATAATCTACCAAATGGCATTTAAATCATTATGATAGGATAAATAGTTTTGGAAATATGCCGGTTTATTTTGCGTATTTGTTTTTTTTTAAATCTTGCCAGTTTCTTGTGCTTTACACGAAATGTATAAGACCTATGAAAAATACGACAAGAACAAAATGAAAGCTCATAAAATCATCTACAAAATGCTTTTCATTTCACTTCAATAGACCGAATACTTTCGGAAATATGACGATCGAAAACGTGCATGACAGAAAAATATTTGACAATAATTTTGACTTTGTACCTACTCATTTTATTTGATAATGATCGATGCTATACAATAAACTAATAGTAATAATCATAATATCTCTACAAAAAAACACCACACTCAGTAAACAATATATTATTATTTATATTCGTTCAAAGTTCTAACAACGATCGGGCGTCGCGTCGGCAGAAGAAAAACGAATAGGCTTTCGAACGGTGCGCGGGCGGCGCGTTAATTGAGATTCTGAGAGCTTTTGCCTAGCTCTAATAGTTTTCTAGAAAATATAGAAAACATAAAATTTTCAAAAATATTGTTTTCATGTTAACTATGACAGGTATAATACACTCGCCGGCATATTTAGCGGAACATAAAAAAAAGGTTTGATATCAGTATCATATAAGGTTGCTGGCTGGTTTATACGTCATTTAATTTAAAAAGAAATATTTTCAAATTAAGAAAACAACTGAACATCACATTTTATGCAATTGTTTTAATTTTATTCAAATACACCTTATATCGGGAGCTAACTTCGAGTATTTCTTCCTTCTGAGTTTGATTTAAAATTTCATTGAAATACTGTTTTTTGTTAGTTTTTTTTAATCGCGTATCTTTCTGGAGTTGATGACTGAATTATGCCTGACTTAGCCCCAACGGAGAATGCCAGGGCACTCGAAATGCGAAGAAATGGTCAAACCTACAGAGTGATATCCAGAGATCTTCGTCGACCAGTTTCAACGATCCATCGCAGTATCCAACGGTTCAGGGAGACCGGTACTTATGTGAGAAGAGCAGGACAAGGAAGAAAAAGACGCACTTCGAGTAGGGATGATCGTTTCATTCGGCTTCGTGTACGTAGGAACCCCCGTTTGACGGCCGTCCAAGCCCGACATGAGTTAGAAGCAGTGCGGGGTGTAACCGTAAGTGAGCGTACGATACGAAGAAGGCTCGAAGAAGCTGGTTTGGGTTCATTTGTGCCCGTCAAGGCTCCAAGGCTCGAGGTAAATCATCGTAGAAACAGGTTAACTTTTGCTCAAGAACATCGACTTTGGAACGCGGACCAATGGAGTAAGGTATTGTTTAGTGATGAGTGCAGAATTCTCTTAAATCAAATTGACGGCAGGCAAAGAATATACAGACGCAAAGGAGGACGATACATTCACACAAATTTTGAAACTACAGTTGCATACGGTGGTGGATGAATAATGGTTTGGGCGGGCATTTGTTTGGGAGCTCGCACAGACTTGGTAGTGATTGACAGAGGGAGTCTGACTGCAGACCGCTATATCAGAGAAGTTTTAGAAGAAAATGTCGTACCGTTCGCCCCATATATCGGTGACGATTTTGTTTTTATGCACGATAATGCTCGGCCGCATACCGCTCGGGTAACTCAAGCTTATCTTAATGATATGAATATCACTGTTATGGAGTGGCCGGCGAGATCACCGGATATGAACCCAATAGAGCACGTTTGGGACTTGCTGAAAAGAAAAGTTAAGTCCAGAATTCCAGCTCCTGCCAACGTGGGAGAACTGCGAATCGCCGTAGTTGAGGAATGGCGGAGACTATCCCAGGAGACCATCGATAACATAATTCTCAGTATGCCTAGACGGGTTATTACATTACAAAAAGCCATACATGAAAAATATTACCTTTCCATGCAAAAAGGGTTATCATATCTCCGAAACTATTAGTCTTATGGAAATGAACCAAGACATTATTTTGTAGATAATTTAATGTAGATAATTTTCGCCATTGAAAGTTTTTTTGCAGCTCCAATATTTTTTGAGAAAATTACAAAAAACTGCGGTCGAGGAGACGTTTGAGGAGGTAGGGGGGGAAGCCCGCGGCCTAGAGTTGGGACCTCAAGGAACACTTATGCCAAAAATCACATTAACATTTTTTGTAGGGTCAATGTTTATTAGTCCCGTACCGTATACCATACCGTAGCTACCGACCGTTAGCGGGCTGCATAGCCCGCTAACGGTCGGTAGCGGTCTAACTCCAGTGGAATGTACGTACTCTCGCTTCATCGGCGCCTGTGTTTCGGCCTCGGCTTCGGCCGCGGCTGGCGTGTCCTCGAGAGCCTCGCAGCAGTCGCGTTCATTACATGCCCAGGCTACAGTGTCGGCATGTTCGAGTTCACGTTTCACCGCGACTGCGACATCAGTCGCGTCAGTCGCAGTCGCAGCCGCGACAGTCGCAGTCGCGTCTAGTGCTGTGTCCACATCGCAGCGGTCGGGCTCAATGTCAGACGGCAGCGGGCGCTTGTAGCGGCTTAGCAATGCCACATGTCGTCTCGTTATCTGAAACGAGTTCATTACCCTTGCCACAACATGCCAAGCCATTCGAGCGTCGAAACACACAGGCGTTACACTAACATGGATCTCCTTTGCCTAATTAAACTCAGTGGTACTGAATTTGAAACACTAAATCAACGGCGTTTGGGTGCATTTCAGCCTGACGCCAAAATGTTTAGGCACTCGCATATACTCAATGTCGTGGCTGTGATTTAAAATCTTACGGTAAGGGTACAGGTCTTCACAACAAACTCCACTCGCTCCTCCATACGAACGTATTACGCGACTCATTCGAAAGTAAACTAACATACTTGCTCTGAAGTCCAGTGGGGGACTCGGACCATGTCTAGAGAGTTTGTGGTCAATCAATCAATCGTTTATTTGCTTGAAACATTGTACAATTATGATGACAGTTCTAAAGTAGTCCACACATGTTTCGTCGGGTGTTTCAATAAATTAAAATGGCTGTGAGCCAGAGGGACCGAGGGGCCACACAGAGCTAGAAGCATTCAAATGAAGCGTTCCTCACCACTTCATGCGTGTGAAACAGCTCCGTCATCAGGCAGCGCGCTCGCAAGCTCTCGTCTCTGAATGTGCTAAAGTCCACCACTCTCTGCGCGCATTGCACACAAAGCGTTCGCTTGAGCCTGCCTCCACCGCACGGCTGCAACCACAAGGACAATTATTCATCAGGCATTCCATTCATTTCAATGTGTTAAGGTTGAAATAAAATTACTCATTAGCCCTGTAAAAATTAGAACAACTTGTAAGAACTGTAAATTATGTCATTTTAGTAATTAACCTATCTTACAAATGAAAGCTTAAAAATTACTCATTAACCAAATAGTTGATCTAGCCTAACTATTTGGTAACACCTCAGTGGTACTCATTAAAAGGAAAAAAAGTGTTTAAACTTCAAACTAGCAACTCCTAGCTGATAATGTTCGACAGCATGTCTAAGTATTTTATAATTTATCATTGTTTTTACTCACAAGTGTAGTAATTGTTGAATAGTGTGAAAGCAAAGCAAACAGACACTTTTGATTTATAATATTAGTACTCATTTATCAAAATAACAATATTACTTCACAGCTCACACACATAAAATTAATATACACATAAATAACATAGATACAAATATGCAACTTACGGGGAGCCCCACTAAATGTTGATATGCTTGTTCCAACTTGTGTTCACTCATCAGAAGCAGCTTGTTGCGGGACTCCAGGCATACCAGGCAGAGCTGTGCAAAGTGTTGTAAGTATATGCATTTACACCCCACATTTACCACAATCCATCCACAAACAGATAAACACAGGTGCTTTCATGTATCAACAGGTCAACCTGCTACCATCTTATACTGCAATGACTTTAAGTAGAACAAAATGTACTATAAAATTTACCTATTAGTATAAGAATTACTCATTCAAAGTATAGAATATCAGAGTATGCATCATTATGGGGTTACTGCTTACCAGCACTGTTGCAGGGACGGCACCAGTGCGGATCTGAATTGAGCCACTTTCTGTTTTTACAATCTCATTGTCTAGAAAATGCTGTGAGCAGACCACAGCGCCGGCTGGCAGGAGAGCGTCTTGTTTGCCGAGGGCTCTGAGCCAAGCAGCACGGAGATGCACTTCTCTGGGGAACCTGAAATTATTCTTCTACTTTATTTAAGGGCCCATATAGTTTGCATTGTGATGCACTACGGCTCTTAGTGGTCTAACTTTGTAGATTTCCAACAGTTCTCCAAGAAATATTTTCAAAACTGTGTGCAATTTGATAATCCTCACATGGCCAGCGTGGTGGGTTATGGTGTAAACCTTCTCAATCTGGATGCTGACTCATGTTCGCAATGGCCAGCAATGGGTGATGATAATGGTAGTTTGCTGCTATTGCTATTAATTGTGAGTGCTATAATTTAATAAGCGGAGGCCTAGGTTGAGTCCCAGCAAGGGTAACATGGAAATAAATATCATTTCTAAATTGGCTCTAGTCAGTTATATGCTAACATACACATAATAGGAGCTGTCAAAGTTAGCTAGCAGCTACAAAACTATAATGCATAGAAAAAAGGGTAATAAATATAAAACTCACTCGTGAAATGTAATGTCCTCGGATTCGGACACAATCTCCGCAGTGGTTCTGCAGAAGGGCACACAGCACCGCATTTCCAAATTTTTTAATTGTTTAACATGAAACTGTAACGCTAGCTAGTGGTATTCAATGGTGATTCAATGTACTTTTTTTTTTTTTTATTTAACTGGTTTAACGGTTCAATGTACTCTTTGAATTTATACCACAGAACACTTATTACTCCTAACCCGTAGTAAATATCAGAGTAAATATGTTCTTCTCTTATCTATGGCCTTTAGTACTGCGGTTTGAGAGTAAATAATATGTTCCTTGGCTGTAGCACGCGTAGCGCGTCACCGACCAGGAAAAAAAGGCACGCGTGACCACAGAACACTTATTACTCCTAGCGGAGTGACGCGGCTGGCAGCAACTTTCAACTTTCCTCTCTGCCACAGAGTACATTGAATATCTCTCTGCTTTCCTCATAAGAGATTAGTTCACCTTCACAGGAATAATTAGTTAGATAAAGAGACATAACCACTACGTTTTCCTTTCCTCAGAGACAAGAAACCATAGATCAATATGTATGTCACCGTAAGATTGTATTTGTAAACTGGCGACACTCGACTGTCGACAGATTGTGTGGTAAAATAATAAATGATAATATAATAATAAAATAATAAATAATAATATAATCATAAAGGCCATAAAACAAAATAAGAAGAAGAACCGTTCAATGTTCTGAGTGGCTTTTGAAATATTCATTGTATAATGTATTTACGTTTCCCTGTCTCTTTCTTGCAGGTTAGATAGGGTTCGACAAATAATCAGCAGGGCGATCGCGTATCTTTTGCATCAATCATTGATACATCGCAATCACCTCTGATTGGTTAAAACTCTTTCACTATTGGACGAAATCCATTGACGCAGCAAGAATACCAAAAATTCAGCCAATCAGAGGTGATTGTGATGTATCAATGATTGATGCAAAAGATACGCGGTCGCCCTGCAGGTATATAATATAATAATCAGGTATTACTGCCCGACCGCAGGCTGAGCACTTACATTCTATCGGATACAATATATCGAGATAAAAGTGTTAGATTACAATTTTACGGTGACATGACTATAGTGTAACACAACATAATATTTAAACACTTTTGCTCTATGTCGCGTACTATCCGTGTTATTGTGTAGTCTGTGGTTATTGTGCGAATCGGTTGCCGCCACATTTTGAAATTAATTAATAGAGCACGAGACGTCTCGCACCCCCAGAACGAAAGTGACTTATCTAAAAAAATACAAATTGTGGTAAATGAGCAAAAAAGATTTTAAAAAGGTATCGTATTGAATATATTTAAATGCCTGTTTAAGACGCAAGATACAACAAATACTGATGGCATATTATGGAATCAGTCACCATTTTGCTATAAAGTTAAATAGATTTAGGGGCGCAAATTAAAATTTGAAGGGCGCAAATTAAAAAATTTATGTCAATGATTTGCAATAAAATGGCGCAATTTGAGATACGTCGATGTTATACACTGCCACCTGCGAGTACCTTTGACGCAATACTGATTCGTCCTTTTTTACACATAGGTGAAAAAACGCGATCAACTAAAGTGACCGATGTATACGCTGTTCCGATAAAACTCATAATTCGGGGTCTTTTAAACCACAGGGTTTTAAGCTTATTTAGTAGTAAAAAATCTCAATTTAATTCTAAGGGTGCGGTCTTGAAGTAAGGTGCGTAACCTAAGTGATTATTTTAAAACTGAGATTCATATCATTTTGTTAGTAATCTAAGGATATTATTGATACTCAACTATTGGAAAAATAGAAAGTGGTATCACATAGTGAATTCATACTTATCATTATTCATACTTAAGTTGTATTTAGTATTGATTATCGTGAGCAGTCAACTATCAATGACTATGTCGGAATAACTAAAAAAACAGTTTAATTTTGTCATTATTAAACTGTTTATTCCGATTTACCTAAATGATACCTACTTACTCGATGAATTAACCATTTCTTATCAATAGTTTAGGCATATTATCATATATTTTTATTGAGTTGATTGATTTATTTTACAGAGCCTTTAGCTCTTTAATACCTGTATTGGCAACACTTTAGGTCTAAAAACGTGCTGCTTAAGAGGCCGGGGAACGCCGCTAGCAACTTCTATTCGAACCGCAAATATAAATATGCCGGTATATTGCTATCTCTATTTGGCTGATGACACATGATCGCGTGCAAGCACGATAGCAATATGAGCGTAAAGAATTTGTTATACATTTAAGTCTTGTTCCGTGAATACCAAAAATGATGAATGAAAAATTGTTGCGTTTTTAACTTCGTGTTGTTATTCTGTTACTTTGACAATATAGGCTATGTTCCTGATCAATTAGTACGTGTGATCTTCTTCTTCTTCTTCTTCGTGTCCTGGGTTATTTTCCGCACTTGAAGCGTAGTCGTCCGCTGTGCGTGAAATCCACTGGTGCGACTCCCTGCCGGATCATTCCATCCAGCCAAGCTCACTCCAGAATCCAAGCAGGCCGCCCAGGTCGGCAAGGACTTCCGGTAGTGTTGCTGGGGAGCCAATGTAGGCTTCTCGTTGGGTGGAAACACCGCTGCATTCGAGCAGCACGTGTTTTGGTGTCTCGTCGCTCTCCATGCAGGCTCTGCATAGAGGGCTGTCGGTGATACCTAGAGTAAATAGGTGTTTGTTTAAAGAGCAATGTCCTGTTATCATACCTACAACTGTCCTGAGTTTGACTCTGTTTAGTTGCAGAAGTTTTTTTGGTTAGTGGTTTATTAGGGCTGGGTATCGCCTCTTTTGTTTGTCTGCAGTCTGTAGTGTTTGCCCATAGTTCGGCATGTGTACTTACGGTTTGTTTTCTTACCCAGGTTTTGTATTCACTGAAGGGTATCGGGACGATCGGGTCGGGTCCCACTACCTTCTACCTATATATATCTACTAGATATAGAACAGATACTCAACATAAGACAGATCATCGAAAAAAGCTACGAATTCGACAAACCTGTAATTATCTGTTTCGTAGACTACAGCTAAGCGTTCGACTGTGTGGATTGGATTTGTTTGTGGAAAGTTCTGTCAGAACTAGGAGTGCCACAACACCTCGTTGCTCTCCTTAAATCACTATATAACAACTGTCAAGGTTTCGTTAGGGTTGAAAAGACACTTTCTAAACCATTCCACTTTCATAAGGGGGTGCGACAGGGCTGCATATTGTCACCCATACTCTTCAACGTGTATGGGGAGTACATAATCCGTCGCACATGCGAATCCTGGGATGGTGGTATCACCATTGGGGGGACCAAAATCACTAATCTGCGTTATGCTGACGATACCACGTTATTTGCTTCGAGTGAAGCAGAAATGGTCGCCCTACTCAACAAACTAGAAAGTTCAAGCAAGGAACTCGGTCTCTCAATCAACCCAGCAAAATCTAAGATAATGATAGTGGACCGAAGTGGCAAAATAAATCGTACTGGAGCGCTCAAACTTGAAGTGGGCGATAATTTTGTATATCTTGGCTCTTGCATAACCAACAATGGTTCATCTGAACCAGAAGTGCGCAGGTGGATTGGCATGGCTAAAAATGCTGTCCCAGCTGTCGAAGATCTGGAGTAGCGATATATCGATACGCACTTTTATATGGCTCTGAGACATGGACTCTCCGATCTGCAGACCGCAAACGCATAGATGCCTTTGAGATGTGATGCTGGAGGAAAATGCTTAGGATACCCTGGACGGCTTTCAGAACCAACGCCTCCATCCTAAAGCAACTGAAGATTACCACCAGGCTATCTACCACATGCCTACGGAGAACCTTGGAGTACTTCGGACACATTGCCCGCAGAAACCCTGACAACCTGGAGAAACTGCTACTAACGGGCAAAGTGGAAGTGGCAAAGAGGCTAAGAGGACGTAGCCCTATGCATTGGGCCGACCAAATAAGCACCACACTCGGCACACCTGTCCACGTTGCTCTGCACCATGCAACGGACAGACCAAGATGGCGCAACATCATAAAAGAAAAGATTCTCCGTGGCAAGGATCACGACCCTCAGCAGTGAGGCGGACGATGCATGGAGGAGGTGTTAGTTATATATGGATATTATTAGTATTGATTGTCGTGAACAGTCAACTATGAATTACTATGTCGGAATAAACAGTTTAATTTTGTTGTTATTAATCTGTTTATTCCGATTTACCATAAGATACATAATCGATGAATTAACCCTTTCCTATCAGTAGTTTAGGCATATTATCATATATTTTTATTCAGTTGATTGATATACATAATATATGACAGAGCCTTTATCTCTTTAATACCTGTATTGGCAACACATTAGTTTAATAATACTAAGTAGGAAAGGAAGGAATTTAAAAAGTTGTAATTTTTTTCTCAATTTATTGTAAAAACGAAACTTACGAACTAAATTCTTACTCTGAGTAGTCAGCGAATATATTGTTACAATTAAGATGCATCTAAGATTAGACAAAAACCCTATCAGCCTCTTCCACGAGCGAGCGAGCGGCTTGGCTTAGGCCCGGGCTCCAACAGAGCGGAGAGGAGACGAGAGGAGAGATGTTACTTAAAAAACCAATAGAATTTCGTTATTTCTACATCTCGTCTCCGCTCAGCTTCAGTGGATACCACTGAGCGGAGATGTATCAAATTTGCAAGCGCAACTTTAAAGTTCCTTAACTTTTTCATTTGTTGAGATATTTTAATCATTCTTTCATATTTTTGTTTTATTTTGTCTAAATTTGCATATTAAATTTTAAAAAATGGTTAACTGCTCCATTTGGTACTTACGAGTATAGCTCAGGTTTAGTACTTTTATTTCTGAATTTTCTCTATATATTTTATTTATATTTTATCATCATATATATATAGATGTGCTATAAAATTTGAAATGATTTCTACGCGTTCGTGCGCATGCGTGCCGCGTCTATGATGTGCAGGCTAGTGAGCAGCACTAACACCCTCCTCAGCACATTGGCTACTAAGCTGGACAGCCCTCTCTGGAGGTGCTGTAATGGTGCACACATTCTCGTTAGGAGGCCCCAACGAGCCTTGTAGATGTGTCGAGGCTTTAGGTATAAGCGTAGGTTAGGTTAGGTTAGGTATTTTGTTTTTGTTTTTTTTACTAACATAGGTTAAGACGTGATTTGTTATTAAAAAATTATGGGCTGGCAGTTTGTAGTTGCCTGAAATAAAAACTTATTTATTTATATATTTAAAATAGAAAATATTCCTTGGTACTCTGTAGGAGCTGGTAAAACTTTCATCGTCTAACTCATTAAAGAGAGTAAAAATTCTCCATGAATGGTATGGTACTCCAAATGACTTCTTCTCCAAAATCGATGTGTTCTTTTTTAGGTGGTATAGTGCTATCAATTCTGCTTCTTCAGACTCTAGTTGTTCTTTTTCAAGTAAAAGAAGATACAGTTTTTGTAATAGTGACATGACTGAGACGCCTGCCTTTTGTGTCAGATCGCGCTAAACTGTGCGTCAACTCGACATGCAACGCCCGCTCTAGCCAGCACACATCTCCGCTCCGGCCTAGCCAGTACGCATCTCCGCACAGCTTCGGAGGATACACCCTAGCTGAAAAACATCTCTCGTTTAGCTCAGCTGTAGACATCTCCGCACATCTCCGCTCTGGTGGAAACCGGGCTTTACTCATCATATACACAGCGCGGTCACCATCAGCCGCGCCAGTATGTGCGCGGTGAAGTACGGCCGCAGCTCACCGCTGGACTTGGGTACTGCTTGGCGAAAGAGTTCAAAAAAAAGGGCGCTGCTATCGCTAGTTTTTCTTGAATCTAACCAGTAGACACCCCCATAGTATGACATTTTTGATACTTAACTGATCTATGATACTGATCGCGTCGGATGGTTGCAAAAATAAATAATAGCGTTTGTTTTTATTTTAACTATACAGCACGGGCTTAATTAACATGCAGTTTGATTTAGTTTTATTATAATGCACTGTGCACTGTGTTTAAAATCCGGAAAACTATCTACAACATACATAAAATTTGTACTTACATACAAAAGACTTTTCGCCAGTGTGAGTCCTCATGTGCTTCAATAAATTACTGTGTTCTGTACATTTGTAATTGCATAACTTACATGCAAAGGGCTTTTCGCCATTGTGAGTCCTCATGTGACTCAGTAACGGACTGTTTTCTGTACATTTGTATTTGCATAACTTACATGCAAAGGGCTTCTCGCCAGTGTGAGTCCTCATGTACTTCACTAAACAACTGTTTTCTGTACATTTGTACTTGCATAACTAACAAGTAAAAGGCTTTTCGCCAGTGTGAGTCCTCATGTGCCTCACTAAACTACTGCTTTGTGTACATTTGTACTTGCATAACTTACAAGCATAAGGCTTTTCGCCAGTGTGAGTCCTCATGTGACTCACTAAACTACTGTTTACTGTACATTTGTACTTGCATAACTTACAAGCAAAAGGCTTCTCGCCAGTATGAGTCCTCATGTGCTTCACAAAATTACTGTTTTCTGTACATTTGTACTTGCATAACTTACAAGCAAAAGGCTTCTCGCCAGTATGAGTCCTCATGTGCTTCACTAAACTACTGCTTTGTGTACATTTGTACTTGCATAACTTACAAGCATAAGGCTTTTCGCCAGTGTGAGTCCTCATGTGACTCACTAAACTACTGTTTACTGTACATTTGTACTTGCATAACTTACAAGCAAAAGGCTTCTCGCCAGTATGAGTCCTCATGTGCTTCACAAAATTACTGTTTTCTGTACATTTGTACTTGCATAACTTACAAGCAAAAGGCTTCTCGCCAGTATGAGTCCTCATGTGCTTCACTAAACAACTGTTTTCTGTACATTTGTACTTGCATAACTAACAAGTAAAAGGCTTTTCGCCAGTGTGAGTCCTCATGTGCCTCACTAAACTACTGCTTTGTGTACATTTGTACTTGCATAACTTACAAGCATAAGGCTTTTCGCCAGTGTGAGTCCTCATGTGACTCACTAAACTACTGTTTACTGTACATTTGTACTTGCATAACTTACAAGCAAAAGGCTTCTCGCCAGTATGAGTCCTCATGTGCTTCACTAAACAACTGTTTTCTGTACATTTGTACTTGCATAACTAACAAGTAAAAGGCTTTTCGCCAGTGTGAGTCCTCATGTGCCTCACTAAACTACTGCTTTGTGTACATTTGTACTTGCATAACTTACAAGCATAAGGCTTTTCGCCAGTGTGAGTCCTCATGTGACTCACTAAACTACTGTTTACTGTACATTTGTACTTGCATAACTTACAAGCAAAAGGCTTCTCGCCAGTATGAGTCCTCATGTGCTTCACAAAATTACTGTTTTCTGTACATTTGTACTTGCATAACTTACAAGCAAAAGGCTTCTCGCCAGTATGAGTCCTCATGTGCTTCACTAAACTACTGTTTTCTGTACATTTGTACTTGCATAACTTACAAGCAAAAGGCGTCTCGCCAGTATGAGTCCTCATGTGCTTCACTAAATCACTTTTTGCAGAACATTTGTAATTGCATAACTTGCAAGCAAATGGCTTTTCGCCAGTGTGAGTCCTCATGTGACTCACTAAACTACTGTTTACTGTACATTTGTACTTGCATAACTTACAAGCAAAAGGCTTCTCGCCAGTATGAGTCCTCATGTGCTTCACTAAACTACTGTTTTCTGTACATTTGTACTTGCATAACTTACAAGCATAAGGCTTTTCGCCAGTGTGAGTCCTCATGTGCCTCACTAAACTACTGTTTACTGTACATTTGTACTTGCATAACTTACAAGCAAAAGGCTTCTCGCCAGTATGAGTCCTCATGTGATCCACTAAATGACTTTTTGCTGTACATTTGTACTCACATAACTTACATGCGAAGGGCTTTTCGCCAGTGTGAGTCCTCATGTGACTTACTAAATTTCTTTTTAATTTACATTTGTAGTTGCATAACTGACAGGCAATAGTGTGCATTGTCTTGGGGCTCGATAATGTATCTTTTTGATTCAATTTGCACTCTCTTATCTTGCATGATAAAGATTTTGCGAAAGCGTGCGCACGTATGTGTGAAACTAAGGAAGATTTTCGTTGAAACATCTTTTGGCAAACGTCACAGATATACTGTATCCGGTCAGTATAGTTTCCCAACTGTGTAACAAATATACCCGGGGAATGTCTACTTTGGTCGTTTTTGAAACGATCATTCCGTCTCGTTGTTCGATAATCGATACTATCACTTATTGTTGCCAACGATTCTTTTGGTATTAGTGCAGTGTCCTGGGATTTCCTTGAATGTTCGAGAACGTTTGCAATATTTTCGAAAGACAATATATCCCAATCATCGCTTGAATCGGTCGGATGTTCTTCGTTGCCGGGATTGGTCGCAAGTACCACAGGAGCGACTGAAACAAAAGAACACTCCATATTATTATCACTATCACTTCTTATAGACAGATACAAACTGGTCGGATTTTAATTTTAAGGGGTTGCATACGCAAAAGGTAGGAAAGCAAACCTTATGCTGCGACTATGTCCGTCCAGTCACACTTTGCATATATCAGTTATTATCTACACACAGGGATTCCCGAAGTTGGTTTCCCAGGGGTCGACATCATAGAAAAAATAAATACAGCTAGAAGGGAAATGCAGACGTTTCATGCGTGTCACACTCATGATTAAATGCTCATATTCCCGGTTGACCGAGTAGGTAGTTCACTACGCGTAGTCTTTTGAGAGTGTGCCGGCAACAATAGGTGCGATAAAAATTAAGAGAAATGCCGAGTTGTGCAATATTATCGTGCAGAAAAAGAATTAATTTATCAAGTATTAATCGAGGAGGTATTTCTTTTCACCGGTGAGTCGAAATTATATCTAATTACTTTATAATTTACAATCTAAAATTATTAATCTCTATAAATCATTGCTTTACGACATCATTGCAACACGTAAGCAAAATATACATTGATCGCTAAACTCGCACATTGTCCATGCAACCATCGTGTTTATTTGCAATGTATCTCGTTCACTGATGCTTTATCGCCACAATATTTGGACCTTTCACCGAGTTAGGAGTCATGAGTACAACTCTTTCCGTAGGGTTGTGCTCATGTTTTCAGTTCATATAATTGACAGTCTGTCAATTATCGACTAAATTTTCTAATCGTATACATTTAAGTAAAATCGTGAACGTGAATCGATAATTATTATTATAAGCTTTTATTTAACTTGCAATGTATGTTTGTTCGAGTGGAATCTTGCTACGCAATTTTGAAGCAGATATCTTCAACCGATTGAGCTGAAATTTTGTATACAGGTTTAGTTTGGATGACAATGCATAGTTAGCTGTGTGACGTCATTCTAAATCCAACATGGCGGAACATCCTAGATGGCAGACTAGTTATTTTTAATGAACTCCTACAATATGGGTATCAAAATAATAATGAAATGGCTTGCTGAGAATAACTCGAAAAATAAAGTGACGCCACTCTAAACTCTCTTTTAGTTTTCCTAAGGAACCTGGCATCAAAGAAAAATGGATTGATGCTCAACGGTAGTACTATATGCTCAATACATTTCAATGAAAACGATTTTATTATAAAATCTGGTAAAAGATACCTTAAACCAGGAGCAATCCCGAGAGATTTTTTTTTACATATTATTTCAAGCTCTACGGTACGTTTTGTAAATTTTTCCTCAATATTTTTAGGATTCTGTAGTATCTACCTTATGCGTGTTAAATTTACACTTGACCAGTTTTGGTAATTTGGGACAAACCAATAAACCAACAAACCAACAAACAAACACACTTTCGCATTTATAATATTAGTATGATACCTACATTTATGGAAGCAAACGATATTTTTTCAATAAGAAGTTTATTTTTTTATTTGTGGTTATTATTTATAGTTTATACCAAATGAATGAGTTTAAAACACAAACGAATTTACGCAAGTGAAGAAGAAGTGTTCATATCTTTTTGACGACACTATACAACTAATATAAAATTTATTTTTACTAGTCAATGTTACTAGTACTTGTAATACTGTTTAAAAGATGCATTTACGGTATTCAACATAACATAACAGAAAAATCGTAATTTTATTGTAAACTGACTTTGACTGTCTTTTCTGTAAAAAAACATTAATTTCTATCTACAGACTTTTTGTTTTGAAGGCCCTATATTCGGTGACATAAACTAGTTAGTCAAAACCGAGATTCTAATAATCACTAATAATGAGGGTCGTTATTTATATTTTCTGCGGAAATACCTACATAAGTACCTACATGTAAATCAAAAAATAATATCAAATCCTAAACTTGGCCCCATTAGAAATGAAATTAAATGAAATTATTATTCCTCATTTCATTAGAAATGGAACTCAAAACTATGTAATACCTACTGTCAAAAACATGTTTAAAAAGAGTCAAAATCGAGAACATCACATCCCTAGGTATGCAAGAGTCTACTTCAGTCGTAGTTACAGGAAATTGAACCTTATGAGCACTATTTATAAGGCGTTAGAACTAGCATCAAATACCCACGCCATCTAGTGGTTAGTCTCTTTTTAGACGCGGACTGTGCTGCTGGTTTTTTAGTGGGTATTCTGCTTCCATCTGTGAGTCCCACATACCCGCCTTGTGCGGGATGCGTAAATGCATTTTTCCAGCAAAAAAAAAAAAAAAAAAGGCTAACTTGTGCGTAAGTTATAAGTAATAAAGGAATCACATATGTTTACTAAGTGGTAGATATAAAAAGAGACTTTATCATCATTGCGTAAGATTTAAATCAAAAACGATGATGTTTGGATTATAAACTTCTTTTGATTTCAAACCAAAGAACCTATTACAGTGACTCTTTGTTTGTGTAATAAAATACGATTAATTTTACAATGTGTGAGTGCGGCGACATCGGTTCCCGAGTAAAGTTTGTGTAAGGGCCATTCCGTCTCCCTTTGTCTATTCCGTGGGTATAACGATATCTGTCCCAAAATAGGATCTATTACAAGGTGTGTAGAGTTGTCTCACCTGAAGCTTGATTGCGGTCTTCCGGAGACTCCGGCTCGCAAGTGTGCCTGAAAGGATATCATTTTATTTATAACTTGGATGACTTCCTCCACGTGGATTTAGGTTTTAAAATCTCTATGGAACTATTTGATTTTGCAGAGTAAAGAGTATTCCCATTTCACACTCCAGTCTCCAGGTATTCAACTATTTATTTTATTTTCAAAAAATCTCAAAAAATATTAGAGCTACAAAAACTTTCAATGGCGAAAATTATCTACATTAAATAATCTACCAAATGGCATTTAAATCATTATGATAGGATAAATAGTTTTGGAAATATGCCGGTTTATTTTGCGTATTTGTTTTTTTTTAAATCGTGCCAGTTTCTTGTGCTTTACACGAAATGTATAAGACCTATGAAAAATACGACAAGAACAAAATGAAAGCTCATAAAATCATCTACAAAATGCTTTTCATTTCACTTCAATAGACCGAATACTTTCGGAAATATGACGATCGAAAACGTGCATGACAGAAAAATATTTGACAATAATTTTGACTTTGTACCTACTCATTTTATTTGATAATGATCGATGCTATACAATAAACTAATAGTAATAATCATAATATCTCTATAAAAAAACACCACACTCAGTAAACAATATATTATTATTTATATTCGTTCAAAGTTCTAACAACGATCGGGCGTCGCGTCGGCAGAAGAAAAACGAATAGGCTTTCGAACGGTGCGCGGGCGGCGCGTTAATTGAGATTCTGAGAGCTTTTGCCTAGCTCTAATAGTTTTCTAGAAATTATAGAAAACATAGAATTTTCAAAAATATTGTTTTCATGTTAACTATGACAGGTATAATACACTCGCCGGCATATTTAGCGGAACATAAAAAAAAGGTTTGCTATCAGTATCATATAAGGTTGCTGGCTGGTTTATACGTCATTTAATTTAAAAAG
This sequence comes from Erebia aethiops, assembly GCA_923060345.2. Taxonomy (NCBI): domain Eukaryota; kingdom Metazoa; phylum Arthropoda; class Insecta; order Lepidoptera; family Nymphalidae; genus Erebia; species Erebia aethiops. Next base: position 7,516,758 of record OV281084.1, on the reverse strand, counting down.
AAATATTTTCAAATTAAGAAAACAACTGAACATCACATTTTATGCAATTGTTTTAATTTTATTCAAATACACCTTATATCGGGAGCGAACTTCGAGTATTTCTTCCTTCTGAGTTTGATTTAAAATTTCATTGAAATACTGTTTTTTGTTAGTTTTTTTTAATCGCGTATCTTTCTGGAGTTGATGACTGAATTATGCCTGACTTAGCCCCAACGGAGAATGCCAGGGCACTCGAAATGCGAAGAAATGGTCAAACCTACAGAGTGATATCCAGAGATCTTCGTCGACCAGTTTCAACGATCCATCGCAGTATCCAACGGTTCAGGGAGACCGGTACTTATGTGAGAAGAGCAGGACAAGGAAGAAAAAGACGCACTTCGAGTAGGGATGATCGTTTCATTCGGCTTCGTGTACGTAGGAACCCCCGTTTGACGGCCGTCCAAGCCCGACATGAGTTAGAAGCAGTGCGGGGTGTAACCGTAAGTGAGCGTACGGTACGAAGAAGGCTCGAAGAAGCTGGTTTGGGTTCATTTGTGCCCGTCAAGGCTCCAAGGCTCGAGGTAAATCATCGTAGAAACAGGTTAACTTTTGCTCAAGAACATCGACTTTGGAACGCGGACCAATGGAGTAAGGTATTGTTTAGTGATGAGTGCAGAATTCTCTTAAATCAAATTGACGGCAGGCAAAGAATATACAGACGCAAAGGAGAACGATACATTCACACAAATTTTGAAACTACAGTTGCATACGGTGGTGGATCAATAATGGTTTGGGCGGGCATTTGTTTGGGAGCTCGCACAGACTTGGTAGTGATTGACAGAGGGAGTCTGACTGCAGACCGCTATATCAGAGAAGTTTTAGAAGAAAATGTCGTACCGTTTGCCCCATATATCGGTGACGATTTTTTTTTATGCAGGATAATGCTCGGCCGCATACCGCTCGGGTAACTCAAGCTTATCTTAATGATATGAATATCACTGTTATGGAGTGGCCGGCGAGATCACCGGATATGAACCCAATAGAGCACGTTTGAGACTTGCTGAAAAGAAAAGTTAAGTCCAGAATTCCAGCTCCTGCCAACGTGGGAGAACTGCGAATCGCCGTAGTTGAGGAATGGCGGAGACTATCCCAGGAGACCATCGATAACATCATTCTCAGTATGCCTAGACGGGTACAAACTTTAATAAGAGCACGTGGAGGAAATACGCGATATTAATCACCATTTTTCTAAAGAGAATGCCAGATTTTGCCCCACCCATTTTCATAATTTACACAGAATGTAAACTTTTTAAAATTATCTTAGGAATTTATGACCACGTATGATTTAATAATTATTGATGAAATAGTTGCGGATTTTAAAATGTAAAAAAAAAGTAATTCAACTCCCTCGTCCACTTCCGGTTTCTCCTGCGGCAACTTGCATTACATTCTACGCATACACGACTAATAAAACTACGAGTTGTTCAGTTTTTTAAGTAAAAAAAAAACTCCTATTACATAAATCATACTACAGATCTTTGTTTAAATTCGTTATTTTGTGTTGTTAATTATTGAAAATGACACATAATTATTATTTTAATGTAAATAATAATGATTATTATTATAGTTGCATTAAAACCTTACCTTCGCATTCACGCATTTTTTACAACGAAACGTCATTGACAAAGTACCTATTTGAAGATGTCAATGTCATTGTGATCATTGTTTTAGTGGTTTTAGCTATGGGGTTTAGTGACATTGACTGTTTACTGCATGTTTACTGCTGTTTACCGTGGTTGTTTTGAATGTTTCACCAAGAACTTTTGCTATACTTTAATATGGATTCGATTTCGCCGACTTTACGCTATTTTCCATGGATGACTATTGCTTGCGATTTGGGCTACGACGTTGAGGTGCATAAATTGTCACCTGAGTGTAAACAGGATGCTAAGACATGTTTGTAATAACCTTGGTTGGGGTCACCATCAAAATGATATTGATGCACCGGCAGCATTTCTTGATAATGTAACGACTGATTACCTTAAATATGAAGATTAATAAATCAATAACAGTTGTTTTATTTCCAATTAGCTAGTCTACCATTTTATCATTAGAAAAGATAGCACAAGCTTATTAACTAGGTATCATACTTCAGGTAGACATCCAGCTACGCAGGCATTTGAGTATCCTACTTCATTTTAAAGCCATAAAATCTCTTGGCAAGAGCATTGTAACGTTACACAGCATTTTTTTACTTATTTCACAATAATTAAAAATGAATATACCTACCTAACCTCAAAATATTTTGAAACTTAAACTTAGTTTTAATAAAAAACCGCAAGAGTTAGAGGCTTAAAAATGTATGTTTGGTTATCAGGAATAAAAAATCTATTAAATCCTACATACGGCATGCTTGTACACGAATTTAAATAAGTGGGGTAAAGCTCCATACATAGTCTGGCATTTTCCTTTAATTAATTGTTATTTTAATATTAAATTTCACTTTTCCCAGTTACATGAGAAGTTCAAAAATGTACCATTTTTCACAAATAGCCTTTACTCGCAAAATCTGTTCTTAATGTGATCTCATTTTAAGTAAAACAAATGAAACTTTAAATATCAAAAGAAGTGTAGTAAGTAGATTTTAAAATAAAACCATATTTTTTTAATTAGGGACCTTTTTTTCATGTTCCGCTAAATATGCCGGCGAGTTTATTTTCGAAATTATTAGTGCTATCAATATGAACTAAAAAAACTATTTTGTAGGTAATTTAACTATGTTTATTACTGCATTAATCAGTTTTTCCTAACTCTGTTATTTTTATTTCGGAAATTAAAAACAACGTACACGGTATATATTATTTTCGTTATCTTATACAATAGGTAGGCATATCTCCAAAACTATTACACTTGTCAAAATGAAATAAATATCATTTTATAGCTAATTTAAATTTAATTTTTAAATTACTTTACAAAAAGCCATACATGAAAAATATTACCTTTCCATGCACAAAGGGTTATCATATCTCCGAAACTATTAGTCTTATCGAAATGAACCAAGACATTATTTTGTAGATAATTTAATGTAGATAATTTTTTGCCATTGAAAGTACCGTACCGTACCGTAGCTACCGACCGTTAGCGGGCTGCATAGCCCGCTAACGGTCGGTAGCGGTCTAACTCCAGTGGAATGTACGTACTCTCGCTTCATCGGCGCCTGTGTTTCGGCCTCGGCTTCGGCCGCGGCTGGCGTGTCCTCGAGAGCCTCGCAGCAGTCGCGTTCATTATATGCGCAGGCTACAGTGTCGGCATGTTCGAGTTCCCGTTTCACCGCGACTGCGACATCAGTCGCGTCAGTCGCAGTCGCAGTCGCGTCTAGTGCTGTGTCCACATCGCAGCGGTCGGGCTCAATGTCAGACGGCAGCGGGCGCTTGTAGCGGCTTAGCAATGCCACATGTCGTCTCGTTATCTGAAACGAGTTCATTACCCTTGCCACAACATGCCAAGCCATTCGAGCGTCGAAATACACAGGCGTTACACTAACATGGATCTCCTTTGCCAAATTAAATTCAGTGGTACAGAATTTGAAACACTAAATCAACAGCGTTTGGGTGCATTTCAGTCTGACGCCAAAATGTTTAGGCACTCGCATATACTCAATGTCGTGGCTGTGATTTAAAATCTTACGGTAAGGGTACAGGCCTTCACAACAAACTCCACTCACTCCTCCATACGAACGTATTACGCGACTCATTCGAAAGTAAACTAACATACAGTTTGCTCTGAAGTCCTGTGGGGGACTCGGACCATGCCTAGAGTTTGTTTCGATGTGTTGGTGTGTTTCAATAAATTAGAATGGCTGTGACCCACAGACGGGCCGAGGTGCCGCACAAAGCTAGAAGCATTCAAATGAAGCGTTCCTCACCACTTCATGTGTGTGAAACAGCTCCGTCATCAGACAGCGCGCTCGCAAGCTCTCGTCTCTGAGTGTGCTAAAGTCCACCACTCTCTGCGCGCATTGCACACAAAGCGTTCGCTTGAGCCTGCCTCCACCGCACGGCTGCAACCACAAGCACAATTATTCATCAGGCATTCCATTCATTTCAATGTGTTAAGGTTGAAATAAAATTACTCATTAGCCCTGTAAAAATTAGAACAACTTAAGAACTGTAAATTATGTCATTTTAGTAATTAATCTATCTTACAAATGAAAGCTTAAAAATTACTCATTAACCAAATAGTTGATCTAGCCTAACTATTTGGTAACACCTCAGTGGTACTCATTAAAAGGAAAAAAAGTGTTTAAACTTCAAACTAGCAACTCCTAGCTGATAATATTCGACAGCATGTCTAAGTATTTTATAATTTATCATTGTTTTTACTCACAAGTGTAGTAATTGTTGAATAGTGTGAAAGCAAAGCAAACAGACACTTTTGATTTATAATATTAGTACTCATTTATCAAAATAACAATATTACTTCACAGCTCACACACATAAAATTAATATACACATAAATAACATAGATACAAATATGCAACTTACGGGGAGCCCCACTAAATGTTGATATGCTTGTTCCAACTTGTGTTCACTCATCAGAAGCAGCTTGTTGCGGGACTCCAGGCATATCAGGCAGAGCTGTGCAAAGAGTTGAAAGTATATGCATTTACACCCCACATTTACCACAATCCATCCACAAACAGATACACACAGATGCTTTCATGTATCAACAGGTCAACCTGCTACAATCTTATACTGCAATGACTTTAAGTAGAACAAAATGTACTATAAAATTTACCTATTAGTATAAGAATTACTCATTCAAAGTATAGAATATCAGAGTATGCATCATTATGGGGTTACTGCTTACCAGCACTGTTGCAGGGACGGCACCAGTGCGGATCTGAATTGAGCCACTTTCTGTTTTTACAATCTCATTGTCTAGAAAATGCTGTGAGCAGACCACAGCGCCGGCTGGCAGGAGAGCGTCTTGTTTGCCGAGGGCTCTGAGCCAAGCAGCACGGAGATGCACTTCTCTGGGGAACCTGAAATTATTCTTCTACTTTATTTAAGGGCCCATATAGTTTGCATTGTGATGCACTACGGCTCTTAGTGGTCTAACTTTGTAGATTTCCAACAGTTCTCCAAGAAATATTTTCAAAACTGTGTGCAATTTGATAATCCTCACATGGCCAGCGTGGTGGGTTATGGTGTAAACCTTCTCAATCTGGATGCTGACTCATGTTCGCAATGGCCAGCAATGGGTGATGATAATGGTAGTTTGCTGCTATTGCTATTAATTGTGAGTGCTATAATTTAATATGCGGAGGCCTAGGTTGAGTCCCGGCAAGGGTAACATGGAAATAAATATCATTTCTAAATTGGCTTTTTTCAGTTATATGCTAACATACACATAATGTGCTGGAGCTGCCAAAGCTAGCTAGCAGCTACAAAACTATAATGCATAGAAAAAAGGGTAATAAATATAAAACTCACTCGTGAAATGTAATGTCCTCGGATTCGGACACGATCTCCGCAGTGGTTCTGCAGAAGGGCACACAGCACCGCATTTCCAAATTTTTTAATTGTTTAACATGAAACTGTAACGCTAGTGGTATTCAATGGTGATTCAATGTACTTTTTTTTTTTATTTAACTGGTTTAACGGTTCAATGTACTCTTTTTTTTTTTTTTTTATTTAACTGGTTTAACGGCTCTGGATTCCAGTCCTTCTGAGCCTAAAGTTCACAGAACAATATAAACATAAAATATTACCCTAGGCGGGCTGAAGTTACAATAACAAATTAACAAGTCTCACTATCACCTTTTTTTTCTGGTCGGTGCTATCACTCTATAGTCTATCTTTTAGCTTTGGTCACAAAAAGTCAAAAAATTACAAATAAGTTTGAAAAGTTTACATCGGTTCACTGTTTGTTGTTTTCATTGTTTTTATATATCTTGAGCACCAGAAATAAAGGAATATAATGGCCGGAAGAACTTTTTATCAGCTAATAAACTTTGAAGAGTATCAGGAACTTTGCCATCGTTAATATCTTGAATGGAGCTAATGAGTAGTAATCTATTTAGACCAAATTGACGGCATTGAAAAACAAGATGATTTAAGTCGCCATTCGTTTCGCCACAATATTCACAATCTGCATTTTCTTTCATTCCCAAGCGATGTAGGTGGGTGGCCACTCTGCTATGTCCAAATCTCATTCGGTTTATAGTCGTAATGAATTTTCTATTATTAATCCCTTTTTTATTATACCAAGGAGTGGCTGGCGGGCTTTTTTGTATTTCATAGTACCAAATTCCTTTGGACTTGCTTATTTCTTCCCAATATGACTTCCATAAAGATTTCAAATCATTGCTTAACAAGGCATATATATCTGTGAATGGTATTTCCAGCATTGAGGAGTGATCTAAACATGTTGATGAGTGTACATCTCTAGTAGCAACATCTGCTACCTCATTCCCAGTTATCCCAGAGTGTGAAGGGACCCACATAAAGGTAACAATCTTCTTTCTTTTATTAAGATTGTATAGCATATTTCTTATATTATATATAATGTAATTTTTTTTGTAATCTATTTTATTAGATTCAATAGCTAGTATAACACTTTTCGAATCAGTTACAATGAGAAACTGTGAATTCACAATATTATTAATGTACAAGAGAGATAAGTATATTGCATAACATTCTGCTGTAAAAATAGAGCATAAATTATGAATTTTAAAAGTTTTAGATATTTTCTTTTGTGAGTCATAAAAAGCTGAAGAAGTATGCTCTTCAGATTTTGAACCATCTGTATAAATTGTATAAAAGTGATTATCAGCTAAATATCTTAACATTTCCACTTGAGAATTCACTTTTTCTTGACATATAGTAACATTGACATTCATTAAAGCATCATATTCTAATTTATATAAAGGCCATGGTTTGCTTTTATACATATTTTTGGTTTGGGTCTGTGAGTATAAAACAATCCTTAGAATGTCTGGTAATCGACCAGATAAAAGCATATTTACATCAATGTAGCTATCATCAAAGTTAGCAACTTCATAGGGAAGTATTTTTCCTAAAACTAAACTATTTTTTGAACTTATTAATTTAACACAAAATCGTTCAGCAATTTCAAGTCTTCTTATTAAAAGTGGAGGAATACAACTTTCTACTTCCATTACATGAATTGGTGTAGAGCACATAGCCCCAGTTATTATACGCAAGGCTTTATTCTGAATTATGTCTAATTTCTTTAAAACCAATTTATTAGCATTTAAATATGCTAATGTGCTGTAATCAAAATGACTTCTAACTGTACTTTTATAAAGCATTGATAACAACTGTGGGTCAGCTCCCCAATGCACACCTGCTAACGATTTTAAAACATTCAGACTCCTAAAGGCATTTTTACATAGATTATTTACATGTCCTTGGAAAGTTAACTTCTGATCAAGCAATATTCCTAAAAATTTTTTTTCCAATAACCAAGGTAATCTTGTGTTATTATATTTTACAAAGTTATCACATGAATTATTTTTTTTGGAGAAAATTAGAGCTCCGCTTTTACTAGGACTGATATTTAATTTTAACTTATTTGAATAATAATCATGGACTTGTTCCAATGCTAAATTTAAATTATTTACAGCTATATTTACATCTTTATTTACAGTATATACAAGGAGATCATCAGCAAATTGCAGAAAGTTTATATTTCTATCTGTAATGTATTTACTTATTAAACATGTATATATATTATATAGCAAGGGAGATATAGTAGCACCCTGCATAGTGCCTTTGTATACATTTCTAGGACCATGTATAATGTTATTAAATTTAACATACATAGTTCGGTCATATAGAAAATTAAAAATCCATTTACATACTTTTCCAGGAATACCAATCTCACACAGAATATTGACCAGTATGGAAGGATCTACATTATCAAATGCACCTTGTATATCAAGAAATGCACAAACTGTGGTTGCATGACTGGCAAATGAATGATTTATATCTGAAATCAAAGAGGCAAAACTGTCTGCTGCACTTTTTCCTTTCCGGAAACCAAATTGCTGTTCAGGTAAAATATTATTTGCTTCTATGTAATAGTCTAATCTGTTTTTTAACATGTATTCAAATAATTTCCCTACACAAGAGGAAAGTGAAATTGGTCTGTAGGAGTTAAAGTCATGTTCTGATTTATCAGGTTTCAAAATAGGTATCACACATTGCGTTTTCCAAGACTTTGGAATACATTGATTATCCCAAAGCAAATTGAAGATTTTTAAGAGAGTTTTTTGTCCATTAACATGCATGTTGCTAATAAGTTTGTATGGAATATCATCTAACCCCGGAGTGGAATCTCTCCTTGATTGGATGGCTGCAGTAAATTCATGCCAAGTAAATGCTTTCAATAGAAAATAACTACTGTCACTACCTATATGATTAAATATTGAATTTAAATTTATAATATTGCTTTCTTTTTCAGATGGTACTACTGTGGGTGCATATTTATCTAAGAAAGAAGGAATCCAATCATCATTTTTTGATGGCTTATGTACAGGTATCCTCTTAAATCTCCTAATATAATTCCAGATATAACTTATTGGAGTATATCTATTAAATGAATCACAAATTCGTCTCCAACTTGCTTTCTTTTTTTCACTGATTAATCTCTTTTTAAAGGCATCAATTTTTTTATATTCTATGTAACTTTCTATTGTCGGGTTTAATTTATAAAATCTTAAAGCATTTTTACTTTTCTTTACAGCTTCCAAACAGTCTGCGTCCCACCAAGGAACTGGTTTTCTCATAACAAACATATTAGGTTTGGTAATTAAAGGTACACAATCTCTCCTTATTTCTAGAAGTAAAGTGCAAAAGTTTTCATAAGTAGCCAACAGATTAGATGTATCAATTGTGAAGTTTTCAAACGTTTTTTTTGTTTCAGCCTGGAACTTTGACCAGTCTGCTTTTTTATAATTAAAATGTTCACACGGTTCTCCTACATCATACTTTTCAACACAAGTATATAAGTCGACTATGGTTGGGTAGTGATAACTACCCATAGGATCATCGTATACATGCCAATCACATAAAGGAACTATAGAAGGACTAACACATGAAACATCAATAGAAGATTGATTAAAATTAATACTTCCTACTGTAGTTGGAGATCCGTTATTTAATATACAAAGATCGCATTCATCCAACATGTTATAAATATCAGTGCCTCTAGTTTTTGTTGTAAGACATCCAAAAGCAATATGATGAGCATTTAAGTCACCCGAAAGAAGAAGTGGCTTAGGTAAACTGTTTATAATTTGTTTTAATCTTCGGACCTTAAAGCGACCCCCACTGGGTGGAGCATAAACACATAAAATGGACATATTGCCTAGGCTTGTAGTAAGGGTTATAGCTACTGACTGCATATAATCATAGAACGGTGTAGGGACAACAAAATATTTGAAACTATTTTTAATTAAAATTGCTACTCCACCACGTCCATTTTTTCCATTCTGATTAATGAAATTGTAGTTAGGAATGTTGATAGCTCTATTTTCTCGCAGCCATGTTTCATTTAACAAGCAAATATCTATATCGTTCTTAACTAGGTAATTAATAAGCAAAGGTTTTTTATTATTAATAGATTGTATATTAAATTGTGAAATTCTAATAAATTGTTTATCCATTGTTTTTAAGATTATTAATAAGCATTTCTTTTACAACTGATGTAGTAAGTTTACGGCCTGAGTTACCCATGGCCACCAATGCTCCAATAAGTGCTTTCAAGATAGTATCATTTGTTATAATTTGTTCAATAAGAGTTTCATTATTATTAGTTGTGGTATTAGTTTGGGCAGTTTCTGTCTTTGATTTCTGTACTTTAGGAGTGTTATTAGGTTTAACTTGTGATTTATCTACTGTAACTGTATCTATTTTTGTTTGTTTATTCATTGCAGGGAAGTTTTCATTATAGTTGTTAAATAAATTTTGTATTTGTTTTGTTTGTAAAACTTTTGAATAAGAAGATTTATTATACTTTTCCTCCATTTTTTGTTTTTTTATCGGACAGTCTCTAGATATTGCAACGTGAGAGCCACCACAATTTATGCATTTAATTACCGCATTTTCCTCACATTCAGTGTAGCGATGCTCCTCTGCACATATAGAACATCGCTGCACTGACTTACAAATTCTTGCTCCGTGATTAAATTTGAAGCATTTATAACATTGTAAGAGCGGGGCAACATACTGATGCACCCTATATTGGAACAAGTCCAGATGTACATATTCAGGTAAGTTGGTTGATAGGAAAGTTATACTTACTGAACTAAACGGTTTAATTTGACCATTAACTTTCTTGGTGAAGCGACGCACAGCGACAACCTCATATTTTGATGATAGTTTTTTGAATAATTCCTCGTTACTTATACTTATGGGAACATATCTGAGTACCCCAATCGTTTCCACCGCACTTGCTGGTATGAATGCCTTATATTCGTATTTATCCAGGAAATTTTCATTTTTTAAAAAATCATTGGCGTTGATTGCTCGCGCGAACACCACCCCAACTTTAGATGCGTTTATTCGTCTTATATTAATTACTCCTTTAATTTCATTTTTAAAAACTCCCGCCAACATTAAGGGATTGGTATTGCCTAGTTTGACTCCTTCTTTACGACTCTCAATAAAAACCGTGTATTCAGACATTCCTACTGATTCAGGGAAAACTCTTTTATAATTTAATTTGTGGTATGGCTTGTAAAAATCGTCATTTTCCTGCTGCTGGTCTTGACTACGCCTCGGCGGTTTCCTTTTCCCGCCCGCGTCGTTATCCATGCCTGTGTTCAAACCGTCACTATCGGACGGCATTTTTCTTTATTTATAAATGAAAATTAATTAATTTTCCTGTAGAAGTCGAAAACAAAAGAAGTATTTTAAAATTTCAATTTAAAATACGCGCTTCTTGTTTCCCGCCAAAAACAAGACCTTCAATGTACTCTTTGAATTTATACCACAGAACACTTATTACTCCTAACCCGTAGTAAATATCAGAGTAAATATGTTCTTCTCTTATCTATGGCCTTTAGTACTGCGGTTTGAGAGTAAATAATATGTTCCTTGGCTGTAGCACGCGTAGCGCGTCACCGACCAGGAAAAAAAGGCACGCGTGACCACAGAACACTTATTACTCCTAGCGGAGTGACGCGGCTGGCAGCAACTTTCAACTTTCCTCTCTGCCACAGAGTACATTGAATATCTCTCTGCTTTCCTCATAAGAGATTAGTTCACCTTCACAGGAATAATTAGTTAGTTACAGAGACATAACCACTACGTTTTCCTTTCCTCAGAGACAAGAAACCATAGATCAATATGTATGTCACCGTAAGATTGTATTTGTAAACTGGCGACACTCGACTGTCGACAGATTGTGTGGTAAAATAATAAATGATAATATAATAATAAAATAATAAATAATAATATAATCATAAAGGCCATAAAACAAAATAAGAAGAAGAACCGTTCAATGTTCTGAGTGGCTTTTGAAATATTCATTGTATAATGTATTTACGTTTCCCTGTCTCTTTCTTGCAGGTTAGATAGGGTTCGACAAATAATCAGCAGGGCGATCGCGTATCTTTTGCATCAATCATTGATACATCGCAATCACCTCTGATTGGTTTGCCTGGTGGGAGGCTTCGGCCGTGGCTAGTTACCACCCTACCGGCAAAGACGTGCCGCCAAGCGATTTAGCGTTCCGGTACGATGCCGTGTAGAAACCGAAGGGGTATGGGTTTATTATAACTGCCATGCCCCTTACAGGTTAGCCCGCTACCATCTTAGACTGCATCATCACTTACCATCAGGTGAGATCGTAGTCAAGGGCTAGCTTGTAGTGGATAAAAAAAAAAAAAAAAAACTCTTTCACTATTGGACGAAATCCATTGACGCAGCAAGAATACCAAAAATTCAGCCAATCAGAGGTGATTGTGATGTATCAATGATTGATGCAAAAGATACGCGGTCGCCCTGCAGGTATATAATATAATAATCAGGTATTACTGCCCGACCGCAGGCTGTGCACTTACGTTCTATCGGGTACAATATATCGAGATAAAAGTGTTAAATTACAATTTTACGGTGACATGACTATAGTGTAACACAACATAATATTTAAACACTTTTGCTCTATGTCGCGTACTATCCGTGTTATTGTGTAGTCTGTGGTTATTGTGCGAATCGGTTGCCGCCACATTTTGAAATTAATTAATAGAGCACGAGACGTCTCGCACCCCCAGAACGAAAGTGACTTATCTAAAAAAATACAAATTGTGGTAAATGAGCAAAAAAGATTTTAAAAAGGTATCGTATTGAATATATTTAAATGCCTGTTTAAGACGCAAGATACAACAAATACTGATGGCATATTATGGAATCAGTCACCATTTTGCTATAAAGTTAAATAGATTTAGGGGCGCAAATTGAAATTTTAAGGGCGCAAATTAAAAAATTTATGTCAATGATTTGCAATAAAATGGCGCAATTTGAGATACGTCGATGTTATACACTGCCACCTGCGAGTACCTTTGACGCAATACTGATTCGGCCTTTTTTACACATAGGTGAAAAAACGCGATCAACTAAAGTGACCGATGTATACGCTGTTCCGATAAAACTCATAATTCGGGGTCTTTTATACCACAGGGTTTTAAGCTTATTTAGTAGTAAAAAATCTCAATTTAAAGAAATTTTGAGTTAAAAGTCATTTTCATTCTAAGGGTGCGGTCTTGAAGTAAGGTGCGTAACCTAAGTGATTATTTTAAAACTGAGATTCATATCATTTTGTTAGTAATCTAAGGATATTATTGATACTCAACTATTGGAAAAATAGAAAGTGGTATCACATAGTGAATTCATACTTAAGTTGTATTTAGTATTGATTATCGTGAGCAGTCAACTATCAATGACTATGTCGGAATAACTAAAAAAACAGTTTCATTTTGTCATTATTAAACTGTTTATTCCGATTTACCTAAATGATACCTACTTACTCGATGAATTAACCATTTCTTATCAATAGTTTAGGCATATTATCATATATTTTTATTGAGTTGATTGATTTATTTTACAGAGCCTTTAGCTCTTTAATACCTGTATTGGCAACACTTTAGGTCTAAAAACGTGCTGCTTAAGAGGCCGGGGAACGCCGCTAGCAACTTCTATTCGAACCGCAAATATAAATATGCCGGTATATTGCTATCTCTATTTGGCTGATGACACATGATCGCGTGCAAGCACGATAGCAATATGAGCGTAAAGAATTTGTTAAACATTTAAGTCTTGTTCCGTGAATACCAAAAATGATGAATGAAAAATTGTTGCGTTTTTAACTTCGTGTTGTTATTCTGTTACTTTGACAATATAGGCTATGTTCCTGATCAATTAGTACGTGTGATCTTCTTCTTCTTCTTCTTCGTGTCCTGGGTTATTTTCCGCACTTGAAGCGTAGTCGTCCGCTGTGCGTGAAATCCACTGGTGCGACTCCCTGCCGGATCATTCCATCCAGCCAAGCTCACTCCAGAATCCAAGCAGGCCGCCCAGGTCGGCGAGGACTTCCGGTAGTGTTGCTGGGGAGCCAATGTAGGCTTCTCGTTGGGTGGAAACACCGCTGCATTCGAGCAGCACGTGTTTTGGTGTCTCGTCGCTCTCCATGCAGGCTCTGCATAGAGGGCTGTCGGTGATACCTAGAGTAAATAGGTGTTTGTTTAAAGAGCAATGTCCTGTTATCATACCTACAACTGTCCTGAGTTTGACTCTGTTTAGTTGCAGAAGTTTTTTTGGTTAGTGGTTTATTAGGGCTGGGTATCGCCTCTTTTGTTTGTCTGCAGTCTGTAGTGTTTGCCCATAGTTCGGCATGTGTACTTACGGTTTGTTTTCTTACCCAGGTTTTGTATTCACTGAAGGGTATCGGGACGATCGGGTCGGGTCCCACTACCTTCTACCTATATATATCTACTAGATATAGAACAGATACTCAACATAACCTTGGAGTACTTCGGACACATTGCCCGCAGAAACCCTGACAGCCTGGAGAAACTGCTACTAACGGGCAAAGTGGAAGGAAAGAGGCCAAGAGGACGTAGCCCTATGCGTTGGGCCGACCAAATAAGCACCACACTCGGCACACCTGTCCACGTTGCTCTGCACCATGCAACGGACAGACCAAGATGGCGCAACATCATAAAAGAAAAGATTCTCCGTGGCAAGGATCACGACCCTCAGCAGTGAGGAGGACGATGCATGGAGGAGGTGTTAGTTATATATGGATATTATTGATACTGAACTATTGAAAAATTAGAAAGTGGTATCACATTGTAAGGTCATAGTTATTATTATTCATACATATTAGTATTGATTGTCGTGAACAGTCAACTATGAATTACTATGTCGGAATAAACAGTTTAATTTTGTTGTTATTAATCTGTTTATTCCGATTTACCATAAGATACATAATCGATGAATTAACCCTTTCCTATCAGTAGTTTAGGCATATTATCATATATTTTTATTCAGTTGATTGATATACATAATATATGACAGAGCCTTTATCTCTTTAATACCTGTATTGGCAACACATTAGTTTAATAATACTAAGTAGGAAAGGAAGGAATTTAAAAAGTTGTCATTTGTTTCTCAATTTATTGTAAAAACGAAACTTACGAACTAAATTCTTACTCTGAGTAGTCAGCGAATATATTGTTACAATTAAGATGCATCTAAGATTAGACAAAAACCCTATCAGCCTCTTCCACGAGCGAGCGAGCGGCTTGGCTTAGGCCCGGGCTGCAACAGAGCGGAGAGGAGACGAGAGGAGAGATGTTACTTAAAAAACCAATAGAATTTCGTTATTTCTACATCTCGTCTCCGCTCAGCTTCAGTGGATACCACTGAGCGCAACTTTAAAGTTCCTTATCTTTTTCATTTGTTGAGATATTTTAATCATTCTTTCATATTTTTGTATTATTTTGTCTAAATTTGCATATTAAATTTTAAAAAATGGTTAACTGCTCCATTTGGTACTTACGAGTATAGCTCAGGTTTAGTACTTTTATTTCTGAATTTTCTCTATATATTTTATTTATATTTTATCATCATATATATATAGATGTGCTATAAAATTTGAAATGATTTCTACGCGTTCGTGCGCATGCGTGCCGCGTCTATGATGTGCAGGCTAGTGAGCAGCACTAACACCCTCCTCAGCACATTGGCTACTAAGCTGGACAGCCCTCTCTGGAGGTGCTGTAATGGTGCACACATTCTCGTTAGGAGGCCCCAACGAGCCTTGTAGATGTGTCGAGGCTTTAGGTATAAGCGTAGGTTAGGTTAGGTTAGGTATTTTGTTTTTGTTTTTTTTACTAACATAGGTTAAGACGTGATTTGTTATTAAAAAATTATGGGCTGGCATTTACTAGTTGCCTGAAATAAAAACTTAATTATTTATATATTTAAAATAGAAAATATTCCTTGGTACTCTGTAGGAGCTGGTAAAACTTTCATCGTCTAACTCATTAAAGAGAGTAAAAATTCTCCATGAATGGAATGACTTCTTCTCCAAAATCGATGTGTTCTTTTTTTAGGTGGTATAGTGCTATCAATTCTGCTTCTTCAGACTCTAGTTGTTCTTTTTCAAGTAAAAGAAGATACAGTTTTTGTAATAGTGACATGACTGAGACGCCTGCCTTTTGTGTCAGATCGCGCTAAACTGTGCGTCAACTCGACATGCAACGCCCGCTCTAGCCAGCACACATCTCCGCTCCGGCCTAGCCAGTACGCATCTCCGCACAGCTTCGGAGGATACACCCTAGCTGAAAAACATCTCTCGCTTAGCTCAGCTGTAGACATCTCCGCACATCTCCGCTCTGGTGGAAACCGGGCTTTACTCATCATATACACAGCGCGGTCACCACCAGCCGCGCCAGTATGTGCGCGGTGAAGTACGGCCGCAGCTCGCCGCTGGACTTGAGTACTGCTTGGCGAAAGAGTTCAAAAAAAAGGGCGCTGCTATCGTTAGTTTTTCTTGAATCTAACCAGTAGACACAACCATAGTATGACATTTTTGATACTTAACTGATCTATGATACTGATCGCGTCGGATGGTTGCAAAGATAAATAATAGCGTTTGTTTTTATTTTAACTATACAGCACGGGCTTAATTAACATGCAGTTTGATTTAGTTTTATTATAATGCACTGTGCACTGTGTTTAAAATCCGGAAAACTATCTACAACGTACATAAAATTTGTACTTACATACAAAAGACTTTTCGCCAGTATGATTTCTCATGTGACTCAGTAAATTACTGTTTTCTGTACATTTGTAATTGCATAACTTACATGCAAAGGGCTTTTCGCCAGTGTGAGTCCTCATGTGACTCAGTAACGGACTGTTTTCTGTACATTTGTATTTGCATAACTTACATGCAAAGGGCTTCTCGCCAGTGTGAGTCCTCATGTACTTCACTAAACTACTGTTTTCTGTACATTTGTACTTGCATAACTAACAAGTAAAAGGCTTTTCGCCAGTGTGAGTCCTCATGTGCCTCACTAAACTACTGCTTTGTGTACATTTGTACTTGCATAACTTACAAGCAAAAGGCTTCTCGCCAGTGTGAGTCCTCATGTGACTCACTAAATGACTGTTTACTGTACATTTGTACTTGCATAACTTACAAGCAAAAGGCTTCTCGCCAGTGTGAGTCCTCATGTGCTTCACTAAACTACTGTTTTCTGTACATTTGTACTTGCATAACTTACAAGCAAAAGGCGTCTCGCCAGTATGAGTCCTCATGTGCTTCACTAAATCACTTTTTGCAGAACATTTGTAATTGCATAACTTGCAAGCAAATGGCTTTTCGCCAGTGTGAGTCCTCATGTGCTTCACTAAACTACTGTTTACTGTACATTTGTACTTGCATAACTTACAAGCAAAAGGCTTCTCGCCAGTATGAGTCCTCATGTGCATCACTAAATGACTGTTTTCTGTACATTTGTACTTGCATAACTTACAAGCAAAAGGCTTCTCGCCAGTGTGAGTCCTCATGTGACTCACTAAACTACTGTTTACTGTACATTTGTACTTGCATAACTAACAAGCAAAAGGCTTCTCGCCAGTATGAGTCCTCATGTGCTTCACTAAATCACTTTTTGCAGAACATTTGTAATTGCATAACTTGCAAGCAAATGGCTTTTCGCCAGTGTGAGTCCTCATGTGCTTCACTAAACTACTGTTTACTGTACATTTGTACTTGCATAACTTACAAGCAAAAGGCTTCTCGCCAGTATGAGTCCTCATGTGCATCACTAAACTACTGTTTTCTGTACATTTGTACTTGCATAACTTACAAGCAAAAGGCTTCTCGCCAGTATGAGTCCTCATGTGCTTCACTAAATGACTGTTTTCTGTACATTTGTACTTGCATAACTTACAAGCAAAAGGCTTCTCGCCAGTATGAGTCCTCATGTGCTTCACTAAACGACTGTTTTCTGTACATTTGTACTTGCATAACTTACAAGCAAAAGGCTTCTCGCCAGTATGAGTCCTCATGTGCTTCACTAAACTACTGTTTACTGTACATTTGTACTTGCATAACTTACAAGCAAAAGGCTTCTCGCCAGTATGAGTCCTCATGTGCTTCACTAAACGACTGTTTTCTGTACATTTGTACTTGCATAACTTACAAGCAAAAGGCTTCTCGCCAGTATGAGTCCTCATGTGCTTCACTAAACTACTGTTTACTGTACATTTGTACTTGCATAACTTACAAGCAAAAGGCTTCTCGCCAGTATGAGTCCTCATGTGATCCACTAAATGACTTTTTGCTGTACATTTGTACTCACATAACTTACATGCGAAGGGCTTTTCGCCAGTGTGAGTCCTCATGTGACTTACTAAATTTCTTTTTAATTTACATTTGTAGTTGCATAACTGACAGGCAATAGTGTGCATTGTCTTGGGGCTCGATAATGTATCTTTTTGATTCAGTTTGCACTCTCTTATCTTGCATGATAAAGATTTTGCGAAAGCGTGCGCACGTATGTGTGAAACTAAGGAAGATTTTCGTTGAAACATCTTTTGGCAAACGTCACAGATATACTGTATCCGGTCAGTATAGTTTCCCAACTGTGTAACAAATATACCCAGGGAATGTCTACTTTGGTCGTTTTTGAAACGATCATTCCGTCTCGTTGTTCGATAATCGATACTATCACTTATTGTTGCCAACGATTCTTTTGGTATTAGTGCAGTGTCCTGGGATTTCCTTGAATGTTCGAGAACGTTTGCAATATTTTCGAAAGACAATATATCCCAATCATCGCTTGAATCGGTCGGATGTTCTTCGTTGCCGGGATTGGTCGCAAGTACCACAGGAGCGACTGAAACAAAAGAACACTCCATATTATTATCACTATCACTTCTTATAGACAGATACACACTGGTCGGATTTTAATTTTAAGGGGTTGCATACGCAAAAGGTAGGAAAGCAAACCTTATGCTGCGACTATGTCCGTCCAGTCACACTTTGCATATATCAGTTATTATCTACACACAGGGATTCCCGAAGTTGGTTTCCCAAAGGGTCGACATCATAGAAAAAATAAATACAGCTAGAAGGGAAATGCAGACGTTTCATGCGTGTCACCGAGTAGGTAGTTCACTACGCGTAGTCCTTTTGAGAGTGTGCCGGCAACAATAGGTGCGATAAAAATTAAGAGAAATGCCGAGTTGTGCAATATTATCGTGCAGAAAAAGAATTAATTTATCAAGTATCAATCGAGGAGGTATTTCTTTTCACCGGTGAGTCGAAATTATATCTAATTACTTTATAATTTACAATCTAAAATTATTAATCTCTATAAATCATTGCTTTACGCCATTATTGCAACACGTAAGCAAAATATACATTGATCGCTAAACTCGCACATTGTCCATGCAACCATCGTGTTTATTTGCAATGTATCTTGTTCACTGATGCTTTATCGCCACAATATTTGGACCTTTCACCGAGTTAGGAGTCATGAGTACAACTCTTTCCGTAGGGTTGTGCTCATGTTTGCAGTTCATATAATTGACAGTCTGTCAATTATCGACTAAATTTCCTAATCGTATACATTTAAGTAAAATCGTAAACGTGAATCGATAATTATTATTATAAGCTTTTATTTAACTTGCAATGTATGTTTGTTCGAGTGGAATCTTGCTACGCAATTTTGAAGCAGATATCTTCAACCGATTGAGCTGAAATTTTGTATACAGGTTTAGTTTGGATGACAATGCATAGTTAGCTGTGTGACGTCATTCTAAATCCAACATGGCGGAACATCCTAGATGGCGGACTAGTTAATAATGAGGGTCGTTATTTATTTATCTTTTCTGCGGAAATACCTACATAAGTACATGTAAATCAAAAAATAATATCAAATCCTAAACTTGGCCCCATTAGAAAGGAAATTAAATGAAATTATTATTCCTCATTTCATTAGAAATGGAACTCAAAACTATACAATACCTACTGTCAAAAACATGTTAAAAAAGAGTCAAAATCGAGAACATCACATCCCTAGGTATGCAAGAGTCTACTTCAGTCGTAGTTACAGGAAATTGAACCTTATGAGCACTATTTATAAGGCGTTAGAGCTAGCATCAAATACCCACGCCATCTAGTGGTTAGTAGGCTAACTTGTACGTAAGTTATAAGTAATAAAGGAATCACATATGTTATTTTACTAAGTGGTAGATATAAAAAGAGACTTTATCATCATTGCGTAAGATTTAAACCAAAAACGATGATGTTAGGATTATAAACTTCTTTTGATTTCAAACCAAAGAACCTATTACAGTGACTCTTTGTTTGTGTAATAAAATACGATTAATTTTACAATGTGTGAGTGCGGCGACATCGGTTCCCGAGTAAAGTTTGTGTAAGGGCCATTCCATCTCCCTTTGTCTATTCCGTGGGTATAACGATATCTGTCCCAAAATAGGATCTATTACAAGGTGTGTAGAGTTAATTGTCTCACCTGAAGCTTGATAGCGGTCTTCCGAACACGCCGGCTCGCAAGTGTGCCTGAAAGGATATCATTTTATTTATAACTTGGATGACTTCCTCCACGTGGATTTAGGTTTTAAAATCTCTATGGAACTATTTGATTTTACAGAGTAAAGAGTATTCCCATTTCACACTCCAGTCTCCAGGTATTCAACTATTTATTTTATTTTCAAAAAATCTCAAAAAATATTAGAGCTACAAAGACTTTCAATGGCGAAAATTATCTACATTAAATAATCTACCAAATGGCATTTAAATCGGTGACCGATCATTTCATAAAAAACAAATTACAAATTTTCGCAAAATTATGAATCATATATTAATCGTTATAAAACTTTTGGTCCTATAAATAATTGAATTGATAAAACAATTAACAGATAAATTATCATTTCATAAAATATAATTTGACAAACAATTGATTTATTAATCGTGTTATTTAATAAAACAACGTAAAGCGTATTTCTTTTTTGATAAAATGAATTGTATGATAAATACTGTAAGAGTCTTCTGGCGTAGCCCGTTTTAAAAAGTTGACATTCTTGGGTCGAAATCTGAGCACTCAGACTCCACGCAGTCTTGTCTGTCCTACCCCTAGAGTGTTTTTGTAAAGCGTGTAGGCACAAGCTCGCATAGGAGGTCCTGAATGAAGCGAGCCTACGAGGCCGAGTGGAGCGAAGGGAGGAGCTGGCAAGCGAAGCGAACCGGCGACCTCCGTAACGAAACAAAGTTCGAGTGGTTTTCCTAGCTTCTCCACTTCCTTTTTAGGCACAACTCCTACTCATGCAAGAGCGAGCGAAGCGAGCTCGGGACTGGGGGCACTCCGACTCGGATGGTTTAGGTGACGAAGAGGATGGCGGGGTCTGAAAGACCCCGCCATCCTCTTCGTGGTTATTTCCTTTTTATACCACCCAGAAAGAAGGAGCCCCGCTAAGCGGGGCTCCGTCGACCGGGCCTTGGAGGAGGTGAGAGGGAGAGGGAGGGAACCCATATCCCTAACATTATCCAGCCAGAGTTGGGTAGACCTAGGTGAGTAGGTATGGGTACCCCTAGAGTGTTTTTGTAAAGCACGTAGGCAGAAGCTCGCGAAGGAGGTTCTGAATGAAGCGAGCCTACGAGGCCGAGTGGAGCGAAGGGAGGAGCTGGCAAGCGAAGCGAACCGGCGACCTCCGTAACGAAACGAAGTTCGAGTAGTTTTCCTAGCTTCTCCACTTCCTTTTTAGGCACAACTCCTACTCATGCAAGAGCGAGCGAAGCGAGCTCGGGACTGGGGGCACTCCGACTCGGATGGTTTAGGTGACGAAGAGGATGGCGGGGTCTGAAAGACCCCGCCATCCTCTTCGTGGTTATTTCCTTTTTATACCACCCAGAAAGAAGGAGCCCCGCGAAGCGGGGCTCCGTCGACCGGGCCTTGGAGGAGGTGAGAGGGAGAGGGAGAGAACCCATATCCCTAACATTATCCAGCCAGAGTTGGGTAGACCTAGGTGAGTAGGTATGGGTACCCCTAGAGTGTTTTTGTAAAGCGCGTAGGCAGAAGCTCGCGAAGGAGGTCCTGAATGAAGCGAGCCTACGAGGCCGAGTGGAGCGAAGGGAGGAGCTGCCAAGCGAAGCGAACCGGCGACCTCCGTAACGAAACGAAGTTCGAGTGGTTTTCCTCATTATCTATTCCGTGGTTTTCCTAGCTTCTCCACTTCCTTTTTAGGCACAACTTCTACTCATGCAAGAACGAGCGAAGCGAGCTCGGGACTGGGGGCACTCCGACTCGGATGGTTTAGGTGATCCTCTTCGTGGTTATTTCCTTTTTAAATAACAATTTATATTTTAATATTTTGTAAAATTATGAATTTGAAGAATGAATTATTTTATGAAATAATAAATTAGTAAATGACAATTTTAAATTCAGCACGTTTGCAAAGTAAAGTATTTCTGAATTGAGTATTTGTCAAATGATCTTTTAATAAATTATATGTTTGCGGAATACGACGTTTGTGAAATGATTAGTTTTTGAAACGTTTTTTGTGAAATGATCATTTGTTAAATGTTTTTTGCGAAACATTAGTGAACCATTTAAATCATTATGATAGGATAAATAGTTTTTGAAATATGCCGGTTTATTTTGCGTATTTGTTTTTTTTTAAATCTTGCCAGTTTCTTGT
Source organism: Erebia aethiops (assembly GCA_923060345.2). NCBI lineage: Eukaryota > Metazoa > Arthropoda > Insecta > Lepidoptera > Nymphalidae > Erebia > Erebia aethiops. Next base: position 7,494,511 of record OV281084.1, on the reverse strand, counting down.
GCTTTACACGAAATGTATAAGACCTATGAAAAATACGACAAGAACAAAATGAAAGCTCATAAAATCATCTACAAAATGCTTTTCATTTCACTTCAATAGACCGAATACTTTCGGAAATATGACGATCGAAAACGTGCATGACAGATAAATATTTGACAATAATTTTGACTTTGTACCTACTCATTTTATTTGATAATGATCGATGCTATACAATAAACTAATAGTAATAATCATAATATCTCTACAAAAAAACACCATCCTCAGTAAACAATATATTATTATTTATATTCGTTCAAAGTTCTAACAACGATCGGGCGTCGCGTCGGCAGAAGAAAAACGAATAGGCTTTCGAACGGTGCGCGGGCGGCGCGTTAATTGAGATTCTGAGAGCTTTTGCCTAGCTCTAATAGTTTTCTAGAAATTATAGAAAACATAAAATTTTCAAAAATAATGTTTTCATGTTAACTATGACAGGTATAATACACTCGCCGGCATATTTAGCGGAACATAAAAAAAAGGTTTGATATCAGTATCATATAAGGTTGCTGGCTAAACTACGTCATTTAATTTAAAAAGAAATATTTTCAAATTAAGAAAACAACTGAACATCACATTTTATGCAATTGTTTTAATTTTATTCAAATACACCTTATATCGGGAGCGAACTTCGAGTATTTCTTCCTTCTGAGTTTGATTTAAAATTTCATTGAAATACTGTTTTTTGTTAGTTTTTTTTAATCGCGTATCTTTCTGGAGTTGATGACTGAATTATGCCTGACTTAGCCCCAACGGAGAATGCCAGGGCACTCGAAATGCGAAGAAATGGTCAAACCTACAGAGTGATATCCAGAGATCTTCGTTGACCAGTTTCAACGATCCATCGCAGTATCCAACGGTTCAGGGAGACCGGTACTTATGTGAGAAGAGCAGGACAAGGAAGAAAAAGACGCACTTCGAGTAGGGATGATCGTTTCATTCGGCTTCGTGTACGTAGGAACCCCCGTTTGACGGCCGTCCAAGCCCGACATGAGTTAGAAGCAGTGCGGGGTGTAACCGTAAGTGAGCGTACGGTACGAAGAAGGCTCGAAGAAGCTGGTTTGGGTTCATTTGTGCCCGTCAAGGCTCCAAGGCTCGAGGTAAATCATCGTAGAAACAGGTTAACTTTTGCTCAGGAACATCGACTTTGGAACGCGGACCAATGGAGTAAGGTATTGTTTAGTGATGAGTGCAGAATTCTCTTAAATCAAATTGACGGCAGGCAAAGAATATACAGACGCAAAGGAGAACGATACATTCACACAAATTTTGAAACTACAGTTGCATACGGTGGTGGATCAATAATGGTTTGGGCGGGCATTTGTTTGGGAGCTCGCACAGACTTGGTAGTGATTGACAGAGGGAGTCTGACTGCAGACCGCTATATCAGAGAAGTTTTAGAAGAAAATGTCGTACCGTTTGCCCCATATATCGGTGACGATTTTTTTTAATGCAGGATAATGCTCGGCCGCATACCGCTCGGGTAACTCAAGCTTATCTTAATGATATGAATATCACTGTTATGGAGTGACCCGGCGAGATCACCGGATATGAACCCAATAGAGCACGTTTGAGACTTGCTGAAAAGAAAAGTTAAGTCCAGAATTCCAGCTCCTGCCAACGTGGGAGAACTGCGAATCGCCGTAGTTGAGGAATGGCGGAGACTATCCCAGGAGACCATCGATAACATAATTCTCAGTATGCCTAGACGGGTTATTACATTACAAAAAGCCATACATGAAAAATATTACCTTTCCATGCACAAAGGGTTATCATATCTCCGAAACTATTAGTCTTATGGAAATGAACCAAGACATTATTTTGTAGATAATTTAATGTAGATAATTTTCGCCATTGAAAGTTTTTTTGCAGCTCTAATATTTTTTGAGAAAATTACAAAAAACTGCGGTCGAGGAGACGTTTGAGGAGGTAGGGGGGGAAGCTCGCGGCCTAGAGTTGGGACCTCAAGGAACACTTATGCAAAAAATCACATTAACATTTTTTGTAGGGTCAATGTTTATTAGTCCCGTACCGTATACCGTACCGTAGCTACCGACCGTTAGCGGGCTGCATAGCCCGCTAACGGTCGGTAGCGGTCTAACTCCAGTGGAATGTACGTACTCTCGCTTCATCGGCGCCTGTGTTTCGGCCTCGGCTTCGGCCGCGGCTGGCGTGTCCTCGAGAGCCTCGCAGCAGTCGCGTTCATTATATGCGCAGGCTACAGTGTCGGCATGTTCGAGTTCCCGTTTCACCGCGACTGCGACATCAGTCGCGTCAGTCGCAGTCGCGTCTAGTGCTGTGTCTACATCGCAGCGGTCGGGCTCAATGTCAGACGGCAGCGGGCGCTTGTAGCGGCTTAGCAATGCCACATGTCGTCTCGTTATCTGAAACGAGTTCATTACCCTTGCCACAACATGCCAAGCCATTCGAGCGTCGAAACACACAGGCGTTACACTAACATGGATCTCCTTTGCCAAATTAAATTCAGTGGTACAGAATTTGAAACACTAAATCAACGGCGTTTGGGTGCATTTCAGCCTGACGCCAAAATGTTTAGGCACTCGCATATACTCAATGTCGTGGCTGTGATTTAAAATCTTACGGTAAGGGTACAGGTCTTCACAACAAACTCCACTCGCTCCTCCATACGAACGTATTACGCGACTCATTCGAAAGTAAACTAACATACTTGCTCTGAAGTCCAGTGGGGGACTCGGACCATGTCTAGAGAGTTTGTGGTCAATCAATCAATCGTTTATTTGCTTGAAACATTGTACAATTATGATGACAGTTCTAAAGTAGTCCACACATGTTTCGTCGGGTGTTTCAATAAATTAAAATGGCTGTGAGCCAGAGGGACCGAGGGGCCACACAGAGCTAGAAGCATTCAAATGAAGCGTTCCTCACCACTTCATGCGTGTGAAACAGCTCCGTCATCAGGCAGCGCGCTCGCAAGCTCTCGTCTCTGAATGTGCTAAAGTCCACCACTCTCTGCGCGCATTGCACACAAAGCGTTCGCTTGAGCCTGCCTCCACCGCACGGCTGCAACCACAAGGACAATTATTCACCAGGCATTCCATTCATTTCAATGTGTTAAGGTTGAAATAAAATTACTCATTAGCCCTGTAAAAATTAGAACAACTTGTAAGAACTGTAAATTATGTCATTTTAGTAATTAACCTATCTTACAAATGAAAGCTTAAAAATTACTCATTAACCAAATAGTTGATCTAGCCTAACTATTTGGTAACACCTCAGTGGTACTCATTAAAAGGAAAAAAAGTGTTTAAACTTCAAACTAGCAACTCCTAGCTGATAATATTTGACAGCATGTCTAGGTATTTTATAATTTATCATTGTTTTTACTCACAAGTGTAGTAATTGTTGAATAGTGTGAAAGCAAAGCAAACAGACACTTTTGATTTATAATATTAGTACTCATTTATCAAAATAACAATATTACTTCACAGCTCACACACATAAAATTAATATACACATAAATAACATAGATACAAATATGCAACTTACGGGGAGCCCCACTAAATGTTGATATGCTTGTTCCAACTTGTGTTCACTCATCAGAAGCAGCTTGTTGCGGGACTCCAGGCATATCAGGCAGAGCTGTGCAAAGAGTTGAAAGTATATGCATTTACACCCCACATTTACCACAATCCATCCACAAACAGATACACACAGATGCTTTCATGTATCAACAGGTCAACCTGCTACAATCTTATACTGCAATGACTTTAAGGCGCTGTGTGTGGTCAGGGGGGGGGTCTCCAAAGCAGTGTATCCATTAAATGGTGGCATATGGAAGATTGAAAAAAATATATGATGTTTTCAAGACCTTAACTCAGATATTGTTTTATCCCAAAACACGATTTAAACAACTTCGCTGCATAAAAAATAAATTCAAACATACCTCTTATTTCAGTTTTCAAATCAACACATCTCCAAATTGAAAACCTCAATTTACTTGAAAAATATATCATTAAATTCCAAATTCTAAATGACATCCATTGATTTATTAATATTTATTAAAATGTACACATATTTTCTGTTTTCCATTGTATTCCGGTTTTTCGAGAAGCGCTAGCTCATTTTCACCTCCGCCAGTGTTCGAAAGAACTTCACAGACGATGGATCTGTGCTCCTTTGCTCCAGCGTTTAAATCGATATTTTAAAATGGTTTTCAAACATAACATGAATAAGACTAATGTTTATTCAACATGAATTGACAGAAGACGTGGATATTACAACTTTCGTGAGCTATCTTCTTTTATATAACTAAAAATACATAATCAAATAAAGTATGAATATGTGTTCTCTGACCAAACTTTTGACAGCTCGAAATAATGATGCCGTAATGCGCTATCCATTCGATTTTTGACAACAATCGACTTCATTTACGAAGAAGTTTTAATCGATTTGACACATTGATATTACAACTTTTTGTATTGTTTTATAAACATACCCAGGCGTCTAAATGTCTTTTTTATGTATTAAAATAAATATTTTTGGTGAAGTAATGCTGTAAATGTATATTTTATTATTTGGCAACATCAATAAGGCAGGTCATAGAAACCATCCAACGCCAAAGATGACGCTACTTAAATGACAATCAAGTGAGCTTGTGTTGCAGCTTCGTAATTATTTTGAAAACTATTTTCAAAATTAAAATCGTACTAGTAATTACTAGATTGACATACGAGTTGCGAAATATCGCATAAAAAGGCACGTCGCTTCACTATTTAAAAAAAAAACTCCTGCTGGTTGTAACAATGACGTCTTTTAATATTTCCAAGAAGTAGGTAAGTTGTCAAACATCCAATTACTGTCAGAGGGTTCACTGCCATCGCTTAAAGCAGTATTACTTAAAAATGACAGTTTTATGTCACGTACCTTGAAGGTCCTAAAATAAGGATTATAATTCTAAAAACACGAACGTCAACAATATTAAAACAATACGGATTTAAGCGATAGTAGTATGCCTCCAGTGCAATTTTTGATATGAATGGAAAATAACAAAACAGTGGTAAGACAGAAAGGAAAACTGAAAATCAAGCATTGCCACTTCAGCTTGCTACTGCCTACTCGTCCGCTCTCATTGGACCAGACCGACCAGATAATATTATTATATCGAAAGCTTGCTGAGTAAGGACCTAGTAGTGTCTCAAATACTTCAAATAAGTGCCTATTGCAAGTTTTATTACTAATTGATTGGATATTAGATACCCTTAGGGTTTCGTTTCTGGGACCCGGGAGTTAGAAATTTCCGGGAAATACGTCGTTGGTTTTTTTTGTGATTTCCCGTTTTTGTGTACAGAGTATTTTTTTAACTTATCTCTTGAGAAATATTTGAGAACAAGTTGATCTCTTAACTTGTTTATTATAATTCTCCCTGACTACTAGGGCATGCATTCGGTGCTGTGTTTGAGTACCGGGAAATTTTGGACCGATATTGGCACGGAACCGGGAATTCCCGGGACTTTCGATACTTTCGATACTACCTTAAATTATCACAAAAACACGGCTAAGACATTACAGAAAGTATGAAATAGACCAAATATTACAGTTCATTAGGCGTTATACAAAAATTTATCGCATAATATTTCACACAGGAATATACTGAATATTACTATTCATTAGGCATTATACAAAAATTTATCGCATAATATTTCACACAGGACTGTAAATTCATGATTTTTTCATGTACTTGTACCATAACTAGCTTCGTTACAAATTTCAAAGTTTTATTGTAGTTCATAGGTTTTACAGAGATTGCGTCTTGTATGAAAATACACTTTGAAAAGTTGAAATTTTTTTTATCGTGAGACGCTCATATGTAACTACTTTTATAGCAATTAGAAGCCAGTGCAAATATAAATTTACTACATCAAGCAGTTTATGAGAAACAAGCCTTGAGGCTTGGATACACGGACAACAAAGTGATCCTTTACGGGTCTTTTTTTATAGACAGGCGTACGTAGTAACCTCACCTCAAAGAATTACAAATGTTAATCTAAATCAACAATATTTTCCAACCCATACTCAGTATTCCCAAGAAAATCTCGTGAAGATGTTACTCTCTCCTATTCTGTGCCGTTTTTTGGTTTTGCCGCACGCTGATTTGGTCTCTACAATTATATTGGATATGGTACCTCTTAGTATTTTTGGTATCCATTCACCGTCCTCCCCGTAAGTATGGAGGATCCTAGGATCGAGGACCCTAGGATTTTCTAAAGACGTTTCCTATCAGCCATAAAGAGCCTCGTTACTGCTGCGTTACTGTCCAGGATTCACATCCATACATAAAGATTGGACTGTTCACAGTCTTGGTTTTTACATAACATTGTATGGAGAACTCCTGAGCATCTTAGGGAATTATGGATACGGATATCCATATTTTCTTTCCCTCTGCTATTGGTATAATTGACAGTGGAGTCAAAAATCAAAATTTAGTAGCCTCGGGCTTATGAGGTATATTTTATATTACAGTCTATCAATATTTTCCTGTCAATCTTCATGTGAAATTTATGAAAGTAACGATACAATTAACAGAATATAGCATAATCTACTGTAATTTATTATGGCTGAACAAATTTTATTCCAGTGACAGATCCATCAATTCATTGATCTTCAAAAAAGCTCTTCTCTGCTGGTAAATAATACTTACCAGAAAGACTAACATACGAAACTGTACGAAGTGGCAGTAAAATAATCGTTATAACCAAAGTAAAAATAGGGGTTTTTAAACTAATACCTCGAATTTGTGAGCATAAAATACAGTATAGTAAATTAAATTATTGTTACATGCAGAAATATCCACACTTAATTAGAGAAGAATCGACAGAATGTATGTACTTCGAGTCTCAAAAGTATCAAAAGTACCGGTTTTATGGTGTGGAGAACCGGGACTGAAAATTATTCAAAAGTACCGGGAATTTTTGGTACCAGGAATTAACGGGAGCATGCCCTATTGACTAGGTACCTCACTCGCGCAGTGCTGAGCACTATTGTCTTAACGTGGGATGTACCGGGTTTAATCCCCAGCAGAGTGAATTTGGGAATTGGGCGTATTTTTGTAAAATTGTACATGAAATAAAATCGATGTTTTTTTTTCATCATGTTTTGTTATTTTATTGATAAATTTGTGTTTCTTAGTTATTTATCTTTATGAGCAGTAGCACTGTTTACAAATATTATGTTAAATTATAGTAAAAAAAAACAATCATTGTAAAATTAAGTGACGGAGAATTATTCCATTGAGTAACTAAACTTTATCTCACAAAAGGCACTTAAAAAAACAACTTTAGATAAGATTCACAGAAGTGTTTTACTAGTCTTACCAATCATGCCAATCACAAAAATAGGACAGCAAACATAAAATAACAGAAACACTATCAAAATTTGATAATTTTAGTTCTTTTGACTAACGTAAAGGCAAATTTATGTCATAATTTATTATATAACTTCTGAAATAGACAATGCTTTTTATTTTTGTTTTTGCAAGTAAGTTAGTTTACGATAAAAAATATACATTTAAATATAACATAACAATAACTTATATTAATGATAAATTGTCAATATTATAAGTATTTATGCAATACTAGCCGATGCCCGCGACTTCGTACGCGTGGATCGAAGTTTTGTGGTTCCCGCGAGAACTCTTTAATTTTTCGGGATAAAAAGTAGCCTATGTGCTATTCCAGACTACAATCTATATCTGTGCCAAATTTTGGCCAGATCCGTTCAGCCGTTGGGGCGTGATTGAGTAACAAACATCCATACATCCATTCATACATCCATACATCCATCTGTCCAAACTTTTTGGAGGATTTTTTGAGAGGACAATTTGTCAGTGGAACCTTGACAATTATTCAAAGGAAAAGTAAGGGCACTGATCACAATGTTAAGAATTATTGTACTTTCTTACCATAAAACTATAATAGTCGTAGTAGGTACTTTTGAGTATTTTAAACTCTTTATTCTTTATTTTGTACTTAAATTATGTAAAATGTCGTCTATAAAATATAAGTAGAAATTCCAACCAATGTATAGTATGTTAAATCACATTGTAAGAATGATTATAAGTAACAATTTTTTTTTGCGTTTTGTCTTCTTCGATTCTCCCTTTCTGATATTTTATCTCACCTCGGATATTTTTCTTGTTCTAGATTTTACGAGCTCCAAGTGTTATTTTCTTATATATTATTGTTTGAACTTTTAAGAGTCCCTCTTTAATTTCTCTATATGCCGCCTTGTTATTTCACCAGATGTCAGCGCCATTGTTACACCTGAATAATTTAATATATACAATACTCGTTTCCAATGCAAAACTCGGGGCCGTAAAAGCTTAACCGTGTACAAACCTTTAGAAATCCATTGAGTACCAATTTGTTCAATTGACTGACAATTTCGAAAGAGTTACTTAAAGGACCGTAATGAATTCCCGGCAACAATATTTTCTTGCATTGTATTTCAAGAATTTAAATATTCTGAATTTTCTCTGGTCTGGCCTGGTAGGAGGCTTCAGCCGTGGCTAGTTACCAATTACCACCCTACCGCCAAAGACGTGCAGCCAAGCTATTTAGCGTTCCGGTAGGATGTCGTGTAGAAACCGATTAGGGATATGGACTAGGGTTTAATATAACTGCCATACCCCAAACAGGTTAGCCCGCTACCATCTTAGACTGCATCATCACTTACCATCAGGTGAGATCGCAGTCGAGGGCTAACTTGTATTTAATTAAAAAAAAACTGGATATAAGGTACATAAAAGTAGCAATAACTATTTTTTTAAAAATCCCGATTCTCGGGAATTCCCGGGAATCGGCCAATTTTATTCCCGTTTCCTTGAGTTGAAAATTTGCCGTTCCCGAGATTTATTTTTAATTTTGATTGAGTGGGATTTTTAAAAAGTTAATTTGTTTAGTTTCACCCAACCTAAGTCCAGTTAATTAATATAATAGGTTTTGCTTCGGACATAATATTGTCAATCAAACTTATAATTTTAGAGTACGGAAACAACGTATAAATTTGAAATTTTACATAAATTGGCTAATTTGCGGTTTTGGCTCTTACGAAGTTCTACCATATAGATAATTCTGTACCTATGTAAAGATAAAAAATCATGACACCAAAATTGTATGATTTTCTTCGTTTTTTATTTTTGAGTATTTTTCAAACACTGTAAATAATACTATATGTCTGCAAAAGACTAGAAATTGATTTCAATGATCAATTTCCAACATCTTTTTGCTATTTAAATTTTTGAAATAACATCTGTATTTCTTGTTTCTGACAAAAAATGAATATCAGACTCTTAGTCGGTAAGTACATTGTATATACGTATGATATTGATTTATGCCACAATTATACTTGTAATTAACTCACGTAAGTAGTTTATGTAAATAAGATACTTATGTAACTCTAGATGATGCCCTCGACTTCGTCCACATGGATTAAGATTTTTTGACTCCCGCGGTAACTGTTTAATTTTCCAGGATAATGGTTCCGGGTAGCCTATGTCCTTCTCCGGGATGTAATCTATCTTTGTACCAAATTTCATCAAAATCGTTTGAGTAGTTGGGCCGTGCAAGCGTAGCAGACAGACAGACACACTTTCGCATTTATTATATTTTGTATGGATATTAGTATGCTGGGCTAACTAATGCCCGCGACTTCGTCCGCGTGGTTGAAGTTTTTTTTATTCCCGCGGGAACTCCTTAATTTTTCGGGATAAAAAGTCACTCTCCCTCAACTATACCCACGCCAAAAATAACGTCGAACCATTGCTCCGTTGCGGCGTGATTGACGGGCAATTCAATTAACAATCACACTTTCGCATTTAAAATGGATTTGCACACGATATGCGATTTACAATAGGTATTTTGTCAATTACCTACTCATGTAAGAGACTTTGGTACGTGATTTACTCACTTACGTTATTCTATCAATTTCACAAATTTTGAGTTACCGTGTTTTGTCATCCGAGGGCATCCGTGACATGCTATGACAAGCGCGCGAAAATAAAGAAAACCGCGACGGGAGCGCCACCCGGCCGAAGTGGGCATAACTGGCGTGAGGGGTGACGACTGAGGAGAGCCAACCTCTCGATTTGTGTTTTGATTTTAAGAGCTGACAGCGCAAGCGCTTAAGTAGAACAAAATGTACTATAAAATTTACCTATTAGTATAAGAATTACTCATTCAAAGTATAGAATATCAGAGTATGCATCATTATGGGGTTACTGCTTACCAGCACTGTTGCAGGGACGGCACCAGTGCGGATCTGAATTGAGCCACTTTCTGTTTTTACAATCTCATTGTCTAGAAAATGCTGTGAGCAGACCACAGCGCCGGCTGGCAGGAGAGCGTCTTGTTTGCCGAGGGCTCTGAGCCAAGCAGCACGGAGATGCACTTCTCTGGGGAACCTGAAATTATTCTTCTACTTTATTTAAGGGCCCATATAGTTTGCATTGTGATGCACTACGGCTCTTAGTGGTCTAACTTTGTAGATTTCCAACAGTTCTCCAAGAAATATTTTCAAAACTGTGTGCAATTTGATAATCCTCACATGGCCAGCGTGGTGGGTTATGGTGTAAACCTTCTCAATCTGGATGCTGACTCATGTTCGCAATGGCCAGCAATGGGTGATGATAATGGTAGTTTGCTGCTATTGCTATTAATTGTGAGTGCTATAATTTAATATGCGGAGGCCTAGGTTGAGTCCCGGCAAGGGTAACATGGAAATAAATATCATTTCTAAATTGGCTCTTTTCAGTTATATGCTAACATACACATAATGTGCTGGAGCTGCCAAAGCTAGCTAGCAGCTACAAAACTATAATGCATAGAAAAAAGGGTAATAAATATAAAACTCACTCGTGAAATGTAATGTCCTCGGATTCGGACACGATCTCCGCAGTGGTTCTGCAGAAGGGCACACAGCACCGCATTTCCAAATTTTTTAATTGTTTAACATGAAACTGTAACGCTAGTGGTATTCAATGGTGATTCAATGTACTTTTTTTTTTTATTTAACTGGTTTAACGGTTCAATGTACTCTTTTTTTTTTTTTTTTATTTAACTGGTTTAACGGCTCTGGATTCCAGTCCTTCTGAGCCTAAAGTTCACAGAACAATATAAACATAAAATATTACCCTAGGCGGGCTGAAGTTACAATAACAAATTAACAAGTCTCACTATCACCTTTTTTTTCTGGTCGGTGCTATCACTCTATAGTCTATCTTTTAGCTTTGGTCACAAAAAGTCAAAAAATTACAAATAAGTTTGAAAAGTTTACATCGGTTCACTGTTTGTTGTTTTCATTGTTTTTATATATCTTGAGCACCAGAAATAAAGGAATATAATGGCCGGAAGAACTTTTTATCAGCTAATAAACTTTGAAGAGTATCAGGAACTTTGCCATCGTTAATATCTTGAATGGAGCTAATGAGTAGTAATCTATTTAGACCAAATTGACGGCATTGAAAAACAAGATGATTTAAGTCGCCATTCGTTTCGCCACAATATTCACAATCTGCATTTTCTTTCATTCCCAAGCGATGTAGGTGGGTGGCCACTCTGCTATGTCCAAATCTCATTCGGTTTATAGTCGTAATGAATTTTCTATTATTAATCCCTTTTTTATTATACCAAGGAGTGGCTGGCGGGCTTTTTTGTATTTCATAGTACCAAATTCCTTTGGACTTGCTTATTTCTTCCCAATATGACTTCCATAAAGATTTCAAATCATTGCTTAACAAGGCATATATATCTGTGAATGGTATTTCCAGCATTGAGGAGTGATCTAAACATGTTGATGAGTGTACATCTCTAGTAGCAACATCTGCTACCTCATTCCCAGTTATCCCAGAGTGTGAAGGGACCCACATAAAGGTAACAATCTTCTTTCTTTTATTAAGATTGTATAGCATATTTCTTATATTATATATAATGTAATTTTTTTTGTAATCTATTTTATTAGATTCAATAGCTAGTATAACACTTTTCGAATCAGTTACAATGAGAAACTGTGAATTCACAATATTATTAATGTACAAGAGAGATAAGTATATTGCATAACATTCTGCTGTAAAAATAGAGCATAAATTATGAATTTTAAAAGTTTTAGATATTTTCTTTTGTGAGTCATAAAAAGCTGAAGAAGTATGCTCTTCAGATTTTGAACCATCTGTATAAATTGTATAAAAGTGATTATCAGCTAAATATCTTAACATTTCCACTTGAGAATTCACTTTTTCTTGACATATAGTAACATTGACATTCATTAAAGCATCATATTCTAATTTATATAAAGGCCATGGTTTGCTTTTATACATATTTTTGGTTTGGGTCTGTGAGTATAAAACAATCCTTAGAATGTCTGGTAATCGACCAGATAAAAGCATATTTACATCAATGTAGCTATCATCAAAGTTAGCAACTTCATAGGGAAGTATTTTTCCTAAAACTAAACTATTTTTTGAACTTATTAATTTAACACAAAATCGTTCAGCAATTTCAAGTCTTCTTATTAAAAGTGGAGGAATACAACTTTCTACTTCCATTACATGAATTGGTGTAGAGCACATAGCCCCAGTTATTATACGCAAGGCTTTATTCTGAATTATGTCTAATTTCTTTAAAACCAATTTATTAGCATTTAAATATGCTAATGTGCTGTAATCAAAATGACTTCTAACTGTACTTTTATAAAGCATTGATAACAACTGTGGGTCAGCTCCCCAATGCACACCTGCTAACGATTTTAAAACATTCAGACTCCTAAAGGCATTTTTACATAGATTATTTACATGTCCTTGGAAAGTTAACTTCTGATCAAGCAATATTCCTAAAAATTTTTTTTCCAATAACCAAGGTAATCTTGTGTTATTATATTTTACAAAGTTATCACATGAATTATTTTTTTTGGAGAAAATTAGAGCTCCGCTTTTACTAGGACTGATATTTAATTTTAACTTATTTGAATAATAATCATGGACTTGTTCCAATGCTAAATTTAAATTATTTACAGCTATATTTACATCTTTATTTACAGTATATACAAGGAGATCATCAGCAAATTGCAGAAAGTTTATATTTCTATCTGTAATGTATTTACTTATTAAACATGTATATATATTATATAGCAAGGGAGATATAGTAGCACCCTGCATAGTGCCTTTGTATACATTTCTAGGACCATGTATAATGTTATTAAATTTAACATACATAGTTCGGTCATATAGAAAATTAAAAATCCATTTACATACTTTTCCAGGAATACCAATCTCACACAGAATATTGACCAGTATGGAAGGATCTACATTATCAAATGCACCTTGTATATCAAGAAATGCACAAACTGTGGTTGCATGACTGGCAAATGAATGATTTATATCTGAAATCAAAGAGGCAAAACTGTCTGCTGCACTTTTTCCTTTCCGGAAACCAAATTGCTGTTCAGGTAAAATATTATTTGCTTCTATGTAATAGTCTAATCTGTTTTTTAACATGTATTCAAATAATTTCCCTACACAAGAGGAAAGTGAAATTGGTCTGTAGGAGTTAAAGTCATGTTCTGATTTATCAGGTTTCAAAATAGGTATCACACATTGCGTTTTCCAAGACTTTGGAATACATTGATTATCCCAAAGCAAATTGAAGATTTTTAAGAGAGTTTTTTGTCCATTAACATGCATGTTGCTAATAAGTTTGTATGGAATATCATCTAACCCCGGAGTGGAATCTCTCCTTGATTGGATGGCTGCAGTAAATTCATGCCAAGTAAATGCTTTCAATAGAAAATAACTACTGTCACTACCTATATGATTAAATATTGAATTTAAATTTATAATATTGCTTTCTTTTTCAGATGGTACTACTGTGGGTGCATATTTATCTAAGAAAGAAGGAATCCAATCATCATTTTTTGATGGCTTATGTACAGGTATCCTCTTAAATCTCCTAATATAATTCCAGATATAACTTATTGGAGTATATCTATTAAATGAATCACAAATTCGTCTCCAACTTGCTTTCTTTTTTTCACTGATTAATCTCTTTTTAAAGGCATCAATTTTTTTATATTCTATGTAACTTTCTATTGTCGGGTTTAATTTATAAAATCTTAAAGCATTTTTACTTTTCTTTACAGCTTCCAAACAGTCTGCGTCCCACCAAGGAACTGGTTTTCTCATAACAAACATATTAGGTTTGGTAATTAAAGGTACACAATCTCTCCTTATTTCTAGAAGTAAAGTGCAAAAGTTTTCATAAGTAGCCAACAGATTAGATGTATCAATTGTGAAGTTTTCAAACGTTTTTTTTGTTTCAGCCTGGAACTTTGACCAGTCTGCTTTTTTATAATTAAAATGTTCACACGGTTCTCCTACATCATACTTTTCAACACAAGTATATAAGTCGACTATGGTTGGGTAGTGATAACTACCCATAGGATCATCGTATACATGCCAATCACATAAAGGAACTATAGAAGGACTAACACATGAAACATCAATAGAAGATTGATTAAAATTAATACTTCCTACTGTAGTTGGAGATCCGTTATTTAATATACAAAGATCGCATTCATCCAACATGTTATAAATATCAGTGCCTCTAGTTTTTGTTGTAAGACATCCAAAAGCAATATGATGAGCATTTAAGTCACCCGAAAGAAGAAGTGGCTTAGGTAAACTGTTTATAATTTGTTTTAATCTTCGGACCTTAAAGCGACCCCCACTGGGTGGAGCATAAACACATAAAATGGACATATTGCCTAGGCTTGTAGTAAGGGTTATAGCTACTGACTGCATATAATCATAGAACGGTGTAGGGACAACAAAATATTTGAAACTATTTTTAATTAAAATTGCTACTCCACCACGTCCATTTTTTCCATTCTGATTAATGAAATTGTAGTTAGGAATGTTGATAGCTCTATTTTCTCGCAGCCATGTTTCATTTAACAAGCAAATATCTATATCGTTCTTAACTAGGTAATTAATAAGCAAAGGTTTTTTATTATTAATAGATTGTATATTAAATTGTGAAATTCTAATAAATTGTTTATCCATTGTTTTTAAGATTATTAATAAGCATTTCTTTTACAACTGATGTAGTAAGTTTACGGCCTGAGTTACCCATGGCCACCAATGCTCCAATAAGTGCTTTCAAGATAGTATCATTTGTTATAATTTGTTCAATAAGAGTTTCATTATTATTAGTTGTGGTATTAGTTTGGGCAGTTTCTGTCTTTGATTTCTGTACTTTAGGAGTGTTATTAGGTTTAACTTGTGATTTATCTACTGTAACTGTATCTATTTTTGTTTGTTTATTCATTGCAGGGAAGTTTTCATTATAGTTGTTAAATAAATTTTGTATTTGTTTTGTTTGTAAAACTTTTGAATAAGAAGATTTATTATACTTTTCCTCCATTTTTTGTTTTTTTATCGGACAGTCTCTAGATATTGCAACGTGAGAGCCACCACAATTTATGCATTTAATTACCGCATTTTCCTCACATTCAGTGTAGCGATGCTCCTCTGCACATATAGAACATCGCTGCACTGACTTACAAATTCTTGCTCCGTGATTAAATTTGAAGCATTTATAACATTGTAAGAGCGGGGCAACATACTGATGCACCCTATATTGGAACAAGTCCAGATGTACATATTCAGGTAAGTTGGTTGATAGGAAAGTTATACTTACTGAACTAAACGGTTTAATTTGACCATTAACTTTCTTGGTGAAGCGACGCACAGCGACAACCTCATATTTTGATGATAGTTTTTTGAATAATTCCTCGTTACTTATACTTATGGGAACATATCTGAGTACCCCAATCGTTTCCACCGCACTTGCTGGTATGAATGCCTTATATTCGTATTTATCCAGGAAATTTTCATTTTTTAAAAAATCATTGGCGTTGATTGCTCGCGCGAACACCACCCCAACTTTAGATGCGTTTATTCGTCTTATATTAATTACTCCTTTAATTTCATTTTTAAAAACTCCCGCCAACATTAAGGGATTGGTATTGCCTAGTTTGACTCCTTCTTTACGACTCTCAATAAAAACCGTGTATTCAGACATTCCTACTGATTCAGGGAAAACTCTTTTATAATTTAATTTGTGGTATGGCTTGTAAAAATCGTCATTTTCCTGCTGCTGGTCTTGACTACGCCTCGGCGGTTTCCTTTTCCCGCCCGCGTCGTTATCCATGCCTGTGTTCAAACCGTCACTATCGGACGGCATTTTTCTTTATTTATAAATGAAAATTAATTAATTTTCCTGTAGAAGTCGAAAACAAAAGAAGTATTTTAAAATTTCAATTTAAAATACGCGCTTCTTGTTTCCCGCCAAAAACAAGACCTTCAATGTACTCTTTGAATTTATACCACAGAACACTTATTACTCCTAACCCGTAGTAAATATCAGAGTAAATATGTTCTTCTCTTATCTATGGCCTTTAGTACTGCGGTTTGAGAGTAAATAATATGTTCCTTGGCTGTAGCACGCGTAGCGCGTCACCGACCAGGAAAAAAAGGCACGCGTGACCACAGAACACTTATTACTCCTAGCGGAGTGACGCGGCTGGCAGCAACTTTCAACTTTCCTCTCTGCCACAGAGTACATTGAATATCTCTCTGCTTTCCTCATAAGAGATTAGTTCACCTTCACAGGAATAATTAGTTAGTTACAGAGACATAACCACTACGTTTTCCTTTCCTCAGAGACAAGAAACCATAGATCAATATGTATGTCACCGTAAGATTGTATTTGTAAACTGGCGACACTCGACTGTCGACAGATTGTGTGGTAAAATAATAAATGATAATATAATAATAAAATAATAAATAATAATATAATCATAAAGGCCATAAAACAAAATAAGAAGAAGAACCGTTCAATGTTCTGAGTGGCTTTTGAAATATTCATTGTATAATGTATTTACGTTTCCCTGTCTCTTTCTTGCAGGTTAGATAGGGTTCGACAAATAATCAGCAGGGCGATCGCGTATCTTTTGCATCAATCATTGATACATCGCAATCACCTCTGATTGGTTTGCCTGGTGGGAGGCTTCGGCCGTGGCTAGTTACCACCCTACCGGCAAAGACGTGCCGCCAAGCGATTTAGCGTTCCGGTACGATGCCGTGTAGAAACCGAAGGGGTATGGGTTTATTATAACTGCCATGCCCCTTACAGGTTAGCCCGCTACCATCTTAGACTGCATCATCACTTACCATCAGGTGAGATCGTAGTCAAGGGCTAGCTTGTAGTGGATAAAAAAAAAAAAAAAAAACTCTTTCACTATTGGACGAAATCCATTGACGCAGCAAGAATACCAAAAATTCAGCCAATCAGAGGTGATTGTGATGTATCAATGATTGATGCAAAAGATACGCGGTCGCCCTGCAGGTATATAATATAATAATCAGGTATTACTGCCCGACCGCAGGCTGTGCACTTACGTTCTATCGGGTACAATATATCGAGATAAAAGTGTTAAATTACAATTTTACGGTGACATGACTATAGTGTAACACAACATAATATTTAAACACTTTTGCTCTATGTCGCGTACTATCCGTGTTATTGTGTAGTCTGTGGTTATTGTGCGAATCGGTTGCCGCCACATTTTGAAATTAATTAATAGAGCACGAGACGTCTCGCACCCCCAGAACGAAAGTGACTTATCTAAAAAAATACAAATTGTGGTAAATGAGCAAAAAAGATTTTAAAAAGGTATCGTATTGAATATATTTAAATGCCTGTTTAAGACGCAAGATACAACAAATACTGATGGCATATTATGGAATCAGTCACCATTTTGCTATAAAGTTAAATAGATTTAGGGGCGCAAATTGAAATTTTAAGGGCGCAAATTAAAAAATTTATGTCAATGATTTGCAATAAAATGGCGCAATTTGAGATACGTCGATGTTATACACTGCCACCTGCGAGTACCTTTGACGCAATACTGATTCGGCCTTTTTTACACATAGGTGAAAAAACGCGATCAACTAAAGTGACCGATGTATACGCTGTTCCGATAAAACTCATAATTCGGGGTCTTTTATACCACAGGGTTTTAAGCTTATTTAGTAGTAAAAAATCTCAATTTAAAGAAATTTTGAGTTAAAAGTCATTTTCATTCTAAGGGTGCGGTCTTGAAGTAAGGTGCGTAACCTAAGTGATTATTTTAAAACTGAGATTCATATCATTTTGTTAGTAATCTAAGGATATTATTGATACTCAACTATTGGAAAAATAGAAAGTGGTATCACATAGTGAATTCATACTTAAGTTGTATTTAGTATTGATTATCGTGAGCAGTCAACTATCAATGACTATGTCGGAATAACTAAAAAAACAGTTTCATTTTGTCATTATTAAACTGTTTATTCCGATTTACCTAAATGATACCTACTTACTCGATGAATTAACCATTTCTTATCAATAGTTTAGGCATATTATCATATATTTTTATTGAGTTGATTGATTTATTTTACAGAGCCTTTAGCTCTTTAATACCTGTATTGGCAACACTTTAGGTCTAAAAACGTGCTGCTTAAGAGGCCGGGGAACGCCGCTAGCAACTTCTATTCGAACCGCAAATATAAATATGCCGGTATATTGCTATCTCTATTTGGCTGATGACACATGATCGCGTGCAAGCACGATAGCAATATGAGCGTAAAGAATTTGTTAAACATTTAAGTCTTGTTCCGTGAATACCAAAAATGATGAATGAAAAATTGTTGCGTTTTTAACTTCGTGTTGTTATTCTGTTACTTTGACAATATAGGCTATGTTCCTGATCAATTAGTACGTGTGATCTTCTTCTTCTTCTTCTTCGTGTCCTGGGTTATTTTCCGCACTTGAAGCGTAGTCGTCCGCTGTGCGTGAAATCCACTGGTGCGACTCCCTGCCGGATCATTCCATCCAGCCAAGCTCACTCCAGAATCCAAGCAGGCCGCCCAGGTCGGCGAGGACTTCCGGTAGTGTTGCTGGGGAGCCAATGTAGGCTTCTCGTTGGGTGGAAACACCGCTGCATTCGAGCAGCACGTGTTTTGGTGTCTCGTCGCTCTCCATGCAGGCTCTGCATAGAGGGCTGTCGGTGATACCTAGAGTAAATAGGTGTTTGTTTAAAGAGCAATGTCCTGTTATCATACCTACAACTGTCCTGAGTTTGACTCTGTTTAGTTGCAGAAGTTTTTTTGGTTAGTGGTTTATTAGGGCTGGGTATCGCCTCTTTTGTTTGTCTGCAGTCTGTAGTGTTTGCCCATAGTTCGGCATGTGTACTTACGGTTTGTTTTCTTACCCAGGTTTTGTATTCACTGAAGGGTATCGGGACGATCGGGTCGGGTCCCACTACCTTCTACCTATATATATCTACTAGATATAGAACAGATACTCAACATAACCTTGGAGTACTTCGGACACATTGCCCGCAGAAACCCTGACAGCCTGGAGAAACTGCTACTAACGGGCAAAGTGGAAGGAAAGAGGCCAAGAGGACGTAGCCCTATGCGTTGGGCCGACCAAATAAGCACCACACTCGGCACACCTGTCCACGTTGCTCTGCACCATGCAACGGACAGACCAAGATGGCGCAACATCATAAAAGAAAAGATTCTCCGTGGCAAGGATCACGACCCTCAGCAGTGAGGAGGACGATGCATGGAGGAGGTGTTAGTTATATATGGATATTATTGATACTGAACTATTGAAAAATTAGAAAGTGGTATCACATTGTAAGGTCATAGTTATTATTATTCATACATATTAGTATTGATTGTCGTGAACAGTCAACTATGAATTACTATGTCGGAATAAACAGTTTAATTTTGTTGTTATTAATCTGTTTATTCCGATTTACCATAAGATACATAATCGATGAATTAACCCTTTCCTATCAGTAGTTTAGGCATATTATCATATATTTTTATTCAGTTGATTGATATACATAATATATGACAGAGCCTTTATCTCTTTAATACCTGTATTGGCAACACATTAGTTTAATAATACTAAGTAGGAAAGGAAGGAATTTAAAAAGTTGTCATTTGTTTCTCAATTTATTGTAAAAACGAAACTTACGAACTAAATTCTTACTCTGAGTAGTCAGCGAATATATTGTTACAATTAAGATGCATCTAAGATTAGACAAAAACCCTATCAGCCTCTTCCACGAGCGAGCGAGCGGCTTGGCTTAGGCCCGGGCTGCAACAGAGCGGAGAGGAGACGAGAGGAGAGATGTTACTTAAAAAACCAATAGAATTTCGTTATTTCTACATCTCGTCTCCGCTCAGCTTCAGTGGATACCACTGAGCGCAACTTTAAAGTTCCTTATCTTTTTCATTTGTTGAGATATTTTAATCATTCTTTCATATTTTTGTATTATTTGCCGCGTCTATGATGTGCAGGCTAGTGAGCAGCACTAACACCCTCCTCAGCACATTGGCTACTAAGCTGGACAGCCCTCTCTGGAGGTGCTGTAATGGTGCACACATTCTCGTTAGGAGGCCCCAACGAGCCTTGTAGATGTGTCGAGGCTTTAGGTATAAGCGTAGGTTAGGTTAGGTTAGGTATTTTGTTTTTGTTTTTTTTACTAACATAGGTTAAGACGTGATTTGTTATTAAAAAATTATGGGCTGGCATTTACTAGTTGCCTGAAATAAAAACTTAATTATTTATATATTTAAAATAGAAAATATTCCTTGGTACTCTGTAGGAGCTGGTAAAACTTTCATCGTCTAACTCATTAAAGAGAGTAAAAATTCTCCATGAATGGTATGGTACTCCAAATGACTTCTTCTCCAAAATCGATGTGTTCTTTTTTTAGGTGGTATAGTGCTATCAATTCTGCTTCTTCAGACTCTAGTTGTTCTTTTTCAAGTAAAAGAAGATACAGTTTTTGTAATAGTGACATGACTGAGACGCCTGCCTTTTGTGTCAGATCGCGCTAAACTGTGCGTCAACTC
Source organism: Erebia aethiops (assembly GCA_923060345.2). Classification (NCBI taxonomy): domain Eukaryota; kingdom Metazoa; phylum Arthropoda; class Insecta; order Lepidoptera; family Nymphalidae; genus Erebia; species Erebia aethiops. The sequence goes on along the minus strand of OV281084.1, from coordinate 7,473,471 downwards.
GACATGCAACGCCCGCTCTAGCCAGCACACATCTCCGCTCCGGCCTAGCCAGTACGCATCTCCGCACAGCTTCGGAGGATACACCCTAGCTGAAAAACATCTCTCGCTTAGCTCAGCTGTAGACATCTCCGCACATCTCCGCTCTGGTGGAAACCGGGCTTTACTCATCATATACACAGCGCGGTCACCACCAGCCGCGCCAGTATGTGCGCGGTGAAGTACGGCCGCAGCTCACCGCTGGACTTGAGTACTGCTTGGCGAAAGAGTTCAAAAAAAAGGGCGCTGCTATCGTTAGTTTTTCTTGAATCTAACCAGTAGACACAACCATAGTATGACATTTTTGATACTTAACTGATCTATGATACTGATCGCGTCGGATGGTTGCAAAGATAAATAATAGCGTTTGTTTTTATTTTAACTATACAGCACGGGCTTAATTAACATGCAGTTTGATTTAGTTTTATTATAATGCACTGTGCACTGTGTTTAAAATCCGGAAAACTATCTACAACGTACATAAAATTTGTACTTACATACAAAAGACTTTTCGCCAGTATGATTTCTCATGTGACTCAGTAAATTACTGTTTTCTGTACATTTGTAATTGCATAACTTACATGCAAAGGGCTTTTCGCCAGTGTGAGTCCTCATGTGACTCAGTAACGGACTGTTTTCTGTACATTTGTATTTGCATAACTTACATGCAAAGGGCTTCTCGCCAGTGTGAGTCCTCATGTACTTCACTAAACTACTGTTTTCTGTACATTTGTACTTGCATAACTAACAAGTAAAAGGCTTTTCGCCAGTGTGAGTCCTCATGTGCCTCACTAAACTACTGCTTTGTGTACATTTGTACTTGCATAACTTACAAGCAAAAGGCTTCTCGCCAGTGTGAGTCCTCATGTGACTCACTAAATGACTGTTTACTGTACATTTGTACTTGCATAACTTACAAGCAAAAGGCTTCTCGCCAGTGTGAGTCCTCATGTGCTTCACTAAACTACTGTTTTCTGTACATTTGTACTTGCATAACTTACAAGCAAAAGGCGTCTCGCCAGTATGAGTCCTCATGTGCTTCACTAAATCACTTTTTGCAGAACATTTGTAATTGCATAACTTGCAAGCAAATGGCTTTTCGCCAGTGTGAGTCCTCATGTGCTTCACTAAACTACTGTTTACTGTACATTTGTACTTGCATAACTTACAAGCAAAAGGCTTCTCGCCAGTATGAGTCCTCATGTGCATCACTAAATGACTGTTTTCTGTACATTTGTACTTGCATAACTTACAAGCAAAAGGCTTCTCGCCAGTGTGAGTCCTCATGTGACTCACTAAACTACTGTTTACTGTACATTTGTACTTGCATAACTAACAAGCAAAAGGCTTCTCGCCAGTATGAGTCCTCATGTGCTTCACTAAATCACTTTTTGCAGAACATTTGTAATTGCATAACTTGCAAGCAAATGGCTTTTCGCCAGTGTGAGTCCTCATGTGCTTCACTAAACTACTGTTTACTGTACATTTGTACTTGCATAACTTACAAGCAAAAGGCTTCTCGCCAGTATGAGTCCTCATGTGCATCACTAAATGACTGTTTTCTGTACATTTGTACTTGCATAACTTACAAGCAAAAGGCTTCTCGCCAGTATGAGTCCTCATGTGCTTCACTAAATGACTGTTTTCTGTACATTTGTACTTGCATAACTTACAAGCAAAAGGCTTCTCGCCAGTATGAGTCCTCATGTGCTTCACTAAACGACTGTTTTCTGTACATTTGTACTTGCATAACTTACAAGCAAAAGGCTTCTCGCCAGTATGAGTCCTCATGTGCTTCACTAAACTACTGTTTACTGTACATTTGTACTTGCATAACTTACAAGCAAAAGGCTTCTCGCCAGTATGAGTCCTCATGTGCTTCACTAAACGACTGTTTTCTGTACATTTGTACTTGCATAACTTACAAGCAAAAGGCTTCTCGCCAGTATGAGTCCTCATGTGCTTCACTAAACTACTGTTTACTGTACATTTGTACTTGCATAACTTACAAGCAAAAGGCTTCTCGCCAGTATGAGTCCTCATGTGATCCACTAAATGACTTTTTGCTGTACATTTGTACTCACATAACTTACATGCGAAGGGCTTTTCGCCAGTGTGAGTCCTCATGTGACTTACTAAATTTCTTTTTAATTTACATTTGTAGTTGCATAACTGACAGGCAATAGTGTGCATTGTCTTGGGGCTCGATAATGTATCTTTTTGATTCAGTTTGCACTCTCTTATCTTGCATGATAAAGATTTTGCGAAAGCGTGCGCACGTATGTGTGAAACTAAGGAAGATTTTCGTTGAAACATCTTTTGGCAAACGTCACAGATATACTGTATCCGGTCAGTATAGTTTCCCAACTGTGTAACAAATATACCCAGGGAATGTCTACTTTGGTCGTTTTTGAAACGATCATTCCGTCTCGTTGTTCGATAATCGATACTATCACTTATTGTTGCCAACGATTCTTTTGGTATTAGTGCAGTGTCCTGGGATTTCCTTGAATGTTCGAGAACGTTTGCAATATTTTCGAAAGACAATATATCCCAATCATCGCTTGAATCGGTCGGATGTTCTTCGTTGCCGGGATTGGTCGCAAGTACCACAGGAGCGACTGAAACAAAAGAACACTCCATATTATTATCACTATCACTTCTTATAGACAGATACACACTGGTCGGATTTTAATTTTAAGGGGTTGCATACGCAAAAGGTAGGAAAGCAAACCTTATGCTGCGACTATGTCCGTCCAGTCACACTTTGCATATATCAGTTATTATCTACACACAGGGATTCCCGAAGTTGGTTTCCCAAAGGGTCGACATCATAGAAAAAATAAATACAGCTAGAAGGGAAATGCAGACGTTTCATGCGTGTCACCGAGTAGGTAGTTCACTACGCGTAGTCCTTTTGAGAGTGTGCCGGCAACAATAGGTGCGATAAAAATTAAGAGAAATGCCGAGTTGTGCAATATTATCGTGCAGAAAAAGAATTAATTTATCAAGTATCAATCGAGGAGGTATTTCTTTTCACCGGTGAGTCGAAATTATATCTAATTACTTTATAATTTACAATCTAAAATTATTAATCTCTATAAATCATTGCTTTACGCCATTATTGCAACACGTAAGCAAAATATACATTGATCGCTAAACTCGCACATTGTCCATGCAACCATCGTGTTTATTTGCAATGTATCTTGTTCACTGATGCTTTATCGCCACAATATTTGGACCTTTCACCGAGTTAGGAGTCATGAGTACAACTCTTTCCGTAGGGTTGTGCTCATGTTTGCAGTTCATATAATTGACAGTCTGTCAATTATCGACTAAATTTCCTAATCGTATACATTTAAGTAAAATCGTAAACGTGAATCGATAATTATTATTATAAGCTTTTATTTAACTTGCAATGTATGTTTGTTCGAGTGGAATCTTGCTACGCAATTTTGAAGCAGATATCTTCAACCGATTGAGCTGAAATTTTGTATACAGGTTTAGTTTGGATGACAATGCATAGTTAGCTGTGTGACGTCATTCTAAATCCAACATGGCGGAACATCCTAGATGGCGGACTAGTTAATAATGAGGGTCGTTATTTATTTATCTTTTCTGCGGAAATACCTACATAAGTACATGTAAATCAAAAAATAATATCAAATCCTAAACTTGGCCCCATTAGAAAGGAAATTAAATGAAATTATTATTCCTCATTTCATTAGAAATGGAACTCAAAACTATACAATACCTACTGTCAAAAACATGTTAAAAAAGAGTCAAAATCGAGAACATCACATCCCTAGGTATGCAAGAGTCTACTTCAGTCGTAGTTACAGGAAATTGAACCTTATGAGCACTATTTATAAGGCGTTAGAGCTAGCATCAAATACCCACGCCATCTAGTGGTTAGTAGGCTAACTTGTACGTAAGTTATAAGTAATAAAGGAATCACATATGTTATTTTACTAAGTGGTAGATATAAAAAGAGACTTTATCATCATTGCGTAAGATTTAAACCAAAAACGATGATGTTAGGATTATAAACTTCTTTTGATTTCAAACCAAAGAACCTATTACAGTGACTCTTTGTTTGTGTAATAAAATACGATTAATTTTACAATGTGTGAGTGCGGCGACATCGGTTCCCGAGTAAAGTTTGTGTAAGGGCCATTCCATCTCCCTTTGTCTATTCCGTGGGTATAACGATATCTGTCCCAAAATAGGATCTATTACAAGGTGTGTAGAGTTAATTGTCTCACCTGAAGCTTGATAGCGGTCTTCCGAACACGCCGGCTCGCAAGTGTGCCTGAAAGGATATCATTTTATTTATAACTTGGATGACTTCCTCCACGTGGATTTAGGTTTTAAAATCTCTATGGAACTATTTGATTTTACAGAGTAAAGAGTATTCCCATTTCACACTCCAGTCTCCAGGTATTCAACTATTTATTTTATTTTCAAAAAATCTCAAAAAATATTAGAGCTACAAAGACTTTCAATGGCGAAAATTATCTACATTAAATAATCTACCAAATGGCATTTAAATCGGTGACCGATCATTTCATAAAAAACAAATTACAAATTTTCGCAAAATTATGAATCATATATTAATCGTTATAAAACTTTTGGTCCTATAAATAATTGAATTGATAAAACAATTAACAGATAAATTATCATTTCATAAAATATAATTTGACAAACAATTGATTTATTAATCGTGTTATTTAATAAAACAACGTAAAGCGTATTTCTTTTTTGATAAAATGAATTGTATGATAAATACTGTAAGAGTCTTCTGGCGTAGCCCGTTTTAAAAAGTTGACATTCTTGGGTCGAAATCTGAGCACTCAGACTCCACGCAGTCTTGTCTGTCCTACCCCTAGAGTGTTTTTGTAAAGCGTGTAGGCACAAGCTCGCATAGGAGGTCCTGAATGAAGCGAGCCTACGAGGCCGAGTGGAGCGAAGGGAGGAGCTGGCAAGCGAAGCGAACCGGCGACCTCCGTAACGAAACAAAGTTCGAGTGGTTTTCCTAGCTTCTCCACTTCCTTTTTAGGCACAACTCCTACTCATGCAAGAGCGAGCGAAGCGAGCTCGGGACTGGGGGCACTCCGACTCGGATGGTTTAGGTGACGAAGAGGATGGCGGGGTCTGAAAGACCCCGCCATCCTCTTCGTGGTTATTTCCTTTTTATACCACCCAGAAAGAAGGAGCCCCGCTAAGCGGGGCTCCGTCGACCGGGCCTTGGAGGAGGTGAGAGGGAGAGGGAGGGAACCCATATCCCTAACATTATCCAGCCAGAGTTGGGTAGACCTAGGTGAGTAGGTATGGGTACCCCTAGAGTGTTTTTGTAAAGCACGTAGGCAGAAGCTCGCGAAGGAGGTTCTGAATGAAGCGAGCCTACGAGGCCGAGTGGAGCGAAGGGAGGAGCTGGCAAGCGAAGCGAACCGGCGACCTCCGTAACGAAACGAAGTTCGAGTAGTTTTCCTAGCTTCTCCACTTCCTTTTTAGGCACAACTCCTACTCATGCAAGAGCGAGCGAAGCGAGCTCGGGACTGGGGGCACTCCGACTCGGATGGTTTAGGTGACGAAGAGGATGGCGGGGTCTGAAAGACCCCGCCATCCTCTTCGTGGTTATTTCCTTTTTATACCACCCAGAAAGAAGGAGCCCCGCGAAGCGGGGCTCCGTCGACCGGGCCTTGGAGGAGGTGAGAGGGAGAGGGAGAGAACCCATATCCCTAACATTATCCAGCCAGAGTTGGGTAGACCTAGGTGAGTAGGTATGGGTACCCCTAGAGTGTTTTTGTAAAGCGCGTAGGCAGAAGCTCGCGAAGGAGGTCCTGAATGAAGCGAGCCTACGAGGCCGAGTGGAGCGAAGGGAGGAGCTGCCAAGCGAAGCGAACCGGCGACCTCCGTAACGAAACGAAGTTCGAGTGGTTTTCCTCATTATCTATTCCGTGGTTTTCCTAGCTTCTCCACTTCCTTTTTAGGCACAACTTCTACTCATGCAAGAACGAGCGAAGCGAGCTCGGGACTGGGGGCACTCCGACTCGGATGGTTTAGGTGATCCTCTTCGTGGTTATTTCCTTTTTAAATAACAATTTATATTTTAATATTTTGTAAAATTATGAATTTGAAGAATGAATTATTTTATGAAATAATAAATTAGTAAATGACAATTTTAAATTCAGCACGTTTGCAAAGTAAAGTATTTCTGAATTGAGTATTTGTCAAATGATCTTTTAATAAATTATATGTTTGCGGAATACGACGTTTGTGAAATGATTAGTTTTTGAAACGTTTTTTGTGAAATGATCATTTGTTAAATGTTTTTTGCGAAACATTAGTGAACCATTTAAATCATTATGATAGGATAAATAGTTTTTGAAATATGCCGGTTTATTTTGCGTATTTGTTTTTTTTTAAATCTTGCCAGTTTCTTGTGCTTTACACGAAATGTATAAGACCTATGAAAAATACGACAAGAACAAAATGAAAGCTCATAAAATCATCTACAAAATGCTTTTCATTTCACTTCAATAGACCGAATACTTTCGGAAATATGACGATCGAAAACGTGCATGACAGATAAATATTTGACAATAATTTTGACTTTGTACCTACTCATTTTATTTGATAATGATCGATGCTATACAATAAACTAATAGTAATAATCATAATATCTCTACAAAAAAACACCATCCTCAGTAAACAATATATTATTATTTATATTCGTTCAAAGTTCTAACAACGATCGGGCGTCGCGTCGGCAGAAGAAAAACGAATAGGCTTTCGAACGGTGCGCGGGCGGCGCGTTAATTGAGATTCTGAGAGCTTTTGCCTAGCTCTAATAGTTTTCTAGAAATTATAGAAAACATAAAATTTTCAAAAATAATGTTTTCATGTTAACTATGACAGGTATAATACACTCGCCGGCATATTTAGCGGAACATAAAAAAAAGGTTTGATATCAGTATCATATAAGGTTGCTGGCTAAACTACGTCATTTAATTTAAAAAGAAATATTTTCAAATTAAGAAAACAACTGAACATCACATTTTATGCAATTGTTTTAATTTTATTCAAATACACCTTATATCGGGAGCGAACTTCGAGTATTTCTTCCTTCTGAGTTTGATTTAAAATTTCATTGAAATACTGTTTTTTGTTAGTTTTTTTTAATCGCGTATCTTTCTGGAGTTGATGACTGAATTATGCCTGACTTAGCCCCAACGGAGAATGCCAGGGCACTCGAAATGCGAAGAAATGGTCAAACCTACAGAGTGATATCCAGAGATCTTCGTTGACCAGTTTCAACGATCCATCGCAGTATCCAACGGTTCAGGGAGACCGGTACTTATGTGAGAAGAGCAGGACAAGGAAGAAAAAGACGCACTTCGAGTAGGGATGATCGTTTCATTCGGCTTCGTGTACGTAGGAACCCCCGTTTGACGGCCGTCCAAGCCCGACATGAGTTAGAAGCAGTGCGGGGTGTAACCGTAAGTGAGCGTACGGTACGAAGAAGGCTCGAAGAAGCTGGTTTGGGTTCATTTGTGCCCGTCAAGGCTCCAAGGCTCGAGGTAAATCATCGTAGAAACAGGTTAACTTTTGCTCAGGAACATCGACTTTGGAACGCGGACCAATGGAGTAAGGTATTGTTTAGTGATGAGTGCAGAATTCTCTTAAATCAAATTGACGGCAGGCAAAGAATATACAGACGCAAAGGAGAACGATACATTCACACAAATTTTGAAACTACAGTTGCATACGGTGGTGGATCAATAATGGTTTGGGCGGGCATTTGTTTGGGAGCTCGCACAGACTTGGTAGTGATTGACAGAGGGAGTCTGACTGCAGACCGCTATATCAGAGAAGTTTTAGAAGAAAATGTCGTACCGTTTGCCCCATATATCGGTGACGATTTTTTTTAATGCAGGATAATGCTCGGCCGCATACCGCTCGGGTAACTCAAGCTTATCTTAATGATATGAATATCACTGTTATGGAGTGACCCGGCGAGATCACCGGATATGAACCCAATAGAGCACGTTTGAGACTTGCTGAAAAGAAAAGTTAAGTCCAGAATTCCAGCTCCTGCCAACGTGGGAGAACTGCGAATCGCCGTAGTTGAGGAATGGCGGAGACTATCCCAGGAGACCATCGATAACATAATTCTCAGTATGCCTAGACGGGTTATTACATTACAAAAAGCCATACATGAAAAATATTACCTTTCCATGCACAAAGGGTTATCATATCTCCGAAACTATTAGTCTTATGGAAATGAACCAAGACATTATTTTGTAGATAATTTAATGTAGATAATTTTCGCCATTGAAAGTTTTTTTGCAGCTCTAATATTTTTTGAGAAAATTACAAAAAACTGCGGTCGAGGAGACGTTTGAGGAGGTAGGGGGGGAAGCTCGCGGCCTAGAGTTGGGACCTCAAGGAACACTTATGCAAAAAATCACATTAACATTTTTTGTAGGGTCAATGTTTATTAGTCCCGTACCGTATACCGTACCGTAGCTACCGACCGTTAGCGGGCTGCATAGCCCGCTAACGGTCGGTAGCGGTCTAACTCCAGTGGAATGTACGTACTCTCGCTTCATCGGCGCCTGTGTTTCGGCCTCGGCTTCGGCCGCGGCTGGCGTGTCCTCGAGAGCCTCGCAGCAGTCGCGTTCATTATATGCGCAGGCTACAGTGTCGGCATGTTCGAGTTCCCGTTTCACCGCGACTGCGACATCAGTCGCGTCAGTCGCAGTCGCAGCCGCGACAGTCGCAGTCGCGTCTAGTGCTGTGTCCACATCGCAGCGGTCGGGCTCAATGTCAGACGGCAGCGGGCGCTTGTAGCGGCTTAGCAATGCCACATGTCGTCTCGTTATCTGAAACGAGTTCATTACCCTTGCCACAACATGCCAAGCCATTCGAGCGTCGAAACACACAGGCGTTACACTAACATGGATCTCCTTTGCCAAATTAAATTCAGTGGTACAGAATTTGAAACACTAAATCAACGGCGTTTGGGTGCATTTCAGCCTGACGCCAAAATGTTTAGGCACTCGCATATACTCAATGTCGTGGCTGTGATTTAAAATCTTACGGTAAGGGTACAGGTCTTCACAACAAACTCCACTCGCTCCTCCATACGAACGTATTACGCGACTCATTCGAAAGTAAACTAACATACTTGCTCTGAAGTCCAGTGGGGGACTCGGACCATGTCTAGAGAGTTTGTGGTCAATCAATCAATCGTTTATTTGCTTGAAACATTGTACAATTATGATGACAGTTCTAAAGTAGTCCACACATGTTTCGTCGGGTGTTTCAATAAATTAAAATGGCTGTGAGCCAGAGGGACCGAGGGGCCACACAGAGCTAGAAGCATTCAAATGAAGCGTTCCTCACCACTTCATGCGTGTGAAACAGCTCCGTCATCAGGCAGCGCGCTCGCAAGCTCTCGTCTCTGAATGTGCTAAAGTCCACCACTCTCTGCGCGCATTGCACACAAAGCGTTCGCTTGAGCCTGCCTCCACCGCACGGCTGCAACCACAAGGACAATTATTCACCAGGCATTCCATTCATTTCAATGTGTTAAGGTTGAAATAAAATTACTCATTAGCCCTGTAAAAATTAGAACAACTTGTAAGAACTGTAAATTATGTCATTTTAGTAATTAACCTATCTTACAAATGAAAGCTTAAAAATTACTCATTAACCAAATAGTTGATCTAGCCTAACTATTTGGTAACACCTCAGTGGTACTCATTAAAAGGAAAAAAAGTGTTTAAACTTCAAACTAGCAACTCCTAGCTGATAATATTTGACAGCATGTCTAGGTATTTTATAATTTATCATTGTTTTTACTCACAAGTGTAGTAATTGTTGAATAGTGTGAAAGCAAAGCAAACAGACACTTTTGATTTATAATATTAGTACTCATTTATCAAAATAACAATATTACTTCACAGCTCACACACATAAAATTAATATACACATAAATAACATAGATACAAATATGCAACTTACGGGGAGCCCCACTAAATGTTGATATGCTTGTTCCAACTTGTGTTCACTCATCAGAAGCAGCTTGTTGCGGGACTCCAGGCATATCAGGCAGAGCTGTGCAAAGAGTTGAAAGTATATGCATTTACACCCCACATTTACCACAATCCATCCACAAACAGATACACACAGATGCTTTCATGTATCAACAGGTCAACCTGCTACAATCTTATACTGCAATGACTTTAAGGCGCTGTGTGTGGTCAGGGGGGGGGTCTCCAAAGCAGTGTATCCATTAAATGGTGGCATATGGAAGATTGAAAAAAATATATGATGTTTTCAAGACCTTAACTCAGATATTGTTTTATCCCAAAACACGATTTAAACAACTTCGCTGCATAAAAAATAAATTCAAACATACCTCTTATTTCAGTTTTCAAATCAACACATCTCCAAATTGAAAACCTCAATTTACTTGAAAAATATATCATTAAATTCCAAATTCTAAATGACATCCATTGATTTATTAATATTTATTAAAATGTACACATATTTTCTGTTTTCCATTGTATTCCGGTTTTTCGAGAAGCGCTAGCTCATTTTCACCTCCGCCAGTGTTCGAAAGAACTTCACAGACGATGGATCTGTGCTCCTTTGCTCCAGCGTTTAAATCGATATTTTAAAATGGTTTTCAAACATAACATGAATAAGACTAATGTTTATTCAACATGAATTGACAGAAGACGTGGATATTACAACTTTCGTGAGCTATCTTCTTTTATATAACTAAAAATACATAATCAAATAAAGTATGAATATGTGTTCTCTGACCAAACTTTTGACAGCTCGAAATAATGATGCCGTAATGCGCTATCCATTCGATTTTTGACAACAATCGACTTCATTTACGAAGAAGTTTTAATCGATTTGACACATTGATATTACAACTTTTTGTATTGTTTTATAAACATACCCAGGCGTCTAAATGTCTTTTTTATGTATTAAAATAAATATTTTTGGTGAAGTAATGCTGTAAATGTATATTTTATTATTTGGCAACATCAATAAGGCAGGTCATAGAAACCATCCAACGCCAAAGATGACGCTACTTAAATGACAATCAAGTGAGCTTGTGTTGCAGCTTCGTAATTATTTTGAAAACTATTTTCAAAATTAAAATCGTACTAGTAATTACTAGATTGACATACGAGTTGCGAAATATCGCATAAAAAGGCACGTCGCTTCACTATTTAAAAAAAAAACTCCTGCTGGTTGTAACAATGACGTCTTTTAATATTTCCAAGAAGTAGGTAAGTTGTCAAACATCCAATTACTGTCAGAGGGTTCACTGCCATCGCTTAAAGCAGTATTACTTAAAACTGACATTTTTATGTCACGTACCTTGAAGGTCCTAAAATAAGGATTATAATTCTAAAAACACGAACGTCAACAATATTAAAACAATACGGATTTAAGCGATAGTAGTATGCCTCCAGTGCAATTTTTGATATGAATGGAAAATAACAAAACAGTGGTAAGACAGAAAGGAAAACTGAAAATCAAGCATTGCCACTTCAGCTTGCTACTGCCTACTCGTCCGCTCTCATTGGACCAGACCGACCAGATAATATTATTATATCGAAAGCTTGCTGAGTAAGGACCTAGTAGTGTCTCAAATACTTCAAATAAGTGCCTATTGCAAGTTTTATTACTAATTGATTGGATATTAGATACCCTTAGGGTTTCGTTTCTGGGACCCGGGAGTTAGAAATTTCCGGGAAATACGTCGTTGGTTTTTTTTGTGATTTCCCGTTTTTGTGTACAGAGTATTTTTTTAACTTATCTCTTGAGAAATATTTGAGAACAAGTTGATCTCTTAACTTGTTTATTATAATTCTCCCTGACTACTAGGGCATGCATTCGGTGCTGTGTTTGAGTACCGGGAAATTTTGGACCGATATTGGCACGGAACCGGGAATTCCCGGGACTTTCGATACTTTCGATACTACCTTAAATTATCACAAAAACACGGCTAAGACATTACAGAAAGTATGAAATAGACCAAATATTACAGTTCATTAGGCGTTATACAAAAATTTATCGCATAATATTTCACACAGGAATATACTGAATATTACTATTCATTAGGCATTATACAAAAATTTATCGCATAATATTTCACACAGGACTGTAAATTCATGATTTTTTCATGTACTTGTACCATAACTAGCTTCGTTACAAATTTCAAAGTTTTATTGTAGTTCATAGGTTTTACAGAGATTGCGTCTTGTATGAAAATACACTTTGAAAAGTTGAAATTTTTTTTATCGTGAGACGCTCATATGTAACTACTTTTATAGCAATTAGAAGCCAGTGCAAATATAAATTTACTACATCAAGCAGTTTATGAGAAACAAGCCTTGAGGCTTGGATACACGGACAACAAAGTGATCCTTTACGGGTCTTTTTTTATAGACAGGCGTACGTAGTAACCTCACCTCAAAGAATTACAAATGTTAATCTAAATCAACAATATTTTCCAACCCATACTCAGTATTCCCAAGAAAATCTCGTGAAGATGTTACTCTCTCCTATTCTGTGCCGTTTTTTGGTTTTGCCGCACGCTGATTTGGTCTCTACAATTATATTGGATATGGTACCTCTTAGTATTTTTGGTATCCATTCACCGTCCTCCCCGTAAGTATGGAGGATCCTAGGATCGAGGACCCTAGGATTTTCTAAAGACGTTTCCTATCAGCCATAAAGAGCCTCGTTACTGCTGCGTTACTGTCCAGGATTCACATCCATACATAAAGATTGGACTGTTCACAGTCTTGGTTTTTACATAACATTGTATGGAGAACTCCTGAGCATCTTAGGGAATTATGGATACGGATATCCATATTTTCTTTCCCTCTGCTATTGGTATAATTGACAGTGGAGTCAAAAATCAAAATTTAGTAGCCTCGGGCTTATGAGGTATATTTTATATTACAGTCTATCAATATTTTCCTGTCAATCTTCATGTGAAATTTATGAAAGTAACGATACAATTAACAGAATATAGCATAATCTACTGTAATTTATTATGGCTGAACAAATTTTATTCCAGTGACAGATCCATCAATTCATTGATCTTCAAAAAAGCTCTTCTCTGCTGGTAAATAATACTTACCAGAAAGACTAACATACGAAACTGTACGAAGTGGCAGTAAAATAATCGTTATAACCAAAGTAAAAATAGGGGTTTTTAAACTAATACCTCGAATTTGTGAGCATAAAATACAGTATAGTAAATTAAATTATTGTTACATGCAGAAATATCCACACTTAATTAGAGAAGAATCGACAGAATGTATGTACTTCGAGTCTCAAAAGTATCAAAAGTACCGGTTTTATGGTGTGGAGAACCGGGACTGAAAATTATTCAAAAGTACCGGGAATTTTTGGTACCAGGAATTAACGGGAGCATGCCCTATTGACTAGGTACCTCACTCGCGCAGTGCTGAGCACTATTGTCTTAACGTGGGATGTACCGGGTTTAATCCCCAGCAGAGTGAATTTGGGAATTGGGCGTATTTTTGTAAAATTGTACATGAAATAAAATCGATGTTTTTTTTTCATCATGTTTTGTTATTTTATTGATAAATTTGTGTTTCTTAGTTATTTATCTTTATGAGCAGTAGCACTGTTTACAAATATTATGTTAAATTATAGTAAAAAAAAACAATCATTGTAAAATTAAGTGACGGAGAATTATTCCATTGAGTAACTAAACTTTATCTCACAAAAGGCACTTAAAAAAACAACTTTAGATAAGATTCACAGAAGTGTTTTACTAGTCTTACCAATCATGCCAATCACAAAAATAGGACAGCAAACATAAAATAACAGAAACACTATCAAAATTTGATAATTTTAGTTCTTTTGACTAACGTAAAGGCAAATTTATGTCATAATTTATTATATAACTTCTGAAATAGACAATGCTTTTTATTTTTGTTTTTGCAAGTAAGTTAGTTTACGATAAAAAATATACATTTAAATATAACATAACAATAACTTATATTAATGATAAATTGTCAATATTATAAGTATTTATGCAATACTAGCCGATGCCCGCGACTTCGTACGCGTGGATCGAAGTTTTGTGGTTCCCGCGAGAACTCTTTAATTTTTCGGGATAAAAAGTAGCCTATGTGCTATTCCAGACTACAATCTATATCTGTGCCAAATTTTGGCCAGATCCGTTCAGCCGTTGGGGCGTGATTGAGTAACAAACATCCATACATCCATTCATACATCCATACATCCATCTGTCCAAACTTTTTGGAGGATTTTTTGAGAGGACAATTTGTCAGTGGAACCTTGACAATTATTCAAAGGAAAAGTAAGGGCACTGATCACAATGTTAAGAATTATTGTACTTTCTTACCATAAAACTATAATAGTCGTAGTAGGTACTTTTGAGTATTTTAAACTCTTTATTCTTTATTTTGTACTTAAATTATGTAAAATGTCGTCTATAAAATATAAGTAGAAATTCCAACCAATGTATAGTATGTTAAATCACATTGTAAGAATGATTATAAGTAACAATTTTTTTTTGCGTTTTGTCTTCTTCGATTCTCCCTTTCTGATATTTTATCTCACCTCGGATATTTTTCTTGTTCTAGATTTTACGAGCTCCAAGTGTTATTTTCTTATATATTATTGTTTGAACTTTTAAGAGTCCCTCTTTAATTTCTCTATATGCCGCCTTGTTATTTCACCAGATGTCAGCGCCATTGTTACACCTGAATAATTTAATATATACAATACTCGTTTCCAATGCAAAACTCGGGGCCGTAAAAGCTTAACCGTGTACAAACCTTTAGAAATCCATTGAGTACCAATTTGTTCAATTGACTGACAATTTCGAAAGAGTTACTTAAAGGACCGTAATGAATTCCCGGCAACAATATTTTCTTGCATTGTATTTCAAGAATTTAAATATTCTGAATTTTCTCTGGTCTGGCCTGGTAGGAGGCTTCAGCCGTGGCTAGTTACCAATTACCACCCTACCGCCAAAGACGTGCAGCCAAGCTATTTAGCGTTCCGGTAGGATGTCGTGTAGAAACCGATTAGGGATATGGACTAGGGTTTAATATAACTGCCATACCCCAAACAGGTTAGCCCGCTACCATCTTAGACTGCATCATCACTTACCATCAGGTGAGATCGCAGTCGAGGGCTAACTTGTATTTAATTAAAAAAAAACTGGATATAAGGTACATAAAAGTAGCAATAACTATTTTTTTAAAAATCCCGATTCTCGGGAATTCCCGGGAATCGGCCAATTTTATTCCCGTTTCCTTGAGTTGAAAATTTGCCGTTCCCGAGATTTATTTTTAATTTTGATTGAGTGGGATTTTTAAAAAGTTAATTTGTTTAGTTTCACCCAACCTAAGTCCAGTTAATTAATATAATAGGTTTTGCTTCGGACATAATATTGTCAATCAAACTTATAATTTTAGAGTACGGAAACAACGTATAAATTTGAAATTTTACATAAATTGGCTAATTTGCGGTTTTGGCTCTTACGAAGTTCTACCATATAGATAATTCTGTACCTATGTAAAGATAAAAAATCATGACACCAAAATTGTATGATTTTCTTCGTTTTTTATTTTTGAGTATTTTTCAAACACTGTAAATAATACTATATGTCTGCAAAAGACTAGAAATTGATTTCAATGATCAATTTCCAACATCTTTTTGCTATTTAAATTTTTGAAATAACATCTGTATTTCTTGTTTCTGACAAAAAATGAATATCAGACTCTTAGTCGGTAAGTACATTGTATATACGTATGATATTGATTTATGCCACAATTATACTTGTAATTAACTCACGTAAGTAGTTTATGTAAATAAGATACTTATGTAACTCTAGATGATGCCCTCGACTTCGTCCACATGGATTAAGATTTTTTGACTCCCGCGGTAACTGTTTAATTTTCCAGGATAATGGTTCCGGGTAGCCTATGTCCTTCTCCGGGATGTAATCTATCTTTGTACCAAATTTCATCAAAATCGTTTGAGTAGTTGGGCCGTGCAAGCGTAGCAGACAGACAGACACACTTTCGCATTTATTATATTTTGTATGGATATTAGTATGCTGGGCTAACTAATGCCCGCGACTTCGTCCGCGTGGTTGAAGTTTTTTTTATTCCCGCGGGAACTCCTTAATTTTTCGGGATAAAAAGTCACTCTCCCTCAACTATACCCACGCCAAAAATAACGTCGAACCATTGCTCCGTTGCGGCGTGATTGACGGGCAATTCAATTAACAATCACACTTTCGCATTTAAAATGGATTTGCACACGATATGCGATTTACAATAGGTATTTTGTCAATTACCTACTCATGTAAGAGACTTTGGTACGTGATTTACTCACTTACGTTATTCTATCAATTTCACAAATTTTGAGTTACCGTGTTTTGTCATCCGAGGGCATCCGTGACATGCTATGACAAGCGCGCGAAAATAAAGAAAACCGCGACGGGAGCGCCACCCGGCCGAAGTGGGCATAACTGGCGTGAGGGGTGACGACTGAGGAGAGCCAACCTCTCGATTTGTGTTTTGATTTTAAGAGCTGACAGCGCAAGCGCTTAAGTAGAACAAAATGTACTATAAAATTTACCTATTAGTATAAGAATTACTCATTCAAAGTATAGAATATCAGAGTATGCATCATTATGGGGTTACTGCTTACCAGCACTGTTGCAGGGACGGCACCAGTGCGGATCTGAATTGAGCCACTTTCTGTTTTTACAATCTCATTGTCTAGAAAATGCTGTGAGCAGACCACAGCGCCGGCTGGCAGGAGAGCGTCTTGTTTGCCGAGGGCTCTGAGCCAAGCAGCACGGAGATGCACTTCTCTGGGGAACCTGAAATTATTCTTCTACTTTATTTAAGGGCCCATATAGTTTGCATTGTGATGCACTACGGCTCTTAGTGGTCTAACTTTGTAGATTTCCAACAGTTCTCCAAGAAATATTTTCAAAACTGTGTGCAATTTGATAATCCTCACATGGCCAGCGTGGTGGGTTATGGTGTAAACCTTCTCAATCTGGATGCTGACTCATGTTCGCAATGGCCAGCAATGGGTGATGATAATGGTAGTTTGCTGCTATTGCTATTAATTGTGAGTGCTATAATTTAATATGCGGAGGCCTAGGTTGAGTCCCGGCAAGGGTAACATGGAAATAAATATCATTTCTAAATTGGCTCTTTTCAGTTATATGCTAACATACACATAATGTGCTGGAGCTGCCAAAGCTAGCTAGCAGCTACAAAACTATAATGCATAGAAAAAAGGGTAATAAATATAAAACTCACTCGTGAAATGTAATGTCCTCGGATTCGGACACGATCTCCGCAGTGGTTCTGCAGAAGGGCACACAGCACCGCATTTCCAAATTTTTTAATTGTTTAACATGAAACTGTAACGCTAGTGGTATTCAATGGTGATTCAATGTACTTTTTTTTTTTATTTAACTGGTTTAACGGTTCAATGTACTCTTTTTTTTTTTTTTTTATTTAACTGGTTTAACGGCTCTGGATTCCAGTCCTTCTGAGCCTAAAGTTCACAGAACAATATAAACATAAAATATTACCCTAGGCGGGCTGAAGTTACAATAACAAATTAACAAGTCTCACTATCACCTTTTTTTTCTGGTCGGTGCTATCACTCTATAGTCTATCTTTTAGCTTTGGTCACAAAAAGTCAAAAAATTACAAATAAGTTTGAAAAGTTTACATCGGTTCACTGTTTGTTGTTTTCATTGTTTTTATATATCTTGAGCACCAGAAATAAAGGAATATAATGGCCGGAAGAACTTTTTATCAGCTAATAAACTTTGAAGAGTATCAGGAACTTTGCCATCGTTAATATCTTGAATGGAGCTAATGAGTAGTAATCTATTTAGACCAAATTGACGGCATTGAAAAACAAGATGATTTAAGTCGCCATTCGTTTCGCCACAATATTCACAATCTGCATTTTCTTTCATTCCCAAGCGATGTAGGTGGGTGGCCACTCTGCTATGTCCAAATCTCATTCGGTTTATAGTCGTAATGAATTTTCTATTATTAATCCCTTTTTTATTATACCAAGGAGTGGCTGGCGGGCTTTTTTGTATTTCATAGTACCAAATTCCTTTGGACTTGCTTATTTCTTCCCAATATGACTTCCATAAAGATTTCAAATCATTGCTTAACAAGGCATATATATCTGTGAATGGTATTTCCAGCATTGAGGAGTGATCTAAACATGTTGATGAGTGTACATCTCTAGTAGCAACATCTGCTACCTCATTCCCAGTTATCCCAGAGTGTGAAGGGACCCACATAAAGGTAACAATCTTCTTTCTTTTATTAAGATTGTATAGCATATTTCTTATATTATATATAATGTAATTTTTTTTGTAATCTATTTTATTAGATTCAATAGCTAGTATAACACTTTTCGAATCAGTTACAATGAGAAACTGTGAATTCACAATATTATTAATGTACAAGAGAGATAAGTATATTGCATAACATTCTGCTGTAAAAATAGAGCATAAATTATGAATTTTAAAAGTTTTAGATATTTTCTTTTGTGAGTCATAAAAAGCTGAAGAAGTATGCTCTTCAGATTTTGAACCATCTGTATAAATTGTATAAAAGTGATTATCAGCTAAATATCTTAACATTTCCACTTGAGAATTCACTTTTTCTTGACATATAGTAACATTGACATTCATTAAAGCATCATATTCTAATTTATATAAAGGCCATGGTTTGCTTTTATACATATTTTTGGTTTGGGTCTGTGAGTATAAAACAATCCTTAGAATGTCTGGTAATCGACCAGATAAAAGCATATTTACATCAATGTAGCTATCATCAAAGTTAGCAACTTCATAGGGAAGTATTTTTCCTAAAACTAAACTATTTTTTGAACTTATTAATTTAACACAAAATCGTTCAGCAATTTCAAGTCTTCTTATTAAAAGTGGAGGAATACAACTTTCTACTTCCATTACATGAATTGGTGTAGAGCACATAGCCCCAGTTATTATACGCAAGGCTTTATTCTGAATTATGTCTAATTTCTTTAAAACCAATTTATTAGCATTTAAATATGCTAATGTGCTGTAATCAAAATGACTTCTAACTGTACTTTTATAAAGCATTGATAACAACTGTGGGTCAGCTCCCCAATGCACACCTGCTAACGATTTTAAAACATTCAGACTCCTAAAGGCATTTTTACATAGATTATTTACATGTCCTTGGAAAGTTAACTTCTGATCAAGCAATATTCCTAAAAATTTTTTTTCCAATAACCAAGGTAATCTTGTGTTATTATATTTTACAAAGTTATCACATGAATTATTTTTTTTGGAGAAAATTAGAGCTCCGCTTTTACTAGGACTGATATTTAATTTTAACTTATTTGAATAATAATCATGGACTTGTTCCAATGCTAAATTTAAATTATTTACAGCTATATTTACATCTTTATTTACAGTATATACAAGGAGATCATCAGCAAATTGCAGAAAGTTTATATTTCTATCTGTAATGTATTTACTTATTAAACATGTATATATATTATATAGCAAGGGAGATATAGTAGCACCCTGCATAGTGCCTTTGTATACATTTCTAGGACCATGTATAATGTTATTAAATTTAACATACATAGTTCGGTCATATAGAAAATTAAAAATCCATTTACATACTTTTCCAGGAATACCAATCTCACACAGAATATTGACCAGTATGGAAGGATCTACATTATCAAATGCACCTTGTATATCAAGAAATGCACAAACTGTGGTTGCATGACTGGCAAATGAATGATTTATATCTGAAATCAAAGAGGCAAAACTGTCTGCTGCACTTTTTCCTTTCCGGAAACCAAATTGCTGTTCAGGTAAAATATTATTTGCTTCTATGTAATAGTCTAATCTGTTTTTTAACATGTATTCAAATAATTTCCCTACACAAGAGGAAAGTGAAATTGGTCTGTAGGAGTTAAAGTCATGTTCTGATTTATCAGGTTTCAAAATAGGTATCACACATTGCGTTTTCCAAGACTTTGGAATACATTGATTATCCCAAAGCAAATTGAAGATTTTTAAGAGAGTTTTTTGTCCATTAACATGCATGTTGCTAATAAGTTTGTATGGAATATCATCTAACCCCGGAGTGGAATCTCTCCTTGATTGGATGGCTGCAGTAAATTCATGCCAAGTAAATGCTTTCAATAGAAAATAACTACTGTCACTACCTATATGATTAAATATTGAATTTAAATTTATAATATTGCTTTCTTTTTCAGATGGTACTACTGTGGGTGCATATTTATCTAAGAAAGAAGGAATCCAATCATCATTTTTTGATGGCTTATGTACAGGTATCCTCTTAAATCTCCTAATATAATTCCAGATATAACTTATTGGAGTATATCTATTAAATGAATCACAAATTCGTCTCCAACTTGCTTTCTTTTTTTCACTGATTAATCTCTTTTTAAAGGCATCAATTTTTTTATATTCTATGTAACTTTCTATTGTCGGGTTTAATTTATAAAATCTTAAAGCATTTTTACTTTTCTTTACAGCTTCCAAACAGTCTGCGTCCCACCAAGGAACTGGTTTTCTCATAACAAACATATTAGGTTTGGTAATTAAAGGTACACAATCTCTCCTTATTTCTAGAAGTAAAGTGCAAAAGTTTTCATAAGTAGCCAACAGATTAGATGTATCAATTGTGAAGTTTTCAAACGTTTTTTTTGTTTCAGCCTGGAACTTTGACCAGTCTGCTTTTTTATAATTAAAATGTTCACACGGTTCTCCTACATCATACTTTTCAACACAAGTATATAAGTCGACTATGGTTGGGTAGTGATAACTACCCATAGGATCATCGTATACATGCCAATCACATAAAGGAACTATAGAAGGACTAACACATGAAACATCAATAGAAGATTGATTAAAATTAATACTTCCTACTGTAGTTGGAGATCCGTTATTTAATATACAAAGATCGCATTCATCCAACATGTTATAAATATCAGTGCCTCTAGTTTTTGTTGTAAGACATCCAAAAGCAATATGATGAGCATTTAAGTCACCCGAAAGAAGAAGTGGCTTAGGTAAACTGTTTATAATTTGTTTTAATCTTCGGACCTTAAAGCGACCCCCACTGGGTGGAGCATAAACACATAAAATGGACATATTGCCTAGGCTTGTAGTAAGGGTTATAGCTACTGACTGCATATAATCATAGAACGGTGTAGGGACAACAAAATATTTGAAACTATTTTTAATTAAAATTGCTACTCCACCACGTCCATTTTTTCCATTCTGATTAATGAAATTGTAGTTAGGAATGTTGATAGCTCTATTTTCTCGCAGCCATGTTTCATTTAACAAGCAAATATCTATATCGTTCTTAACTAGGTAATTAATAAGCAAAGGTTTTTTATTATTAATAGATTGTATATTAAATTGTGAAATTCTAATAAATTGTTTATCCATTGTTTTTAAGATTATTAATAAGCATTTCTTTTACAACTGATGTAGTAAGTTTACGGCCTGAGTTACCCATGGCCACCAATGCTCCAATAAGTGCTTTCAAGATAGTATCATTTGTTATAATTTGTTCAATAAGAGTTTCATTATTATTAGTTGTGGTATTAGTTTGGGCAGTTTCTGTCTTTGATTTCTGTACTTTAGGAGTGTTATTAGGTTTAACTTGTGATTTATCTACTGTAACTGTATCTATTTTTGTTTGTTTATTCATTGCAGGGAAGTTTTCATTATAGTTGTTAAATAAATTTTGTATTTGTTTTGTTTGTAAAACTTTTGAATAAGAAGATTTATTATACTTTTCCTCCATTTTTTGTTTTTTTATCGGACAGTCTCTAGATATTGCAACGTGAGAGCCACCACAATTTATGCATTTAATTACCGCATTTTCCTCACATTCAGTGTAGCGATGCTCCTCTGCACATATAGAACATCGCTGCACTGACTTACAAATTCTTGCTCCGTGATTAAATTTGAAGCATTTATAACATTGTAAGAGCGGGGCAACATACTGATGCACCCTATATTGGAACAAGTCCAGATGTACATATTCAGGTAAGTTGGTTGATAGGAAAGTTATACTTACTGAACTAAACGGTTTAATTTGACCATTAACTTTCTTGGTGAAGCGACGCACAGCGACAACCTCATATTTTGATGATAGTTTTTTGAATAATTCCTCGTTACTTATACTTATGGGAACATATCTGAGTACCCCAATCGTTTCCACCGCACTTGCTGGTATGAATGCCTTATATTCGTATTTATCCAGGAAATTTTCATTTTTTAAAAAATCATTGGCGTTGATTGCTCGCGCGAACACCACCCCAACTTTAGATGCGTTTATTCGTCTTATATTAATTACTCCTTTAATTTCATTTTTAAAAACTCCCGCCAACATTAAGGGATTGGTATTGCCTAGTTTGACTCCTTCTTTACGACTCTCAATAAAAACCGTGTATTCAGACATTCCTACTGATTCAGGGAAAACTCTTTTATAATTTAATTTGTGGTATGGCTTGTAAAAATCGTCATTTTCCTGCTGCTGGTCTTGACTACGCCTCGGCGGTTTCCTTTTCCCGCCCGCGTCGTTATCCATGCCTGTGTTCAAACCGTCACTATCGGACGGCATTTTTCTTTATTTATAAATGAAAATTAATTAATTTTCCTGTAGAAGTCGAAAACAAAAGAAGTATTTTAAAATTTCAATTTAAAATACGCGCTTCTTGTTTCCCGCCAAAAACAAGACCTTCAATGTACTCTTTGAATTTATACCACAGAACACTTATTACTCCTAACCCGTAGTAAATATCAGAGTAAATATGTTCTTCTCTTATCTATGGCCTTTAGTACTGCGGTTTGAGAGTAAATAATATGTTCCTTGGCTGTAGCACGCGTAGCGCGTCACCGACCAGGAAAAAAAGGCACGCGTGACCACAGAACACTTATTACTCCTAGCGGAGTGACGCGGCTGGCAGCAACTTTCAACTTTCCTCTCTGCCACAGAGTACATTGAATATCTCTCTGCTTTCCTCATAAGAGATTAGTTCACCTTCACAGGAATAATTAGTTAGTTACAGAGACATAACCACTACGTTTTCCTTTCCTCAGAGACAAGAAACCATAGATCAATATGTATGTCACCGTAAGATTGTATTTGTAAACTGGCGACACTCGACTGTCGACAGATTGTGTGGTAAAATAATAAATGATAATATAATAATAAAATAATAAATAATAATATAATCATAAAGGCCATAAAACAAAATAAGAAGAAGAACCGTTCAATGTTCTGAGTGGCTTTTGAAATATTCATTGTATAATGTATTTACGTTTCCCTGTCTCTTTCTTGCAGGTTAGATAGGGTTCGACAAATAATCAGCAGGGCGATCGCGTATCTTTTGCATCAATCATTGATACATCGCAATCACCTCTGATTGGTTTGCCTGGTGGGAGGCTTCGGCCGTGGCTAGTTACCACCCTACCGGCAAAGACGTGCCGCCAAGCGATTTAGCGTTCCGGTACGATGCCGTGTAGAAACCGAAGGGGTATGGGTTTATTATAACTGCCATGCCCCTTACAGGTTAGCCCGCTACCATCTTAGACTGCATCATCACTTACCATCAGGTGAGATCGTAGTCAAGGGCTAGCTTGTAGTGGATAAAAAAAAAAAAAAAAAACTCTTTCACTATTGGACGAAATCCATTGACGCAGCAAGAATACCAAAAATTCAGCCAATCAGAGGTGATTGTGATGTATCAATGATTGATGCAAAAGATACGCGGTCGCCCTGCAGGTATATAATATAATAATCAGGTATTACTGCCCGACCGCAGGCTGTGCACTTACGTTCTATCGGGTACAATATATCGAGATAAAAGTGTTAAATTACAATTTTACGGTGACATGACTATAGTGTAACACAACATAATATTTAAACACTTTTGCTCTATGTCGCGTACTATCCGTGTTATTGTGTAGTCTGTGGTTATTGTGCGAATCGGTTGCCGCCACATTTTGAAATTAATTAATAGAGCACGAGACGTCTCGCACCCCCAGAACGAAAGTGACTTATCTAAAAAAATACAAATTGTGGTAAATGAGCAAAAAAGATTTTAAAAAGGTATCGTATTGAATATATTTAAATGCCTGTTTAAGACGCAAGATACAACAAATACTGATGGCATATTATGGAATCAGTCACCATTTTGCTATAAAGTTAAATAGATTTAGGGGCGCAAATTGAAATTTTAAGGGCGCAAATTAAAAAATTTATGTCAATGATTTGCAATAAAATGGCGCAATTTGAGATACGTCGATGTTATACACTGCCACCTGCGAGTACCTTTGACGCAATACTGATTCGGCCTTTTTTACACATAGGTGAAAAAACGCGATCAACTAAAGTGACCGATGTATACGCTGTTCCGATAAAACTCATAATTCGGGGTCTTTTATACCACAGGGTTTTAAGCTTATTTAGTAGTAAAAAATCTCAATTTAAAGAAATTTTGAGTTAAAAGTCATTTTCATTCTAAGGGTGCGGTCTTGAAGTAAGGTGCGTAACCTAAGTGATTATTTTAAAACTGAGATTCATATCATTTTGTTAGTAATCTAAGGATATTATTGATACTCAACTATTGGAAAAATAGAAAGTGGTATCACATAGTGAATTCATACTTAAGTTGTATTTAGTATTGATTATCGTGAGCAGTCAACTATCAATGACTATGTCGGAATAACTAAAAAAACAGTTTCATTTTGTCATTATTAAACTGTTTATTCCGATTTACCTAAATGATACCTACTTACTCGATGAATTAACCATTTCTTATCAATAGTTTAGGCATATTATCATATATTTTTATTGAGTTGATTGATTTATTTTACAGAGCCTTTAGCTCTTTAATACCTGTATTGGCAACACTTTAGGTCTAAAAACGTGCTGCTTAAGAGGCCGGGGAACGCCGCTAGCAACTTCTATTCGAACCGCAAATATAAATATGCCGGTATATTGCTATCTCTATTTGGCTGATGACACATGATCGCGTGCAAGCACGATAGCAATATGAGCGTAAAGAATTTGTTAAACATTTAAGTCTTGTTCCGTGAATACCAAAAATGATGAATGAAAAATTGTTGCGTTTTTAACTTCGTGTTGTTATTCTGTTACTTTGACAATATAGGCTATGTTCCTGATCAATTAGTACGTGTGATCTTCTTCTTCTTCTTCTTCGTGTCCTGGGTTATTTTCCGCACTTGAAGCGTAGTCGTCCGCTGTGCGTGAAATCCACTGGTGCGACTCCCTGCCGGATCATTCCATCCAGCCAAGCTCACTCCAGAATCCAAGCAGGCCGCCCAGGTCGGCGAGGACTTCCGGTAGTGTTGCTGGGGAGCCAATGTAGGCTTCTCGTTGGGTGGAAACACCGCTGCATTCGAGCAGCACGTGTTTTGGTGTCTCGTCGCTCTCCATGCAGGCTCTGCATAGAGGGCTGTCGGTGATACCTAGAGTAAATAGGTGTTTGTTTAAAGAGCAATGTCCTGTTATCATACCTACAACTGTCCTGAGTTTGACTCTGTTTAGTTGCAGAAGTTTTTTTGGTTAGTGGTTTATTAGGGCTGGGTATCGCCTCTTTTGTTTGTCTGCAGTCTGTAGTGTTTGCCCATAGTTCGGCATGTGTACTTACGGTTTGTTTTCTTACCCAGGTTTTGTATTCACTGAAGGGTATCGGGACGATCGGGTCGGGTCCCACTACCTTCTACCTATATATATCTACTAGATATAGAACAGATACTCAACATAACCTTGGAGTACTTCGGACACATTGCCCGCAGAAACCCTGACAGCCTGGAGAAACTGCTACTAACGGGCAAAGTGGAAGGAAAGAGGCCAAGAGGACGTAGCCCTATGCGTTGGGCCGACCAAATAAGCACCACACTCGGCACACCTGTCCACGTTGCTCTGCACCATGCAACGGACAGACCAAGATGGCGCAACATCATAAAAGAAAAGATTCTCCGTGGCAAGGATCACGACCCTCAGCAGTGAGGAGGACGATGCATGGAGGAGGTGTTAGTTATATATGGATATTATTGATACTGAACTATTGAAAAATTAGAAAGTGGTATCACATTGTAAGGTCATAGTTATTATTATTCATACATATTAGTATTGATTGTCGTGAACAGTCAACTATGAATTACTATGTCGGAATAAACAGTTTAATTTTGTTGTTATTAATCTGTTTATTCCGATTTACCATAAGATACATAATCGATGAATTAACCCTTTCCTATCAGTAGTTTAGGCATATTATCATATATTTTTATTCAGTTGATTGATATACATAATATATGACAGAGCCTTTATCTCTTTAATACCTGTATTGGCAACACATTAGTTTAATAATACTAAGTAGGAAAGGAAGGAATTTAAAAAGTTGTCATTTGTTTCTCAATTTATTGTAAAAACGAAACTTACGAACTAAATTCTTACTCTGAGTAGTCAGCGAATATATTGTTACAATTAAGATGCATCTAAGATTAGACAAAAACCCTATCAGCCTCTTCCACGAGCGAGCGAGCGGCTTGGCTTAGGCCCGGGCTGCAACAGAGCGGAGAGGAGACGAGAGGAGAGATGTTACTTAAAAAACCAATAGAATTTCGTTATTTCTACATCTCGTCTCCGCTCAGCTTCAGTGGATACCACTGAGCGCAACTTTAAAGTTCCTTATCTTTTTCATTTGTTGAGATATTTTAATCATTCTTTCATATTTTTGTATTATTTGCCGCGTCTATGATGTGCAGGCTAGTGAGCAGCACTAACACCCTCCTCAGCACATTGGCTACTAAGCTGGACAGCCCTCTCTGGAGGTGCTGTAATGGTGCACACATTCTCGTTAGGAGGCCCCAACGAGCCTTGTAGATGTGTCGAGGCTTTAGGTATAAGCGTAGGTTAGGTTAGGTTAGGTATTTTGTTTTTGTTTTTTTTACTAACATAGGTTAAGACGTGATTTGTTATTAAAAAATTATGGGCTGGCATTTACTAGTTGCCTGAAATAAAAACTTAATTATTTATATATTTAAAATAGAAAATATTCCTTGGTACTCTGTAGGAGCTGGTAAAACTTTCATCGTCTAACTCATTAAAGAGAGTAAAAATTCTCCATGAATGGTATGGTACTCCAAATGACTTCTTCTCCAAAATCGATGTGTTCTTTTTTTAGGTGGTATAGTGCTATCAATTCTGCTTCTTCAGACTCTAGTTGTTCTTTTTCAAGTAAAAGAAGATACAGTTTTTGTAATAGTGACATGACTGAGACGCCTGCCTTTTGTGTCAGATCGCGCTAAACTGTGCGTCAACTCGACATGCAACGCCCGCTCTAGCCAGCACACATCTCCGCTCCGGCCTAGCCAGTACGCATCTCCGCACAGCTTCGGAGGATACACCCTAGCTGAAAAACATCTCTCGCTTAGCTCAGCTGTAGACATCTCCGCACATCTCCGCTCTGGTGGAAACCGGGCTTTACTCATCATATACACAGCGCGGTCACCACCAGCCGCGCCAGTATGTGCGCGGTGAAGTACGGCCGCAGCTCACCGCTGGACTTGAGTACTGCTTGGCGAAAGAGTTCAAAAAAAAGGGCGCTGCTATCGTTAGTTTTTCTTGAATCTAACCAGTAGACACAACCATAGTATGACATTTTTGATACTTAACTGATCTATGATACTGATCGCGTCGGATGGTTGCAAAGATAAATAATAGCGTTTGTTTTTATTTTAACTATACAGCACGGGCTTAATTAACATGCAGTTTGATTTAGTTTTATTATAATGCACTGTGCACTGTGTTTAAAATCCGGAAAACTATCTACAACGTACATAAAATTTGTACTTACATACAAAAGACTTTTCGCCAGTATGATTTCTCATGTGACTCAGTAAATTACTGTTTTCTGTACATTTGTAATTGCATAACTTACATGCAAAGGGCTTTTCGCCAGTGTGAGTCCTCATGTGACTCAGTAACGGACTGTTTTCTGTACATTTGTATTTGCATAACTTACATGCAAAGGGCTTCTCGCCAGTGTGAGTCCTCATGTACTTCACTAAACTACTGTTTTCTGTACATTTGTACTTGCATAACTAACAAGTAAAAGGCTTTTCGCCAGTGTGAGTCCTCATGTGCCTCACTAAACTACTGATTTGTGTACATTTGTACTTGCATAACTAACAAGCAAAAGGCTTCTCGCCAGTGTGAGTCCTCATGTGACTCACTAAATGACTGTTTACTGTACATTTGTACTTGCATAACTTACAAGCAAAAGGCTTCTCGCCAGTGTGAGTCCTCATGTGCTTCACTAAACTACTGTTTTCTGTACATTTGTACTTGCATAACTTACAAGCAAAAGGCGTCTCGCCAGTATGAGTCCTCATGTGCTTCACTAAATCACTTTTTGCAGAACATTTGTAATTGCATAACTTGCAAGCAAATGGCTTTTCGCCAGTGTGAGTCCTCATGTGCTTCACTAAACTACTGTTTACTGTACATTTGTACTTGCATAACTTACAAGCAAAAGGCTTCTCGCCAGTATGAGTCCTCATGTGCATCACTAAATGACTGTTTTCTGTACATTTGTACTTGCATAACTTACAAGCAAAAGGCTTCTCGCCAGTGTGAGTCCTCATGTGACTCACTAAACTACTGTTTACTGTACATTTGTACTTGCATAACTAACAAGCAAAAGGCTTCTCGCCAGTATGAGTCCTCATGTGCTTCACTAAATCACTTTTTGCAGAACATTTGTAATTGCATAACTTACAAGCAAATGGCTTATCGCCAGTGTGAGTCCTCATGTGACTCACTAAACTACTGTTTACTGTACATTTGTACTTGCATAACTTACAAGCAAAAGGCTTCTCGCCAGTATGAGTCCTCATGTGCATCACTAAATGACTGTTTTCTGTACATTTGTACTTGCATAACTTACAAGCAAAAGGCTTCTCGCCAGTATGAGTCCTCATGTGCATCACTAAATGACTGTTTTCTGTACATTTGTACTTGCATAACTTACAAGCAAAAGGCTTCTCGCCAGTATGAGTCCTCATGTGCTTCACTAAACGACTGTTTTCTGTACATTTGTACTTGCATAACTTACAAGCAAAAGGCTTCTCGCCAGTATGAGTCCTCATGTGCTTCACTAAACTACTGTTTACTGTACATTTGTACTTGCATAACTTACAAGCAAAAGGCTTCTCGCCAGTATGAGTCCTCATGTGCTTCACTAAACGACTGTTTTCTGTACATTTGTACTTGCATAACTTACAAGCAAAAGGCTTCTCGCCAGTATGAGTCCTCATGTGCTTCACTAAACTACTGTTTACTGTACATTTGTACTTGCATAACTTACAAGCAAAAGGCTTCTCGCCAGTATGAGTCCTCATGTGATCCACTAAATGACTTTTTGCTGTACATTTGTACTCACATAACTTACATGCGAAGGGCTTTTCGCCAGTGTGAGTCCTCATGTGACTTACTAAATTTCTTTTTAATTTACATTTGTAGTTGCATAACTGACAGGCAATAGTGTGCATTGTCTTGGGGCTCGATAATGTATCTTTTTGATTCAGTTTGCACTCTCTTATCTTGCATGATAAAGATTTTGCGAAAGCGTGCGCACGTATGTGTGAAACTAAGGAAGATTTTCGTTGAAACATCTTTTGGCAAACGTCACAGATATACTGTATCCGGTCAGTATAGTTTCCCAACTGTGTAACAAATATACCCAGGGAATGTCTACTTTGGTCGTTTTTGAAACGATCATTCCGTCTCGTTGTTCGATAATCGATACTATCACTTATTGTTGCCAACGATTCTTTTGGTATTAGTGCAGTGTCCTGGGATTTCCTTGAATGTTCGAGAACGTTTGCAATATTTTCGAAAGACAATATATCCCAATCATCGCTTGAATCGGTCGGATGTTCTTCGTTGCCGGGATTGGTCGCAAGTACCACAGGAGCGACTGAAACAAAAGAACACTCCATATTATTATCACTATCACTTCTTATAGACAGATACACACTGGTCGGATTTTAATTTTAAGGGGTTGCATACGCAAAAGGTAGGAAAGCAAACCTTATGCTGCGACTATGTCCGTCCAGTCACACTTTGCATATATCAGTTATTATCTACACACAGGGATTCCCGAAGTTGGTTTCCCAAAGGGTCGACATC
Source organism: Erebia aethiops (assembly GCA_923060345.2). Classification (NCBI taxonomy): domain Eukaryota; kingdom Metazoa; phylum Arthropoda; class Insecta; order Lepidoptera; family Nymphalidae; genus Erebia; species Erebia aethiops. The sequence continues at coordinate 7,443,058 of OV281084.1, read as the reverse complement.
ATAGAAAAAATAAATACAGCTAGAAGGGAAATGCAGACGTTTCATGCGTGTCACCGAGTAGGTAGTTCACTACGCGTAGTCCTTTTGAGAGTGTGCCGGCAACAATAGGTGCGATAAAAATTAAGAGAAATGCCGAGTTGTGCAATATTATCGTGCAGAAAAAGAATTAATTTATCAAGTATCAATCGAGGAGGTATTTCTTTTCACCGGTGAGTCGAAATTATATCTAATTACTTTATAATTTACAATCTAAAATTATTAATCTCTATAAATCATTGCTTTACGCCATTATTGCAACACGTAAGCAAAATATACATTGATCGCTAAACTCGCACATTGTCCATGCAACCATCGTGTTTATTTGCAATGTATCTTGTTCACTGATGCTTTATCGCCACAATATTTGGACCTTTCACCGAGTTAGGAGTCATGAGTACAACTCTTTCCGTAGGGTTGTGCTCATGTTTGCAGTTCATATAATTGACAGTCTGTCAATTATCGACTAAATTTCCTAATCGTATACATTTAAGTAAAATCGTAAACGTGAATCGATAATTATTATTATAAGCTTTTATTTAACTTGCAATGTATGTTTGTTCGAGTGGAATCTTGCTACGCAATTTTGAAGCAGATATCTTCAACCGATTGAGCTGAAATTTTGTATACAGGTTTAGTTTGGATGACAATGCATAGTTAGCTGTGTGACGTCATTCTAAATCCAACATGGCGGAACATCCTAGATGGCGGACTAGTTAATAATGAGGGTCGTTATTTATTTATCTTTTCTGCGGAAATACCTACATAAGTACATGTAAATCAAAAAATAATATCAAATCCTAAACTTGGCCCCATTAGAAAGGAAATTAAATGAAATTATTATTCCTCATTTCATTAGAAATGGAACTCAAAACTATACAATACCTACTGTCAAAAACATGTTAAAAAAGAGTCAAAATCGAGAACATCACATCCCTAGGTATGCAAGAGTCTACTTCAGTCGTAGTTACAGGAAATTGAACCTTATGAGCACTATTTATAAGGCGTTAGAGCTAGCATCAAATACCCACGCCATCTAGTGGTTAGTAGGCTAACTTGTACGTAAGTTATAAGTAATAAAGGAATCACATATGTTATTTTACTAAGTGGTAGATATAAAAAGAGACTTTATCATCATTGCGTAAGATTTAAACCAAAAACGATGATGTTAGGATTATAAACTTCTTTTGATTTCAAACCAAAGAACCTATTACAGTGACTCTTTGTTTGTGTAATAAAATACGATTAATTTTACAATGTGTGAGTGCGGCGACATCGGTTCCCGAGTAAAGTTTGTGTAAGGGCCATTCCATCTCCCTTTGTCTATTCCGTGGGTATAACGATATCTGTCCCAAAATAGGATCTATTACAAGGTGTGTAGAGTTAATTGTCTCACCTGAAGCTTGATAGCGGTCTTCCGAACACGCCGGCTCGCAAGTGTGCCTGAAAGGATATCATTTTATTTATAACTTGGATGACTTCCTCCACGTGGATTTAGGTTTTAAAATCTCTATGGAACTATTTGATTTTACAGAGTAAAGAGTATTCCCATTTCACACTCCAGTCTCCAGGTATTCAACTATTTATTTTATTTTCAAAAAATCTCAAAAAATATTAGAGCTACAAAGACTTTCAATGGCGAAAATTATCTACATTAAATAATCTACCAAATGGCATTTAAATCGGTGACCGATCATTTCATAAAAAACAAATTACAAATTTTCGCAAAATTATGAATCATATATTAATCGTTATAAAACTTTTGGTCCTATAAATAATTGAATTGATAAAACAATTAACAGATAAATTATCATTTCATAAAATATAATTTGACAAACAATTGATTTATTAATCGTGTTATTTAATAAAACAACGTAAAGCGTATTTCTTTTTTGATAAAATGAATTGTATGATAAATACTGTAAGAGTCTTCTGGCGTAGCCCGTTTTAAAAAGTTGACATTCTTGGGTCGAAATCTGAGCACTCAGACTCCACGCAGTCTTGTCTGTCCTACCCCTAGAGTGTTTTTGTAAAGCGTGTAGGCACAAGCTCGCATAGGAGGTCCTGAATGAAGCGAGCCTACGAGGCCGAGTGGAGCGAAGGGAGGAGCTGGCAAGCGAAGCGAACCGGCGACCTCCGTAACGAAACAAAGTTCGAGTGGTTTTCCTAGCTTCTCCACTTCCTTTTTAGGCACAACTCCTACTCATGCAAGAGCGAGCGAAGCGAGCTCGGGACTGGGGGCACTCCGACTCGGATGGTTTAGGTGACGAAGAGGATGGCGGGGTCTGAAAGACCCCGCCATCCTCTTCGTGGTTATTTCCTTTTTATACCACCCAGAAAGAAGGAGCCCCGCTAAGCGGGGCTCCGTCGACCGGGCCTTGGAGGAGGTGAGAGGGAGAGGGAGGGAACCCATATCCCTAACATTATCCAGCCAGAGTTGGGTAGACCTAGGTGAGTAGGTATGGGTACCCCTAGAGTGTTTTTGTAAAGCACGTAGGCAGAAGCTCGCGAAGGAGGTTCTGAATGAAGCGAGCCTACGAGGCCGAGTGGAGCGAAGGGAGGAGCTGGCAAGCGAAGCGAACCGGCGACCTCCGTAACGAAACGAAGTTCGAGTAGTTTTCCTAGCTTCTCCACTTCCTTTTTAGGCACAACTCCTACTCATGCAAGAGCGAGCGAAGCGAGCTCGGGACTGGGGGCACTCCGACTCGGATGGTTTAGGTGACGAAGAGGATGGCGGGGTCTGAAAGACCCCGCCATCCTCTTCGTGGTTATTTCCTTTTTATACCACCCAGAAAGAAGGAGCCCCGCTAAGCGGGGCTCCGTCGACCGGGCCTTGGAGGAGGTGAGAGGGAGAGGGAGAGAACCCATATCCCTAACATTATCCAGCCAGAGTTGGGTAGACCTAGGTGAGTAGGTATGGGTACCCCTAGAGTGTTTTTGTAAAGCGCGTAGGCAGAAGCTCGCGAAGGAGGTCCTGAATGAAGCGAGCCTACGAGGCCGAGTGGAGCGAAGGGAGGAGCTGCCAAGCGAAGCGAACCGGCGACCTCCGTAACGAAACGAAGTTCGAGTGGTTTTCCTCATTATCTATTCCGTGGTTTTCCTAGCTTCTCCACTTCCTTTTTAGGCACAACTTCTACTCATGCAAGAACGAGCGAAGCGAGCTCGGGACTGGGGGCACTCCGACTCGGATGGTTTAGGTGATCCTCTTCGTGGTTATTTCCTTTTTAAATAACAATTTATATTTTAATATTTTGTAAAATTATGAATTTGAAGAATGAATTATTTTATGAAATAATAAATTAGTAAATGACAATTTTAAATTCAGCACGTTTGCAAAGTAAAGTATTTCTGAATTGAGTATTTGTCAAATGATCTTTTAATAAATTATATGTTTGCGGAATACGACGTTTGTGAAATGATTAGTTTTTGAAACGTTTTTTGTGAAATGATCATTTGTTAAATGTTTTTTGCGAAACATTAGTGAACCATTTAAATCATTATGATAGGATAAATAGTTTTTGAAATATGCCGGTTTATTTTGCGTATTTGTTTTTTTTTAAATCTTGCCAGTTTCTTGTGCTTTACACGAAATGTATAAGACCTATGAAAAATACGACAAGAACAAAATGAAAGCTCATAAAATCATCTACAAAATGCTTTTCATTTCACTTCAATAGACCGAATACTTTCGGAAATATGACGATCGAAAACGTGCATGACAGATAAATATTTGACAATAATTTTGACTTTGTACCTACTCATTTTATTTGATAATGATCGATGCTATACAATAAACTAATAGTAATAATCATAATATCTCTACAAAAAAACACCATCCTCAGTAAACAATATATTATTATTTATATTCGTTCAAAGTTCTAACAACGATCGGGCGTCGCGTCGGCAGAAGAAAAACGAATAGGCTTTCGAACGGTGCGCGGGCGGCGCGTTAATTGAGATTCTGAGAGCTTTTGCCTAGCTCTAATAGTTTTCTAGAAATTATAGAAAACATAAAATTTTCAAAAATAATGTTTTCATGTTAACTATGACAGGTATAATACACTCGCCGGCATATTTAGCGGAACATAAAAAAAAGGTTTGATATCAGTATCATATAAGGTTGCTGGCTAAACTACGTCATTTAATTTAAAAAGAAATATTTTCAAATTAAGAAAACAACTGAACATCACATTTTATGCAATTGTTTTAATTTTATTCAAATACACCTTATATCGGGAGCGAACTTCGAGTATTTCTTCCTTCTGAGTTTGATTTAAAATTTCATTGAAATACTGTTTTTTGTTAGTTTTTTTTAATCGCGTATCTTTCTGGAGTTGATGACTGAATTATGCCTGACTTAGCCCCAACGGAGAATGCCAGGGCACTCGAAATGCGAAGAAATGGTCAAACCTACAGAGTGATATCCAGAGATCTTCGTTGACCAGTTTCAACGATCCATCGCAGTATCCAACGGTTCAGGGAGACCGGTACTTATGTGAGAAGAGCAGGACAAGGAAGAAAAAGACGCACTTCGAGTAGGGATGATCGTTTCATTCGGCTTCGTGTACGTAGGAACCCCCGTTTGACGGCCGTCCAAGCCCGACATGAGTTAGAAGCAGTGCGGGGTGTAACCGTAAGTGAGCGTACGGTACGAAGAAGGCTCGAAGAAGCTGGTTTGGGTTCATTTGTGCCCGTCAAGGCTCCAAGGCTCGAGGTAAATCATCGTAGAAACAGGTTAACTTTTGCTCAGGAACATCGACTTTGGAACGCGGACCAATGGAGTAAGGTATTGTTTAGTGATGAGTGCAGAATTCTCTTAAATCAAATTGACGGCAGGCAAAGAATATACAGACGCAAAGGAGAACGATACATTCACACAAATTTTGAAACTACAGTTGCATACGGTGGTGGATCAATAATGGTTTGGGCGGGCATTTGTTTGGGAGCTCGCACAGACTTGGTAGTGATTGACAGAGGGAGTCTGACTGCAGACCGCTATATCAGAGAAGTTTTAGAAGAAAATGTCGTACCGTTTGCCCCATATATCGGTGACGATTTTTTTTAATGCAGGATAATGCTCGGCCGCATACCGCTCGGGTAACTCAAGCTTATCTTAATGATATGAATATCACTGTTATGGAGTGACCCGGCGAGATCACCGGATATGAACCCAATAGAGCACGTTTGAGACTTGCTGAAAAGAAAAGTTAAGTCCAGAATTCCAGCTCCTGCCAACGTGGGAGAACTGCGAATCGCCGTAGTTGAGGAATGGCGGAGACTATCCCAGGAGACCATCGATAACATAATTCTCAGTATGCCTAGACGGGTTATTACATTACAAAAAGCCATACATGAAAAATATTACCTTTCCATGCACAAAGGGTTATCATATCTCCGAAACTATTAGTCTTATGGAAATGAACCAAGACATTATTTTGTAGATAATTTAATGTAGATAATTTTCGCCATTGAAAGTTTTTTTGCAGCTCTAATATTTTTTGAGAAAATTACAAAAAACTGCGGTCGAGGAGACGTTTGAGGAGGTAGGGGGGGAAGCTCGCGGCCTAGAGTTGGGACCTCAAGGAACACTTATGCAAAAAATCACATTAACATTTTTTGTAGGGTCAATGTTTATTAGTCCCGTACCGTATACCGTACCGTAGCTACCGACCGTTAGCGGGCTGCATAGCCCGCTAACGGTCGGTAGCGGTCTAACTCCAGTGGAATGTACGTACTCTCGCTTCATCGGCGCCTGTGTTTCGGCCTCGGCTTCGGCCGCGGCTGGCGTGTCCTCGAGAGCCTCGCAGCAGTCGCGTTCATTATATGCGCAGGCTACAGTGTCGGCATGTTCGAGTTCCCGTTTCACCGCGACTGCGACATCAGTCGCGTCAGTCGCAGTCGCGTCTAGTGCTGTGTCCACATCGCAGCGGTCGGGCTCAATGTCAGACGGCAGCGGGCGCTTGTAGCGGCTTAGCAATGCCACATGTCGTCTCGTTATCTGAAACGAGTTCATTACCCTTGCCACAACATGCCAAGCCATTCGAGCGTCGAAACACACAGGCGTTACACTAACATGGATCTCCTTTGCCAAATTAAATTCAGTGGTACAGAATTTGAAACACTAAATCAACGGCGTTTGGGTGCATTTCAGCCTGACGCCAAAATGTTTAGGCACTCGCATATACTCAATGTCGTGGCTGTGATTTAAAATCTTACGGTAAGGGTACAGGTCTTCACAACAAACTCCACTCGCTCCTCCATACGAACGTATTACGCGACTCATTCGAAAGTAAACTAACATACTTGCTCTGAAGTCCAGTGGGGGACTCGGACCATGTCTAGAGAGTTTGTGGTCAATCAATCAATCGTTTATTTGCTTGAAACATTGTACAATTATGATGACAGTTCTAAAGTAGTCCACACATGTTTCGTCGGGTGTTTCAATAAATTAAAATGGCTGTGAGCCAGAGGGACCGAGGGGCCACACAGAGCTAGAAGCATTCAAATGAAGCGTTCCTCACCACTTCATGCGTGTGAAACAGCTCCGTCATCAGGCAGCGCGCTCGCAAGCTCTCGTCTCTGAATGTGCTAAAGTCCACCACTCTCTGCGCGCATTGCACACAAAGCGTTCGCTTGAGCCTGCCTCCACCGCACGGCTGCAACCACAAGGACAATTATTCATCAGGCATTCCATTCATTTCAATGTGTTAAGGTTGAAATAAAATTACTCATTAGCCCTGTAAAAATTAGAACAACTTGTAAGAACTGTAAATTATGTCATTTTAGTAATTAACCTATCTTTCAAATGAAAGCTTAAAAATTACTCATTAACCAAATAGTTGATCTAGCCTAACTATTTGGTAACACCTCAGTGGTACTCATTAAAAGGAAAAAAAGTGTTTAAACTTCAAACTAGCAACTCCTAGCTGATAATATTCGACAGCATGTCTAGGTATTTTATAATTTATCATTGTTTTTACTCACAAGTGTAGTAATTGTTGAATAGTGTGAAAGCAAAGCAAACAGACACTTTTGATTTATAATATTAGTACTCATTTATCAAAATAACAATATTACTTCACAGCTCACACACATAAAATTAATATACACATAAATAACATAGATATAAATATGCAACTTACGGGGAGCCCCACTAAATGTTGATATGCTTGTTCCAACTTGTGTTCACTCATCAGAAGCAGCTTGTTGCGGGACTCCATGCATATCAGGCAGAGCTGTGCAAAGTGTTGTAAGTATTTGCATTTACACCCCACATTTACCACAATCCATCCACAAACAGATAAACACAGATGCTTTCATGTATCAACAGGTCAACCTGCTACAATCTTATACTGCAATGACTTTAAGTAGAACAAAATGTACTATAAAATTTACCTATTAGTATAAGAATTACTCATTCAAAGTATAGAATATCAGAGTATGCATCATTATGGGGTTACTGCTTACCAGCACTGTTGCAGGGACGGCACCAGTGCGGATCTGAATTGAGCCACTTTCTGTTTTTACAATCTCATTGTCTAGAAAATGCTGTGAGCAGACCACAGCGCCGGCTGGCAGGTGAGTGTCTTGTTTGCCGAGGGCTCTGAGCCAAGCAGCACGGAGATGCACTTCTCTGGGGAACCTGAAATTATTCTTCTACTTTATTTAATTAAGGGCCCATATAGTTTGCATTGTGATGCACTACGGCTCTTACGGCCGAAATTAATAATCAATCTATCCATAGTCTGTCGATAAGTTGCTTAGCAACATTGTTTTATGTCGAAAAGCACAATACAAATAACAACGTTGCTTAGTAACAAACCGACAGACTACAGATAGATTGATTATTAATTTCGGCCGTTAGTGGTCTAACTTTGTAGATTTCCAACAGTTCTCCAAGAAATATTTTCAAAACTGTGTGCAATTTGATAATCCTCACATGGCCAGCGTGGTGGATTATGGTGTAAACCTTCTCAATCTGGATGCTGACTCATGTTCGCAATGGCCAGCAATGGGTGATGATAATGGTAGTTTGCTGCTATTGCTATTAATTGTGAGTGCTATAATTTAATAAGCGGAGGCCTAGGTTGAGTCCCAGCAAGGGTAACATGGAAATAAATATCATTTCTAAATTGGCTCTAGTCAGTTATATGCTAACATACACATAATAGGAGCTGTCAAAGTTAGCTAGCAGCTACAAAACTATAATGCATAGAAAAAAGGGTAATAAATCAAAAACTCACTCGTGAAATGTAATGTCCTCGGATTCGGACACGATCTCCGCAGTGGTTCTGCAGAAGGGCACACAGCACCGCATTTCCAAATTTTTAAATTGTTTAACATGAAACTGTAACGCTAGTGGTATTCAATGGTGATTCAATGTACCACCAGTGTACCAGTAGTGATTACATTCTCTCCACCGACCAGATAAAAAAATTCTCTCTGCAGTGTACCACCAATGTACTCTTTTTTTTTTTTTTTAACTGGTTTATCGGTTCAATCTGTGGGTTCAATGTACTCTTTGAATTTATACCACAGAACACTTATTACTCCTAACCCGTAGTAAATATCAGAGTAAATATGTTCTTCTCTTATCTATGGCCTTTAGTACTGCGATTTGAGAGTAAATAAAATCTATGGAGTAAATATGTTCCTTGGCTGTAGCACGCGTCACCGACCAGAAAAAAAAGGCACGCGTGACCACAGAACACTTATTACTTCCAGCGGAGTGACGCGGCTGGCAGCAACTTTCAACTTTCCTCACTGCCACAGAGTACATTGAATATCTCTCTGCTTTCCTCATATGAGATTAGTTCACCTTCACAGGAATAATTAGTTAGTTAATAAGAGACATAACCACTACGTTTTCCTTTCCTCAGAGACAAGAAACCATAGATGAATATGTATGTCACCGTAAGATTGTATTTGTAAACTGTCGACACTCGACTGTCGACAGATTGTGTGGCACTAATAAAGGCCATAAAACAAAATAAGAAGAAGAACCGTTCAATGTTCTGAGTGGCTTTTGAAATATTCATTGTATAATGTATTTACGTTTCCCTGTCTCTTTCTTGCAGGTTAGATAGGGTTCGACAAATAATCAGCAGCAGGGCGACCGCGTATCTTTTGCATCAATCATTGATACATCGCAATCACCTCTGATTGGTTAAAACTCTTTCACTATTGGACGAAATCCATTGACGCAGCAAGAATACCAAAAATTCAGCCAATCAGAGGTGATTGTGATGTATCAATGATTGATGCAAAAGATACGCGGTCGCCCTGCAGGTATATATAATAATCAGGTATTAGTGCCCGACCGCAGGCCGAGCACTTACGTTCTATCGGGTACAATATATCGAGATAAAAGTGTTAGATTACAATTTAACGTTTTTTACAATTTTACGGTGACATGACTATAGTGTAACACAACATAATATTTAAACACTTTTGCTCTATGTCGCGTACTATCCGTGTTATTGTGTAGTCTGTGGTTATTGTGCGAATCGGTTGCCGCCACATTTTGAAATTAATTAATAGAGCACGAGACGTCTCGCACCCCCAGAACGAAAGTGACTTATCTAAAAAAATACAAATTGTGGTAAATGAGCAAAAAAGATTTTAAAAAGGTATCGTATTGAATATATTTAAATGCCTGTTTAAGACGCAAGATACAACAAATACTGATGGCATATTATGGAATCAGTCACCATTTTGCTATAAAGTTAAATAGATTTAGGGGCGCAAATTAAAATTTTAAGGGCGCAAATTAAAAAATTTATGTCAATGATTTGCAATAAAATGGCGCAATTTGAGATACGTCGATGTTATACACTGCCACCTGCGAGTACCTTTGACGCAATACTGATTCGTCCTTTTTTACACATAGGTGAAAAAACGCGATCAACTAAAGTGACCGATGTATACGCTGTTCCGATAAAACTCATAATTCGGGGTCTTTTATACCACAGGGTTTTAAGCTTATTTTAGGTAGTAAAAAATCTCAATTTAAAGAAATATTGAGTTAAAAGTCATTTTCATTCTAAGGGTGCGGTCTTGAAGTAAGGTGCGTAACCTAAGTGATTATTTTAAAACTGAGATTCATATCATTTTGTTAGTAATCTAAGGATATTATTGATACTCAACTATTGGAAAAATAGAAAGTGGTATCACATAGTGAATTCATACTTATCATTATTCATACTTAAGTTGTACTTAGTATTGATTATCGTGAACAGTCAACTATCAATGACTATGTCGGAATAACTAAAAAAACAGTTTAATTTTGTCATTATTAAACTGTTTATTCCGATTTACCTAAATGATACCTACTTACTCGATGAATTAACCATTTCCTATCAATAGTTTAGGCATATTATCATAATATATCTTTATTGAGTTGATTGATTTATTTTACAGAGCCTTTAGCTCTTTAATACCTGTATTGGCAACACTTTAGGTCTAAAAACGTGCTGCTTAAGAGGCCGGGGAACGCCGCTAGCAACTTCTATTCGAACCGCAAATATAAATATGCCGGTATATTGCTATCTCTATTTGGCTGATGACACATGATCGCGTGCAAGCACGATAGCAATATGAGCGTAAAGAATTTGTTATACATTTAAGTTCCGTGAATACCAAAAATGATGAATGAAAAATTGTTGTGTTTTTAACTTCCTGTTGTTATTCTGTAACTTGACAATATAGGCTATGTTCCTGATCAATTAGTACGTGTGATATCGTTGGTTTTAATATGAAACAAATAAGGAGAAAACATGTCATTTACGTCGTATAAACATGCAAAACGCAATGTGCTTACATTTAATTTTGTGAAAGTATTTTGAAAAAATAATTATCCAGGAACCTAGATAAATACAAGTTCAGTCTTAATAATCACATAATATGGAGGAAATATTCTCAAATTACAAATTATTTTGGTATTACGTTTGTATGGGCAATTCGCCCTCCGGAGCCACCTTAATGCAATATACCTATAGCCCTCAAAAATAATACTAAGTAGGAAAGGAAGAAATTTAAATAATTAGTTTTTTTTACTTACTTAATTAATTTATTGTAGAAAAGAAACTTACAAACTAAATTCTTACTCTGAGTAGTCAGTTAATATTGTTACAATTAAGATGCACCTAAGATTAGAATAAACCCTTATCAGTATTCTCGTATCTTGCGTGAGCGAGCGATCGCGAGAACCAACGCTTCAGTAATTGCAGCCAAAAGCTGATCTACATAGTTAAAACATCCAATACCACTCTAATCTAAGACTGATAACTTCGTAGACTAGTATAGCTGTGTGACCGGTATAGCTGAAGTTAGTAGTAAACAAAAAGTCTATGTACTTACCCGACTAAATGAAAGCAAACGGTTGATTGTACGAATCCATCCATCCATATTTATAAACACGCCTTTGGCTTACGGGTCATCAAACCTAGGTATTATAATAGTACTTAGGTTTGATGGCCAATAATTGGCATGTATATTGTACTGGGACATTGGACACCATACGTCAGGGTGCATATACACATCACGGTCACCATCAGCCCCGCCAATATTATGCGAAGTACGGCCCGCAGTTCAGCGTTGGACCCAGTTCACGTATTCTACTATCTACGGCTGGATATGACTGTATTCAACGCTTGTGTTGTCTTTTACAGCGCTTTTAGATCTTTAATACCTATATTGGCGACACTTTAGTTCTCCAAAGAGAAGAGTAGGTACTGCTCAATCCTGTAGCCCTAAAAAAATTAGAACAACTTAGAAGAAATTTAAATTATGTAGGTAGATTATTAATCTACCTACTTACAAATTAAAGCAACCTAAATTTTAATTCTAAATACTTCAAACCATCGCATAACGCAATCATCTATATTATGAATTATTCTCGTATTAATTATTAATCTCCCCCAAAGTCAGCTAATGCCCGCCCCCTTCCGCGACTATCGCAAGTGGCTTGGCTTGCGGATCATCATATCTACTATTGGCGTGTATATTATACATAGAGACCACCCCATACGTCAGGATGCCCATAAACAGCGCGGTCACCATAAGCCCCGCCAGTATGTGCGCGTTGAAGTACGGACCACAGTTCACCGCTGGACCGAAGCAGCGGGTGTCGTTGCCGGAACTGTCGTTGACGGTAGTGCCGTTGCGACCTATTATGTGTTCTTTGAAGTTGAACGGTTGAATCTGGAAAAATACCATCGGCATCTCACTAGTTTATATTTCACTTCAATAATTCACTAATATACATATAGAAGCCTAATCTACGCCTGCAAGCCGTACACGCAATCGAATATCGTTTGCCACTTTCTAACGGTTTAGCTTCAACCGTTAGAACCGCGTCGTGCTTTTTTGCCATCTCAGTGGCCGACGGGAGCTAGCGGACCTTTTCGTTAAGGTAAGTCCCGCCATTTTTGATTTATCGAAGTATAGCACGCCAGCGAGACGTATGTTTAGGCTTTGTGTAACTTTGTATAGAAGGTCATTGAACTTTAATGATTATGATGAGTTTGTATGTGTGTAGACTGCTCCTAAAGTTAAGCTAGTCTAAGTCTGATTAGTTTTAATATTGGCTCTATGAATATGTAATTAGCGTTAAAAAATTATAAAAAAAATTATATGTTTCAGTTGATTTTGAAGAAGTTCTTTTTTTTTGTTCCAATTTATGCATATGGTTTTTTCGTTGTAATAAATAACTGTGGTTATAGATATAATTTATAACAGTGTTGTTTTATTTTTAGTTTATATTCCAAATTTAAATTTCTGCTAAATAAATAAAATTTCTAAAATAGGGCTATTTTTGCATACAGATTGTAATTTAAATGTGTACGCCTCTGAGACGTATATTAATTAAGGCATAAGAAATAGATTAGGCTTCTATGGTTAAGTATAACAAATTTTGTCTGGATCAGCGTGATCCAAAAAAGTGGGGATCTCTGAAATTCATTCCGTGGTCGGGTTACAGTTTTGAAGTGAACGCTTATTTAGGCGCGTTGATCACTTTTTGGTAGGGGGTAAAAATGTGGAATACGCGAGACCGACACCGTTCATAATATAGTACATTCGTAATTAAACTTGAATGCCTTTGTTTTAAGGTTTATATTTAAAAGTGATGTGTAACCGTGACTGGCACCTCGCGACACCATTAGGCTTCTTAGGCTTAGGCTCATCTAGGCTTAGTAAAACTAGCAATTCATTTGTTGGAAACAGTGTCCGCTTCTATAATAAGCTCCCAGAAGACATGTTGAAGATGTCTCTGAATAAGTTCAAAGTTAATGTAAAACGTAAACTCATTGAAAAGTCTTATTACCATGTAAAGGACTACTTAAACGACAAGGAAGCCTGGCAATAATTTGCTCTAATGTCTCTGATAGTTCCTTAGTAGTAAGAATATTTGTGAGATGGTGATAATTTAAAAAAAAAAAAAAAAATAACCCGGCTGAGTTTGTTGTGGGCTCTTCTCAGACTAGGGCGCGTTTGGAACCCTCGTAGCTTTAGTTTTAAGATACCGTTACCCATTATCACCATCATGCTTTTTAAATACTTATGTAATTTTTAGACGAAAATAAGTGTACCTACAGTGTACCTATATTTAATGAATAAATGACTATGACTATGACTATGACTATGACATTATTCTTAAGACAAAAGGTCTTAAGTATAAATATAAATATGTACATTCGTAATTAAACTTTATTTCCTTAGTTTTAAGGTTTATATTTTAATTACCTATTTTAAAAGTGCTGTGTTATTATTTTAAATATTCGTTTTCACTTCTATCGGCAGTCCCTTTGACTGCCATTTTAAAAAAAATAATTAATGCTTATTGTGGATCTGTGCGACCCACCTCCGCGCCCGACTCCTTATTTTATTAGTTTATTCTAAACTTATATTATAAAGAGAAAATATTTGTTTGATTGTTTGTTTTTTATGGACAAACTCAATAACTGCTCAACCGATTTTAAAAAATAAATTCACATATAGAAAGCTACATTATCAGCGAGTTATATACATAGGCTATTTTATTTTCACAAGTTAGAGATCCCTATGAAAATTGCAAAAATGTGAATTGAGTCCAAAAAAATCGTCACATCTGGGAGCTAATGGTGGCGTGCGCTGCTTTAATTTGAAAGTTATAAAAAAGTCTGCGATAGCATAATATAGATATCTATCTTATAAGGTTGTCTTACAATAACCATTTTTATGATTTTCAAATTAATTGGTCTCAAACAAACCTTTGCTTTCGAAGATGTTTTTACTGACATAGTATTGATTCTTATCAAAATAAAATTGTTGGTTATATCAAGCATTTAATATAGACCAAATTCGCCCTTTCCACCATTTAATTTAGATGAATATTTTAAAAGATATCATAGAAATAAAGTATCACAAGAATCACAGAAATAGACGAGGCGCGTACGTACCAAGCGCACTCTTACAACACACGAAATAATAGTACATTACATCGCGAGACCGGGAAGTACGCGTTTTCTGGTCGAGTGTTAGAAAGGGGCTATATACGAGACCAGAAATGCTCTCCCGGTCGAGGTGTGTATAGTGCTTTTCTAAAAAATGAAACAAGTGACTTTTTTTAACATATTATATTATGTAATTAAAAGAAAGTAAATAAAAAAGCAACCTGCTTAAGAAATATCAAAAGTTAAATTAGTTATATTTGAATTACTAATTGAAATTTTAATTGGTTTTCCGGGTACATCTATGTTTGTTTGTACGTCGGAATGTACGGATTGGTCTTGGGAATTAACTATAATATGGGAATCTGATTGATAAGATGTGAATGGTTGGTCTTGGCGCGAGGTCAAGGGCTGGATGTTGAGGATTTGCGCATTCTCAGAATCAGTATCCAATTTTATACTTTTAATTTGTTTTTTGCGCTGTGAGTGCTGAACGCGTAATACGGTAGAGTTCCAAATTTAAACTATTTAGGCCAAAGAACATTATAACAAGTTACAAGATATTTAGGAAGAAAGATTCCAAATTCAAACTTATGATATGTAATGAAAATACATACATTCTTTACTGGCCTAGGCCGGGAAGTTTAACTTTCGAACTCATTTACAGGGTATAAAATGTGCACATTTCATATCATTTTTTAGAAAAAATTCATAATACGACAATGCTAATGTAAAACCTAATGTGCTGCCCAGTGCCCACTGCCCACCATTGGGTATGGACTAATACATATTATGATGATAAGTGCTACACGTGCGAAGTCAGGGCGGTTAGCTAGTATTATATGCATCGACTCACTTGGTAGTGTGAGATGGTTAAGGCGCTGCCGTCTCTCATGTTGACCAGCACGAGCGGTTCGCTACAGACATACGACCAGTTCCAAGGCGCGCCCACACGCACGTCTGTGCGACCCACCTCCTCGCCCCACTCGAGGAGAGCCACGTTTTCTGAAACCAACCAATCAATTACATTTACAGTACAAGAAACCACGAAGGTACCTATATAAAGTAGAAAGAAGCCAACGGCATCCCTACAAAGAGCCCTTAGAGTGTATGATGACGGGAGTGCGGATTCTCGCCACCATCGTGGCCGAGAAACCGCTCCCAGAGGATACTCAAAATCATATGGAATCATCAGCCTGGGTAGCACGTCCTCCAACTGCGCAGGTCGCCTTGCTTGGCCTTCTACAAGCGGGACCCACCCGGTAAGGCTGGACCGCGCACGGACGGACCGCTCCCCGCGCCTCCCAGCGGGGAAATAGCCCGTAGACGCAGACAGAACGTCGACCCAAGGACCGTACCGTCTCTACGGCACGCGGTAGAACCCCATCCGCAGGGGGTGAAATCGCCCCGAACGGATTTCCCCACACCTGTGAGGGTGTGTGCGAAGACCACTTCGGCATCCGTACCATCCATCCATACATCCATCCATCCATCCATCAGTCCTGCACCCATCCACTGCTGGAGCGCGCAACCACACATGGAGCTCCGCCTTCCTCATCCACCCGCTTCCCTTTCAAGGTCGTCCCACTCTACGTTTACCGGTGCCCGGTCGCCACTCCAGAACGCTTCAACCCCAACGGCCATCGGTTCTGTGACAGGCATGGCCTACCCACTGCCACTTCAGCTTACTAATTCTCTGGGCTATGTCGGTTACCTTAGTTCGACGGATTTCCTCGTTACGGATTCGATCCCTCAGAGAAACACCCAACATAGCCCGCTCATCCGCTATAACCGTAGAAGATAATTCCTATAGAACCATACCAAGCGTGATATCGGTGGTGTCCTAATATTAGTGGTGATCCCTAGATCCACACTTTTATATAAATGCGAAAGTCTGTCTTTCTGTCTGTCTGCTACGCTTTCAAGGCCCATATTTAAATATAATAAAAACTACATCCACGTGAAGTCCCGGGCATTGTCTAGTAAGAAATAAAGTACTTTGAATTGACTTCTTAGCTCTGAGTTCAAGCTGATCTTAGCGTTGGTCTTGACGGACTAATAGCCCAAGTTATACCAATAGTCCACCGATCGTCCTTGAAATCAAAGGTGAACTCCAGCTCGAAGTCGGTATACGTCATGCGGGTGGTCAGACCGCGCTCCTGCCAAGTCTCCTCTGCGACCACTGGAATCTGGCTGAACATGGAACGACGTGTGCCTGCAGTCGAGTAGACACCTGAAAAAAAAAACTTTTTTTAAAAAATTTGATTTAAAGCTCAGGATTCTAGTCCTGTAGTAAAACTTCTTGAGACGCGGCTTGAGAATAGCATTTTTTTAATTTTTCCGAAAATGACAGCTAAGCCGAGCAGTTTTTTTGGGACCGCAATCTAATATTATAGAATTGGCATTAATTAAGAAGCGGTTTGCTCATAGAAAATGCTTAGGTAGTAGGTACTTAAAACTATCATGGAAGGATTACAATTGATGGATTTTGATGTTTTAAGGTTTTGCTTTTGCATACATTTTCAAAATATATTCCCACGCGCTTTAAGTTTTATCTACAACTAGCTGACGCTCGCAACTTCGTCCTCGTGGATTGACGTTTGGGTTCCCTCGGGAACTCTTAAATTTTTGGATACAAGTAGGTAGTCTATGTGTTATTCCAGACAACTATTATATTATTCTGTGTTCCAGACTATAATATTATGAGATTATAGCTGCACTTTTGGTAACTATCGCTAGGAAGGCTGATTCAGTATTTAGTGGGTGTGGGGCTCTCCACTGATCGCAAAACTGGGTCTGCCCGAAAGCGACTGGGGGGACCTGACAACTTATCGCCGCTCAAAGACGAATTATTGTTACCAAAAATGAACAATAACTAGGAAGGCTGATTCTTGTATAGTATGCAGTACCTACCTATATAAACAGTATCAAAACTGACACTGTTTATCGGGGCGTTCAAGAGATATTCCCTCTCAAAGACGTGATAAATTTACAAAATATAAAAACTTACAACCTGAAGTGTCGTCGCGTTGATTGCTAATAAATATTTTGGGAGCGTAGAATTAATTGCTATGCTATTCTTATTACAAATTACAATTGTTTAATTATGCCAAATTTAGTTTACCTATTTTATTTTAGTATTTGTGTGTAGTAAGTATTTAAATATCTTCGATTTATGTTATTTACGATTTAAGTATTCTGATGCAGATGAAGTTGTGAAATAATGTCGCCGGGTGCAATAAAGTCAAACTAACCAATAAATCTATAGAGACCTCCAGAGCTAGCAATCGTCACGCCTGGATGCGTCCTAATCTTCGGGGTCTCGACCGGCGAAAAAGTCAGCCTTTCAACAACAACCGGGTTAACCTTCCCCGTGTAGAACGCCACTATTGGCCCATCCGCGATCTCACGAACGACAAAATAGACTTCCTTCATCAACAAGTCGTGTCTCCGTAACGCAGACGCTCGAGTTTCATTCATCATATCTTTAAAATAGATATAAAAATGACGCAATTTTTTATCATAAATCCGCAGTTTTGAACTCGAATCGCTCAAATAAAATACATAGCTTGCTAACGGTTGTAAATGACTTTTCAGCGTCTTGAAAGCTTGGGAAACGGTCGGGAGGTATTTTACTTTATTTTCTTTCAACGCTTGACCTAAATGGTAGTAAGGTGAACCAGTTTTGTCCTTCATGCTTATATCTTCAGTACAGAAGGTCTCTTCGATAAATAGTATAACTACCTTAGCTCGTTCTATGGCCTGTTCAATGATTAGTGAGAATTCAGTGGACTTCATTTTCATGAACGGATTCGCATCGTTTGGTAGTTCAGTAAGAACTTTTTCATAGTCGATCACGAAAACGGGGATCATATCACGTTCAGCGACAGAAAATCGCAGCGATAATAATATTATTAAAGAAGGGGACCACATTTTTAACACTACCAATTCCTAAAATTTATTTTTTAATGACACAACATTATTTGGTATCTTCCAGTTAATTCTTCTTTCATGAAATCCTTCATGCTTTGACAACTGCTTTCAGGAATTTCTTTTCTACAATAATTATGTCTAAAAAGTTTTTATTATCGTAAAATTTTTATTTATAAATGAATATGTGTTGATACAAAAGGAAAAGATTTTAAATTATTATTTGCTTAGTCTAATTACAATACATACTTAGTACCTATCAACTTTTTTGCGAAAAAAAATTGTAGGTACGTCGATACAAAGTTGCTTGTGTTTAGGCTTGAATCCAGAGCCGTGTAATATGATAAAAAAATAACGGTGTTGCGTTCTTTCGGGGATTTTGCAGAAATATAGGGTAATAAAATGACCTAAGATGCGTGCAGTCCTTTTAATATTTGAGTTATCCTAGAATACAGTTTACTTCGCATTTGTTTTTAAATCCTTTAATTTTTTTTTTCCTTGCCATAAAGTTCCATTACAATTTTTTATACTTAATGGCAACTTTATTATCTACTACCATCTAGCCTATGGGCTATTATGTAATATTATTTTAACTTAAACTTCTACATATTATAATTAATTTCTACATCTAATTTACAGTTCATTAACTGTCCTTAGTTTGTTCTAATATACTTAGTGTTCACTACGTTTTTGTGACCTAGATAAGTAGAACAAGCATTGATTCACTGACACAGCACTTATACACTTTTTACACTAATTCGAACGGTTTCGTTCTTTTAAGTCTCCTTTTGATGTCCGTGTTATCTAAAAGCTTTACAGCCTCCAGATTGACATGTTGACGAAGTCAATGTTGATGAGCTTCTGCGTATTTTTGGATGATTTTGGCTACGAACTCTATCTTTAGGTCCCTGTGGAGACCGTGATTTCTTACGTACCAGGGTGCATTCTCATTCCATTCTCATTCATTCCAGGCTATTTCCCTGAGTACTTTGTTCTGGAATCTCTTTATTACTTGGATATTGCTCGGTTTAGTACACCCCCAGAGTTATATACCATACGTCCATACAGGCATCAGAACTTGCTTGTATAGCATGAGTTTGTAATGTAATGAAAGCGTTGAATGAAAACGTTGATCTGCACGATAGGCCAACTAGAAACCGCCATAGGCTCGTGACTCCATCGCTCCGCCTCACGAAAGTCCGAAGGTCGTTCGTGGGAATGAGCATTCTATTCTTTAACAAAATTCCACTGCCTATTATAAACTTGCCTTTACACAAGTTTAAGAAAACCATTAAAAAAATGCTCCTGAAAAAAGCTTATATACTGTCGAAGATTATATAAATGATAAAAGCGCATGGATTTGACTCGCTCCAGCAATGCTCAGGACTGCTGTCCTGAACATTGTTGTCCATGAATTGTGTGTTGTGTGTGTTGGTGTGTGTGTGTGTGTTGTTGTGTTGTGTGTGATTGTGTGTGTGTGTGTGTGCTGGATATATCTTTGGATTAATGCAATTGTAAATATACTTTATTTTTTCAAAAGAGCAACCACCGAGTTTCTTGCTGGTTCTTCTCGGTAGGAACGGCATTCCGAACCAGTGGTAGAGTCATTCGACTATTCATAAGCACTTGTAAAAAGTCTATTTGAATAAAAAATATTTGAATTTTTTTTTTTTTTTTGGAATGCCTTCCAAGCAGCCAGTACATTTTTTTATAACGTAATTCCAACTCCTCGCGTTTCTTTTTAACATGAGCTAAATCTTTTAATGAAAACACTTTGTTATTTCACACTTCACCGTCACCCTATTGTATATAGCTAAGAGCATAGCTCGTCTCTGAAATAACCAATCCGGTATAAATTAAATAAAAAACTTAAATAAATAACATTTGATATTTCTCAATTAATCTTAATTTAAAAACACTAAGATTTGACATATCACAATATTATATACCTAGGTTATAATATTGTGATATGTTAGTTAATATGTTAGTTAATAAGGTTTATTAAAGTAACCCTAATAGTACCCTGTAGCCGGTAGGTAGGTACTTAATACAGGAATAAAAAGAGAATATATTCATACACTAGCTGACACCCGCGACTTCATTCGCGTGGAATAAATTTCTTAAATTCAGACGGGAACTCCTTAATTTTCAGGGATAAAAAGTATCCCATATATCCTCCAGGTCCCCGACTATACCCATGCAAAAATCACGTCGATCTGTTGCTCAGTTCCGGCGTTATTGAAGGACAATCCAACAAACAAGCACACTTTCGCATTTATAATATTAGTATGATTTCTTAAATAGATTTTAACAAAAATGATAACCTCAAGATTTTAAGGTGATCTAAAAATGTATTTTATGGCAACATATTATATGATCATAGACAAGTGGCAAGTATTTTTTTAGTCTGCGAAATTAATCATATGATCATCATAGACAATAGACATTTTCTTTTTCACGTGACCGATATTTCATTGTGATCGCCCATTTTTCGTCTTTTTATGACAATTTTGGGCTTAAAAACTACTCTATTCCTAAATTTATTAGTAAACCATAACGTCCACTAGTATTAGTATTAAAGATGGCTTTTTGCCGTTTAGTGTTACCGTTTTTAGTGATTTGTATCGCGTCTACGTACGGTAAGGTGCCAGTTTTCCTATGGGGCGATTTGGTGACTTCGACAAAATCTAACCCACTGTCCAGCGTCGCAGACGAAGAATTCAAGGCTATTTTGAAGAATGAATTAGAGAACGACCCGTTCACTGTAATTTTCATCGACGAAACTCTGTCAGTCGAAGACTTTTCGCTTAAAAATTCCGAAGGGGACTCCTCATTCCCCTACTTACACTCTATCATTGGTCAGGCTATGTATTTATCGAATGTAGAAAAGGCATTGCCTGTATTAAACGCGATTTCCGACTCGGAGAAGGTAGCTCACGTAAAACTCACGGAGAATGGATTATCCGCCGAATTCGAGCCTCAAAGTGTGAAAATGTTGTTCATAACACTTAAAGACGCCCACGAGGGTGAGTCTAGGGCAGAAATGCTGCGTCGTCACAATGATTTCATGCAGGAAATGATCGCTAAACTCCAGGATCAATACAAGAATGTTGTTGCTATATACACTGCTGAGAATCCATCTTGGACTGTCTCCGAGTCCCATACGAGAGTCCGCCGCCAAGCTGAAAGCATAAACTTGCAGAACATAACCCTAGATGGCCTCAAAATGTATGTTAACAAAGTGGTACTATCTGTAGACAGTACAGTGACTAACATTACGACGGTGGACAGTGCCAAGTCTGAGATAAACGGTACGGAAATGTCAACCACTATGATGTCTGGTGACAGCAGTCTTACGCTGAACTTCTTGCAGAAAGCTGGTTATTGGTTTTTTAGTAAGTATCATCACTAATTTTTAAAAAAACATTAAAATAATAATTTTTTCATGGATTTTTCATAATTAATGGATATTTATTTATGTGCCTCTGTGGCGCAGTTTGTAGCGCTGTTGCCTCAACGTGCAGAGGTCCTTGGTTTCGATCCCTGGCAGGGTCAATTTAGGAATTTATAATTTCTGAATTTTCCCTTGTCTGGCATGGTTGCCTAGATCCTTAGACAGGCACTTCTAAACTTTTCTAAGTTATGTCCCAAAGTCGAGATGGTGTTCATTCCCTTGGGAATGCCTTAATTTCCTGCAGTAAAAAGTAGCCTATGTCACTCTTCAAGTCCTTGACTATATCCATGCAAAAAATCAACCTGTTATTGCAGCGTGGTTGAAGGACAAACAAACAAACACACTTTCCCATTTATAATATTAGTATGATTGAACCAATTAAATATTGCCTGCTTGAAGCAGGAAAACATGAGGTAACCTGCATGCGTGAGAGTTCTTCATGATACTTTCAAGGGTGTGTGATGTCTGCCGATCCAAACTTGGCCAGCGTGGTGGAATATAGCCAAACCCTTCTCTTAATCCCTTATAATAATAATAATAAAGCTTTATTTAATCCATCTGTTACAATTTTTCTTTTTAACAATGCCTTTAACAATATAGTTATATGTAAGTTTTGTTAGTTGAATTAGTAAATATATTGAGGTTTAAGAGGCAGGTCCTTAAAATACGCGCGAATAGGCAGTTACGATTTCAAAAAAATTAAAGAACTTACTTCATTGAATGGCACCACAAAAAAATCTCGATTAGTTAATAAATGAGTCTTCACTTACACCGCGTGATACTTATAAAATAATTCTTGATTTTCGAGAAAAAAATTCGTCAACAATGGTCAAAAACATCTAAAACGGCCTTTTCTATTAAAACTCTCTATGCTATTTTGTTAATATATTAGAAAATATTTTTGGTTAAAACGTGAGATGAAAGTATAGACAATACATTCACCGTTAAAGTTTTTAACTAATTCAAACCAAAAAACAATAATCTAAGCCTAAACATAATTCATTTTTTTAGCGGAAATCGTTCCCCGCTGCCCATACATTTTAGTATGAAGCAGAATTCGCTTTATATTAGAGACTACGCGCATGCAAAATTCAGTGCCGTCTCAATTTTCAAGGCGACCGCACGTCCGTTAGTTCCGCGATCCCCGATCCGCAATCTAGCATAAGGGTGGGGCGCGAGTGTCGGGCACGACTGCTAAAATTATTTGAATTCTTCGAGAAAGTAGACTAACTAGGTATGTGAGTTTTATTATATATTTTTTTTGTAATTATCATACATTAATTTATTATTATAAATTATTAATATTAATTTATTAATTTATTATTATTAATATTAGAAATTTATTTTAGTATCTATTTCAGGTAGATAATATGGGAAAGCGTAAAGAAAATTATTATAAACCAAAAAAAAATAAAGGAAGATTTAAAATAAAGGAGTAAGTATCTGTTATGTACTCATCTTATTACCCGACTCTAGTGAAGCTCAAAAAGATTGTTTTGTTTCGCCTGACAGTTTGTATAAAATTCCGGCACACACAAGTTTGAACCTGTTTCTTACTGAGAACCTGTTTCTTTATGCAAGCATCCTAGGTTTGTATGTATGTTTATATTTCCTCGTAATCGTAACTACTGAATGAAAAACCACAATGAAAATTACTTTATTAAAAATGGATGAAATAATGAGAACTAATATTATAAATGCGAAAGTGTGCTTGTCTGTCTGTTAGCTTTTCACGGCTCAACAGATCAACCAATTTTGATGACATTTGGCATAGAGATAGATTGCATACCGGGGACGGACATAGGCTTCTTATCCCGGAAAATTAAAATATCTTAATATTTATTATTGTTTCAGAAAACAATCAGTTTCAGTTCAGGAGAACTTGAAAGGTGATGCGAGCTCTGTAGTAAGTGTCGTTCATAATAATATCCATCCACCTCAAAGAAGCACTACGAATTACCCTCCTTTGAGGTGGATATTATGAATTTACTTAATTATGAGTAATGAATATTCAAAAGATTACTGTGTAGTAATACTATACAATATACATTTCAGGCAACATCAGAGCAAATCATTCCAGAACTTGATGAAGTACAAGCAACGAGAGTTCCATTTCAGGAAATCCAAAACATGCAAGATATAATGTCCATCGAAGCTGTAAATACTTTTATTACTTTTTTTTATTTGAAAGCGCACATAACAGGTTTTCAAATATAATATTTGTAAATTGATAGTATACAGTAATAGGTACAACATAGCCGGGTGTGACAGGATGAGTCCTGAGAGCAAGTGGCAACAGTATTTTTTATGTATAAATTTTTTATTATTGGTATTTTATTTTAGATATTTTTATCAAGCTTAAAGATCACGAAGTAATACAATAATATCATTTCAGACGACGTCGGAACGGAATACTCCACAACTTGTCATTGATGAAGTACAAGAAAATGAAGAGTTTAAAGTTGATGGGCGCAGAATAATTGACTTCATGTACTTTTATGAGGAATTGCAAAAAATTGCCAAACACGATTCACCCCTAGGTTGTGATTTCAGTCATTTACAACTTTTAAGAGAACAAAAGAAAGGATTCTACTCTGAATTTACTTTTCTCTGCAAAATGTGTAATACCAAATTACATGTGAAAAATTGTAAACAAAATGAAAACAGTAAAGACCTTAATCTTAACGAAACAGCAGTGTCTGGTTTTATGTCGATAGGAGCTGGTTATGCAGGGTTAGAACAGGTATCAGCTTCTCTCGGAATACCATGTATGTCTAAAAATCTTTACGCTAAATGTCATACAAAGGTTTGCGAATTGTGGGAAT
The DNA here is from genome assembly GCA_923060345.2 of Erebia aethiops. Classification (NCBI taxonomy): domain Eukaryota; kingdom Metazoa; phylum Arthropoda; class Insecta; order Lepidoptera; family Nymphalidae; genus Erebia; species Erebia aethiops. Next base: position 7,418,384 of record OV281084.1, on the reverse strand, counting down.
TAGCAAAACAGAAGTGCATGGAAGAAGCTGCAAAGGAGGAATACGATTTAGCCGTACAAAACGGTGACGTAGACGCTAGCGGAGTACCAATGATCACGGTAGTGGCAGACGCGTGCTGGTCTAAAAGATCATACAGAAAAAACTACTCAGCCTTATCTGGTGCTGCTGTAATTATTGGATACAGGACAAAGAAAGTCCTGTATATGGCAGTAAAAAATAAGTACTGCATGATCTGTGCTAGAGCAGCAAATCGCAATATTTCTTGCCCAGACCACGTTTGCTTCAAAAACTACAGCGGTTCCTCGAGTGGAATGGAGGCTCTTGCAATAACAGAAGGTTTTAAAAGATCCTTTGAAATGTATGGTATCATATATTCAAAATTAATCGCTGATGGAGATTCCAGTACCTACAAAAGTATACTAGATGCTAATCCATACCATAGTATAGTTGTAGAGAAAATAGAATGCACCAACCACTTACTTCGCAACTACTGTACAAAGCTGGATGAACTGGCAAAAAATACTAGCCACCCCTTGCACTTACGCAAAGTTTTGTCCCAAAATATTTTACGTTTAAGGCGTTCAGTAACTGGTGCCATCAAGCATAATAATTCTCAAAAGGAAAAAACCTTCAATGATAAAATCACCGATCTCAAAACAGATTTACTAAATGGACCAAATCATGTGTTTGGTAACCACTCGGCTTGTAAGCCTTACTATTGCAAACATCTGAATATCACAGATACGAGCAATGAGAAGAGTGCTGAAAAAAACTTTGTGCCTGAAATGAAAGGTTGTACATTTTACAACGCTGTTATGAAACTTGTTTCAAGATTAGTAAATAACTCAAAAAGTTTAATTTACAACGTCAACAGCAATATTGCGGAAGTATTTAACAGTATAATAGCCAAGTTTGTGGGAGGAAAGCGGATCAATTTCTCAAATAGACAATCCTATTCAGCACGTTGTGCAACGTCCGTTGTGGCATTTAACACGAAGCAGCCAGTAACGTACCTTTATAACAAAGTAATTAAAAGACAACCCAATCCATTTATAAGTCATCTAGAGTTAAAAAAGAAGAGAATGCGTCCAAAAACCAAACCCAGCCGCAAAACCATTCTTTCAAAACCAGACAATAATATGGACAAAGACTATGGTTATTTCTGCCAAAAACCAGACTTAAATGAAATTGATTTTGAATTTGCAAAAAATGAACATTTGAAAAAACTTAACCTAACAGAAGTGGAAAGGAATGATCTGGAAAGAAGAACTGTATTACAATCAGACTCTATGGAATGGGTGCAAGAAAGACGACAGCGTCTGACCGCATCAAGTTTTGGGAAAGTTTGCAAAAGAGGGCTTATAAAATGCGGACCTCTTGTAAAAAATTTGCTTCGTGGTGCAAATTTAGAACATGTCAAATCTATCCAACATGGAAAAGACCATGAAAATATTGCTCTAGAGCAGTTGGCAGCTTATTTGGGAAATATTGACGGTGCCCCTTGTCACATAAAAAAATGCGGGTTATTTGTAGACAAAGAAATACAGTATTTAGGAGCAAGCCCAGACGGATTATTGGATGACGATAAAATAGTTGAAATAAAGTGTCCATATGCGTCTGCCAATATGTGTATAGATGACGGTGTCCATAAAAAAAAAATCACTTTTTGGAAGCGCAATCAAACAGGAGACCTGATAATAAATACCAGTCATGACTGGTATTATCAGGTCCAAGGGCAACTTCACATTACTCAGAAAAGTGAATGCATTTTTATGGTTTGGACCAGCGTAGACTTCAAAATTGAAAAAATTAAAAAAGATGACGACTTTTGGAAAAATATAATGGAAGAAAAATTAAAAAAGTTTTACCTAAACTGTATGCTCCCAGAAATAATTGATTCGCGACTAGACAGAAAAATGGATGTAAGGGAGCCAATTTATTTGATGGATGCGATTAAAAGAAGAGAAGATATACGCAAAGCAAAGAAACGGAAGCATGAAAACGTCACCGAAACAACAGTCATAAGTGACAGCATAAGTGACAAATATGTGAAATAAAGATATTTGAGTTTGAGTTTATTTTAGAGATAGAGTTATGGCTTTTCCAACTTCTTTTTAGTGCCGACAAAATATAACCTGTTCAAACCACTCTGTTTGTTTTTTTTAATCTGAATTAACCTTTATTTTTTTAATAAAAGATCATCAATGAAACCCTTTTTCAATATCACACAAAACTTGAATAATATTTTTAATTTCTTCATAAAACAAATAAGTTAAAAAAATAAAGCGTACACTTTGGCCCCACCTTTTGCCCCCGGCTAATCACTACGGGCCCGTTGACTACGATATGCGACAAGCTAATGGCTGCATACAATGCGTGTTTTATGTGACATTCATAAACATCCTACGTAGACGTGCGCGTAATGAATATGTAACTTGTGCGAAGCATCGATTCATGTCCAGGGTGCGTATACTAACACTGGGATGAGTCTGTGTGGCTAGAAAATATCAATGTGGGGGTTCTATAAAAAGTTCCCACGCTCAAGGACTGAGGTCTTAAAGGTAAGTGTTAGTTAGTAATTTTAGTTTAAGATGGATCCCATATCCTGGGTGAAGGCCTCCACCATTGTTTGTCATGTTTTTCGGTGTTTTACCATCCAATTTTCTCTGGCCAATTTTTTTATTTCGTCAGGCCACCTAGTCTGCCTTGTTGATCTAGTGGTTACCATGTTTAACTGCGGACGATGAGGTCCCGGGTTCGAGTCCCGGGTTGGGCCATAATTAAGTATTGGGTTTTTCTGACTAGAAAGTCTCAGTACTTACTAGCCAGGAGTTAGAAAGTAGGCGGTTTTTCACCCCCGTGCCTCGGAGAGCATGTTAAGCCGTCAGTCCCGGTTATTATCACTAACATGATAATAGCCCGCCAACCCGCATTGGAGCAGCCTGCAGTGTGGTGGAAGCTCTAATTCCCTCTCTCTTATGAGAGTGGAGGCATGTGCCCAGCAGTGGGACGTTAATGGGCTGTAGTGGTGGTGGTGGACCACCTTGTCTTGGGCCGACCTAAACTTAATCCCTTAACTGTATCAATTTCCAGGCTCAGTGACGTACAAGCAGGCAGACCGTGAAGTTAACTTGATGCCCGAAGTGACAGAAGTGTTTGCACCATTCGGATTTGCATACCGCTGCGGACAAAACGTTACCTTCAGCAGTCGTGTTAACCAGACGATTGTGGTGACATTCCAAGACTTGAAGGTATAATTATTTATGCTTGATAGACTAATATATATGACAACTAGAAGATGCCAATGACTTCGTCCGCATGGATGAATGTTTTTCTGTATGTCTTGAATGTCTTGCTATAGCCTATGTCCTTGCCCGGGTTGCAAACTCTCCCTGTACCAAATTTCATCGAAATCGGTTGAAAAGTTGGGCCGTGAAAGCGTGGCAGGCAAACAGATAGACAGAAACAGTTTCCCATTTATAATATTAATATGGATATATCCATCCATCAGGCTGTATGCATCCACTGCTGGACATAGGCTTTTAGAGAGTGCTCCACCAAACACGTTCCTCCGTCTTCCTCATCCACCCTCTTCCCGCTAGCTTCTTTAGGTCATCGGACCAGCGAGCTGGAAGTCGTCCTACAGTGCGCTTACCAATATATAATTAACTCAATTTAAAAATACTTTTGCCCTCTTTTTTTAGGGTTCTGTACCTCAAAAGGAAAAGGAACCGTTAAGTACTTAAGTCTACGGTCCCTTGCTTCAAGCTTCTAAGTCATTGCATTGACTCGGAAGCTTGAGATTTTCAAAGCTCCAAAAGATACAGCTGTTTATACCGCATATTTTACATCCACCAATAAATCACCAAAGAAAACCATGATGATGGTTTTCTATGGTTTTTTACCTGCTGAATGATGTATTCGTCTGAAATTGACTAGTTTAGGTGGCTCAACAGGTATTGAAACTCGCACATTCAATGCAGGTTATATGAAAACATTCTTGTCTGTCTTGATATCTTTAACAAAAATTATATCATTGTAAATATAATATTGAAAGGCTAAATACAACTACTGTTCCAGGTACAACCTTACTTCAAAGAAAATAGCAGCGATATCCTAGTCTACGGAGACTCAATAAACTGTGTGGGTTTCTTCACTGTTCCCATCTGGTCTGGACTGTTTGTGACCTTCATACTCCTGGCTATCACCTTCTATGGTATCATGATGATGATGGATATTCGTACCATGGACCGCTTTGACGACCCCAAAGGTAAAACCATCTCTATCAACGCTGAGTAAATTGTTATGAGGCCAGCTCATTATTACGCCAATATTACTTTGGTAATGTTAAATATTATATTACCGCTACAATATTGAGCAGTTTTTTTTTAGCTGAATATTTTAGTGGTAATATCATTAAATGTGTTGATATGGCTTGGGTTTTGCGCTGTAAAATTAGAATATTATTACCAGTATCAATATACTATTTATTATCTATTGTAAATTGTAACCTGCATTATATTCTAAAATAATACAATGTTTCATATAGTATTCATTATTATGGTTGCAAAATTTATTCTGGAAATTATCAAATTTTGATATTTAATTAGAATTTTACAATGTTAAATATTATAGCTGCAACTTGTATATTGTTTTTGGAATAGTATTAATTATTTGTCGATAAAAAATAATATTATTTGAAATTCTAAATTTTCGAAATTATCGGGCTGGCCATATTATTGAAATTTGTGTAACTTATGCACCAAAATATAAGCTAGCATAGACTATAATATAGCTCAATATATTTGTATTAAAAAGTTGATTATTGTTAAAAACTGCTTAAATTATTATAAATAATTTTTACAACAACAAAACCGACTTCAAATTAAGGTACACTTAAAGTCATCAATCATTAAAACAAATCAATTTTTATAAAATGTGCATGTACAGTCGACATAAAAAATGCATACATATAACATAACTTAAAGGCACATTTAATACTGCATGTGATAGTGATAATTGATTACTTGACTTTATCTTAAAAGCCACGAGGGTTCCTAACGCGCCCTGGTCTGTGAAGAGCCCACAACAAACTCAGCCGTATTTTTCATTACCACTCACCGGTCGTGTCGGATTTTCCGTCCCATCGGGCTATGAGAGTAAAGGAACAGAGAGTGCACTTGTGCACTATAATATCTCCCGCGCAGACGGGTAATCTCTCGGGAGATTGGCCGCCGTGGCCGAAATGTTTCCGGTCGGAAGGACTTTTCCTAGCGAACAGTAATTTTCTAGTGATAGTTGACAGATTGGTAGAAATCCTGTCCTTTTCTAGTTATACATTACCTATAACATTATACAATATGTGGAAACAAACCTATGTTTGAAATCGGTTTTATAAATATTTTATATTATATGGTACAATCAATAGACAAGAGACACTATTGTTCAGTATATATATATATATATATACTCTATAGTATATAGGTACATAGTGCAAGAGGTGGTGTACCGAAAGCATTGCTAATATTGTATAAATATATTATTTAAATAATGTTGAATTATAGAAACAATGAACTTATTATTAATTAAAACGGTTTTTGATACATTTTGTTGTTTTATAAAACCTATTGTGCTTTTTCGCTTCGATCTGTATTATTTAAAATCGTTTTTATGTCTTTATGCACAGAATTATTTTTTATTTCGGTACGCTGTCACTTACACCGTGTAAAATATAAAATGCCTTCAACATATACCTGCGCAACGTTATTTTAATACAATGAGACAATAAAAAAAGTCATAGACGTCTGTGACACAAGTAAAACTTCACGAAAACGTAAAGTTTAGATTTTTTATAAAGAGATGAAACCCACTATGTGCCTGTCATACGAATGGTAGATTAAAATAAGTGTGATTTGTGATTAAATGTCGCCGTTATAGTGATCGCACATTACAGCCCGCACCGAAGTATATCTTCTACGTTTAGTCGCTGAATGTAGATTTAAGTGTATTAACTCAGGATATTTTATGTATATACTAGCTGATGCCCGCGACTTCGTCCGCGTGGAATAAGTTTTTTTGGATTCCCGGGGGAAATCCTCAATTTTACGGGATAAAAAGTAGCCTTTGTCACTCTCCAGGTCCTCAACTATACCCATGATAAAAATCACGTCGATCCGTTGCTCCGTTGCAGCGTGATTGAAGGACAAACCAACAAACAGACTTTCGCAATTATAATATTAGTATGATTTGCTCAGAGAAGCCTTGCCAGAAGAAGAAGAAGAACAAGTGCTTAAAAACATTAAGAAACCACTTTTAATGTAATTATTTGTGTTTTTGGAAATAGATAATTATAATATAACGCAAGGTATTGTCATCTCAATTCTCAACTCAAACAGTGTTTATTAAAAAATAAAATGCGTTTTAAGTGGAAAAGCGCTCAAAATAAAGTGCGATGCGTAACGTAATGTGTGATTATTTTATGGCAGATTTCGTACAACAAGTTAATGTACTGTAGATTTATAATTACGGTAGGATGCTTCCCTGTATTTCCGATATATGACTCATTTGCACTCTCGCCGAAGATTCACGAATGCCAAAAAAAACGGCCTAAAATACACAACGAGTTTGGAAGAAATCTCGAAAATACTTTCAAAATCCTTTAAAATGAAAATGTGCCTCGGGCTTTTCGACGAGAATGTAAAGGGGTATTTAAATGGCCTTATATTTTGAAGTCACATTAATTGTTTGAGAGCAGTAAAAATACCTGAATATTTTTGTCGCTGGCTCTCTCACTATAGTGTGACGCGTTGGCTTCGAAAACAGAAACAACGATGTCAAAATTGTTTCGAGCTTCGAAAATATATTAATGGCGTAGTTTTAAATAATATAATCGTATAAAGAAAATGAGTGCCCTCCATGTTAGTGCCAATCCAATATTTTCATTCCAATATTTCGAATAACGAAAAAAACACTGGACTATTGTTATGAATTTTAAGGAATTCTAAGATTTGTGGTCTATGCTCCGGCCGCCGCAGTATGAAACCTATTTATTTCGATAGAAAGAAATTTAGCCATAAAGAACTTTCATCCAGGGCCTTAAATTTAAAAAAGGTAGAAAATATAAGATATTAAAATATAATAGGTAGCATTTGTTCTAGTACTGCCTCTGGTACTGCCTTACATTAGATAAAGTTCTTTTCTTATTAAGATAATATTGATACTTGACTTTCTTAGAATAAGATTGAAACTTGACATTTCTCTGTAAATCGTGACCAGCAGCCCTTTTCTCTAACTCAGTGGCTTGAAAGTTTGCTATGAAATAATATTTCATCGCACTTTCATTCAATAAATTAAAAAAAATTGGCAGTCATATGAGGGATTTGATGAGGGATTGCCGATAGAAGTGAAAACGAATATATATTATTTTTTCGTTTTTTTTTTAAATTAAAAAATATATAAAATATTAACCTTAACACTAAGGCATTAGTGTGTCTAATTAGGCAAAAAGTGCTCAAAACGGCTAAAGAAGTTTTCACTTCAAAAATATAATATGTCAATATATTTAAAATATGTCTGTGGCTTTACTTTTTTCATAGAAATAGTATCTATATTCATACAACTAGAACGATCACTAATGTGTTTTTGTTAAACAAATTCACACCTTTTTCCTTAAAAAATAAAGTTCAATTTAGATTACCTTTCACTCATAAGGAATTTCGGTCTCGACAAGGACTCACTTTTAAGTCGCGCTGTCTCGTTCTCGGAATTGCCATTACACAAAAATAGGTTTACAGGGAGGTAAATAAAAAAACCTCGAATATTAATCAAAATTATATTTTTGCAAAGCTTAGTACCTGTACCTAAAATATTATTGTTGCTATAAAAAATTAAACACAGGCTTGATTGTTTATAATAACTCTAAGTAATAGACACGTAATATTTACGTCTATGGAAATAAGGATCATAACGCTATATTTAACGGTTACGGGTCTGTTAAAGTTAGTTGAAACAACTGGGCCTTGCTGTTTTGAAATACCATATTATCCTATTCCTAATTATAAAAGCAGACAACTAATATCCTAGATTAACATTTAGGCTACTTTAATCCCGGAAAATTCCTTGGTTCGGGATTATGAAGAAACCGAATTACATGCGAGCGGAGCCACGGGCAGCAGCTAGTTATTAATATTTAGAACTTTAGGAGTTATACTTGTGTGATGTGTCACATGTTCTTAAAGTTTTTTATGAAACACTCTTATGAAGTATCTATGATTTCGTGTGCAATCCTGCATTTATATATGTAGTCCATGCGCAATATTTTGTTCAGTAAAATTGTACTTTTAGATTGTTCCTGACTCAAAAAAAATTACAGTGCTAAGTTCAATTCAGCTTGCAACATGTCAGTTGAACTCACCCAAGCCTGGAACTTTGGAAGGTTTATGTACTCAGACCCAATTATCATCCACACCAAAAAAAGCCAAGTTAAAACGAAAAGCCAAGTTAAAATTACAGTTGTAACTCAAAAAATCAAAAGAAGGCATGTTAAAATAGAAAATTTAAAATCAATGTTAAAATTATTAAAAAACAAATGTAATAATTATGTAGAATTTGTTCGTTTCAATATGTTTAAAAATTTCTATATTTTTTTTACAAATAATTTTGTACCGTCGTAATCATTTCTATTACCGAAAATATTTTTATATTTTGTCCGTAATTAATTAAAATTATGGTGTTCGCTTAGAAAGAGACAACGCGCCTTAATATTAGCTCTCTTTCGGCTCGCGTTTCGTGCGTAAGTGATCCTTCTAGTTGTATGAATATACATACTATTTCTATGACTTTTTTGATAGCCACTGATTTAGAGAATAGGGGACAGAAAAATGAAAAAACCGTTAGGAGGCGCCAATATTGCAATTCCCTTTTATGCAAAACAATATTAAAATAAAGATTAGTTCCACTTTTTTCCGCAACATGGCGAGGTTATTTATTTTTCTCGTCACTGGTGTTTTAAATCAGAGACTTATTATTATTGGGATCATCCGAGTGTCCGCTAGCGATTTAAAAAGGTTTCAGAATGCGAAAAAATACCAAATTGGTGGCTGATGATAGGCCGCCTTCCATGCTAAAGTTTGGACCCCATTGTAATATAAGTGACCTTCACAAAATAGTTTATATGAGCGGGTGCTTTTTAATTTACCTACTGTAAATTTTCTAGATGGCTTAATATTTTTTAACTATGTGAATAATTTATTTGAATCTAAGTCATCTTGGTTTTACTTGGTTAGAATCGTTGTGATTTGAAAATTCGATGAAACGAACAAGTGACACCAAGAAGAGACAAACATATTCATAATGGGATTTAGTCTGCGAGAGAATGAGATAGAATACGAGTTATATTTATCTCATTATCTCGTAGGTTACTTTTTTATCTCAGTACAATACTGTACAACAATACAGTACAGTTTTACAGTAAGTTCCACTAAAAAATTGAGAAAAGTGAAATTTTCAATTATAATAATATATATAAAATAAATAAGGTATAAATTACTGGATTCAGTAATTTATACCATATAATTATAATATTTGTCCCACCATATTCACCCAATGCATCCGGGATATATAATATTTAATGTAATCTGTGATCCAGGGATTCCTGAGCAATTTTTTTTATTTGCCTTCATTTTGCTCTGAGATCTTTCAGTATATTAATGTGTAGTCCCACAAACTTAAACTGACCCGGTGACAGCTTCACTAGTAGATATTTTTAAAACATTGTTTAGTTTTTTTTTTTACAAAAATTAGTTCCAATTTTGGCCACCGGGTCAGATAAGTTGGTGGGAATCTAATTTTTTTTCTCCGCTCATATAAACTTTAGTATTTAAGCAAAAATATTACAGAAATCATTATTTATGAATAAAACCCATTGTAAATATTTTTTTGAATGTTGATTATTGTGCAACATATTTATTTTTAATTTTTTCTTTGTTTTTTTTTGATGGAGTATTAAATATTGTGAGAGCGATTATTTATTTTTTGTTTTATTTTCTCCTTCTTGATTATTACTTATTGATTATGATTGTGTTTTTATATAAAAAAATATCATTTACCCTCTGATTGTTGTGTACCTAGACTTGCTTATTATGTAGTATCCTGACATGTGGGATTTGCTGTGATTCAAAACCTTTCGAGAAATATTTGTTCAATAAAATCCATACTTCCATACATAATATTATAAATCCGAAAGTGTGTCTGTCTGTCTGCTATGCTTTCACGGCCCATCCTTTCAACCGATTTTGATGAAATTTGGTATAGAGGCAGATTGTTTCCCGGGGAAGGACAGGCTACTTTTTATCCCGGAAAATTGAGTTCCCACGGGAATAAAAAAATTAACCTACGTAGACAAAGTCGCGGGCATCATCTAGTAGGATATAATTATACGTAGTTCACGTAAGGTTATTGAGAGGCGCTGTGAAGCCCGGGTGCCTCCGCAGCCGGCTAAAGCACCTAACCCGCTCTGGTCCGTGCGTAGTTCCAACACGGAACACCCACCGAATTCGTGGAAGGACCCGAGTTTGAGTCCTGGCAGAGTCGATTTAAAATAATTTCTTAACATAGAGGCTAGTTTAGGTCCGTGTTAATAAACCAACATCAGCTAACAACAGGTTCTCAAGTCTATGCTTGACCGGTTAAAAGTATAGACAGTAAACAGATACAACCAGTATGGATACTACCTAGAAACGTTCGAAACAGCCTCACTCACACAAACGTGTGCATGAGTGTGAGTGAGGCTGTTTCGAACGTTTCTGGGTAGTTTCCAGGTGGAAGACAAGGGTCTGCCCGCGAAATTTGTGAGTAACTCACGTCAAACTCATTATTTTGACTAATTTCTTAAACTGGACACTTTCAAGTAAAGATTTTTATATAAACCTGTGAAGATATTCCTAGGGGCGCAATTTGAATGCCTTATGCCTACTTTGTCGTATTAGTTTACAAATTGCGAAATACCAAATTAAATTTGAATTTCGCGGGCAGACCCTTGTCTTCCACCTTATCTGTTTACTGTGGTATAGACTACTACTTGATTTTTTTGTTTCATTATCTGGCTTTACGGCTCTGGGTTCCAGGCTCGAGCCCTTCTGAGCCTACCAATAATTGAGAACGTGTTTTTAATTGATGTATAAAATACGAGCCTTACTGGCGTTTCTGGAGACCCTTTTCTACAGACCTACAGTTGATCATAGACAATAGAATAGAAGGGTGCAAGGGCGGTGTTATTGCTAAAGGCATGTCTTCCAAACAACCTTTGAAGAGAGAAGACAAGAGCATCGGGATATAGTTATAGAAATCTATACTTCAACGGCAGTTGCCATAGCCATCAATATATATGTAGGAACTAGATGGGCCCTTTCATAGAAAAAAGTTTGGCGTCCGACTTGTAGGGCATGCCCCTCACCTGTATAAGCCTGTCCTTGTCCCCACCATAGCGCTGTCCCGCTTTTCAGACTAGATGGCGTTAGTAAAATAAGTCCACATTCTTTGTTTGACAGGGCCCGTCTATGTAAATTGAGGTCGTTGGCCATAGCTAATTACCAGATACCAACCTGCTGTTAATTAACTCTTACCTACCATGCGGAATTATATTTTCAACTAGTTTTTGCCTGCGACTTTGTCCGCATGAAATTAGGTACCTAAAAATCCTATATAAACTTTTATCCCTTTAACCCCGTTGAGGGTGGAATTTTGGAAAATCCTTCCTTAGTGGGTGCCTACGTTAAACAAAAGAAGCTGTCATTTTAAGTTTCTAATCTTTTATTTAATAGTTGACGACCTCTCTGGCGTAATATTGAGTGCTGTTGTCCTAACCTGATAGGGCACCGGTTCGATTCCCGGCAGGGTCAATTTGGGAATTTATAATGCCGAGAATTATTTTTATATATTTTATTTATATATTAATATATACGTTTTTTAAAACTATTTTTACTGTTAAAATCACAATATATAAATTATTTTAAATTATTTTATTGTTAATATCACACTAAGACGTCGCCACTGGTGTCGGCTCGGCCGTGTGGCCTGTACCGCCGCCTGCCGCTCGGCCAGGCCTCAGCCGAGGCACTATGATGCCGTGTTCTTTCAGCAAGTGCTTCTTCCAATAGCAGCGGCGCGTGAACGCGGTGCGACACGTTTGACATTCGAAGCTGAAAAAATTGAATTTATTTCATGTATGCTAACTTGTAATTGCATTCATTTTTAATAATTGTATGTTAAATTAATTGAATGATGATTGTAATTAATTATGTGATGTTTATCATTATGCTTTATACTACTTGACATAAAAAAAAATTATGTAACTTTAACATAGCTAAATTTGCACGCCTTGCATGGCAGTACACTGTGTAGGTACACGTCAATTTTTGTAAAACCATCCTGTATTCCGAGTATTATGCAAAAATTGAAAGACTGTTTAGTTTTAGTTTTCATTTTATTTTAACACTAGATGATTCCCGCGACTTCGTCCGCGTGGATTAAATTTTTTCGATTCCCGCGGGAAATCCTAAATTTTCCAGGTTAAAAAGTAGCCTATGTCTTTCCCCGGGATATAACCTATCACTGTATCAAATTTCAACAAAATCGGTTGAATAGGTGGGCCCTGAATGCGTAGCAGACAGAAAGACACACTTTCGCATTTATAATATTAGTATGGATTTATTAGCAACTTTAAAATATGTGATAACAGGGAAACTGAATTGACACTGGGTCAGACAAGTTGTGGGACTATATTCGGTAGTAAAACACTATCCCGCAGATGTTACACGGGTAACGCGGGAGACGCTCGTGCATGTTACACATAGGTTACATCCGTAGACAGAGAAAGTAATATAGACCAAGCCATATCTCCTTTTCACTCTCACATGAAAGAGAGGCAGTGTTGAAATGTTACACAAGATAGAATGAGAACAAAATATGATTTCTTCTATCCCTTTCTGCGTAACACGGGTTTAGTTTGTTTTGTTCATAAAGCACTTATTGTGCTTGGTGCATTGCAGTGTTTTACCCATCTTTTTCGGTTACACGCTGGCATTGATTCTACAGGTTTAATTATTCTATGGTTACATCACAGTAATGTAGTGTCCGACCGAAAGTTCGGTTTCGGTGGAGTTTCGGCAAAAAAACGAGTTTCGGTTTAGTTTCGGTTTCGGCGGCAAACCTGCCGAAACTGCGACCGAAACCGAAACTGCATTCGGGAGTTCTCGCGCTGTGATCGGTCATGCTCGGCGCGTTAAATTCCATCCAAGCGAGTAAGCGACCAAGACATTTCGCCGCGTCCACGTGCCTAGTCATGTCGTGACTGGCTTGTATTTGCAGTTTGTGAGTTTTCGTGTGATTTATATCGAATTTGATAAGTTTTATTAAGAAGACCGCATAGCTATGTGATTTAAGGACGTATTTCCGAAACGGATAGGTATGAAATCGCACTACTACACATGCTTCATTCCCACGCACACACATGCACGAATAAGCAGCGTTGAATCAACTTGTACTTATCGATACTTCGATATATTATTATATTTATTTTTCACTTCCGGACTTTGGGCTCGTTTTATTAGTTATAATAAGATCTTAGCTCAAGACTTGGTGGAGTGACCTGAAGATATACTTCGACGACTACTACTGGAACTCATAGACGCGTAGAGCTAGGCGTATCGAATTTGGACTCAATTTGTTAGTAATGATGAGATCTTACCTCAAGTCTTGGTAGAGTGACCTGAAGGTATACTTCGACGACCACTACTGGAACTCCTAGACGCATAGAGCTAGGTGTATCGAATTTGGGCTTGTTTTGCTAGTTATGATGAGATCTTACCTCAAAACTTGGTGGAGTGACCTGAAGGTATACTTCGACGACCACTACTGGAACTCCTAGACGCGTACAGCTAGGCGTATCGAATTTGGACTCAATTTGTTAGTTATGATGAGATCTTACCTCAAAACTTGGTGGAGTGACCTGAAGGTATACTTCGATGACCACTACTGGAACTCCTAGACGCGTAGAGCTAGGCGTATCGAATTTGGACTCAATTTGTTAGTTATGATGAGATCTTACCTCAAAACTTGGTGGAGTGACCTGAAGGTATACTTCGATGACCACTACTGGAACTCCTAGACGCGTAGAGCTAGGCGTCTCAAATTTGGACTCAATTTGTTAGTTATGATGAGATCTTTCCTCAAAACTTGGTGGAGTGACCTGAAGGTATACTTCGATGACCACTACTGGAACTCCTAGACGCGTAGAGCTAGGCGTATCGAATTTGGACTCAATTTGTTAGTAATGATGAGATCTTACCTCAAAACTTGGTGGAGTGACCTGAAGGTATACTTCGATGACCACTACTGGAACTCCTAGACGCGTAGAGCTAGGCGTATCGAATTTGGACTCAATTTGTTAGTTATGATGAGATCTTACCTCAAAACTTGGTGGAGTGACCTGAAGGTATACTTCGATGACCACTACTGGAACTCCTAGATGCATAGAGCTAGGTGAATCGAATTTGGGCTTGTTTTGCTAGTTATGATGAGATCTTACCTCAAAACTTGGTGGAGTGACCTGAAGGTATACTTCGACGACCACTACTGGAACTCCTAGACGCGTAGAGCTAGGCGTATCGAAAATGGACTCAATTTGTTAGTTATGATGAGATCTTACCTCAAAACTTGGTGGAGTGACCTGAAGGTATACTTCGATGACCACTACTGGAACTCCTAGACGCGTAGAGCTAGGCGTATCGAATTTGGACTCAATTTGTTAGTTATGATGAGATCTTACCTCAAAACTTGGTGGAGTGACCTGAAGGTATACTTCGACGACCACTACTGGAACTCCTAGACGCGTACAGCTAGGCGTATCGAAAATGGACTCAATTTGTTAGTTATGATGAGATCTTACCTCAAAACTTGGTGGAGTGACCTGAAGGTATACTTCGATGACCACTACTGGAACTCCTAGACGCGTAGAGCTAGGCGTCTCAAATTTGGACTCAATTTGTTAGTTATGATGAGATCTTACCTCAAAACTTGGTGGAGTGACCTGAAGGTATACTTCGATGACCACTACTGGAACTCCTAGACGCGTAAAGCTAGGCGTATCGAATTTGGACTCAATTTGTTAGTTATGATGAGATCTTACCTTAAGTCTTGGTAGACTGATTTGAAGGTACACTTCGACGAATACTACTGAAACTCCTAGACGCGTAGAGCTAAGTGTATCGAATTTGGACTCAATTTGTTAGTTATGATGAGATCTTACCTCAAAACTTGGTGGAGTGACCTGAAGGTATACTTCGAAGACCACTACTGGAACTCTTAGACATGTAAAGCTAGGTGTATTGAATTTGGGCTTGTTTTGCTAGTTATAATGAGATCTTACTTCAAGACTTGGTGGAGTGACCTGAAGCCTGAAGGTATACTTCGACGACTACTACTGGAACTCATGGACGCTTCGATGTAGTTGTGTCGAGTTCTGATACGTTTTGTTATTTATGATGAAATCTTACTTCTCCGTCAAGGCAAGAGTAAACAGGCATTTTCCAAGCAAGTGCGCTCAAACTTAGGCCTCATGCTTTTCATAAGCATGATTGTCGTCAAGCGCAAACTTATCTTGCATTAAAAAAACTCTGAACTTTGTGGAGTGACCTGAAGTTATCTTTGGAGGTTATCAAGTGGAGTAATGGAACACTAAGGTGACTAGAGCTCGGTGTGTCCAGTTTACGGTTTATGTTTGTTATGATTAGATTTTACCTATATTGTACCTGAAACTTCCAACTAGGAAAACGCCTACTTTTGTAACAAAAAGGTAACAAAATAAAATGACTTATTGAAATTCGAAAATGGTTGTCGAAGTATAGGTCACTCCACCAAATCTTGAGGTAAGATCTCATCATAACTAACAAAAAAAAAAAAAAACAAAGAGCCCAAATTGGACACAACTGGCTCTAAGGGTCTAGGAGTTCCAGTAGTGGTCGTCAAAGTATACCTTCAGTCACTTTTCCAAGTCTAGAGGTAAGATCTCATCATAACTAGCAAAACGAGCCTAAATTCGATACACCTAGCTCTATGCGTCTAGGAGTTCCAGAAGTGGTCATCGAAGTATACCTTCAGGTCACTCCACCAAGTTTTGAGGTAAGATCTCATCATAACTAACAAATTGAGTCCAAATTCGATACGCCTAGCTCTACGCGTCTAGGAGTTCCAGTAGTGGTCATCGAAGTATACCTTCAGGTCACTCCACCAAGTTTTGAGGTAAGATCTCATCATAACTAACAAATTGAGTCCAAATTCGATACGCCTAGCTCTACGCGTCTAGGAGTTCCAGTAGTGGTCATCGAAGTATACCTTCAGGTCACTCCACCAAGTTTTGAGGTAAGATCTCATCATAACTAGCAAAACAAGCCCAAATTCGATGCACCTAGCTCTACGCATCTAGGAGTTCCAGTAGTGGTCATCGAAGTATACCTTCAGGTCGCTCCACCAAGTTTTGAGGTAAGATCTCATCATAACTAGCAAAACAAGCCCAAATTCGACACACCTAGCTCTACGCGTCTAGGAGTTCCAGTAGTGGTCGTCGAAGTATACCTTCAGGTCACTCTATCAAGTCTTGAGGTAAGATCTCATCATAACTAACAAATTGAGTCAAAATTCGATACGCCTAGCTCTACGCGTCTAGGAGTTCCAGTAGTGGTCATCGAAGTATACCTTCAGGTCACTCCACCAAGTTTTGAGGTAAGATCTCATCATAACTAGCAAAACAAGCCCAAATTCGATACACCTAGCTCTACGCGTCTAGGAGTTCCAGCAGTATTCGTCGAAGTGTACCTTCAGGTCACTCCACCAAGTCTTGAGGTAAGATCTCATCATAACTAACAAATTGAGTCCAAATTTGATACGCCTAGCTCTACGCGTCTAGGAGTTCCAGTAGTGGTCATCGAAGTATACCTTCAGGTCACTCCACCAAGTTTTGAGGTAAGATCTCATCATAACTAGCAAAACAAGCCCAAATTCGATGCACCTAGCTCTACGCGTCTAGGAGTTCCAGTAGTGGTCATCGAAGTATACCTTCAGGTCACTCCACCAAGTTTTGAGGTAAAATCTCATCATAACTAACAAATTGAGTCCAAATTCGATACGCTTAGCTCTACGCGTCTAGGAGTTCCAGTAGTGGTCATCGAAGTATACCTTCAGGTCACTCCACCAAGTTTTGAGGTAAGATCTCATCATAACTAACAAATTGAGTCCAAATTCGATACGCCTAGCTCTACGCGTCTAGGAGTTCCAGTAGTGGTCATCGAAGTATACCTTCAGGTCACTCCACCAAGTTTTGAGGTAAGATCTCATCATAACTAGCAAAACAAGCCCAAATTCGATACACCTAGCTCTACGCGTCTAGGAGTTCCAGCAGTATTCGTCGAAGTGTACCTTCAGGTCACTCCACCAAGTCTTGAGGTAAGATCTGATCATAACTATCAAAACAAGACCAAATTCGATACAAATAGCTCTACGCGTCTAGGAGTTCCAGTAGTAGCCTTCGAAGTATACCTTCAGGTTCACTACCACGCTCGGGGAAGAGAGACTGTAATAAATTTCTAAATTCTATCAAATAAAAAAAATATGTTATGTAGGTACCGTACCATAGGTACCTTATCGATATATCAGCAACTCAACTCTACTCAAGTATTTCGTGTTCGTACAGCGATGTTTTTCGACACCGGGCTGCTTGCAACCGAGACAGGGTCCACTCACGACGGCGGTCAAACGCTGACTAATTTATAATTTCAAATCAAACCAGAGACCGAGTAAGATCAAAATAACCCTTATTTTCACTTCGTTAAGATTTACAAAATATGTGAAAAAAATACAAGCGATTTTTATTTAATTTCTTGTACTATATGTACTATTTTTAATATTTTCCTTACCAAAATTTTGAGGTGAACATATCTACTATCAGATGGTATTTTTTAATGACAAAAAATCGGCGTATTTACAGTAAAAAATGTACCCAAATTCGCCCCTAAATCGTCAATTTTGAGTGAAGAGGTTAGGGAAAATCATTTTTATAGTATTCAAAATAAAGATTTTTAACAAAGTTATTTCCAAAAATTGGAGATGTAGGATCAATCTATGTATAGTCATTTTTAGTTCCATCTTATTTTGCTTGACTTAGTCAAAAAATGTACCGAAAACTCCAATATATTTGCAAATACGCCCTTAAAGATTAAAAAATAAAGACTGACTGATTATAATAACGTTTTCTTTATTTTCCCTCAAAGCATGATCCTTGTAAAGAAGTTTCGGTTTCGGTTTTGGCCGAAACTGAGACTATTGCCGAAATTCGGTTTCGGTTTTGGTATTACTGAGTAATGATTTATGAAACACTCACCGTTTGACGTCGTTGTGCGAGTCGACGTGCCGCCGCAGATGTGTTCGGTCGTAGAACATTTTCCCACAGATGTTACACGAGTAACGTAAGAGACGCTCGTGCATCATTCGCTCGTGGTCGCGTAGGTTCGACACCGTGTAGTAGGTTCGTGGACATTTTGAGCATTGGTACTTCTTTGTGCCTGAAATGAATTTTTAGATTAGTCACAGATTACAAAAAATTATCTGTGGTTTTAATATTATTCTAGCTCAGTCTTCATCGACCGTCCGGCAGTGGCTTGGGATGTTTTTTTTTATCCACTACAAGCTAGCCCTTGACTGCGATCTCACCTGATGGTAAGTGATGATGCAGTCTAAGGTGGTAGCGGGCTAACCTGTTAGGGGCAAGGCATATTAAAACCCATACCTCTTCGGTTTCTACACGGCATCGTAGCGGAACGCTAAATCGCTTTGCGGCACTAGCGGTAACTAGCCACGGCCGAAGCGTCCCAGGCCAGACCAGGGAAAATGCAGAAATTATAAATTCCCAAATTGACCCTGCCGGGGATCGAACCCAGGACCTCCACGCGTTAAGGCAACAGCGCTACTGCGCCACGGAGGTTGTCAAATAAATAATTAATAGAATAAATAATTGGGTATTTGACAGCTAGTCAAATCAGCAACTTTTTTTTCAAACATCAAAACGTATGGGATTTTGTGTGAAATTTTTTTTTTTTTTGAACAGTGACGTCATGTGTAGTGGGTAAAAGAAAACCTCACCGCTATGTATGAGCAGATGTTTCATCAGGTCGTACTTGTTAGTAGTGCTGTAATCGCAGTGCTCACAGAAGTGTGCGGGCGGATAGTGGCCCCGGATGTGCAGAGTGAACGAACCGCGATGGGCGAACAGTTTGCCGCATATCTGGAAAGGGATTCGTTTTGAAGTGAAACTCCTTTAGAATCGTTGTGATTTGAAAATTCGAACGAAAAAGCCATTTTTTTTTTTTTTTTTCAAATTTTTTTTTTCAAATGAAGTTTCACTTTAAAAAAATTAGCAGTCATAGGGACTGCCGATAGAAGTGAAAACGTTTTTTTTTTTTTTATCCACTACAAGCTAGCCCTTGACTGCGATCTCACCTGATGGTAAGTGATGATGCAGTCTAAGATGGTAGCGGGCTAACCTGTTAGGGGCATGACAGTTATATTAAACCCGTACCCCTCCGGTTTCTACACGGCATCGTACCGGAACGCTAAATCACTTGGCGGCACGTCTTAAAGCGACAGTAAAGAGACAAACATATTCATAACTAGCTGATACCCGTGACTTCATCCGCGCGGATTGAGGTTTTTTTGGTTCCCGCGGGATTCCAGGCTATAATCTATCACTGTGCCAAATTTTATCCAGATCCGTTCAGCCGTTGTGGCGTGAAAGAGTAACAAACATCCATCCAAACTTTCGCATTTATAATATTAGTAAGATAGTATAGATAGAATTACCCTGCGAGAGAATGAGATAGAATACAAGTTATATTTATCTCATTATCTCGTAGGCAACTTTTCTGAAGTTTCACTTCTGCCGTGTGTGAATTGCACACACACACTTTTTTTTGTTTTAAAAAGACAGTCTTGAGCGCTGTTGTCTTAACGTGCGGAGGTCCCGGGTTCGATCCCCGGCAGGGTCAATTTGGGAATTTATAATTTCTGAATTTTCCCTGGTCTGGCCTGGTGGGAGGCTTCGGCCGTGGCTAGTTACCACCCTACCGGCAAAGACGTGCCGCCAAGCGATTTAGCGTTCCGGTACGATGCCGTGTAGAAACCGAAGGGGTGTTTAATATAACTGCCATGCCCCTAACAGGTTAGCCCGCTACCATCTTAGACTGCATCATTACTTACCATCAGGTGTGATCGCAGTCAAGGGCTAGCCTGTAGTGGATTAAAAAAAAAAGGTTGAAAAACTAACCTCACACATAGTGGACCACGCTTCCTTATGAAACGCCTCCCTATGCGCATCGGAGTCTTTCTTGCACGTGAACTTGATCTGACAGGTCTCACAAAACAGTTTGAAGTATTTGAACTTTTTCCTCCGCTTTGGTGGTTCAGTTTTTTTCCTGTACGGCCCACGTTTTTTTCTAGTTTGCTTAATTTTAGTGATTACTTCTTCGAGTTTTCTGTAAAGTCAAATATTCATACTATACTTACTTAGATAGATAGATAGATAGATAAATTCTTTATTGCTACACAAGACATAAAAATACATAGAAAAGAAAA
This sequence comes from Erebia aethiops, assembly GCA_923060345.2. Lineage (NCBI taxonomy): Eukaryota > Metazoa > Arthropoda > Insecta > Lepidoptera > Nymphalidae > Erebia > Erebia aethiops. The sequence goes on along the minus strand of OV281084.1, from coordinate 7,397,708 downwards.
GAAAACAAAACAAAGTGCGCAAGGGCGGTCTTATCACTAAAAGTGATCTCCTCCAGACAACCCATTAATTAAGGACCTTTAAGGCAGGAGCGGGATAGTGCAACAATATAGACAGCTATAATAATATACTACATAAACTTTACATACTAATAATACATAAATAATTTTATAAATACATATAAAAATAAATATATACCTATATAAACCTACATACACAATACTTAAATATTCTATAGCATACTAGCACTAGATAAGTAACGATTCTTGAATATATTTATAGATTTCGATTGTCTAATGTCATTCGGTAGGACGTTCCAAAGCTTAACCGTCTTTACTGTGAAGGAATTAACGTACACCTCCGTATGACTAGAAGGTATTCTCAATCTGTTGTCATCTGTTGTTATCTTGTTGTATACAGTATACCTACTTACTAATGCTACAAAGAGTAATTGTAAATAGTAATAGATTTGTTTGACCGTGATGCCTGAGAAGAGCTTTTTTTCCCCTTTCCCATCTGTACTTATATTATAAATGCAAAAGTTTGGATGGATGTATGTTCATATTCATATTCATTTATTTATTTCGATTTAGGCTTGTATAAAGCTCTTACGAATGTCATATAAAATTACAATTAACTCAAATAAGATTACAAAAATAAAATAAAACATATAACCAGATCATAAAAGAAAAACCGGGCAAGTGCGAGTCGGACTCGCGCACGAAGGGTTCCGTACCATTATTAATAAATAATTACCTTTGTTAATGAACCGCAAGACTAACTTTGTTTGTAGAGGTTTATTGTTAATATCAAAAAAACTATGCTAGTTAGAGCATTGGCTATAGTTTTCCTGTAAAATATACGTAAATTACTATTGACCATAATTATTTCAAATTTTTCGATTGGTAAACTCCGGAGATAAGGGGGGGAACGGTATTTTTTTAGACATTTTCCCCGATAAATCAAAAACTATCATAACTAAAAATAATTAAAAATCTGTTTTAGAATGTACAAAGTAAACCCTTTTATATGATACCCCACACAGTACAGTTATCTCACTTTTAAATTTCAACCCTCCGATTTTCCCCCATTTTTAAATAAGAACAAAAATAATTTCAAATTTTTTTTAATTCCAGTGTCTTTGGGCCACTAATATACACAACTATTCCAAATTTCATGTCGATAGCTTCGGTAGTTACTGAAATAATCGAGTGTGACGGACGGACAGACGGACAGACAGGCGGAGAAAGTCGCACCATAAGGGTTCCATTTTACCATTTTGGTACGGAACCCTAAAAATTAAACAATTTACAAAATAAACAAAATGTCATAGAATTAATAAATTATTAGTCTTGAGAAACAATCGTCAATTTGTGTATAAAATATCTATTTACATAATTTTATGTAATCCAAGCTTGTCTATCATCTACCTACATACATAATCATCGATTTTGTAATATGCCTTACTTATTAACTTATTTTTAATATACTCTTTAAATTTACGATCTGGTAGGTCTGTTATATTGCTTTAAAATTATAAAGGTATTTTTTTGTTATAAAACCGAACACCGTGTCCCATAAATGACTTACTGGTTCTTGTAAGACTTATATAATTCGTGCTAAGTTTATTTTTATTTCTGGTATTTTGTGTGGATATCAGATTTTTTCTTATAAAGGTGTAAATTTTGTCGGACGTACATTATATTTTCGAATATACACAAAAATGGCAAGAATCCCGCAGAGAATCTCTTCGTTTCATGCCATAAACGGCTCTAATAGCTTTTTTTTGTAAAATAAATATCGTCTTAGCATCTGAGGCAGACCCCCACAATAACACTCCGTACGACATCAAACTGTGAAAATATGCAAAATATACTAATTTAGCAAAAAAATTTATAAAAGAGATCGGCTGTCGTTTGAGGGAAAGGGGCTGTGACCCACGTTCTGGTTCCTACCTGGTTCAAAGGTTATCCATCGCCATTCAGCGCGGCAATGCTGCAAGTTTGATGGGTACCTTTGGCCCAGAGGCAACCAGGGGTGGTCTTTTTGATTAGGGTTTTATTTTTATTTTTGTTAGTAGGTATATAAGGATTTTAGATTAACGTTTAGTCTATAAGTTTTTATTATATCTTGTAATTTTGTTTTAAATGAATAAATTACTTACTTATTTATACTTTTATTAAATTTTATATTTAGCGGTAGCCACGTCAGTCATTATTTTAATTTTTCGTATTGCGAAAATTGCTGAACTTAACTTTTTTGCTAGATTATTTATATGAGGACTCCATTGTAGTCTCTGGTCGATATTAATTCCTAGGAATTTAGTAGTTTCCACCACATCAAGTTTCTCGTTTGCCAGATACAAATCCACTTCCGTATTTTAGTAGTTCCTTCGTAGTTTGTGTATTTGGGGGTGCAAAATATATGGATTAGGATGAAAGGCACAGAAATGGATTTTAGTCTGGAATAACACATAGGCTACCTTTTATATAATCTTATTTCTTACAAATTTATCTTATCTTATACTAGCTAGTGATGCCTGCGACTTTGTCCGCGTGGATTGAGTTTATTTGTTCCTGCGGGAACTCATTCATTTTCCGGGATAAAAAGTAGCCTATGTTTTATCTATCTCTGTGCCAAATTTTATCCACATCAGCCATTCTGGCGTAAGTGAGTAACAAGCATCCATCCATCCATACTTTCGCATAATTATAATATTAAGTATAAAAGTATCGATTATTTTAGGTTTCATTCTTTACCTTCTTCTTCTTGTTGATGCGGCTTTGCAGGGCTCTGTAGCGAGACCCAGTATCACTTTGACCGTCGCCGATCTATTGTGATCGCCACTATCTAAAGTTCCTGACCAATGTTGCTTGCCGCTAGAAACAGCAGCAACTTTTTGGCCGGGATGTTTTTTGCCTCTTCAGGGTCTACAAGGTGTTTCCCTAGGAGGAGGCTGCGTTTGTGCATTAACGCGGGGCAGTAACAGACAAGGTGCAGAGGCGTTTCCTCGGCTTCACAGCATAGCCTGCACTTGTCCGTTTCTCGGAGCTTTAGGTTGAACATATGTCTGTTCAGCCCGCAATGCCCCGTCACTGCCCGCGCTAGTATGCACAAATTTTTCCTGCTAAGCGCTAGTGCCGCTGCGGCGGCCTTCTTGTTGAAGGATTTGACTAGCGCTTTGGAGTGTTTCATTCCTGGTAGATCTCGCCAGCGAATCAGTGTTTCGTAATAACAATAGGTCAACTATTCTTTACCTTGGTTTAGGTTGTCTTCTTGGTCTATCAATAGGACTGTTGCCTTCCAAACTATTTATTATTTCTTTAGATACATCCTCGGTTATTTCTTCATGCTCACATTTGATCTCCTTTTTTACAATGGTTGTACCTGTTAACAAAAGCTGGAACTAAATAACTACCGACTGACTGACTGACTGCTAACCTCTGATAGCCTAGTGGGGTGTGTGGGACTAAAAATCCACTACAGCCCATGTCCCTTTGACGGAGCACTTAGGACTGAATACAGTGTCACTCACACTCATACATGAAAACTTTTGACGACCTCCGTAGCGCAGTGTGTAGCGCTGTTGCCTTAATGTGCGGAGGTCCCGGGTTCGATCCCCGGCAGGGTCAATTTGGGAATTTATAATTTCTGAATTTTCCCTGGTCTGGCCTGGTGGGAGGCTTCGGCCGTGGCTAGTTACCACCCTACCGGCACAGACGTGGCGCCAAGCGATTTAGCGTTCCGGTGCGATGCCGTGTAGAAACCGAAGGTGTATGGGTTTAATATAACTGCCATGCCCCTAACAGGTTAGCATCACTTACCATCAGGTGAGATCGCAGTCAAGGGCTAGCTTGCAGTGGAAAAAAAAACCTAAGTCTATCACCATTTGACGACTATCGTGAGCTGGCTTCTATTCATATCAAAACTCGCATTAAAAAGGATTGTCAGAGGATAAACAAGTGCGAAACATAAAAAAAAAGCCCATGTCCCACTGCTGGGCACAGGCCAGGCCTCCACTCTCATAGGAGAGAAGGAATCAGAGCTTAGACACACTACGCTGCTCCAATGCTAGTTGGCCGGCTTTAACAACTATTATCATGTTAGTGATAATAACCGCCATGCCGCATGCATGTAATTATGCCGTGTAGAAACCGAAGGGGTATGGGTTTAATATAACTATTAACTGCCATGCCCCTAACAGGTTTGCCCGCTACCATCTTAGACTAAATCATCACTTACCATCAGGTGAGATCGCAGTCAAGGGCTAGCTTGTAGTGGATTTAAAAAAAAAAAAAAACCGGGACCGACGGCTCAACGTGCTCTCCGAGGCACGGGGGTGGAATACAGCCAACTTCCTAACTCAGGGATAGTACTGAGAATTTTTAATCAGAAAAAACCCAATACTCAACTATGACCTGGGACCTTGTTGGTCTCAGTTGAATAGCATCAGTTGAATATGCTAGCTCTTGACTGCAATCTCACCTGATGATTAGTGATGATGCAGTCTAAGATGGTACCTAGCGGGCTAACCTGTTTAAGGGGTATGGCAGTTATATTTAATCTCACCTCATCAGTTTCTACACTGCATTGTAACGGAATGCTAAATCGCTTGGTGGTACGCCTTTGCCATTAGGGTGGTAACTAACTACGGCCGAAGCCTCCCACCAGATTAAACCAGAGAAAATTCATATATATAAATTCCCAAATTGACCCTGCCGGGAAATAAACCCAGGGCCTCCCACGTAAAGACAACAGCGCTCAACACTGCGCCAGGGAGGTCTTCAAAAGGTTGATAGTTGTTAGTGGTCTCTAGGGAAAGGATTAACCAGCTGGGAAGGGGCTGTGGCTATTAGTGTTATGCATTAGTTATTGCCTTTTTGCGCTGTAGTTAACTCGTCTATGGCTTCTTATATTTATGTAGCTAATAGGCTCCATATATGTATTATTTTCTCATAATATGTGTTAAATGTTCACTACTACTGTTTTAAAAAACATGTAACGCCTTTTACAACGTTACACGTAATTGATTACTTGGAAAAAGTCATATATAGCCCATCCGCAAAAATTTTTGCTTGGCTACCAATGTTAACTAGCAACATGTTTTACTAAAAAAAAATTGCCAGTATTAAAATAATATTTTTTCTATTTTTTTTAATAATTAAAATATAAACCTTATAAATAAGGGATTAAAGTTTAATTTCGAATGTAGAACAATGTACAAGCATGTCGGTCAGCATGCTTTTAGTATTAACTTTATAAAATGTAACTGACAATTTTAACTTGGACCAATATTTTTAATTTAATTTTTTTTTTAGATACCACATACCATTGACATATTTTGAATTTAAATTTTATATTATTAAATTGTAAAGTAAATAAAGTAAAATAATTTTATATTGTAGTGTAATATAACTTTTGCACACTGTCTCTGACAGTAGATTGTGTAGGCGAAGATTCTACTTAAATACAGCTGTTATTACCCACAATTTTGCAAAATAAATGATTTATGATTATGATTATGATTACGTTGGTCACAGTCATGCAAATCCACAAGTTGACCCCCAGTGCTCGACGCGTCTAAAGAAGTTTTCACTTCAAAAATGTATACATACCGTTGTCTTCATCATTTGTCACATTATCATTGTTATCTTGGTCCGCATCAAATTTTTCATTGAAATGATCATCATCTGACAGGTCATTGAAATTGTCATTACAATCGTCTTTGATACAGTCTGTGTTGAAATTGTCATTTGAAAGTTCCATAACACAATCTCCATTAGAAGTGTAATTTAAATGGTCTTTGTTGACAAAATCTTCGCTAAAATTGTTATTAGACTGGTCTTGTTTGAGCCATCCGTCCTTAAAATGATCTTCGTCACTTTCGTACCCTAAAATTGTGCTACTATCATGGATGGGTTCAGTTTTTATTCTACTCTCTAATATTTTTTGGCAGACCTGCTCCGTGAGCATGCACAGCTTTTTGAACTTATAAGCCACTGTTAAGCTGGTCCGGCAATTTTTGCATATTTTCATTGGTAGGCCATCTACTTTTGTTATCTGTAAAAGATTCCATATTATAATATTATAAACTAGATGATGCACACGACTTCATCCAGGTTAAATAAGTTTTTAAAATTCCCACGGGAACTCCCTAATTTTTCGGGTTATTAAATAGCCTATGATACTCACAAATAATGTGGCTTTCTATTAGTACCAGAATTTCAAAAATAGGTTCAGTAGATCCAGAGATTACCCCCTACAACCTCACAAAGTTTACCTCTTTTATAGATGTGAATATTTTTTAGTTATAAATGTGAAAGTGTGTCTGTCTGTCTGCTACGCTTTCACGACTCATCCGTTCAACCAATTTTGATGAAATTTGGTACAGGGGTAGGTCGTATCCCGGAGAAGAACATAGTCTACTTTTTATCCCGGAATATTAAAGAGTTCCCGCGGGAATCAAAAAATACTAAACCACGCGGACGAAGTCGCGGGCCTCAGCTGGTATACGCTATTGTGGAAACCTTACAAACCTTAATTCCAGTACAGTATTTAATCTGTTCTAATAGCTTTCGATTAAAAATATCACTCATTTTATCGTTTGGAGTCAAGCAAATTCTACAAGACTCCGTTTCTAAATCATCGTCAACTGCTTGGGCACCTAATGTTTTCATTTTACACGTTTTTTTAAATTTATTCATTTTAGCAAGAAACCAGTGACCATTTCATTTATTAATTTAAATAAACCAGAAAACAACTTTTTGGCTGCTTTAGTGTTATTGTTTTTACCAGATTTCTTTCTATATTTTTTTTGTGAAATTCAACTCTCTGGTTAACTCCAACTTGTCTCTGGTAAAATTGGTCTGTGGTGTGGTGACAACTGATAGGTAACATTTGTAGCAGAGACAAGTTTTTTGACGACCTCCGTGGCGCAGTGTGTAGCGCTGTTGCCTTAACGTGCGAAGGTCCCGGGTTCGATCCCCGGCAGGGTCAATTTGGGAATTTATAATTTCTGAATTTTCCCTGGTCTGGTCTGGTGGGAGGCTTCGGCCGTGGCTAGTTACCACCCTACCGGCAAAGACGTGCCGTCAAGCGATTTAGCGTTCCGGTACGATGCCGTGTAGAAACCGAAGGGGTATGGGTTTGATATAATTGCCATGCCCCTAACAGGTTAGCCCGCTACCATCTTAGACTGCATCATCACTTACCATCAGGTGAGATCGCAGTCAAGGGCTAGCTTGTAGTGGATAAAAAAAAAATGTTAACTTTAACTTGACTCTACTAAAGCCTGATTTTTAAGGCTTTATTATGGTTGGGGCTCCAGCTTTTTTGAACCTGAACAACTCCGACCAGAAAAAGAAGCTGAACACCATCACAGAATCTAAAGGAACACCTATCAGCGCCATAAATTCCCATGGACGTATATACTAAACTATAATACGTCCATGTAAATTCCTTACACCTATAAATAAATAAATAAATAATCATTTATTTGCAAGAATGTTTGTACATAATGATGGTAAAATAATAATCAGTTCATAAACATTCAACTAAATTAATAGTGTGCAAATATTAGGAGTCATTAGTAGGTAATTTAATAAATTATTAATCAAAGCTCTACAATAGCTAAATTGTATGACGTCATATTATGACGATACGTTCACGTTGCGTTCACGCAACAATTCATTGTCACGCAATAACATTATACACCTGTCTCATTCTAATGCTAATAAACATATAAAGTAGCTTACATTAAAGAAAAGTCATCAATCAACAAAATGCATCGTCTATCTATAATTGAGTAGAATGCAACAATATATTTTATCCTCTCTGTACCTACTTATTTATTCAAAGATATATAAGACACCATAGACATGATACGGGAGGATGGGGGATGGGGGGATGGGAGGATGGGGGATGGATTTCATCTCAGATCAATAACCTCTCTGAGTATTCCATACACTCCTTGGGATTTGCGAGTGCTTACTGTTTACTATGCATAAATGTATAGGAGATACCTCCAATATACATAATCAAAGTTACTATGGCATAAACTGTTACTAAAAACAAACTTTATCAGTCGATCATAAAGTTCTTTTTGCCTTACCAATAGTTGGTTACTTAAAATGAAAAGTGTTACTATGGAAACATAAACATAACGTAACGTAACGGAGAAAGTTTGATTTTACTCCCCATAAATTTTCATACCCCGGGATTATGTATGAAAATCGTTTCTGGAGTAAACTCCAATAGACTCCAAAAAAAACCGATACGAGCTCCTTACGGGTCATCACGTCATAATTTATTTTATAAACTAAAATTCAAGGCGGTGGTATTTTTTGCTCGAAACGTATATAAATGGTAGTTTATTGAAATACTTAAACCATTATTTATTAATTTTAAGTAATAAAAGTTGAATTCTGGTAAGCATATCGCTTTATTTAAACTGGTTTTGTAATCTTTGTTGTAGTTGTTTGACCGCGGCACTATTCTGGTCTCTTGCATAGGCTACATTAATAAACATTTACTTAGGTACTTTATTAATAGCATTCTAGACTTGTCGACCGAGCGAGGTCTTCAAGTCTACTTTAATTTGTATGCATCCGTCCGTCTGTTTGTCAGAATAGGAAAATATTGCGAAGATATTGCAGGCAGGTGCAACTGTTTAGTGTTTGTCTGTTTGAAGTATAATGTCATGACTGACATTTGACTCGTTTCATGTCATTCGATTTAGTCTGCGGATACGGACGCCATATTGAAAATAGTTAGTCTAAATACGAGTGTTTAAACGATGGTAAAGCAGTCTTCTGCCGGCAGACTCAGCGATTAAAATAATAATAAAAAAAAGGTTATTGACCAACACTACAATTTTATACTAATTAGTTTAAACTAAATAACATTGTAATAAATGTGCTAAATAACATTGAAAACTGTTATGGTCTAAGTGTAATGCTATATTTTAATTACCTATTGTGTTACGTTACTGTATATTTTTCAAAAAAAAAAAAAGATATGCTTAACAAATTAAACATAAACTACGTGTGGTCAATGGGCCTCCTCCTCAGCCCGTGCCGCAGCATGAGAGATAGGTATATGCCTACCTACCCAACATACTGCAACGCTGATTTTCAGGAGGGATTGTTGAATACTTTTGTGTTTAGATCGCATTGTGATTTAGAGCTCTAAACGATAACGTGGCGAGATCAAATGAATATTATCTTTAAGTTTAGCAAACTTTTATTTAATAACAATAAATCACCTCGTGGAACCTCTACACGTTTAACCATTTATTCGTGCAAGTTCCAAATGAGAGTACAAATATATTAAAAGTGTCTCATAAACACCTACTTCTGGATTGTCTCAAACAAATGCTACAATTATTGTGTTACTAGATGACGCCCGCGACTTCGTCTGCGTGGATTAAGATATTTTTATTCCCGCTCCATACTGACTGCAGATTAACCAAATAATTAAGTTTTTGTAAGTCTTTTTCTATGACCTATGTCAAATGAAAAATGTTTTTTTTTACGTCTTTACAAGTTGGCCCTTGACTGCAATCTCACCTGAAAGTAAGTGATGATGCAGTCTAAGATGGTAGCGGGCTAAGCTGTTAGGGGCATGCCAGTTATATTAAACCCATACCCCTATTCGGTTTCTACACAGCATCGTACTGGAACGCTAAATCGTTCGGCGGCACGTCTTTGCCAGTAGGGTGGTAACTAGCCACGGCCGAAGCCCCCCACCAGGCTAGACCAGGGAAAATTCAGAAATTATAAATTCCCAAATTGACCCTGCCGGGGATCGAACCCGGGACCTCCGCACGTTAAGACAACAGCGCTACGCACTGCGCCACGGAGGTCGTCAAGGAGGAGGAGGTGTTTATTTACATTAAAAAACTTTGTAATTTTCTTTTATGTCCAATGGTACCCATATTTCAGTGGTATTTCATATTAAACATGGTACATACAGTAAATAATTGTCGCTCGGTAGTCTAAGGTTCATTATTAATTAAGATTAAGATACATCCATTATCTTAGTTCTTTTGGAGTTGAGTTCTTATTGGAGTTTACATCCTTTAGAATCGATTTTCATTATAAATGTAAGCCAGGGGTATGAAAATTTATGGGGAGTAAAATCAAACTTTCTCCGTTACGTTATTTACTTTATGTTTTCATGGTAAAACTTGTTTGTGTTTCCATGACTATGCGTTCATTTACTAATCTATATAGGTATTTTATAATCGTTCGTAAAAAACTGAAACTCGAACTCCAGTCGTGCGTCGGAGCTGACACCACGGGCTGACACACACATTTTTTTTTGTTGCATTAAATTATTTTAAGAAGGGCCCCTAATTTAGATGCAAGAAAAGTTGCGTCGTAACTCAAGGAAGCGAGAAGATATGGAATCCTCGATGGGCGAGCTTTAAAACTCGCTTTTGACCGTTTTTTTCCTTCACAGAATAAGGCTGTCTTGTCTTGGACGACCCCGGACCTTGCGTATGAGGAAAATCGTCTTAAAAATAATTAAACACACAGTCTATAGTTGTACACAAATATACACAGATCATCACAAGTGATCCGTCAGTGATTGAGTGAGGTAGTGTTTGCAGAACTAGTAAATTGTTATGATCTAAGATATTTTTAATATTATAATCATTCCGTCGTTAGGGAGTCCATTCTGTGACAAGGTATGTTTGTTTATTTCTCATTTGTTTTGCTTTTTTAAAGCTTTATCTAGGAAAGGATTGAATATAATTTGTTTACAATCTACCTACACGTTTTTCTACTTTTTAACTAGCGTTTGCACAAATCAAGGTTTATTAAAGCACTGGCTTATGGCGGCGACTTCGTCCGCGTGGATTAATGTTTTTTGGTTCCCACGGGAACTTCTTTATTTTCCCGGATAAAAAGTAGCCTATGTCCTTCCCCGGGATGCAACCTATCTATCCTAGGATTTCCCTATCGGTTGAAAGGCCCGTGACAGAAAGACAGACACACTTTCGCATTTAGAATATTAGCATGGATAATTTTGGATAGAAGCGGGTTTTACTGAGCACAATTCCATGATAACTATCCATAATTCCATGTTAATTCGTAATAAAATATAATTCGCCACTTTACTAGATTTGTATGTTTAAATATGACGTACCTACCTACCTAGGTAGTTTTACAAGTCTTCTCAGCCTACCATCGACAGGTTTTAGATCTGTCGAAATATTTCTGCATATGGAGTAATACCGGATCAATAGGTACCTACTGATGATGGCAACTCATTCAAATCAGCAATTCTTTATCAAACTTAAAAATGCACTTCTAGAAGTTGTAACTTGTATGGAATTCACAGTTGTGACGTCATCAAGTTTTAATGCTTTTTTTTTCCAACATAGAAAGTCCAGTTTATTTCATGCAGTGTTGATACCATTAACAGACTACTAATAGTACATACCTACTTCTAACAAATAAAACGCTAAAATCCCAAGTCAAATGCACATTCAAATATGTACGCGGGGCTAAAAGTGCTTTTTGAGACTGATTTACACTGCCGTGGCAAATTAGAAAATTATCAAATTTAAAATGGTTAACAAACTTAAAACTAACTGATGATGTGAATTTTAGGTATTTTGGAAGACCCTCTATATAATAATCTGGTAGAAATAATTTGTAGGGTGATAGCACAGAGTAGGTATACTCGTGTGGTGATAGTTTGATATAAAGTAAAGTATTTTTTTAAAATTATAATTTAGGTTACGATGGGGCTAGCGTGTCCCTGTCGCCGCAGTGGCGTGCACAGGACTTGAAGCTAGCTTTTTGGTTCCCGCGGGAACTCTTTAATATTGCCGGGATAAAAAGCCTATGTGCTAATCCAGACTATAATCTATCTCTGTGCCAAATTTCATGCAGATCCGTTCAGCCGTTCTGGCGTGATTGAGTAACAAACATCCATCCATATATCCATCCATCCTAAAGAAGCTGACGGGAAGCGGGTGGATGAGGAAGGCGGACGACCGTGTTTGGTGGCGCGCTCTCGAAAAGGCCTATGTCCAGCAGTTGATGCATACAGGCTGATGGATGATGAGGATAGTCTATGGTTGAAAGTTGAAACGCATAGCAAACGCGAAAACACAATGTGAGAAAAACACAAAGAAAATCATGAAACATGTTAGAAATCGTACAGGACCAAGGGACCGCCCGAAACGTTGGCGTCGGAAGAGAACGACGCGACGCGACGTTTCGTCCTTTCGCCTAGTGTGCGGGCTCCATTAAGTGAATGACCTGATGCCCTGTATGACCCAATTCGCTAATCGCTGGCAAAAATTGTGTCGAGGATTTCCGTAATACCGTATACCTACATAATTCACTCTGGGGTAAATCCCCTGTAACTTTTTAATTACTGTAACTAGACCGTGTTTAGGGTTCCGTACCTCAAGAGAAAAAAAAAGAACACTTATGGGATCACTCCGTTGTCCGTCTGCCTGTTTGTCTGTCAACCACCTTTTTCTCGGAAACGCGTGGAGGTATCAAGTTAAAGTTAATATCAAATACTTAGGTCTACGGTCCCTTGGAGCTGTAAAAAAATCAAGCTTCTAAGTCAACGCAATCAAAAGATATGCTCCATATTTTAACATTCGCCAATAAATCAAAACCTATAGGGTAGGTACCTCATTCACGTTGACCTAGAATCATGAAATTTGACAAGAAACTAGGTCTTACAGCACAAGTATAGGAAAATCGTTAAATTATGTACTCATAGGGTGTCGAATTGACGACCTCCGTGGCGCAGTGTGTAGCGCTGTTGCCTTAACGTGCGGAGAATGCGGAGGTGCGAATTTATAATTTCTGAATTTTCCCTGGTCTGGCCTGGTGGGAGGCTTCGGCCGTGGCTAGTTACCACCCTACTGGCAAAGACGTGCCGCCAAGCGATTTAGCGTTCCGGTACGATGCCGTGTAGAAACCGAAGGGGTATGGGTTTAATATAACTGCCATGCCCCTAACAGGTCAGCCCGCTACCATCTTAGACTGCATCATCACGTACCATCAGGTGAGATCGCAGTCAACGGCTAGCTTGTAGTGGATAAAAAAAAAAAGAATTGTTTGTCAGGCGCTACCCAGTTTAGTGCCATATATGTAAGCCAGTTGTTTCACAGTTGATTACGTGTTGTTTTGACAACTTTCTTGTTATTTAAAAAAAGAATTTATTTTTTGTGGTGGTACGGAACCGGTGGTTGTAGCGCGCGATTCTGACTTGCATTTGACCGTTTTTTTGTAAATATCGATCTTCTGCTTCTGCGATAAACAAAACTGTTTTGTTTTGATATGTCACTGTGAAAATAATTATACCTATGTAGGTTTATTGTCTTGACTCCTTGACTTCTTGATAATATTAATAATTTATTAGACTAATTTTTCCCACTTGCAAAGCGGGAAAATTATGTTTTGATTAACAAAGCGAGTAATACAAAAATGGTGACGTCATCCAACGCATTCAACCTCTATTTCACCCCCTGGGGGCTGAATTTTCGTAAAATTGCCTATAAAGGTAATTATTATTTAAAACTAATAAACTAGTTACCTATGATTTTTTAGTCTCTAACTTCAAAAACATAGAACATTCATTTAAGCTTCCAACCTTCACCCCCTTTGGGGTAGATTTTCGTAAAACTGCTTACAATGGTTTTTATTATTTAAAACTAGTAACTTATTATGCCAATTTTCATGTCTCTAACTTCAAAGACATAGTAACTTCCAACCCCCATTTCACCCCCTTAGGGTTTTATTTTCTCAAAATCGTTTCATAGTTAAGACATCAGCAATCATTCACTATTAGTGATTATATTATATTAGTTTATGACTGTACGTATAGGTATATAAATAGTTAATGTAGGTATGTTTAGTTAGTTAGTTAGTATTGTATATTAGTTTTGTAGTTGCTGAGATGTCGTGATTAATTATTTTGCACGTAGTGCTTGCTTTTAAATGATTATACATTCATATATTGGCATGTACCTTTATCCTATGTAAAAATCGCTAACGAACCTTATGAATAAAAAAATAATAATAATAAAAGTGTGTGTGTGCAATTCGCACACGGCAGAAGTGAAACTTCAGAAAAGTAGCCTACGAGAGAATGAGATAAATATAACTTGTATTCTATCTCATTCTCTCGCAGGCTAAATCCAATAAATGTTGTCGCTTTTTCGTTACGTTGAATTTTCAAATCACAACGATTGTAAAGAAGTTTCACTTCAAAAAATAACTCGCAATGATTGAGTATTTAAGGGTATTTCTCATTATGTATTTCACAAATATTATTTCTTCTAAGAAATCACTCGTTTCTAGAGAGTTGAAATCCCATGTCAAGAATTTAGGTTAACAAAACAAATGAACTGATAAGAATTAATAAAGCTATCTGAGGCCCAATTGTCTATCTATGCCAATCGTAATCACATGACAGCTCATAACGTATAACTCGACCTGTTTAAGGAGTTCTTAGATGCCTGCACGTCAAAAAGCATGTATTAACTCCTTAAACAGTTCGAGTTATACGTTTTAAGCTGTCAAATTATTACGATTCCACTTCTATCGGCAGTCGCTATGACGGCTATTTTTTTAAAGTGCAACTTCTTTAGAATTGTTGTGATTTGAAAATTCAACGAACCAAAAGAATGAAACGAAAAAGGGACAAAAATATTCATAAATGATTTAGCCTGTGAGAGAATGTGATAGAATACAAGTTATATTTATCTCATTCTCTCGTAGGCTAGGTACTTTTCTGAAGTTTCACTTCTGCCGTGTGTGAATTGCACACACACACACTTTTTTTAGTTTCCGCGGGAACTTTTTCATTTTCCGGGATAAAAAGTAGCCTATGTAATTCAACTATGCCTACCCATGCAAAAAATCACGTCGATCCGTTGTTGCTAGGTTGCGCAGTGATTGAAGGACAAACCAAGAACCAATTTCGCGTTTATAATTTTAATATGATTAGTTATAGTTATAGATTACCTACCTACCTACCTTATTATACCTATCTTATAAGGTTACCCTGGAAGAGATCACTCATAGTGATAAGGCCGCCTTTACACCGCAGCAAGTTGTAAATTCTGTCACGATTCGTTTTACCTCTGTTTTTTTTATTTGTTTGTGTACATAAAGTGTTTTTACTTACTTATGTTATCCATACTAATATTATAAATGCGAAAGTGTGTCTGTCTGTCTGTATAGTACGCTTTCACGGCCCATCTGCTAAACGAATTTTGATGAAATTTGGTACAGGTAAAGGTTGTATCCCAGGGAAGGACATAGGCTACTTTTTATCCCGGAAAATTCGAGAGTTCCCGCGGGAATCGAAAACCTTAATCCACGCGGACGAAGTCGCGAGCTTCACCTAGTTTATTTTTATTATTCGGTGATATTTGTAAATTATCTTGATATATAGGTGTATTCATTAGTTTTCTCATCAAAATTCATATACATATTCATTAAATAAACGATTATTATTCTAACACATAGATAACAAGATGGGTCCGAAATGCCACCATTTAATTTTATTGATACGTGTAAAATACTTTAATTTATTAATACCTACCTAACTCAAATATTATTGTTTATATTAAGGAGACTCTGTCAGCAAAAAACGTGGTATTTCCAACCTGATATATGGATGATAGCACACATAGCCTCATAGTTCTGCATGATTATTTCTTTTGATATTTAGGTTTTCGATATAAATATGACTACCTAGTATTATTAAAAAAAGAAATTGAGAAATTATTCAGACTAAAATATTAACGTTTAGATACCTATTTTCCGCATGTATTTTTTGCATAAGTTTTGGTTCATACCATACTACAACCCTGCCAAGTTTCAGCGACGCAGGAGTCTCCATATAACAAACCACTCCGTTTCCTAGACTGGGTATAATATAACCAAACCTTTCAACATAGCTTTCAATCTAATCACTCTTAGTAAATCGTTATCATTTGACAGCCCAACGTATTACTCGAATTGTTTTAGGAGTTCACATTACATGCTCTTTAACTTGCAGGCACTCACAGTGACCTCCTTAAACAGGTCGAATTATACGTTTGACATAAGATTAAGATTTCCTTATACTATCCACAGTAAACAGATGCAACCAGTATGGAAACTACCTAGAAACGTTCGAAACAGGCTCACTCACACAAACGTGCGCACTGCGCATCGACGAGACCCCAAGCGCTCGTCGCAGTGCCGTCAGTAGTGAGTGCCGCGTCATCGCATGTTCGATGCGCACGTTTGTGTGAGTGAGCTGTTTCGAACGTTTCTAGGTAGTTTCCATACTGGTTGTATCTGTTTACTGTGTACAATCGGGGGGCTGAGAGGAGACTCCGGCGCAGTAGACCGTGATGCGTTGAAATGATGATTGTTTTCTTACAAAGTCAAGAACCCATCTTTAGTCATTACTCATGTTCTCCAAAACAAATCAAGGACGTATTTCAGGAGCATGTATTCTCCTGTTTAGTGTTTTAGGAGCGTCGCTTTAAGTATGTTTTCTGAGAATCTTGTTTATTAATTAAAAATCCGACCGAGCAAAGGCTGAATTAATTTAAATCGCAAGTCATTCAATTTTCAATGTCATTGTTGATAGTTGAAGGAAATCATTGGTTGAAGGTACCTAAAAATAAATGCGATCGCGGCATTAATTAAGTTTGCGGCAATACATTAGTTGGCTTATATACTATATACTAAACTAATATATACTATACTATATCTTACTAATATTATATATGTGAAAATTTGGATGGATGTATGGATGTTACTCAATCACGCGCCAACGGCTGAACGGATCTGGATGAAATTTGGCACAGAGATAGATTATAGTCTGGAATAATACATAAGCTACTTTTTATCCCGAAAAGTAAAAGAGTTCCCGCGGGAACCAAAAAACCTCAAATTGCACGTTTGTTACTCAATCCCACCAGAACGGCTGAACGGATCTGGATCTGGACCCGTCAAATTTGACACAGATATATTATAGTCTGGAATAATACATAAGCTACTTTTTATCCCGGAAAATTGAAGAGAAAGGAACCAAAAATCCTCAATCCACGCGGACGAAGTCGCGGGCATCAGCTAGTTATACATATTAACTAACAAACTACCTACGAGTATTTATTTTTCTAACTTTGCTGGCCTAGCGTTACGTTAAGCCATTATCAACAAATGGATGGATGATCGGCTATTGTAGTAATTGATAAGATTATCTTAACTTATTATTTAACATCCTGACCCACCTTCTATTACATAATGTAGGCCCGGATTTGGACTTAACTATTCCTTCGTGCCTCAAGCAGATCTAACGATTATAGGATACAAGTAATAAAATTTAAAAAACCCACGATGAACTGCAAAGCTCCATCTAGGTACAAAGCGCTTGTTAAGACAAATCAAAAGAGTCCAAACACGACGGGTTTACGATGAGAATTTAAGGAGTTCCCATGATCGCCTCCTGACTCCATCATGAGACCCTGGACAGCATCTAGGTACAAAGCGCTTGTCAAGACAAATCAATAGAAATCAAATACGACAGGTTTACTATGAGAACTTAAGGAGATTCCATGACCACCTCTTGGCTCCATCATGAGACCCTAGGCAGCATCTAGGTACAAAGTGCTAGGCAAGACAAATGAAAAGAGTCCAAACACGACGGGTTTACGATGCGAACTTAAGGAGTTCCTATGACCACCTCCTGGCTCCATCATGAGACCCTGGGCAGCATCTAGGTACAAGCTAAATATATCTAATGCAAAAAACCGCATCTCAATCGGCCCAGAACTTTTTGTGAAAAATGGTAACATAAATTAAAATCATAGACTACAGCTCAGCTTGGTTGTCTATGGTCCTAAAATATATCTAAGAACCTTCTCACAAGCTATACGTTTCTAATGCAAAAAACCGCATCTCAATCGGCCCCGTACTTTTTGTGAAAAATGGTAACGAAAAAGTGCACAAACAAACAAACAAACAAACACACAACCTCTAAGGGCAAACACATATACCGTCTCCGTTTCGTCGAGGGTAAAAACTACCTAATGCTAAAATGTTATAACCAAAAGCGGAAGTCACTATCATGGCCGAAATCATTATCATACTAATCTACGAGTACCTATTATTATATAATGTTTTAGAATCTAGATGGTTCCCGCGACTACGTCTAATTATTTTCGAATCCCGCGGGAACTCCTTAATTTTCCGGGTTAAAAAGTAGCGTATGTCCGTCCCCGGGATATAACCTATCCCTGAACCAAATCTCCAAATTTATACAAGCGAAATACCGCTCACTTACTGAGTAATCATGATATCTCAAAAACTATAAAGCATACCAACTTAAAATTTGGAAGGCAGATTCCTTCTATAGTGTAGACATCAGCTCAGAAACGGCTTTGAGAAAATTCAACTCTAAGGTGGTGAAATGGGAGGTGGAAGTTTGTTTAAAATCCTGTTTTTGAAGTTAGAGACGTGAAAATTGGCATTTAAAGTATAGTATTTATTAGTTTTATTATTCAAATTTTAATAAGGAGGTACTAAATATATACAAGAAAAATTAAAATCTAAAGTAAACAAAAAAGAAACTAAAAACTAAACATTAAAAATATCATCTATTCCACTGCAATAAGGCAATGTGCCCAGAACGCTGGCTGCGTTACCTCGCTGAATAGCCAAACTTATAGGTTGGCAGCAAGTTGGCAGTTGTTTACTATATCTTTTTAAAGTATTAGATTTAAAAAATAAAACCTATAGGTGTATCCAGTTCAGTAAAAATCCACCGCAAAGGGGGTGAAATTGGGTTTGGAAGCTCGCATGAAGGTTCTAAGTTTTGGATGTTAAAGACATGAAAATTTGCATAATTAGGTTGTTATTCGTTTTAAATAATAAAAACCTGCATTTCTTTAAATAGCCGCTATAAGTAGACTTTTTGCAGCGGGAATATCTAATAATCTCATAGGAAATCAGAAAAATTGTACGTGGACGAAGTCGCGGGTGACTTCTAGTCTATACTGATATTATAAAGAGGTAAAATTTGTGAATTGTGAGTTTGTGACGTTGTAGGGGGTAATCTCTGGATCTACTGAACCGATTTTGATACTTCTGGTACCAATAGAAAGCCACATTATTTGTTGAACTCTTGAATTTTCCGGGATTAAAAGTAGCATAGGTCCTTCTCCGGGATACAAACTATCCCTGTACCAAATTTCATCAAAATCGTTTGAACAGATGGACCGTGAAAGCGCGTAGCAAACAGACAGACAAACACACACACTTTCGCATTTATTGTATTAGTATGGATTTCTGGTTAAAAACCTACTGTTTACTAAGCTATTACACCGATCGCGAGCAATTTACTCTTATCCATTGAGGAGTTCCGTTCTCCATGTCCGAAGATATTCATCACCCAATGTAACACGACGATTAAATATTAATGAGTCGTATCACTAATGATTATAATGGGTGACTTTATTGCGGAGTGAGGCACAACTAAATATCGCACGTCTGAGGGTGAAGACGGTGAGGTGTCAAGTGTCAACTAACGTATCTCACTTAAAAGTCGCCAGGCGCTAGGCCTAAGGCATCTACCTGGGTCCAGCCCCTTACAATGGGCTGTCCCCCGCACCCCTTGGGTTTAAACCCCTTTGCCTTCATATGGGACCATCTCTGAAGTAGGTATGATCTATCAAACAAAGACATCAAAATTTATTCATAATTGGCGGAGTAATTGCGTAACAAACATACAAAAACATACAGCCGAATTGATAACTTCGTCTTTTTTTTGAAGACGGTTAATAAAAAATCGTGCTTTCCGCTGTCGCTTATGCGCTACTGCCGTGGCCCAGCGCCACCCAGCGCTATCGGCCCGTAATGACGAACGGATGACCTTCCCAGACGCCGAGTTGTTGTCTTTGACACCAGTGTGAATAATAAAGTTTATCAACTGGTCATTATTTATCCATTTACCTTGTACCGGGGCTGCGGATAGCTTTGACATTGAAATCTATAGCATCTTTAGTAACAAGTTTACAAAAACGAAAAGAATAGCTATTTATGCAACTGTATCGTAATGAGGGTCATTTTAATTCGAGTGCTGTTTTTTGATACGAGGCTTGCCGAGTATCAAAATAGGATAGTACGAGAATTAAAATGACTAATTACGTACAGTTGCATACAAGATTTTATCTACGACAAGGACGTCTTTATAATTTTTTACTTTGTAAATTAATAAAAAAGTCAAATCAATACAAATTTCACAAGTTGCAAAAGTAATCCGTTTACCGCGTAATTTTTCTAATTTTTTTTTTATATTGGCAGTAAGAGTGGCAGTACCAACCATAGAGTGGGTTGGGTACATAGAGTATAGAGTAGGTGGAGATGAAATATATAATATGTACATATTCAATGACGGGTGCCACCATCCGCCATGATGTAGGTATGGCTCCTCTACATACTAAGAACTCTGTGGTTGGGAAAGTGCCAGAACCCAGAGCCGCTAAGCTATAGGTATCCTATTTATGAAGATAACCATATCGATACAGCTACGACTCATAACGATACAGCTCCCATACAACGAACTGTATCGTTATGAGAAGCAAACACGAAAGAGGGTTCAATTCGATATAGTTGTCAAATTCGAAATTGGAACTTTTCGATGCTGGAGTAGATAAAATATTTTATGAATTTAGAATTTTCTCCTCTTTCATTTGACATCCCATTCGATACAATAGCATAAAAAAATTTTGAGAGACCCCCACTTTTATGTGACCTTTTTTCCACAATTCACTTCATTACTTCACATTATCACTTCTCGGCGACCTCAATGGGGTTTGTGAACTTACTTCTACAAATCCCCATTGATGGGGAATCAATGGGGAAAATCGGAGTCACCAACTTTTTTGGATGTAACATCTGTCAAATCTGTCTGTCGACCTCCCTGAAGTGTGGAAGGAAGACTCGGGTTCGATCGCGGCAGGGTCAATTTGGGAATTTATGATTTCTGAATTTTCCCTTGTCTGGCCTGGTAGGCTTCGGCCGTGGCTAGTTACCACATACCACTAGAAAATTACAAAATTGGAATGCTTCATCCGGTGGCGCCACTTGTACCGTGGCGACAACGTCCATTTCATCGAATTTTCAAATCACAACGATTCTAAAGAAATTTTACTTCAAAAATTTCAGATGTACAAGTTAGTTTTATCCCTGGGCGTGCTGGCCCTCGCCCGGGCTGCGCCCCAGGCGGCTGACGGTGACTTGGACGCAGTCATCGCACAGATCTTCGGCAAGCCGAGCTCCACTGTGGCAACGAATGTCGACAACAAGAACCTGGGGTCGACCATCGTACCGCCCATTAACACCAACTCTGGTGAGTAACTGTTTATAGTGGATAACGATATAACAGCGTATAACGTTATTATAAAGCTGAGTTCCACAATCGCAACCGTTAATGACATCAAGAAACTGGCGTCGATCATCGTACCGCCCGTTGACACCAACGTTGGTGAGTAACTGGTTATAGTAGATAACGTTATAACAGCGTATAACGTTATTAAAAGCCGAGCTTAATAGTCGCAACGGTTATTGACGTGATGAAACTGGCATTGACCATCGTACTGCCCGTTAACACCAACGCGGTGAGTAACTGGCTATAGTAGATAACGTTATATGTTTGACCATACAGAATTTTTTCTGTTGGCGGATTATAGCAAAATAATTGTAATCTTTTCTTGCAAAATCATGAACTTCCGCAAAGAAACGCCTGATTATATCTATTCATGTTCATGTTGTCTCATTTCAGCGACCAACCTCCCGTGCAAGACTGAGGACGACGCGGACGGTACTTGCGTCAACTACTACCTCTGCAACACTGACAACAACGTCATCACTGACGGCGTCGGCATCATAGACATCAGGTACGTCTCTCTCCCCCCCCCCCACTCCCTATTTATCTCTCTCATTCTCCCCCTCTCTATCTCTCTCCCCCTCTCTGTTTCTCACCCTCCCCCCCTCTGTTTATCTCCCTCCCCCCTCTCTCTCTGCGTCGTATTCCTCACTAGCTGATGCCCAAGACTTCGGTTGTCATTGAGGCGTCAAGGAGTAACAAACATTTACAAACATCTAAACTGTTACATTTATAATACTAACTGAAGCCCGTAACTTCGTCCGCGTGGATTAAGTTTTTTTGGAACGAAAGTTCCTTATGGGACGATGCGGAGGGGTACCCTAGCCGACAAAAAACGTCCGTAACGAAAATGCGTGGAGTAAGATGTTTATGCATATTTTTTATTTTATTTTATTTTTACTCATTTTCCGGGATAAAAAGAAGCCCGTGTGTGCCAAATTCCATCCAGATCCGTTCTGGCGTGATTGAGTAACAAATATCGATCCATCCATCCAAACTTTCGCATTTATAATATTACTAGCGTCCCGGCCCCGGCTTCGCACGGGTGCAATGCTGATAATGTTGATACTAAATATACTACAGAATGTCTTTATATATGTCACCATAAGATTGCAAAAACCGTAACTAGCAGTGCTTAAACATGATATCTGTTTACTGTGTAAGATATGACCTCAAAAAACCTACTGGTGATATTGTCCCAATATACTAAGCTTTAAATCCGTGTCTAATTTTTCCAGGGTAGGCGACGGAAAATGTCCTTCGTATTTGGACGTGTGTTGCATCGCCCCGGATACCAGGGATCCTTTGAACCCCATTACACCACCACCAGAAAAACTGCCCCAGGTAATCCCGTCCCGTCTCCGTCTCCCAAGCGTAGCGAGAGATTATATTATAGAATCGAGTAGAATGGCTTTTAGTCCCGAGGTAAACACTTGAATACCGAGATTGCGAGAAAATAAAATAAACAATGATTTTTAAGTTATACCACTTTTGGCGCGTTAGAGAATAATTTAAAATTCGGGGGTGAACGCCTGAAGAAGTTTTCACTTGAAAAAAAAAGTTAAAGGACTAAAAACTTAGTTCCGTCCACCTCACACCTTTCTCGCACACCTGCAAAGTGATGTCCTAGACATCTTTGGTAAACTTATCGATAAATAGTTTTTTTTTTATGTAGAACTAAGTAATCGACACTATATTATTATAAACTAGCTAGCGAATAGCCATCGATTATAAAGATATATATTATGTGTGTTGAAATTTGATGACGTCACCACTATGTATTTTATACAAACTTCCTTATTAGAAGCGTGTTTTTAAGTTACAAAGATTAACGAGTTGCTGATTTGATTGAATTGTCATCATCTCTATTTATACTTATAATTATCTATACTTGATTTTATTATGTCTGTGTACTTGATATATTCTTATTGGATAGAAAGGTTTTATATCTGTCTATGCGTATGTCTGTTTATTATAAAGATTGTATTGTATTGACACCTATCATCTAATGTCTTATCAACTACTAGCTACACCCGCGACTTCGTCCGCGTGGATTGAGGTTTTTTTTTTCGGAGAGTTCCCGCGGAAACTCCTTAATTTTCTGGGGTAAAAAGTAGCCTATATCACTCTCCAGGTCCTCAACTATACCCATACCAAAAATCATGCCGATCCGTAGCTCCGGTGCGGCGTGATTGAAGGACAAACCAACAAACAAACACACTTTCGCATTTATTATATTGAAGCCAATAATAATATCTTATTTTGGTTTATCTTTAACTGTGTCAATTGTCATTTTCTTCACAGCGCGAAGGCTGCGGTTGGCGTAACCCCAAAGGCATTGGAATGCAAACGACTGGAGACAATGACCATGAAGCCAAGTTTGGAGAGTTCCCCTGGATGGTCGCCATTCTTAAGTGAGTATAACATGAGTTTGTAGCACGCTACGCTTTGTGTGTCTTTGTCCTAACACCCTGGTCCGCATTGTGTTCTAGAAATGCACACGTAGTTGGGTTTAAAAAATTGTAGATGGGTATTATCGATAATAATATGAAAAGTATGCACAGCACTATAGGGATAAATATTAGGAAATATATCGGAAGAAATCACGAAATATCACAAGGTGGAGAGAGTAGGTAGTGAGATATTTTTTTTTTTAATATCACGTGTAAGTATTTCATTTTCGTTGAATTTTTTCGAAAATTTCGTTTCGTCGATTTCTAAACCGAAAAGCGGAACTAAAACTAAAAGTTAAAACTACAGCTTTTTTTATTACTATCCCTTACAGAATACCTACTTCCAGCTGAAAGGGGCAGTATTATATTTAGTGTCATTTTAATTTAGTTTACTGAAAGCCAAAAAATAGTATCCATGGATTATAAAAAACGTATTTATTTTTCTATTTCGAGTGGGATTGCTATTTATTTTGATAAAACTATAAAATACAGCAATCCGCCATAATGGATTAAACACCAAGAAGAGAATGACGTCACAATTATTTGTTTTCGAGCTTTGACAATCACACTATTGTTTACTGCACACTGCACAGAGTACATCGGTAAAAACAATAGTGACGTCACAAACGACGCCATGACACCGGCGAGCGTTTGGGCGTGAATTTTAAAATTTAAATATCAATGCCAATTTTATCTACCAAACCTTATTTTTTGCTGAAATAAGAAATTTTTTCGAAATAGTAGATACTTCCGAACATAATCTGACCATTTTTCAAAAACAGTCATGCCTATTGCCCATAGTACCTACTTGACATACTATTTGACAACTAGTCCAATCAGGTACTTTTTCAAACTTCATATATATAGGATTTTGTATGAATTAATACTGAATTGTGACGTCATGAAAATTCAACGCAAGTTGGTTCAATTAGAGAAATTAATGATACTTTTGTAATTTATTGATGACTTTATGTCATAGTTCAATTCACTGCCACTAGATGGCGGTAAAAAATAATGGAAAAGAATCGGATGAGAAAGGAAGCCAAACGCTCTTGCTTGTCCTATAGACTATAGTAGAATAGTTTGGAGATTAAAATTAATTTCATTTCATTTATTTATTTGCTCAGATTGAAGATAGGAGATAGGTGTTACATTATATTTTAACAGGAGCATACAATCTGCCATGAATGGCATGCAAAATTTAGACAATATTAGGTAGGTACTATTATTCTTAACATAAATAATACTCAATCAATAAAATATTAACATTACAATAGGTATACTTACAATAACAATGAAAAATTTAAATTAATATTAATTAGTTACCTTTATATCCCTAATTTTATCTAATCAAATTTCCACCTCAGCATCTTTCTTATTTATTATTCTATAATTTTTATTTTCTTCATATCTAACTACAAAGTGTCTGATAAATAATCTTTAATAGAGTAGTATCGCTTTTTTACCAACAATTCTTTTATTTTATTTTTGAACGCTATTATATTCAGTTTACGGTCGGCCAATGATGCTGGAAGTTTATTATAAATCAGGGGTGCCATATTGAAAATGCTTTTACCAAAAAATGCAGTTGAGTGTTGCATGAAACATATCTTGTCCTTCCGACGCTCACTATCCGAAAATTTAAAAAGTTGATAATTCGTTTTAACAAATATTAGCACTTCATAGATGTACAGGCACGGAAATGTAAGAATTTTAAATTTGTCAAAGTAGGGTTGACATGAATCGGTCGGGCTCAAATGGCTTACAGCTCTTAAACATTTTTTTTGACATTTAAATACCCTATCTTTGTCGGTCGAGTTCCCCCAAAATATTATCCCATATCGTAAATTAGATGTTACGTATGCATTAAATGCTATTATCACCGCTGACGGATTGACAACTTTGGAAAGCATGTATAATGCAAAAGAGAATTTATTTAATCTTAAACACAAATTGTCAATATGTATCTTCCAATTGAGGCAATCGTCAATATAGAGGCCTAGAAATTTTGTTTGTGCGGTTTCACAGATTTTTTAAGTAGATTAAGTAGATACATTTAGGACGTAGAATTGTAATTGCACGCAAGTAATTTTGAAAGCTTTTTATAAGTTAATTTTGAAAATTCACACTTTAATTCGATAGCAAATGGCACGCATGCTGTTTATTTTTGCACCACACTTTACAATATATTTATACATTATATTTCATCATGAAATAACCATGACCGATAACCTACTTTCCAGTGTGTTGTTACAACTTACAGGGTCAATTAAAAATACTAAAACCTCTCTCATGGGGTTGCTTCGGTGCTTAATACGGAACTACTTTGAAAAATTCAAATTAAGGCGAGGTGTGCTCACGAAATCTTACTAATCACATACACACGTGTTAGGCACATACGCGACGACGCGACGTAACACTTTGAAAATAAAAACACTACAAAATAAAATATAATTTCTATAAGTAAATACATAACATAGAAGTCCTGAGGGAAAGATCTAAAAAAATTGGCAATCTACCTTAAACTACCGATACAAGTGAAACGTTTTTTTTTTTAATTAAGTGTTTTAATTATTTTAATTAAAATTATTTAATATAAACCTTCACACTAAGGCATTAAAGTTTAATTTCGAATGTAGTATATTTATATGTTCGCGAACATGTCGGTCATGCGAGCATGACGTTCACGCGAGAATGTCGGTCACGGTCACGCGAATCTACATTTTTACCGCCTATCAAAAAGTGCTCAACGCGCCTAAATAAGTTTTCACTTCAAAATCTTCAGTTCTTCCAGGATCAGCTAGTCACAATTACTGACTGACAGACAGTGCCGCCATCGTTTGCAACCAAGCCAATATCAATGCATTCCTTCATATTAACCTCACATCCAGTGCCGAATATCTTGACCCCAGGATCGAGCCGGTCAACGACAACGACCCTGAAGGTCAGAAGCTGAACGTGTACGTCGGAGGCGGTTCCCTCATCCACCCCAGCGTAGTCCTCACCGCTGCCCACTACGTGGCAGATAAGAAGCCCGTCAAGGTCCGCGCTGGTGAATGGGACACTCAGACCACCAAGGAGCTGTACCCTTACCAGGACAGAGATGTGTCGGCTATTGAAGTTCACAAGGACTTCAATAAGGGTATGTTTTATCCATTTTTATTTTTAAAACCTTCGTTGAATATCTGTGTTGCAAGCGTTCCTCATCGTTGAGGATGTCTTTTTCTATTATAACTACCTATCTATACTAATATTATATATGCGAAAGTTTGGATGGATGGATAAGAAAACAAGAGCGATACGACGAAGAGAAGAAGATGAATGGATGTTTCAATCACGCCAGAACGGCTGAATGGATCTGAATGAAATTTGGCACAGAGATTATATTCTGGAATAGCACATAGGCTACCTTTTATCCCGATAAAAAAAAACAAAAAGTATATAACGGGCGTAACTGGAACCAGTTTGCATTTAGGGCTTTTATTCAAAGCCAAGACGTTTAAGGGATATATGTATATGTTAAGAAACTATTTTATACTACAAACGCGAAGTATACTTGGTAGTTTTTTGTATTGCAAAGGCTTTCGCTCGACCACTATCATACCTAATGGAAAGCAATGGAGTTAAGTTGGGTTAAGGTTGGAGCGCAGGAGAAGATACCTGTTCGCTCTTGAATTGTAGATGCTTAACTTATACGGGACGGCAAACACGGACACCGAAAGGGCATTCTTCACCCTGTGCAGCTCATATCAGAAACGTTGAGCAAAATCAGTTCGATATTGGAAAGAAGCAGGCGTTACATTGCGGATGTCCATGACAATGAAGGAACTAGAAATTTAATACGCTATAATCCGCCACAGTAAGTCAGTACAGTATCTATGTGGTACATGTATGTTGCACTTGTAACTTGCGATATTCCCTACATCACACAAATCTTCTAAATTATTCTCAACGTACGTTTCACACATCATCTTCAGGAGATTTTGATTCGACAATACACGATTGTAAATCTATGTGGCTCACTGTACCACATAGATTTACCTGCTGTGGCGGATTATAGCAAATTAAATTTCTAGCTCCTTCAAAATCGGTTAGGTTCGGTTAGAATTAAGAAGTTCATGGACAGTCTGGCAGCGTATAACATCAGGAGATCTACTAGTTGATGTCTCTATAATAGGTTAAATGATAAATGATTTATTTATTTCACATAGGACAACTTGTGTCACTTATGACAAGTTAAGACTCTACCACCGGTTCGGAAAACTGATTCTACTGAGAAGAGCCGGCAAGAAACTCAGCAGTTGCTTGTTTCTTAAAAAAAATAAAGAAGTTACAATAATTATACAATACAACGCATACGTTATGACTTATGATACAAGTATTACACTGACTTGTGTGTTACTGGATGCGAGACCGGTTGCTTCCATGCAACTCTGTCATTAATAAAATCATCGATAGTATAAATAGCCTCGACTTAACAATTAATGCTGTTTAACACAGCCTTTAAATCTATTTAAAGCAAATCTAGAAACTCTTTTGGAACCATAATTATAAAAGCGTACACTCGACCCCACAAAGGATTTCTGCACCTTGCGCACACGATATGACGCTGTTATAAGCTTATGGTGGTTTATCGATTGATCCTTTTTAAAGTCCCTTATGAAATGGGTTGTCTGGAGAAGATCGCTTTTAGTGATAAGACCGCCCTTGCACACGCGTTGTTTTCTGTTTTTTTTTGTTTATAATTAAGTTATCTTTATGTTATGTGTGGCAATAAAGAATTTATCTATCTATCTATTGTGAGTATCACTTACTTTTAAAAGCAAGAATGTGTCTTTCTAAACTAGTCAGTTAATATCAAGGTAACCTGTTCTACGACATCGCGGTTCTGTTCCTGAGCCAGCCTATGGACTTGGCGCCCAACGTGGGGCTCGCGTGTCTGCCGCCGCCGCGCGAGCGCGTGCCCGGGGGCACGCAGTGCATCGCCTCGGGCTGGGGCAAGGACAAGTTCGGCAAGGACGGACACTACCAGGTCATACTCAAGAAGGTATGTGTTTACTATTAGTCCAGGATAACTCTAGGTATCTCTGACCGGAGCCGCTGTCAAGTCACAAAATAGAAGACAGACATCATTGGCAGACAGTCCCCTCGTGACGTGACTTCAATGGCTTGGATACCGATATACTATGGTATTAATGAACCGACATTACTGCTCTACCCGTTAGATAAGAACTAGGTTTACTTCAAGCAATCTGTGGTGACTGCTGACATCAGTCTCTGTCAAATCAAGAAATAGAAGACCTCATTCACCTTAGTCCGCTGGCCTGGACACCTTTTTTTGTTTACGGGGGGAAATCTTTATAATATACACAACTTC
This sequence comes from Erebia aethiops, assembly GCA_923060345.2. NCBI lineage: Eukaryota > Metazoa > Arthropoda > Insecta > Lepidoptera > Nymphalidae > Erebia > Erebia aethiops. The sequence continues at coordinate 7,368,451 of OV281084.1, read as the reverse complement.
CGGGGGGAGAGTACTTATACCTACTAGAACCCCTTCTGAGCTCTCTTTAAATAACGCATCGCCTCCCTTGCACAATGCCTGTTGGGCTCATCCCTTGGACCCGTAATAATAAAACGACATCAGCTAAGAACAGGTTCTCAAGTATTGGTCAATTTAGGCTGAATGGATGTTTATTAATATATGCCCTAGAGGATGGCAAAGGATCGTACTGTGAAGAGAGCATACAGTCCTAGTTCGTCCAATAAGAAAACGAGTTGAACGCAGCAGCACTTTACTAGTGACAGTTTATAGAGAAGCTTGTTTTTAAAAAGGGTTTTTAATATTAATTGACCGAGCGAAGCGAAGGTCTCTGAGTCTACTTGAGTGAATTGGCACTTGTCCGTCCGTCCGTCCGTCTGTCAGAGCATTATAACTTCTGAATTACTGAACGTAATTACTTCAGCTTTAAACATAATATGTAAACCAATGGCCTCCATTATAAAAATCTTCGTTTCAGGGGGGCTCTCATAGAAGCGAATGCGAAGTAAAATATTTTTTATAGCGTTACATAGGGTTGCTGTATATCATTTTAAAGATAATTAGGAATAGAGTCCAAAAATATTTTTTTTTAATTTTTCCTCTAAAATTGACGAAATGGGGGGCTTTCAAAGTGCAGATTTTCTAACGTCCAAAGTTGACCTCAGAACTCTTAAATTTACTGAAAGGCTGAGCCTGAAACTTGATCAATTATTTGCACTATATCCTGTACTTGAACAACAAATACTAAAATTAGATAAATATAGTAAGGAAACGAAATTAATTTTTAATGAGCTTCAGTATTTTTAACAGAACTTCACATTGTTGTTAATAGATGGCGCCGCGAGGTCTCAGTTCGGGGCGAACCACTAGTTATTTAATCATTAACTTATCCACCCAGGTCGAGGTGCCAGTAGTGGAGCGCAAGAAGTGCCAGGCAGCGCTTCGCAAGACGCGTCTGGGGCACTTCTTCGAGCTGCACAGCTCGTTCATGTGTGCTGGTGGAGTGTCCGGCAAGGACACCTGCAAGGGTGACGGGGGCTCCCCGCTCGTGTGCCCCATTGAGGTAAGACTGGTGGCTTTAGATCGAGGTGCCAGTAGTGGAGCGCAAGAAGTGCCAGGCAGCGCTTCGCAAGACGCGTCTGGGGCACTTCTTCGAGCTGCACAGCTCGTTCATGTGTGCTGGTGGAGTGTCCGGCAAGGACACCTGCAAGGGTGACGGGGGCTCCCCGCTCGTGTGCCCCATTGAGGTAAGACTGGTGGCTTTAGATCGAGGTGCCAGTAGTGGAGCGCAAGAAGTGCCAGACGCTGCACAAGACGCAGCTAGGGCTTTAACTTTTTTTTACTTGCAATGTTTCAAGTGGATTTGTTTAGGTCAAATTTTGCAACTGAATTTAGAAACAGTATCACTAACCGAAATTTTGCATGTACACGTTTAATTTGGATAACAATGCATGGTTAAATATATGACGTCATTCTAAATCCAATATGGCGGACTCCCTAAGATGGTGGACTATAGCTATTTTTTATGCACCCCCATGATATGGTTAATCCAATTAAAAGGATATGCTCAGAAGAATAAGAAAAATAAAATGATGTCACACTAAATTCAATATGGTGGACGATAAAAGTTTGTTCTAAAAATGTTTTTTTAATGATTTAAGACATATTAAACTTATTATTGTTCTTTCAGGGTGACAAAGACCGTTACATGCAGAGCGGTATAGTAGCGTGGGGCATCGGCTGCGGCGAAGACGGCACCCCAGGCGTGTACGTAGACGTGTCCAACTTGCGCAACTGGGTTGACGACAAGATTGCCGGCAAGGGACTTGACCCTAAGGTCTACTCCTTCTAAATTGAAAGACGAGGGAGAAGGCTGCACAAGTATATCAATAAAAAATCTGATTAAAATTCTTAATTACAGCAAAATTGGGGACATTTGTTCAGGGGATCTCTAGGAAACCCCTGATCAAATATCCCCTTACAAATGTTGTAACGGTTTTCAGGGCAACTTAGGACAACTTAGTTGCCAGAGCAACTAATTTAATTGTAAATTACTGCTATACTTTTTTCTTAGTTTGTTTTAAAGTGAGCTGGAACTGCAACTATGGTTAAGTTAAGCATTGCTAAGATTCATGGCAGTTTAATTCTTGTCGCGGTATGTAAAACTTATGGCGATTTTTAACTAATTAGCAGAACTTACACTAGTTTAACATGTTTATCATTCCGATTTAAATAAAAAGGCATTCGGTTAACCTTTGTCAGTTACTGTATGAGATTCTGCCAGCATAGTATTTAAACCCATCTTAAGATGCTTAACTGCCATACCATTACCGGGTTAGCCTTTTACCATCTTAGCATAGCAACTGCATAATCACTTAACACTATGTGAGATTGCAGTCGAGGGCTAACTTGCAGTGGAATATGAAACCTTTATCTTTGTTGTCTGTGCATTGATTTGCTGTGTATTTTGAATTTTGACAGAAACAAATAAAAAAAGGATATTGTCTATTGTAAGTTTAAAAATGTGATATCTGTATTTCAAAAAAAAAATACTCATTAAAACGAATCTTCTCAATAGTTTTTTTAAATGATTGTTTAGTATCACCATATTAAATGAAGAAATGTTTGATTTTTTAAGCATATTTTTTCAATGAAATATATACAAGAAAAGTGATAAAATAATTACCGTGTTTCATTGCCATCAGAATATATCCCCGGAATACTGGCAGTGGCAGTACATTGGCTCCAAGATTAATTATGACGACTCGTCCAAAAATTAAGTTTTTGGGGTATTTAAAGCCGCCAGAATTTAGCTAATTTAATAGCCCTTTCTAATAATTTTATCGGTACATATACCTATGCTGCGCCTTTATTAAATTTAGGCCAACAACCGATTTTGATGAAATTTGGTACAGGTGTAGGTTATATTATTATATATCCCGAGGAAGTACATAGGCTAATTATAATCCCGGAAAATCAAAGAGTCAAAAATTCCTAATCCATGCGGAGGAAGTCGCGGGAATCATCTAGTAAAAAAATAAATAAACAATACCTCAGGTAAATAGGTACCTACTGATTTTGATAAAAGTACGCGTAGTGAGGGACGTGTGGCTTAGTTTTGAACGCATATCAGTCTATTGCGAAGGTTAAGCAACGTTGACCCGAGTCTGTAACTGGATGGGTGACCGAATTTGGAGGTTCAGATTTGTCCTTTCGTTTTCTCCGTGCCTCAGAGAGCACGTTAGGCCGTCGGTTATTATCACTAAAATCTGATAATCGTTATAAAAACCAGAGTATAAACACTTAAGTCTAGTCGTAAGAAGGACGTGGGAACTGGGAACCCACCGCATTATTATCCCAAGAAAACCCCTACCATTATTTGATTAATGGGTCACGATCCTTCACTTCTGCCGTGTGTGAATTACACACACTTTTTTTTTAATAGCCTATAATGGTTACTCTGGCTAACGATCAATTACATTTTCATCTACATTTTATAACTGAACTAGTTTTGATAGCAATAGTTAGTTTCCTAATTGGTCGAAACCTCTAAGTTGCACAAAGCGACCGGTGTTAGCTATGTTCGGTTTTCATAAACTTTTGGTAAGTTTAAAAACTTTTTTATGTAATTACCTAATTTATTGCTCATCTACAAAACTACTATAAAACCAGTGTGGACCTATTTTATTGAGCTATGGAGCACTCACTGCAAAGAACTCAAATCTAGAAATTCACCAGAGATTTCAAAACAAAGTCCTCAAAACCATAGCAAATGCCCCATGGTTAAGATGTCAGAACTTCATGAACATCTCGACATAAAAACTATAAAAGAAGAAGTTAAAGTTGAAGATAAAAAGTACGCCTATGTCACTCTACGGTCCTCAAGTATACCCATGCAAAAAATCACGTCAATCCGTTGCTCTGTTGCAGCGTGATTGAAGGACAAACCAATAAACCAACAAACAAACACACTTTCGCATTTATAATATTAGTATGATATGATGGATTCTAATATATTTAACTTTTTATTTAAATACTTTTAACCTTATTTTCTTAGTTGCTGCCGCTTTTTCCGTTACTGATAAATGGAGATCCTTCAGCCAGCTTCGATTTTAACTACCCCAACGTAAGTAATAATCTTATTTTGTCTGCATGTTATCCCCCAAGTAGGCCTTTTCTTGTGTGCTTAACATGTGCACAACGAGATTATCTCGCGACGAGAGAGAGAGATGTTGTCGTTGCCGGCTAATTTTTCGTTTACACACAAAACGTTTCGTAACATGCACAAAATGCGGTAGATATATATATTACAAGAAAGTCCTAATCAAGTTAATTGCTGTTATCTGTTGAGGAGTTTTGTCCTCTATCTCTGATAATATTTATCAAATCTTCACCAAAATTGGGCAAAACTTACTTGATGATACATACCTTCTAATAAAGAAACATTTATTCAAATCAGTTCAGATTTGACTAATTTATGGAGTAAAATCAATAAAGAACCCCTATCTGGAGATACCTTATTTTCAATCGGGATAAAAACTATACTAAATATATGTTGACCCGGAGTATCAGCTACCGGAGTATACCAAATTTAATTTAAATCCGTTCATTTAGTTTTCGCGTGATGCGCGGCCACACAGACAGACAGACAGACAAAAATAAAATAAAAATCAGTTTTGGGCTCAGTGTCGATAAAAAAGAATACCCCGATTAAAATATTCAGAATATATTAAATGTACTTATCTTCCAGTTACAGTTTTATTATTTAAAGTAGGTATAGATTTCTCTTGAGTTAGATAAGTTTTAATTACAATGCTGTTTAAGAATTTTAAAGTCCTGTAATAAAAATATTATTTTAGATTAAAGATGATATCTATGACCAACCCGTCAACTTGATGACTCCGAAGAAAAATCCACACGCGAAGGTAATTTTCTATGATTGTTCTATGTATTAAAAAGTTCCAAAATTCCTCTACGCCCGAGGAAGACCGTCAGTTTTTGTACTGTTTACATATGTACTGTGCATACCTACTTTAATACTGTACAAGAATCAGCTTTTCTAATTATGGTTCATCTTTGGTAACCATATGACGTTTTTGATAGGCCATATTTAGTGAATGGCCCATCAGCTTGCGGGCATGATTACACTATGGACATCAGTGGAGAGTGTAGCACCCACCTATTACTGAATCAGCTTTTCAAGCGATAGTTACAAGAAGTTTTGTTTGTTTGTTTGTTTTAAATTCTTTATTGCACATACGTAGATTACAATGCACAAAGGCGAACTTAATACCTAGAGGTATTCTCTTCCAGTTAACCTTTGGTAGTGGGGACAGGGTTGAAATCACAGTGCGTATAAGCGATTCCTAGCAATTTAAAATGCTTCCCAGTCATCGTTTAACCTAGTAACCTTGAACTTCCGTTTCAATTTATCCCGCCTAGCCATCAGCGTTCGAATTTGATCCGTCATCCAAGGAGCTGGTGGACGCTTGATACGAACAGCTGTCACTGGCGCATGTTTATCAACTAGATTGATAAGGAGTTTATTAAAACACTCCACTTTGTCATCAATGTGGTTAAGCTTCTCAATTTGAGGCCAGTCAGTATTTACCGCGTCAAATATATGTGCATCTTTATTTATACGGGTAAGACTGCGTTTAAAGACCACTTTTGGTTTGACTTTAGCTGGTTTAAGTTTTTAAGAAGCAAATATGAGATCATGAATTCATGATGTGAAAAACCCGGAGCGGCAAATTGACCATGTGTAAGAATATGATCAGGTTTGGTAGTAAGGATAAGGTCAAGTAAAGAACGGGAGTCGTTAGTGTGAAAGGTAGGGTCTAAATTGAGGATAGTGAGATTAGCAGCGTTGATATATATTTTAACTTTTTTGCTCTATGATCGTCCCGTAACAAACAGGTATTAAAATCGCCCATGATTATGCAGTGCTCGTAACTTGGTAGAAATGTCTCAAGGGCATGTTCAAGCGTTTCGAAGTATTGAACTGTGGGAGGTGCATAAACCACTCCAAGCAAAAAGGCAACACCACTGATAATAATAATTTCAATCCAAATGTATTCCATGATATTGGAGTAAATCGTTGGTGACTGGTCAATGATCATAATAATTATATTTGATATTGGATCTTAGGAAAATCGCCACACCTCTGCCACCTTTTCCCGTGCGATCGTTTCTTATCAAAACGTAGCCAGGCCGTAGTAGGAAGAAGGCAATGAAGGTTTTAAGAATGATTCGGATAGATCAAGCACGCATGGATGTAGTTACATTTGAAAGTGTTTAGAAGTTGGAGCGGTGTGGTGTGCCGGACTGCTTTGAGCGTTAATGTGACAAATATTTAGATTCTTATGAACCGTCTTAAACGCGTTTTGAAGCTGTTCGCTTAGTGGCACATCGACTGACTGACATCGACGATGAGTTTGAACCACAAGAATGAAAAATATCAGAACTTATTGATGTATCAATTTATAATATAATATACATATGACACTGTAAATAAAAAATATTGAATAATTTATATAAAAAAATCAATAAAATACAAATAAATATGTAATATAAAATATAGGTAGTAATGAAAAGTGTTAAAAGTGGATGGTTGATCATCTACTGCCGGTAACTTTAAGAAAAACCTAAGAAGAGAAAAAATAACAAAATGTATCATAAAATTAAAATTGAAAACATGCATAAAAAGACAAATTATTAAAACTTAAAAACCTTAACGAGGTAGGTAGATCGTAGATCCATACCGAACAAATTCATTTAGATACAATCGTGTTAACCAAATCACGGACCACAACTTGCCATCGTGTAAAGAAAGCTTAACAGTTTTATTCTATTATGCTAGAACCCAGAGCCGTTTTGCAATAAATTATGTAGCTATGGCTGCATCAGTCAAGTGCCAACCTGGTGTCAACTGTCAAATGAAACAAACAACAACACCGACCAGAAAAAAAAGAAAAGAACAACAAGTCTAACCTAAAAAGTAGAAACAGGAAATTACGAAAACAATACAATTAATAGTAATAATATACACTGTGTTGTGGGTATATTACAATTTACGAAGCCGGAAATAGTTCAACTTATTGGTTAATCATTATGAATCGCCACCTATGATAAAAATACGGGTTGAATCCCTGGTGCAGCCTAGCCAAGAAAGGTTGTAAGGGCATAATATGAATTATGATAAAAAGGGGCCAGGTTAAACCGACTGTACAGTGCAGTACAATAGATGACACGATTATTTCATAGCTTATTCTACTTAAAAGTTACAACGGCCATGACACATGAGCAGACTTAGCTAGGTTTTTTATCCTGTCGTGCTGCACGAGTCCGCGATCTGTCCCTTCTGCTTGGTTTTTGCGTTTTATCAGCAGCCAAATCCCTCAATTGCTGCAGTGAAGTTAACTTCACCTTCTTGTCAATGGGGAGTTTAAAAAAGACCATCAATTTCCATCTTGGGTCCAGGAGCAGTGTTTACCGAATATTGAGCGGGCTTCTTTGAAGATTTCGCGACGCCTGATCGTTAAGAACTCAGCTATAGAAATAACATTGCCCTTCAATTCTTTCTTGGCCCGCTAAATGTCAGCTCGGATGTCCGAATTTGAGAACCTTACTAAGATGGGCCGAGTATTGTCAGCTTCAACACTGCCGAGGCGAAAGCAGGAATGGATGTCAGACTCTTCAATGCTTAATTAAAGATTAGAAGACACTATGTCTCTGATGAGAGTGAGAGAGTTCTTCTCAGACTCCTTCATACCACGGAATAATAAGAACTCGCGACGACTCCTATTGTCCAGATCATCTGTAATTTCAGTTAAGGACCTTACTTGAGCCTTAATGGTGTCCAGTGCAACCAGCATCATATTCTTAAATGCATTGAAGTCAGCGGTTAACTGTTCGAGCTGCGTAGAAGGTTGTGCTGTGTCAAGTCAAGCTTGGAAGGCCTTCATCTGTTCGTTAAATTTGTTCTCCAGAACCTTGACAGCATCCTCTGGTTCTTTAATTGTGCCTTTTCTAGATGCCATAGTGTGATGATGTTATGTTATTGTTTTATTAAGTGAAGGCAAAAGATGTGCACATGTGATTTATTACATTTGTGGCTAAAAACCAGCAGATCACCAGAAAACCAATGCCACTTCTTTTCACAGTGAAGACAATACTTTTTAGAGGTAAATACACTTATTATCTTTTAAATATTTATAAAATTTATAAAATTTTGAGCAGAGCACATGTGTACTCATAACTCAACTACCTACAGTATGGCCATTTTAAGCGCAGACAAAATGTAAACAAACAAACGAGAGGTCGTTCTCCTAATGAAGGGGTAAACAACACTTTGGTCTTCTGTAAAAAATAATATAATCTATCGGCTCCTTGTACGGAGTCTATCTTTTTATTCTTGTATTGTAATTGATTCATTTGTAATCAACTTTTAAAAAAGGAAGAGGTATAAGCAATTTGACCCAGATGAACCTATGTGTGTATTGAGGTACCGTGAAGGGCTACATTTACGTATTTATTAATATGTTTGAAGATAAAGCCCGGAATTTTTGATCTTAGAAACTAATCACTCGTAGCCGTTGTAGTTTAGTAAACACAAACAGTAGGTATTTTTCAGTCATTAGTAGCAGAATTCGGTTTAGTTTTGCTTCCAATCTGAGCAACTCTGTGATTTGGTAAGTCGATAGATAAGATTATTATATTACGTTTAATTCAAAGGCAAAGAAAATAAACAAATGAAGTAATTATTCATGTTTTTATTAATTTTTTTTCACAAATTCTTAAGGTTCACATAGCAATTGTGTAATTATTCGCAACATTAATTGATCGTTGATTACTGAACTACTAAGTACATAATACATTTACATATGTTAGTACTACTATAGTACATTATGTATCATGATGTTACGACGCGTAAAATGTTACTTACACCTATATTTCGCTGGTGAGACGTCACGACTTTTATTATGAAATCCACTGTCGACCACGTAAGCGCGTATAGACGCGCTTACGTGGTCGACAGTCATGCCACATCACTCTATATATACTGTAACTACTATAACTGACTATAACTAGGACTATTCCTATGCGCGAAAGAGACAGTTATAGTTTTGGCGTAGTTAGTTTCGTGAGGGTTTCATAGTGAAGGTGCGTCAATGAACTTTTGTCCGCGCATAAAATGGCCTTGCTTTACACTGTATTAGTGTGCAGCTATCTCTTAGTCTATGTGGTTATTAAACACAAAATAAATAAATATAACGCGGCGATGTCGTCTGCGAAACGCAAATGGTTCAAGACTTCAAGTATTCGCCATCAATCTTCAGACCCTTCTTCCCCCAATCTAAGTTCCTGAAAATGGCTTCGAGGACTGCTGTAAAAATTTTTGGTGATGTTTACTCACACCAAACTCGGCACCTTCCTTAAATTCCGACCTTACTTGTGCCTTGCATTTCGAGTAGGTACACACTTTTCATTTTGTTTAAGTATGTTGGATGGATACCTTGTTCCGACAGTGTCGGCCATACTGTGTTTTAATGTATCGAGTCGAAAGTTGTCTTCTTCTTCTTCGTGTCCTGGGATTATTTTCCGCACTTGAAGCGTAGTCGTCCGCTGTGCGTGGTCGAAAGTTGTGTAACACATAATATATATAGATTAATATTGTTACTTAAATAAAAATATTAGTCAAAAAGATTTGATTTTCTAGGATGAATCGTAACCTATGTCACTCTCCAGGTCCTCAACTATGCCTAAGCAAAATGTCACATCGATCCGTTGCTATGTTGCGGCATGATAGAAGGGCAAACAACCAAACCAATAAGCAATTTATATACTTTCGCATTTATGATAGGTATTAGTGTGAAGTTTTTAGATTAATAAATCACACACAGCACATATTCAATACTAGTTTAGAACCTGTCTAGGGCCCTTATTCATGAACCTGTTCGCGCGACACGGCAGCTGAATGTTGACTGCGGGCAGCCTGCCATATCTAGCCCATAGCGCTCGTTGCGAGGGGCGTTGCAGACAGACAGACTAACGTGACTTTCGCATATTTATAATATTAGTATGCATTACAGATGTATTAGGACACCAATTGAAAAAAAAAACGTGTTTTTATTTCCTGCCCCGTCGGACGTTAGAAACAGCCTGTATAACATATAATAGATCATAAGTCTGATATTTTTTTACAGGGCGATATGGACGAAACACCTTCCACGGAAGATCCATGGTCCCCATACGATTTCTCCAAGTTCGATGAGTTCTTGACGGGGGTGCGCGAAGACCCTGAAAACAATAGAGTGAAACGAAGGGCTAAGGTAAGACAAGAAAATTTTAGAAGACACTAGTTGATGCCCGCGACTTCATTCGCGTGGATTGAGTTTTTTTGGTTCCCGTGGACCTCTTTAATTTTCCGGGATAAAAAGTAGGCCTATGTGTTATTCCAGACTTAAATCTATCTCTATGCCAAATTTCATACAGATCCGTTCAGCCGTTGTGGCGTGATTGAGTAAAAAACATCCATCCATCCATACATGATACATCCATCCATCTAAACTTTCGCATTTATAAGATTAGTAGGTATAGAAGTATAAATTACCTAGGCGTTCCCTATACCGGCATAGATGTATCGCCGAAAATCGTGGTTGTACCGATGTCGAGTAGAAATCGATTAGCGTATATAACAATTCCATACCCCAGCGGGCTTAGCATGTGCACAACGAGATATCTCGCGACAAGAGAGACAGAGATGACGTTGCCGGCAAATTTTTCGTAACGAGACAAGTTTATGTTAGCTTCGGTTGAGAAATAGAGATAACTGGTAGACATAATTTTACTCGTTGTGTGCATGCTAGCCCTATAGGTTCTAGTCCCCTGTACCATCTCTTGCCATCCGTGTGAGATCGCAGTTGAGGTCTAATTTTTAGTACAAAAAATGGCGTTGGTTTCTGTGAGCGTACCAGTACCTTGGGGCAATTTCGTCATATTTTTGGCTCATACCATAGGTTTTAAGTTTTCACTGTCAGTTTACCAACAGTTTGTGTTGTTTCGTGGTTTAGCACACACAATGAAGTCAATTCTGTGTAACACAATCTCTAAACTAAACTAAAATGACAGCTTTAAATCTAGATCTATCCTTTTCCGCAAGGAACATTATGAAAGGGTTAGAATTTTTTTATTGCTGTCCTTTTAGTTTAGTTTAGAGATTGTGTACAACAGAATCAGCCCCATTGTAAAACAGATACTTTTTTATGAGTAAAAATACGGTATTAAGTTAGTTTTTTTGTGCTCATGTGATGGTGGTGATAGAATATCAAACATAAAATACTATGTACTTAATAAATAATGTATTTAAATCCTTCGCGACTTAAAATTTAAAAAAAAAGATATTATTCAAATACTTTAGGTACGGGGCAATAAATTTATTTTAACTGCAACGTTAAAAACGTCTTACGTTTGTGCGATTTTTTTATTAGAATTTCGATGCATTTTAGTAAGTTCTGCCCCCTGATTGTGTACTAAATCGTAATCGTTCGTCAAAAAGATAATTCGACTTAAGGATTTCATAAATGCCTGCAGGTCAAAAAGCATGTATGAACTCCATAAACTTCTAAAATTAAATTCCTTATCAGTAGTTCGTGTAATACGTTTTAAGCTTTCAAATGATTACAATTTGCTTAGACAATTAGGCCTGAGATCAGTGGCCGTGAATGAGAAGTCCTCCCAACTAAAAACAATATGCGACGATTCTTTAAACGAAGCCCACACAAATTCTGCCGGATATAAATTCCTTTAAATCGTAACAAGAAAAGGAGAGCTAGCCGTTATAAACGAACACTGGCTCGAATATTCTGAATGAACCCCACGAATACCTCGGCAAATTCTGTTTTAAGATTCAAGAAGAAACTGACAAGTATATTTCTATCGCAGAACACCCGTCGATTCAATACCCAAACCGGGCCGAAGCTGAGGGAACGCCCTCACCACTACCTCTACCCGGAACCAGTGAAAGACCGCATCCTGGAATACACCACCACAACGAAAAAACCTGGAATTCTCCCGGAAACCATGAATCCAGGGGTTATTTTCCGTGTAAGAATGTCCGACGCCATATTGCGGATCAAACAGAGAATGTACGAAGACCCAGAGAGACATATCGAAGCAGATATAATATATACGAATTTGATAAAGAAGGTTGTGATGGATGAAATAACGAAATTCCATAATCTACTGCTTATGTATAAAACGGATAAAAGTATTAAAGAGCATTTGGGTGAATGTGGCGGAAGAATTTACAAGTTCATTAGCTATATGACGATTAAGGTAAGCTAACATTTTATTTCCAGTAGTATCAACTAAAACCTATTAACGTCCCACTGCTGGGCACAGGCCTCCACGCTCATAGGAGAGAGGGAATTAGAGCTTAGACCCACCACGCTGCTCCAATGCGGGTTGGCGGGCTTTAACGTCTATTATCATGTTAGTTATATAATAACCGGGACCAACGGCTTAACGTGCTCTCCCAGGCACGGGGGTGAAACACCGCCAACTTCCTAACTTCGGGCTAGTACTGAGAATTTCTTAGTCAGAAACACTGTACTTAGAAAAACCCAATACTCAATTATGGCCCGACCCGGGGCCCGAACCCGGGACCTCGTGGCCGCAGTCGAACATGCCAACCACTAGAGCAGGGATTCCCAAAGTGAGATCGACCCCTTGGGGACCACTTTCCCAGGGGTCGACATTTAAACGAAAACTGATTTTGGGGGTTGACGAGATCTAAAAATCGACGCCTATTTTAATGGTTTTTTTCATAAAGTAATTAATATGTAGGTAACATAAGGATTTTTACGTAATTTGATACGTTTTTTTTACGATTGATATTTGCTGAATTTTATGTGTAGGTATTTATTTTGTTAAATTTTGATGAGAAAATGACGTTACGTCAACCGCAAAGTTTTGAAATTGATAAGTATTTTGTATCAATAGGAAAAAAACAAGAGATAGGATTTTTAAAGTAATTTGGCTGAGGTTCATTTTGGAAAAGGGGTCTCTTGCCCAAAATAGTTTCGGAATCCCTGCACCAACCAAAGACTCAGTTTTAGGAGGATTTCCAGTATTGGGAATCGGGGATTACGGGCGGCCATTTTAGCGAGTTCCTGCGTGGGCGCTGTGAAATAATTATCTATACCTACTAATATTATTGTGAAAGATTGGATGGATGGATGAATGTTTGTTACTCAATCACACCAGAACGGATGAACGGATCTGAATGGAATTTGGCACAGAGATAGATTATAGTCTGGAATAACACAGGCTAGTTTTTATCCCCGAAAATTGAATAGTTCCCGCGTGAACCCAAAAAACCTCAATCCACGCGGACGAAGTCGCGGGCACCAGCAAATATAGCTCGTAGATCTTGTATGGAACTCCTACCGAACATCTATCACATGAGTAGGTATATTATATATATCCGACTCTGTATACTCTGTCCGACTATATTACTCTGTGCATCTATGTCGATCGAATCTATATGAACCAGGATCATTGCTCCGGGTGCGCTTTAAAAAAGAAACTCGTAAATTAAGAAAAAAAGAAACTCAAACATCAAATGTTTTTGAATTTAGATTTTTTTTAACTTCTTTTTTTTTAGACTTAAAAATATTTGCAGTCATAGGGACTGCCGATAGAAGTGAAAACGAATTTTTTTTTTTTTTTAAATTAGTTTTCTTTTTTTTTTTAATTAAAATTATTAAAATATAAACCTTAACACTAAGGCGTTCAAGTTTAATTTTTTTTTGTAGTATATTTATAGTTCGCGAGCATGCCCCTTTTTTTATCGCTGGGAAATGCTTTTAGGCATCCCTCCCGGATGCAAGGCAGTGTAAACTGCAATGCTTCCCAGAGGGTATGTGGGACTCACTGGGACTCCAGAATACCCTTTAAAACCCAGCGGCGCTCCTGCGTGTCGCTTTAAGGCTGGGTTACGGGAACACCTACGGCATTCATCCGCGAGAGCGAGCATGCCCCTACCAAAAAGTGCTCAACGCGCCTAAAGAAGTTTTCACTTCTAAAAACCCAAACATCAAATGTTTTTGAATTTAGAATTTTTTTTAAATTATTTTTTAGACTTTAAAAAAAACTGGTATGAACCATAATCATTAATTTTTTTTTAAGGTGCACATTTACTGTCTCTTCGACGCGCTCTGGATAGACGGCAACCCTTACGTGATAGGGGATGAATACTCCGTGACGCCGGTGGAAGTGCCCCCCATGCTTCAATGCGACGCAGCGGAATGCAACTCTGTCATCTTCGTTGATTCCATCACAGAACCCAAAGATGTCGCGGAGTGATCGGAATTTTTCGGAAATAAATGATTCTGGTGTTACATCGTATTGTTTCATTATTTTCTTCCATATTTAATAACCTAACTAAAATGTCCGAGGTATCTTGTTGATCAAATCGATAGATAAGTTGTATATATTATGGGTATATTTTCTGAAGATTTTCGGATTGATGATTACAAAAAGGACCATTTTCAAATACAAAAAGGATCAATTTCAAATTCAAGAACTATTCGATCTTTTATTCATCGAACCGCAAGGCATCGACAAGGTCTGCCACCCTTACGCAGTCGAAATTCCGCGGGGTCTTACGAAGCGATTTGCTTCCTCCTTTCTAATTCGAACCGCTAGGATATGGAATGCCCTTCCGGCTTCCGTTTTCTTTTCCCCTCCTCTTTTAATATAGGTACCTTGAAATCAAGATTGATTACTGAATAGGCATTTTCTAGGCAAGCGCGCTCCACCTTAGGCTGCATCACCATCACAAGCAAGTCTGATTGCAGCCAAGCGCTGGCCTATATATGTCACCGTAAGATTGTAAAAACCGTTAGATTATAATATAACGTTTTTTATCTCGATAGATTATAAACTGTCGACAGATTGTGAACCGTATCATACTGCTTACAATTTAACGCGTTATTTTTCGGTAAATTGTAATATATTAGGTATATTAACCCGATAGAACCTAAGTGCCCTACCTGAATATTCATGTCAAACCCTAACCTAACCTATAGTTCGCGCGCGAGTTGAATGCAGAGTAAATGTATGGTGACACTTACATTTTCTCTGCATTCAACTCGCGCAAGAACTGTACAAGAAAGAGACAAGAAAACGTAAAAACAATAAATAGGTATTTCATAAATTAATACTCAGAACATTGAACGGTTCACAATCTTACGACAGTTTATAATCTCGGGGGATAGAAACCGTTAGATTATAATCTAACGGATTTTACAATCTTACGGTGACATATATATTTTAAAAAAATGATGGATAGCGAGAAATGGGCATCGATCATTAACAACTAATTAGGTTTATTTAGAGTGATTCTAAGTAAAATGCTTATTATTCTGAAAAGCTAATAGTCTAAGATCCGGATATACCACGGCCTTCACCGATCTGTTTAATAGATGAAACCTACTTTTTATTTTTATTTAATAATATAAAAATATAAAAATATTTAGGTTACTTATCAAAATCCGGTGCAGGGTATTTTTAAATTAATTAATTATTATTTTTTTAAATGCGGTTCTCTGACTGTAAGGAAAATATTGAGGACTAAAGAAACACGCGAGCGCAGCAAGCGTAATTTTTAAGTTAGTGAATAGGCACCTTTAGGTACAACTCTGGCGTTATTTTGTGTCGAATATTAATTGCATTAGTCGATTTCTGACAACGTTGGTAAAAATTCATACCTGCTAATAGGTATAATTATTATGAATGCGAAAGTGTGTCTGTCTCCTACGCTTTCACGGCCTATCTTTTCAAGTTAAGGGAAACGATATTAAAACTACTTTTATCCCAGGAGTTATCTCATAAAAAGAAGCCTACGAGGTGTTTTTCAGGCTATACCTAATCTATCTCTGTGCCAAATTTCATCCGGATCTGTTCAGCTGTTCTGACGTGATTGAGTATCAAACGTCCATCCATCCAAAACTCCATTCATCCATCCAAACTTTCGCATGTATAATACTAAGTATAGATTACTTGCTAACCATACGGACCACTGTACACTAAAGGTACTAAGTTTTTACATTGCAAATTCGATTCGTTCGATCACATTAGCGTCAAAGTAAAATAGACATCGATATATAATAGGTACTAGATGGGCCCTTTCATAGAAAAAAATTGGGCGGCCGACTTGTAGAGCGTGCTCCACACCTGTATAAGCCTGTCCTTGTCCCCGCCATAGCGCTGTCCAGCTTTTCTTCTTTCCGCTTTCTTTCAGACTAGATGGCGTTAGTAAAATAAGACCACATTCTTAGTGTGACAGGGCCCGTCCATGTAAATTGAGGTCGTTGAAAATAGACCTAAAAGCCACAAATTTAAATTGAATTTAAAGTCACTACAACCTATTTTAATTTCGAATGTATCGCTTGGAGCGCTGCCTGGAGCTCAACATTGTATTAGAGTTAATTTTACTTTGACGCCAATGTTTTCGAACGATCCAATCCAATTTAAAAATCGAAATCGAAGAATAAAGAATCGAATGATTCTTTATTTGATTTAGGCAATGTAAAAACTTAGACTAAGCGTACCTACTGACAACTGTACAGAAACAGCTGTACAGCAGAAGCTTTTCAACAGTCGAAAATATTCTAGGTACCTACTACAACCTATATTTATACTAACCTAAATTTGTTTTTTTTTCATAAAAGCGTCGACGAGGCCACCGTGGTCAAAAACGCGGAAAATTGCGGTCGACCACTGCTTCTTCTGATAACCAAGAGGTAATATTTAAAAAAAATCTCGTTTTCGTTTTTTTTATATTTACTTTATTTTGGTCTCAACTTCTCATGTCTCCACTCTCACCATGTGGTTAGTTTAAAATCCTAATAGGTACACTTCGAAACCGAGGCCCGCATTTACTTTTAAATCGAAGTTATCTGCGTTGTCAGCAATCAAAAATTCACCGTCAACGCAGTGAATACTTTTTTTAACCACGACAAGTTTGCCCTTGACACAGTACTCTGAATTATCTCTGGTATAGTGAAGTGGAAAGAGATTTTAGTGTTCCGAGAGAAATAAAAAAAGCTAAATAATAAATTATAATCCATAGCGTAATAACGTATACACCTTTGAAGTTTTCTCGCTGGCTTAATCCTTTGTGTTCATGGTTGCCTGGTAGAGATCACTTTAAAGCGATAAGGCCGCCACTTGTACCATTGCTCAGTTTTATTGTATTTGTTTGAATGAATGTTTTTTTCATTCATTCATTCATTCATTCATTCAATCCTTAATAATAAATTTCAGTTAAAGAACGTGTCCGCAACCAGCGTGCCGATAGCAAGGCGTTCGGACCTGTCGGAGACGCAGCAGGGCAAAGGACGCAAGCGCAAGAAGGGAAAGAATCGAGACGGGCCCAACTATGACTCCTACGAACCACCAGGCAAGGTAATGACGTTTATAACAAGGAAAAAAAAAATTAAAAAAAACATACGCGCCGAATTGAGAACCTCCTCCTTTTTTGGAAGTCGGTTAAAATAGGATATACAGAAGTTCCCCTTTTTTGAAGTGGGTGTAGACTAGATGTCTAAACCAGTATTATACATTTGAAGATTTGTTTGATTGCTTTGTTTGTAATGGATAAACTCAAAAACTACTCAACCGATTTTAAAAATTCTTACACCTATAGAAAGCTACACTATCAGAGAGTAACATATGCTATATTTTATTTTTTTAAAATAGATTTCTTTACGAAAATTGCAATAATGTGAATAATCGTGGCGTGCGCTGTGTAAATGGTTAAAGTTATACGAAAACAATGTATGGTAGAAAAGTTCCTTTTAAAAAGTTCTAAAAGAAGTCCGCTATAGCAAATATCTATCTTTTAAAGTTGACTCACTATAACCATTTTTATGATTTTCAAATTTGGCCTAACCAATGATTTACTTGCGAAGGTGTTTTTACCGTCATAGTATTTATCCTTATCAAAATAAATATGTTAGTCATCTCAAGTATTTAATTAACTAACGCCGAGTTGCACGAAACAATTTTATAAATTTAAGTGTTGATTAAACTAATTTAATCACAAGACTTCATACAAATCTTGCACTTAAATTAGTTTAACTGCCACTTAAATTTTTGAATGTGTTTCGTACAACTCAGCGATAAAAATTGCCCTTTACACCATTTAATTTAGATGAATATCTTATGAGATATCATGGAAATTAAGTATCGTGCAGACGGGCCAGGGCGGGGCTGTACTCTTACAAACACTTTGCTGGCCACAGCCCACTGTCTATATTGGGTATGGAGTATGGACTATTATGATTATTAGTGCTACCCGTGCGAAACTGGGGCGGGTCGCTAGTCAAATCAAATCAAATCAAATCAAATAATGTTTTATTCAATATAGGTAGGTATACTACACTTATTGACGTCTAGTTATTTATAAAATATAATGGTGATAATAATCAGTAACGGTATCTTAAAACTAAAGCTACGAGGGTTCCAAACGTCCAACGTTCCAAAAGCAGTCTGAGAAGAGCCCACAACAAACTCAGCCGGGTTTTTTTTTTCCATTATCACCATTTCACAAATCATCTTAACTAAGGAACTATCAGAGCCATTAGAACAAATCATTGCCAAGCTTCCTTGTCATTTAAGTAATCCTTTACATGGTAATAAGATTTTTTAATGAGTTTACGTTTTACATTAACTTTGAACTTATTGAGAGACATCTTCAACATGTCTTCTGGAAGCTTATTGTAGAAGCGGACACTGTTTCCACCACTACAGCCTATTAACGTCCCACTGCTGGGCACAGGCCTCCACTCTTATAGGAGAGAGGGAATTAGAGCTTAGACCCACCACGCTGCTCCAATGCGGGTTGGCGGGCTTTAACGACTATTATCATGACTGATTGACTGCCTCGTTGGTTTAGCGGTTAGCATAGTCGACTGCGGATCACGAGGTCCTGGGTTCAATTCCCGGTCGGGCATAAAAATTGTTAGGTATTGGGTTTTTCAATTGAGAAATTCTCAGTGCCAGCCCGGAGTTGGAAGTTGGCGGTGTTACACCCCCGTGCCTCGGAGAGCACGTTAAGCCGTCGGTCCCGGACACTGTTTAGTCAAAGATAAATCCTTCTTCCAGAGCTTCGAGTCCTCATTCGTGGAGATGCCCAAGGACTTATATCAGGCGCACTTGAGGCCAGGTGTCATCTTCCGCGTACACATGTCCGAGGCCATTCTCAAGATGCAGTACCGGAAGTAAGTTTTTTTTTTACAAGTTAGCCCTTGACTGCAACGAAAGCGAAACCAATAAACCTCACCACGCGGACGAAGTCGCGGGCATCAGCTAGTAAATAAATAAATCATAACGTCAATTACTGTCAACAAACTACGTGTGTAGTTTGGCGAGAAACTTAACTTTTGTATTTGTTTGTGCTTTTTTTGAAAATAAAGAGAAAAGTGTGTGTGCAATTCACACGGCAGAAGTGAAACTTCAGAAAAGTAGCATACGAGAGAATGAGATAAATATGACTTGTCTTCTATCTCTTTTTCTCGCAGGCTTAGTCCTATATATAATATGTTTGTCTCTTTTTCGTTTAATTTTTCGTGACATCGAATTTTCAAATAACGATTCTAAAGAAGTTTCACTTCAAAAAAAAATTGTGTGTGTAGATTTACGCACGCAAAAAGTTATACTTTTTTATAGCAAACAATAAATATCTTGAATATACTCGTAGTTATCAGTTCTCACCCAACATACAGTAAATGTATTTATTTTTATTTTGTTGGTAGGCCTTTTTCTGCAAGACTTTTAAGTTGACCAACTAACGTCAGGGTGTCGAATTTGCGTGTCGGTGTGAGTGCGCATCCTAAAAATTCAATCTGATAATTTTTTCCTAACGCGCCAAAAGAAGTTTAACTTCAAAAATCATTTCATTTCCAGCTACGGCGAAGACAAGGACGAGTCTGTGATCGAAGCGGACGTGGAGTACCTCCGGCTGACGCGCAAAGTGATCAACGATGAGATTACCAAGTTTGAGGACCTCAAGTGGCTGGTGGGTTGGTTCACAAACCGCTCTGAGCTGGTGCAGGAGCATATGTGCAACACCAGATACTATGCCGTCGGTGAGGGTCAACAATTTTTTTTATTTAACTGGCTTTACGGCTCTGGGTTCTAGCCCTTCTGAGTCTGCTTTTGTAACTGAAACAAAGTTAGCCAAAGAGCAAGAAGCTTATAGTCCCACAAGCTTGCCTGACCCAGTGAAAGTTTCGCTAGATAATATTTTTAAAAAAAATTGAACAGCCGAGAAAATTTGTTCCAATTTTGGCCAACAGGCCAAATAAGTTTGTGGGACTGTTAACCCGACGCATCTAATTGAGAACCTCCTCCTTTTTGGAGGTTTCAATTCGTCTTGTTGTCGTGACATCAAGTTCGAGGACCTCAGTGGTTGGTCAGTGAGCGGTGCTTTTAAACTATTTTTTAAACTGACTTTACGGCTCTGGGTTCTACCATCTGGTATAGTATGTAGATTCTAGGGACTATGCCGTCGGTGAGCGGTGCTTTTAAACTATTTTTTTAACTGGCTTTACGGCTCTGGGTTCTACCATCTGGTATTTATACTATCTGGTATAGTATGTAGATTCTAGGGACTATGCCGTCGGTGAGCGGTGCTTTTAAACTATTATTTTACTGGCTTTACGGCTCTGGGTTCAAGCACTTCTAAAACAGTTACAGTCCCACAAACTTACTAGGGCCTGCTGCTTACTACTTAATTGGAACAAATTTTTATTAAATGTGTATTTATGGCAAGTTGTAATTGATCTATGACAAAATCAATTCCGATATTGCAGGTATACCGCCGACAATGTTCACCCATTCCGAGGAGTACATGAAGCGTCTGTGTCTGTTCGACAACGTGTACATCGACCACATTCCTTACGTGGTGGGTGAGGACGGCTCGCTGTTGGCTGCCGTCGCTCCTCCGGTGCTGCACTGCGACGCCGCCACCTGTACCTCTGTGCCCTTCATTGACAGGTATGAAACAACAACACTTGGGATGGGTGCACCTTCCAACAATGCCAGAAATGTTCACCCATTCCGAGGAGTACATGAAGCGTCTGTGTCTGTTCGACAACGTGTACATCGACCACATTCCTTACGTGGTGGGTGAGGACGGCTCGCTGTGTTTGTGTTAATCCAATAGATGGCACTACTAGTAGCGCATAAAGAACACGAAGAGCCCAATACTCACGATTACAAATTGTTCTCTGAATTACGCTATATATACGACCTTCAAAGATGAACGGTCGGACCAGTGGTCCTCGAGCACCCACCGCATTATTATCCCAAGAAAACTCCTACCATTATGTCATTAATAGAAAGGGGTCACGACCCTCAGCAATGAGGAATATGACGCAGAGAGACACTACTGTGACTCGTCACAGTCTATAGCTATCTGTTTCATACATACATAAGTTAGAGATAGACACGAAACAAGGTATGTATGTTAAAGAGTGTTAGAAGATTTGTGCGATGTGGTGGTGGTGCCCGAAAACCACATGTTTTGCGGTTTTCGACGCATCATATGCTGTGCCACACGGATTTATCTGTTTCGTAAGATTAGTGTACTTTGTTTAACGTGTACAATCACATGTGTGGTGTACAAAAAACCTAAAAAAAACATTCAATAATTAATTCTTCTGTTGATTGCAGAAAAGCTACTTATAGTATTGAATACGTATAACTTAGATAACGGTCTGTGTTTGGTAACTTTGATTATGAAAGTTTGGTAACGTCTATGTTAAATAAAGCTTTCTGTCTGTCTGTCCACAGTATAATGTTCGACGAGCGCCTGCAGCGTACGAACGTGCGCACTGTGACGCGATGTCAGGCGAGCTGCCGCGCGCACTGCCGCAACGACGCCGACTGCCTGAAGCGCTGCTCGGACCGTTGTCTGCGCGCCGACTAGCGGCAGAGAAGAGAAAAGAGCGCAGAAGAATAGAGAACGGAAATATAAGAAGGATAGAGATAAAAAATATTTCCAATAAAACAAAAAGTTGCAATCATAGCTGAGTGTTTATTTTAATCTAGGCACTAGTTACTAGATTATGATTATTATTAGATGAAAACAAGTAGCACAAGACCGTGCTCTGTGGCAATTCATGCTGAGTCTGCTGAAGGTCTTCTGAAGTTTGCAATTTGACCTTATTTTTACATCTGGAAACAAATAAAACAGGTTATATTTGGTAAGATTCGCATGAATGCTACAAAATATAGAAATAACAAAAAAAATATTTACAGTTAAGAAAATATCAAAAATATCGTATTTAGACTATCGCTATCGCATACGGTATACGCTGACGCCATGTCTATATCTCTTTCTCTGTCTACGGACATTTGAATCTATGGCAGCCATGTGTGCGAGAAGGACGCCAACCCATAGAACACAGATTTATAAAGGGAAGCAGATTCAATATAATGAAAAATATAGCGTGGCAATTTCAAACACACGGAAACATTACATGGACAAAACTCAGGGCCGCACCTTGTTGCTGCTTAAAACAATATATTACTAGTGGTTCGCCCCGAACTGAGACCTCGCGGCGCCATCTATTGACATAAATGTGAAGTTCTGTTAAAAATGCTCATTAAAAATTAAATAATTCCATTTCCTTACAATATTTATCTAATTTTGGTATTTGTTAATATTATTTGTAATTGTGGATATTATTTAGAGAACAATACCAACGGCTATCGTGTAAATACCGCCAACTTTTAACTCAAAGTTCCTATTGACATTAATTTCTTGGCAGTAAGCTAAATAAATGTTGTAAAATTGAATCTTTTTTCCAAAAATTAGGTAAGAAGGTTAAATAAAAAAATTACAACAGGTTAAACGCGCATGTTTTTATTCAAATAAACTTTACAATTCATGCTTTAGAATCACCAAGTGAATCTACAACTGATTCGGAATGCCATTTTTCTATTAATATTTTTCATACATAGGTTTCTCAGGTACTTATTAATCATTTGGAAACTTGAAATTAAAATACAAAGTTATAAACTTATAATAAAAGAGTCGTCAAGTCCGGCCCTGTAATTTTTTCAAGTTCTCGAAATGTCAACAAAAGATTATTCAACGACATAAAACATGTATTTCTACAGAAAACTATAACATTATAGTTCTTATATATGCATGGGTACATATATTTTCGTCTTAACAACTAAAAATATTAGATATCTTATCCTTGATACGATGCGATAAACGAAAAAATTTCAAAGATACATGATACCATGAAACTTACTTTTTTTTTATCCACTACAAGTTAGCCCTTGACTGCGATCACACCTGATGGTAAGTGATGATGCAGTCTAAGATGGTAGCGGGCTAACCTGTCAGGGGCAAGACAGTTATATTAAACCCACACCCCTTCGGTTTCTACACGGCATCGTACCGGAACGCTAAATCGCTTGGCGGCACGTCTTTGCTGGTAGGGTAGTAACTAGCCACGGCCAGCCTCCCACCAGGCCAGACCAGGGAAAATTCAGAAATTATAAATTCCTAAATTGACCCTGCCGGGGATCGAACCCGAGGCCTCCGCACGTTAAGGCAACAGCGCTACACACTGCGCCACGGAGGTCGTCAAAAACGATGGAACTTACCGATGGAACGTTATTTCTGGGGTTTTCCTGTACGAAGCGTTGTAAAACAGGGGGACACAACATTTCACCATATTATTTCAATAAATATTGGCTACTAAACCTTTATATATCACAAAAAAATTATGACAACACAATGTAAACAAACGCCATAGGTCTTCTAAAATATGTCGTAAGATTTGTCAAGTGTGCGTTAGTGTTGCACAGTGTTGCAACAAATTAAAAAAAAGATAGGAACATAGACATTTTTGCTTTGAGGGAAAAGGACACAGATTCCCATACACTTGTCTATGTGGGTGTGGTGTTATGTCTGCTTTTCCTTATTATGTCTGTGCCATAGAAGCATACAGTTAGGGTCGTTACTAATCTGTGGGTGTGGTCACAGCTGACAATTTAAGCCTTATAGGACTTGAGCCCAGGGCCGCAAAATAAATTAAATTATCTGTGGCACCTTTTGATTGTTTCTTGTCTGTGTCACTGGATATCCTGTATGTTACTTGAGTGGTTATATTCTCTTTGGTCGGATCCGTACAATAAATTCCGTAGGTCTTGTTTTTGGCGGGAAACAAGAAGCGCGTATTTTAAATTGAAATTTTAAAATACTTATTTTGTTTTCGACTTGTGCAGGAAAATTAACTAATTTTCATTAAAAAATAAAGAAAAATGCCGTCCGATAGTGACGGTTTGAACACAGGCATGGATAACGACGCGGGCGGGAAAAGGAAACCGCCGAGGCGTAGTCAAGACCAGCAGCAGGAAAATGTCGATTTTTACAAGCCATACCACAAATTAAATTATAAAAGAGTTTTCCCTGAATCAGTAGGAATGGCTGAATACACGGTTTTTATTGAGAGTCGTAAAGAAGGAGTCAAACTAGGCAATACCAATCCCTTAATGTTGGCGGGAGTTTTTAAAAATGAAATTAAAGGAGTAATTAATATAAGACGAATAAACGCATCTAAAGTTGGGGTGGTGTTCGCGCGAGCAATCAACGCCAATGATTTTTTAAAAAATGAGAATTTCCTGGATAAATACGAATATAAGGCATTCATACCAGCAAGTGCGGTGGAAACGATTGGGGTACTCAGATATGTTCCCATAAGTATAAGTAACGAGGAATTATTCAAAAAACTATCATCAAAATATGAGGTTGTCGCTGTGCGTCGCTTCACCAAGAAAGTTAATGGTCAAATTAAACCGTTTAGTTCAGTAAGTATAACTTTCCTATCAACCAACTTACCTGAATATGTACATCTGGACTTGTTCCAATATAGGGTGCATCAGTATGTTGCCCCGCTCTTACAATGTTATAAATGCTTCAAATTTAATCACGGAGCAAGAATTTGTAAGTCAGTGCAGCGATGTTCTATATGTGCAGAGGAGCATCGCTACACTGAATGTGAGGAAAATGCGGTAATTAAATGCATAAATTGTGGTGGCTCTCACGTTGCAATATCACGAGACTGTCCAATAAAAAAACAAAAAATGGAGGAAAAGTATAATAAATCTTCTTATTCAAAAGTTTTACAAACAAAACAAATACAAAATTTATTTAACAACTATAATGAAAACTTCCCTGCAATGAATAAACAAACAAAAATAGATACAGTTACAGTAGATAAATCACAAGTTAAACCTAATAACACTCCTAAAGTACAGAAATCAAAGACAGAAACTGCCCAAACTAATACCACAACTAATAATAATGAAACTCTTATTGAACAAATTATAACAAATGATACTATCTTGAAAGCACTTATTGGAGCATTGGTGGCCATGGGTAACTCAGGCCGTAAACTTACTACATCAGTTGTAAAAGAAATGCTTATTAATAATCTTAAAAACAATGGATAAACAATTTATTAGAATTTCACAATTTAATATACAATCTATTAATAATAAAAAACCTTTGCTTATTAATTACCTAGTTAAGAACGATATAGATATTTGCTTGTTAAATGAAACATGGCTGCGAGAAAATAGAGCTATCAACATTCCTAACTACAATTTCATTAATCAGAATGGAAAAAATGGACGTGGTGGAGTAGCAATTTTAATTAAAAATAGTTTCAAATATTTTGTTGTCCCTACACCGTTCTATGATTATATGCAGTCAGTAGCTATAACCCTTACTACAAGCCTAGGCAATATGTCCATTTTATGTGTTTATGCTCCACCCAGTGGGGGTCGCTTTAAGGTCCGAAGATTAAAACAAATTATAAACAGTTTACCTAAGCCACTTCTTCTTTCGGGTGACTTAAATGCTCATCATATTGCTTTTGGATGTCTCACAACAAAAACTAGAGGCACTGATATTTATAACATGTTGGATGAATGCGATCTTTGTATATTAAATAATGGATCTCCAACTACAGTAGGAAGTATTAATTTTAATCAATCTTCTATTGATGTTTCATGTGTTAGTCCTTCTTTAGTTCCTTTATGTGATTGGCATGTATATGATGATCCTATGGGTAGTTATCACTACCCAACCATAGTCGACTTATATACTTGTGTTGAAAAGTATGATGTAGGAGAACCGTGTGAACATTTTAATTATAAAAAAGCAGACTGGTCAAAGTTCCAGGCTGAAACAAAAAAAACGTTTGAAAACTTCACAATTGATACATCTAATCTGTTGGCTACTTATGAAAACTTTTGCACTTTACTTCTAGAAATAAGGAGAGATTGTGTACCTTTAATTACCAAACCTAATATGTTTGTTATGAGAAAACCAGTTCCTTGGTGGGACGCAGACTGTTTGGAAGCTGTAAAGAAAAGTAAAAATGCTTTAAGATTTTATAAATTAAACCCGACAATAGAAAGTTACATAGAATATAAAAAAATTGATGCCTTTAAAAAGAGATTAATCAGTGAAAAAAAGAAAGCAAGTTGGAGACGAATTTGTGATTCATTTAATAGATATACTCCGATAAGTTATATCTGGAATTATATTAGGAGATTTAAGAGGATACCTGTACATAAGCCATCAAAAAATGATGATTGGATTCCTTCTTTCTTAGATAAATATGCACCCACAGTAGTACCATCTGAAAAAGAAAGCAATATTATAAATTTAAATTCAATATTTAATCATATAGGTAGTGACAGTAGTTCTTTTCTATTGAAAGCATTTACTTGGCATGAATTTACTGCAGCCATCCAATCAAGGAGAGATTCCACTCCGGGGTTAGATGATATTCCATACAAACTTATTAGCAACATGCATGTTAATGGACAAAAAACTCTCTTAAAAATCTTCAATTTGCTTTGGGACAATCAATGTATTCCAAAGTCTTGGAAAACGCAATGTGTGATACCTATTTTGAAACCTGATAAATCAGAACATGACTTTAACTCCTACAGACCAATTTCACTTTCCTCTTGTGTAGGGAAATTATTTGAATACATGTTAAAAAACAGATTAGACTATTACATAGAAGCAAATAATATTTTACCTGAACAGCAATTTGGTTTCCGGAAAGGAAAAAGTGCAGCAGACAGTTTTGCCTCTTTGATTTCAGATATAAATCATTCATTTGCCAGTCATGCAACCACAGTTTGTGCATTTCTTGATATACAAGGTGCATTTGATAATGTAGATCCTTCCATACTGGTCAATATTCTGTGTGAGATTGGTATTCCTGGAAAAGTATGTAAATGGATTTTTAATTTTCTATATGACCGAACTATGTATGTTAAATTTAATAACATTATACATGGTCCTAGAAATGTATACAAAGGCACTATGCAGGGTGCTACTATATCTCCCTTGCTATATAATATATATACATGTTTAATAAGTAAATACATTACAGATAGAAATATAAACTTTCTGCAATTTGCTGATGATCTCCTTGTATATACTGTAAATAAAGATGTAAATATAGCTGTAAATAATTTAAATTTAGCATTGGAACAAGTCCATGATTATTATTCAAATAAGTTAAAATTAAACATCAGTCCTAGTAAAAGCGGAGCTCTAATTTTCTCCAAAAAAAATAATTCATGTGATAACTTTGTAAAATATAATAACACAAGATTACCTTGGTTATTGGAAAAAAAATTTTTAGGAATATTGCTTGATCAGAAGTTAACTTTCCAAGAACATGTAAATAATCTATGTAAAAATGCCTTTAGGGGTCTGAATGTTTTAAAATCGTTAGCAGGTGTGCATTGGGGAGCTGACCCAAAGTTGTTATCAATGCTTTATAAAAGTATAGTTAGAAGTCATTTTGATTACAGCACATTAGCATATTTAAATGCTAATAAATTGGTTTTAAAGAAATTAGACATAATTCAGAATAAAGCCTTGCGTATAATAACTGGGGCTATGTGCTCTACACCAATTCATGTAATGGAAGTAGAAAGTTGTATTCCTCCACTTT
Organism: Erebia aethiops; assembly: GCA_923060345.2. Lineage (NCBI taxonomy): Eukaryota > Metazoa > Arthropoda > Insecta > Lepidoptera > Nymphalidae > Erebia > Erebia aethiops. Next base: position 7,340,351 of record OV281084.1, on the reverse strand, counting down.
TAATAAGAAGACTTGAAATTGCTGAACGATTTTGTGTTAAATTAATAAGTTCAAAAAATAGTTTAGTTTTAGGAAAAATACTTCCCTATGAAGTTGCTAACTTTGATGATAGCTACATTGATGTAAATATGCTTTTATCTGGTTGATTACCAGACATCCTAAGGATTGTTTTATACTCACAGACCAAAACCAAAAATATGTATAAAAGCAAACCATGGCCTTTATATAAATTAGAATATGATGCTTTAATGAATGCCAATGTTACTATATGTCAAGAAAAAGTGAATTCTCAAGTGGAAATGTTAAGATATTTAGCTGATAATCACTTTTATACAATTTATACAGATGGTTCAAAATCTGAAGAGCATACTTCTTCAGCTTTTTATGACTCACAAAAGAAAATATCTAAAACTTTTAAAATTCATAATTTATGCTCTATTTTTACAGCAGAATGTTATGCAATATACTTATCTCTCTTGTACATTAATAATATTGTGAATTCACAGTTTCTCATTGTAACTGATTCGAAAAGTATTATACTAGCTATTGAATCTAATAAAATAGATTACAAAAAAAATTACATTATATATAATATAAGAAATATGCTATACAATCTTAATAAAAGAAAGAAGATTGTTACCTTTATGTGGGTCCCTTCACACTCTGGGATAACTGGGAATGAGGTAGCAGATGTTGCTACTAGAGATGTACACTCATCAACATGTTTAGATCACTCCTCAATGCTGGAAATACCATTCACAGATATATATGCCTTGTTAAGCAATGATTTGAAATCTTTATGGAAGTCATATTGGGAAGAAATAAGCAAGTCCAAAGGAATTTGGTACCATGAAATACAAAAAAGCCCGCCAGCCACTCCTTGGTATAATAAAAAAGGGATTAATAATAGAAAATTCATTACGACTATAAACCGAATGAGATTTGGACATAGCAGAGTGGCCACCCACCTACATCGCTTGGGAATGAAAGAAAATGCAGATTGTGAATATTGTGGTGAAACGAATGGCGACTTAAATCATCTTGTTTTTCAATGCCGTCAATTTGGTCTAAATAGATTACTACTCATTAGCTCCATTCAAGATATTAACGATGGCAAAGTTCCTGATACTCTTCAAAGTTTATTAGCTGATAAAAAGTTCTTCCGGCCATTATATTCCTTTATTTCTGGTGCTCAAGATATATAAAAACAATGAAAACAACAAACAGTGAACCGATGTAAACTTTTCAAACATATTTGTAGAATTTTTTGACTTTTTGTGACCAAAGCTAAAAGATAGACTATAGAGTGATAGTGAGACTTGTTAATTTGTTAATGTAACTTCAGCCCGCCTAGGGTAATATTTTATGTTTATATTGTTCTGTGAACTTTAGGCTCAGAAGGACTGGAATCCAGAGCCGTTAAACCAGTTAAATTAAAAAAAAAAAAAAATGTATGTTACTTGTCTGATGTCTCTGCACTGGATTCTTTCCAGCGTCTCTGCTTTCCAGTTCTTTCTTTGATCTTTCTGGGGATTATTCTCATAAAGTAAAGTAATATACCGGAAAATTATTCTTTGCGGTAGAGAGTAAAACGTAGTGGTTATATTCTCTTTGGAGAGTAGTTTAATGAATATTCCTTGTTTCTTTGTTTTTCTCCTCAGGCCAGCAGCCAGCTACTGGCAAAAGCGTATTTTAATTCTTTAAAACTTAATTAAATATGTTCGCGTGTATAAGTGATTATGTAAATGACATGGAAAAACTGATGCAAAGAACGTGTGCCAAAGGCTCAATCTGAGGCCAAAGGCCTAAAGAGTTTACTAACAAGGTACTAACCTCAAGTTCATAAACGAACGCCAAAATATTGATATAAATTGTGAAAAATTATTTAAATTGTTTTAACTAAAAGGCAAAGGCTATGAAAGTTTAGACTAATCAGTCATCAACAAATTAACCTTGAGTTTTTTGGAAAGTCAAAACTTTGGAATGATTTACCTAAGCTTATTTTTACTTTTCTTCTCACTAAGTTGACATTAACATCGACATTTCATATTCTATATAGTAATTTTTCCACATAGCTTCTTTTTCTTTGTTTAATGAATTACTTTTATTTCATCTGTTGTCAAGTCCGAGCTATTTGAATAGGCTACAATATTTTTGTCAAGTCTGTTGTCGCTTAGGTAATCTGGCGCTTCTATTGTAGTCCAATCCATTGAGGAACTATAGCCAGTAACATTCGTTTGTTGGTTGTCGACTGGTTCTTCATCAATTAAGCCTTGAATTTTAGTTTGAGAGCTACACTCTAAGTTTTTTATACCTATTTAGTTTGGTATTATTTATTATCGTGGATCAGTTTTCAATTCTATCATTCCAGTATGTTTTAAGTTTTCAGTAAATGCAAGAAAGAAAAGAAAATGCATTTATTCAAAAATGGTGTTGCAGACAAACCTCTGGCATACATAGTTGTACACAAAAACAAAAATATATTTGTCTGTGTCACCACCTGGAATGGGTTTACAGCTCAGCCATGTGCCCAGCATCATACTTAGAAATGTATGCATGATGCTGATTTTCAGCTGTGACCCGGGTGACGTCACAGCCAATGGATGTAAATACTTATACCTCTATAAACTTTAACAACAAACAAATCTTTATTTCACTATATCTAAGTCAAAGCATAATCACATAATTATTATAAATCAGGAGTGGTGTTATTTTGTAAATCTATATAGGTACTGAATAACAATATTTTCTAAATAAGGCTGATCGTAGCTGCTACGGGTGGTTGGTGTTGGATAGCATTCAGAAAGCAGTGGTAGATTCGCTTGATGACTCAAAAGCACTTTGTTAAGTATAAATAAGTAATAATATTGGATAGAAACAGGCATTATTTTGTAGAAGTCCATGATAATTAATAATAAAATAGAATAAAATTGCTCTTTACTGGTAAATCTTTTTCTGAAACACTGATGAAGGTTGAATTTCGGCTGAAGCAAGTCAACCTTTGCTATTTGTACCTTAAACTGTATAGCTTCTGCTTGACTGGAGTTATTATGAGATCCATCAGCTGAAGAAGTTTGACATTCCGGTCGTGAAGGTAGTAACAAAGCGAGGTTTAATCTTCGATCCAGGCATTGATCCAAGAGTCTGGAACCAAGCGGTTTCGCCCGCAGAACCGTATTCACCAAACCCATTTTGATCCATAAGAACTCCGGCACACAGGCTATCAGCAGAGGTGGAGTTATCAGGCTTGTAAGTGACTCGTAAATTCACTAGGGTAGAACGGTACGATTTTTGCTGGAAAGTAGCTTGTAGTTTTTTTAACCGTATGTATTATTAGATTATTCAAACCTGAAGGTAATGGGACCAGAACCGATCGTTCCAATACCATTCAGTGAGTACAAAACATGGTTAAAACAACAAACAGCAGGTACACACGCCGAAATATGGGCAAACACCACCAATTCTGCCGCCCTATCGAAGAGTGCAATAACTAGGTTTTGACTACTTTCGAGATATTCGCGGTTAAAGATTTAATTTTTGTTTTGTGTGTATCTTCGTAACTATAAAAGCTATTGGTTTGAAACTTACTAAACGACAGATAAAATAATGCTTAATTTTATGTAGTATATTATATTTGTACATTAGTTTATATATACACTAAAAACCGCAATAATGTATTTATCATTAGGACTTATGAATCGTTTTGATATAGCATTCCTAATCATAACTGCAATAACTACACTACTTATTACAGTTTTTGTTAGTAAACCGACATATTGCTCTTTTGTGTAGCACAAACTATATGATGCCCTATAGTTTCTTCCAACCATATGTGCAATAACTGTCCTAGTTATTGCGGTTTTCCTTAGTGAAATATTTTAATTAGATGGTTGATTACAAGAACATAATAAGTTTTTATGAAAATATATTAAAAAAAACAAAGTTATTTGGTGTGAAAATATTTATTTATAAAGTTCAATTATATGAAAATGTAAAAATCTAAACAAAATTGTTTTCAATGAAATCACTTTAAGCGTTTTCTTACTTACATAATACTTTCAACAATTAATAGAAAAAAAAATCTTAAAAATCAACAAATTCTCTTATACATCTTCTCTTTTACAAAATTTTTATCTATTTCCTTATATTAAGAACAGTATAAAGTCTATATTTAAAAAGGCACATTATGAGACCAATCTTTAAATCAGTCTTAATTCAATTAAAGTACCTACTTACTTAACCTAAAGCAAAATTATTGCGTAAGAAAATATTTATTAATAAGTTATTTACTTACTTATTGCAGAAAATATTAAAACCTAAAAAATTACCTCTTGAAAATAAAATAAATAAGTGTTTTCTTTCCTAATAATTTCAACAGTTACTTCAATCAAATCACAACTTAAAATCTTTGTATTTACACATATTAATAGTAATAACAAACTAAACAATCTTTTGAATACTTTTCTCTTTGCTTATACCAAAAACATTAACACTTAATCTAATAAGGCACATTATGAGATCATTCTTTAAATCAGTTTTATCGAAACTATAAAACAGTTTGTTAATCTTAATTTAATCTATGTTTGACACTTGCGAAGATACTGGTAAGTTTAACCAAAAACTCCTTCTCGTCTCTGGCATCAGAGGCAACAATTCTGATATTATTCTTTCTTTTCGATCTTTTGTTATACCTCTGAATACAGTTTTATTTTTAATATCTGGAAATTTTTTATTTTTCATAATTTTCATTTGTAGGAAATCTAATTCTCTCCAATCAGCTGCATGTTTTTCTTTGACTTTCAATGAAAATTGTCCCCTTTCAGCCTTGACTGCCAAAATATTTTTTAAGTATATCCTTGGTTGTGTGTTTCTTATTTTGTGCTGAGACGATAGGTCTTGATAAAAGTAAAAATCTGATGTAGTCATCACTTTTACCATGTTTTTCTTGGAATTTGACAATTTTACAGCATCCACAAAATCGTCAAAATCATAAACTTTTTGTTTATTTTTTAATGACTTTTCAACTTGGTGGTGAAAATGGACTTCGTCGTAAGTTGCTATATTTAACCTTTTTACGATGCACATCATTACGTCCCAGTCAGGTTCTGGCTTAGAGTTTTCGTCATGTATATATCTAAACAGTCCTTTTTTTGGATATTTTAATATATTGTTTTTTTCCCAGCCCGATGGACATGTCATGAGTTTTAATTTTCTTCCTTCTATAGTTTGCACAATCTTGTATGGCATTATTTGAATCTGAAATAACAATACAAAGAATATAAGTTGTACCTAATGTCGTGATGACGAATATGATACAATTAATCAATGACTCCCTACTGAGCGCAGATCCTTCTCAGATTGAGAACGATTACCTACCCCATAGTTAGGGCATGAATACCTGGATCCCGGGATCTCAAAATCCCGGGATCTCGGTCGATATTTCCGAGATTCAAATACCGGTATTGAACTAGGTGCAATACCGAAATACCGGTATTGAAAAAAAATATACAGACATTTGCGAAATTCAATATTTAGCGAATATTATTATATATTCTAGCAACATCCTACTAAATAAGACTGAGAATTTTTTTAATGAAAATGTAGATGATTTAAAATGAACGATAACACAATATTATTAGAGGAACTAAATATAATATCGATTGTTAGTGTTTTTAATTAAGATTTTAAATAAATACAAGATTGGAAATTATTAAAAAAAAAAGTGTGGTGTTGTGGGACACCAGATAGGAACGTAGTTCCTTATTACATAAATATTAATTTAAAAAAGTCAGCGCCATTTTGAAATTCTCTCATTAGGATGCCACTTTGGCGCTGACTTTTTTAAATTATGGTACCAGTTTCCTGTTTTGTGATCCTAAGGATCCTCAGATATCGATTTTGAACGAAATCGGTTCAATAACAAAGAATTTCAAAATGGCGCTGACTTTTTAAATTTTGGTACCAGTTACCTGTTTTGTGATCCCAGGGATCCTCAGATATCGATTTTGAACGAAATCGGTTCAATAACAATGAATTTCAAACTGGCGCTGACTTTTTAAATTTTGGTACCAGTTACCTGTTTTGTGATCCCAGGGATCCTCAGATATCGATTTTGAACGAAATCGGTTCAATAACAATGAATTTCAAACTGGCGCTGACTTTTTTAAATTTTGGTACCAGTTTCCTGTTTTGTGATCCTAGGGATCCTCAGATATCGGTTTTGAACGAAATCGGTTCAATAACAAGGAATTTCAAAATGGCGCTGACTTTTTTAAATTTTGGTAACAGTTTCCTGTTTTGTGATCCAAGGGAGCCCCAAATATCGAAACTCAATAAACACTTGGTTTCATTCAACACTAATCGTAAACACACACCAACCGCCATTCGTCTTTTCGAGTCAACTAAAGGATTCTTTCAAAAGCCTCTTAGATGCGTCATCTCACTCATCTGACATTTCGTTTCTTCTCTCTCTGAATACCTCTCAACTTACGTTCCACATACTAGGTTCGAAATTTAAACTATACATAAAAATCTTACGCATTTTCGGAATTACGCATTCGAAATTGAACTTTAATTCTTTTTTGTTAAGGTTTAATTTCGAATACAATATACTTAAATTCTTACTCTCGGTCCGGACGTTTTTTGCCGGCTATTTTCCCAACCGCATCGTCCCATAAGGAACTAACGTTCCAAAAACGTGTTTTTATTTAAAATATACAAGTACAAATTGAGAACTTCAATACCGGTATTAATACCGGGATCCCGGTATTGAAGTCCAATACCGAAACCAATACCGGGATTGAAAAAATACCGAGATTTACATGCCCTACCCATAGTCCACCAAGGTCCTAAGCCTAGGGCGGATTGGCGGTTTTCACACCATTTTGAAAACATTTTTTTAAATGTTGTTTTCATGTTTTCCTTCACCATTAAAGCAATTGATAAATTAATTTCTCACATCAGATGAAACTCCAAAAAGCCGTGCCTGGGGTTCTTAGATTTATTAAATTTTAGATTTTAGTACGAGTAGAATTTAAAAGTACCTATGTAGAAAGTTTAAGATTCGCAGTTAGACTCGAACAGCTCGCGAGGTCATAATTCCGGGCGAACCACTGTTTACTTTTTAGAATAGTTATTTGTTAGCTTCCTTTTACAATATAACGGCTTTGTAAATACAGCGACATTTTAAAAAATTAGTTACCTAGGCCTTACAATATCAAATAGTATGACTCGATTGACATAGTTTTGTATCTCGCAAAACATTCTGAACCGAATTGTCAAAGACCGTCACCAATATATGAATATTTTCAATTAATTGCAAATTAATTACAACAAATTACCTTACTATAAGTATCTGATGCCTGAAGGACCAACGTCCGCAAGAAATGCAACAAGCGGGGCAACGTGTGTTCGCGGCGGCGTCCCAGCGAGAACTGAAGGTCATTGATCAGCTGCCTCACTAGTCACTAGAGTCAGGCCGTAGAGTCGTCTGTGTGCCACCCAATTTATATTAGTATTATTTATTTATTATTTATTTTAATATATTATTATTATTATTTATTTATTTCTTGGGCTGAAGTTCTAGGAGTTGTCACTTGCAAAAAGTGAAAATAACTTATTACGCTAAGTAACTATATAGTGTCCTGAAGATTAGGGATTTCATTACTCCGTAGAGAACCCTAGTCCAAAAGTATATAATAATTATCTGAGTAAAGCTAAAACCAGTATTTTACTCTCCGCTGCAGGTAAATATCTTCACGAAGTGCGTAGTTCCTCTGTTATGTCAAACAAAAACCGCACAAAATTCTTGACTACTGGCGTTGTACTTTGTAGAGTGTCATAATAGATTTAAGAAAAGACTATACAGCTACTTTCAAGAAAAATAAATCGCCATTTTCTATCAGTTACCACCAACATAACCTTAAAATTTATTTATACAAAAACACTTTTAATTTGCGAAATAATGAATGAAATACCTAATGTTTCCGAATTATTTTACTTAGTTTACTTAAACAAACACTAAAACTGACCAATATTTGAAAGTGCTAGTACAAAACGTTTTAAGGTTATTAGCACTTTTACTTAGTTGGATCTCCTTCTTTTCTCAGAATCTTAATTTTTTGAAGGCGCGAGAAAATTGAGATGAGAAACATAATACACAATCACATTAAACTTGCAAGCGCACTAATATACCACGTCTTAACACTTCAAGAATACTGTTAATAAACACAATACTTACATTTTGTGATGTTGCAAATTAAAATGTCCGCGATTTAAATATTGAACTGAAGCTAATATTGATTTGATAAAGAATTTTCAATTAAAATCTAATATGAAGACTTTAAATCATATAATTGGAACACCTCAAACGCTACAAATGAATTGTAATGTATCAAAAAACCAGTCTTAGTTCTCCACGACACCGTTATAGATCTTTTATATATGTTACAGGGCTCGATAAACTCCATTGTAAAGGTATAATAAAGCTTCAACCCGATAATTGACGATCTTATTACACCTCTTTAACACTTGTAATAAGGGCAATATAGAACCATTATATCGAGCTTATACAGACTTTAACTGTATAATTTTGTGCCAAAATCGAAGATATAATGGTGTTATAGCACTCTACAACTCTCTTATAAGAATTATGTTAAATCTTTAATATCCAAGTAGAATTTAAATACAGGTCTACTACAGCTTACCTTAACGCTTAATTGTTTGTTGGGCAACTTATGTTTATTATATTGAATACACAGTTCACAATTTTCTTCAGAGCATTCACTATGTGATTTATGCAGAGCACATTGCTCGCATTCCTCATTGCCGAGATGAGCAAATGAAATATTCATTTCTTTTAAAACTCTGCGATATGTCTCGAGAGATATCTGCATATTGGTATATTTTTCTATAAAAAATTGGTGCATCATCCTAATATTTAAGTCACTGGGTAAATAAAACTTATTGGGGGCATGTTCGCGGCGATAATGTGATATGGTTGGATTGAAACTTTGAATATGTTCTTTAATTATGTTTTTGTCAAATACATTTTTACGTACGTAGCTTCCCCGTTTGTCTCTTAGGTCATCAATTTCCTTACTGAGTGCCAAATGAATGTGTCTATTATTTGTTGGATTATATCCGAGCGTTGTCAGAAAAAAAACCTGACAAACTTCAATTTTTTCATTGTCAACAAAAAAATGATATCGGTAAGAGACATTCCTTTTTTTGGTGGGTACGCTATTCATATTTGTTCGGGTTTTTACGGTATATGGTTCAACCATGCCTTTTATAAATAACCCTCTTGACTCCCAATTCAAATTTTTGTAGCGGTCGTTGATATTTGCTCGTGTTTCTTCTGTAAACTTTGTCGTACACTTTTTTCTACATTTGTCAACACTACAAGGTGGTTTTAATGCTAATTTTGCATCAGCGCTTTCTTTTTTTTGCTTAATACGTTCTCCTAATTTAATATCATATGCACGCCTTTTCCTTGGTTAGCCCGATTTGGTAAATCCTTTTTCAGTTACAGGTAATATTATAGATGGTGATTCTACTTCCCCGTTTTCCCGTTTTCCGGTTTCCGTATTTTCTTTTTCCCGGCAGCTGTCATTGACCGATTGCTCTTCTATCTGTTCTGTTTCTTCATTATCTATTTCTTTTTCTGCTCTATTACTAACACATTTTTTTGTATTTTCTTCATTCACTGATGCAATTACTTGACTTGTACTAGCTTCAGGCAATATATCAAGATCCTTTTGTATTTTTTCTAATTGATTTGATGCATCTGGTCTATTTTTTTGGCTACCGTGATTGTATTTGGGAGTATTTGTTTGATTATTGTGAAAATCTGCATTAAATGTTATAATTCTTGGAGCAGGTTCACTGCAATTGGATAAATCTGAGTCGGAATCCGTGGAGCAATCAGGTGCATAATCTTTGTCTTTGACGCTATCATCAGAATCTTGGAACATGTTAACTTTATTGCCGGCACAATCATCTTCGTCGGACAATGGAAGCTGTTCATAACACTTTTTTTTTTTTTTTTTAATCCACTACAAGCTAGCCCTTGACTGCGATCTCACCTGATGGTAAGTGATGATGCAGTCTAAGATGGTAGCGGGCTAACCTGTTAGGGGCATGGCAGTTATATTAGACCCATACCCCTTCGGTTTCTACCCGGCATCGTACCGGAACGCTAAATCGCTTGGCGGCACGTCTTTGCCTGTAGGGTGGTAACTAGCCACGGCCGAAGCCTCCCACCAGGCAAAAACACTTCAAAGAATGACGAGTAACAATATTATCTTCTATTTGTTGAGTTTTAGAAACAAGATTATTTAAGTCAATATCTGAAACTATGTTAAAGGAATTACTATATTCATTCCTAAAATCAAAAATCGTCTTAAAATCGTTGTAATCTAGAGGACGGGACCAAAGTTTATTTATATCTGTAAAAATTGGTTCTTTTTGAATATCAGGCAACGTCACTGTATCAGCGTCAGAATCTTGGATTGAGATTGAAGATTGAACTGGCAGAGAATGAGATGCTCTTGGTGGACGGAACTCCGTAAGCGCCATAGCAATAATTTTATCTCTTCTAGACATTGTGATATCTGAAAAATAAATGACAACCGCGTATTTCATTATTAATACCATAAGCAAAACACGTTTGTTGTATGGAAGCCTCCCTTAAATATTTATTTTATTCTGTTTTATGTATGAAATATTATAGCGGCAACAGAAATACATTATCTGTGAAAATTACAACTGTCTAGCTATAACGGTTCATGAGATACAGCCAGAAGGCCTACAATATTATTGTAGGTTTGAGTGGTATTGCAATACCATCATCGTTAAGGCGGTGCATGTAAGATGTGAAATAACAATATTTAAAAATACGAAATATACCTTACCGGGAAATTTAGCCGCACACGTCGCCTCGCCTCGCTGGCTGGTACTCGTCGAGTCGTTCGGCCCGCTTCGTGCGCTGCCACGAATTACTGCCGAGCACGGGCGCGTTTCACCATGCAATGTCCCAGGCTTCCCCTCGCACCCCTCGCGGCCTCTTTACTACTTGTAACCGCAATAACTCGAAGATAAATTGCGATTTTATTTGTATAAACAATTTCGAAACGTCTGTTTTTCCTTAACATAAGTGCAATAACTTTACTTTGGTATAATACATTTAGTAAGCTAGACATTTTAAGTAATAAGTTTCCTTATGATAACTGCAATAACTCTTACTTGTTGCGCTTATGACTAGTAATGTGCTAGTAAATTTATGAAACGTACTGGTCATAAGTGCAATAACTGGACTTATTGCGGTTATTTTATGTAATATTACAAAATATCAAAGCTATCCAAGTCATAACTCAAGATATTTCGATTATGATTAGCTACTTACAAATCGTAATATAAGATATTGCAGTTATGATAACCAACAGAACCGAAACTACTGAAGATACAAAAAAGACGTCTAAGACGAAAATATAGAGCTCATTTTCCTGATTACGTATATGGTCTTAAGTCAATTTGCCCAAAAACTCGACTTATTGCACTCTTCGTTAGGGCGGCAGAATTGTAGACAATCAAAAGAGGCTATACCCAGCCCAAACCAACGCCTAACTAAGAAACTACTGAATCTAAACAGAGTTAAACTCAGGACGGCTGTAGGCATGATAACAGGACACTGTCCACTCAACAAACACTTTTATGTTCTAGGCATAACCGACAGCCCTCTGTGCAGAGCCTGCATGGAGAGCGAGGAGACACCGAGACACGTACTACTTGAGTGTAGTGCTGTATCCACTCAACGAGAAGCCTACATTGGCTCCCCAGCAACACTCCCGGAAGTCCTTGCCGACCTGGGCGGCCTGCTTGGATTCTGGAGTGAGCTCGGCTGGCTGGAATGATCCGGCGGGGAGTCGCACCAGAGGTCTCACGCACAACGGGCAACCTTGCTTAAGTGCGGAAAAGCCCAGGGAAAGAAGAAGAAGAAGAACCGTATGTATTATCGAACTGCTTATTTTTTTTGGATATAGTTTATATAGATCTACGTTTAAGGGAAGTTTATGCATGTGTAAAGTTCATAAATTCTGAAAGGTTTCTACATCATCACCATTAGGATCTGTTTCTGTCATGTGTGGCAACACAGTGTCTTTAATACAACATGGTTTATGTATTTCCATATTTTCTGTATTGGATGGAATTTCTACATGCTCAGCATTAGAATCACTTTCAGCATCAGTTTCAGAAAGATTTGTAGGTTTGCAGCTGGTAGATGTACATGTAGGTGGTTTCTCTTTGGGATAAAAGCTTTTCGATGGGCCTGCCATATCCCAATCATTACACGTGTGCCCAGAAATATTTGTAAGATCTATGACAGTGGATGAAACTGATTCCTTGTCTGAATCGTAAATATCTAATAAAGTTATTATCTAATAAATCGGAATCAGAATGGATACTCATGTTATCACTGACGCTGGTTGAACTAGAACTTCGTGAACGAGCTAAGACTTTCCTTGCTACCACAGCTGTTGGATTTATCACAGTGCAACTCGTAATATAGGGATCCAAAGAGTCATTATGTGAATCAGTGTTTGTAGTGTCATGTTGCGTTTGAACTGAATTACGTGGTTTTCGGTTTTCTTTACACGCAGCGCTCTGTTCTATTTCCCCTGATTTATCTTTGTTATTTTCTTTTGTACTTATTTCAGTGCCGTTTTTTGGTTTTGTTTTTTTTCCTACTCCCTTTCCTTTACCGTTTTGTATAGTATTGGTTGCAGAAACTATAACTTCTTTTGGTTCAAGATCTTTAGATGTAATGCTTTTACCTGGCGGAACTACACACTTCTTTTTTCTTTTAGTACTAAGGTTACTAAGATTCTAAGGGCTCTAAGATTCCTCTTATATCCTGTAACATATCCATTACCACTTCAGACGCTACATTATTGTCTATATCTTGGGCCTTCTGTGGCAATCTTGACTTAGGTTTGTCTGGATTGATTGGATAAAGACCACATTTATTAAACCCGGCAATGAGGTTGGCGGAACCCGCTCCATTTTCCATTAATTTGTCACAGAGCTTAGTCAATAGTTATTATATAATCCTAATCTTGGAAAGGTAGACTTAACTAACGTTTTATGTTTTCTTCCTTCTTTTTTTTCCAGTCTGTTAGAATAATCCGCCAGTAATGCTTTAATACGCCACATCTAAAGGCTGCAATAAATGTGTTGCTTTTGGTGGTAAGCATACAAAAGAAATATTTAATTTCTCACAACTTTGCAGAATTTGATGTGAGAAATGGGACGATAAATTATCGCCGATTAAAACAATTTTTTTCCCCTCTTTCGTTTTTGCATAGGGCACTATTATATTGTGGAACCAATCTTGAAAAATAATTCCGTCAAACCACCCACTCTTCGACCTTCCATATCTAGTATTTTTAGGGCCCCCTTCAAACCATTGGTCCCATAGGTGCTCAGATTTGTACACTACGTATATAGGTAGGGTCTGCCCATCTGCAGTACCCGTGAACATCAGGCTGATAGCAGTTTTTGAGCTATTTACTACCCTCTCAGGATATTTAGTCCCCCTCCTGTAAATATTTTTTTTATTTCCGGGGTCATCTGTTAAATTTGTTTCATCGTAGTTTATGATACAATCAGGGCTGACACCTTCTATCGTTTCTGAATAATGTTCAAAAAAAGAATCTATCGTTTGTTCAGTAACTTTTGCTCTGTCTGTAGATATGTTAGCTGCATAGCGGTTTGATATTTTGCTTTTATGTCGTTTCAAAAAGTTTAAAGCCCAATCGACACCAGGCATATTATCCTTCAGCCTGTAAACCTTTTTACCTATTTTATCAAGGTATTTTTTAGCAAATACCCGCAAATCTATCGTATCGAACGGGAATCCCCATTCACTCACCGCTAAAAGGAATTTTAAAAAGGAATCTTCCTCATCTTTTGAGAATAATGTAGGATGCCCGGCTGTTTCTTGAGTGGTATTTTTGTTTCTGTACCGCCGGGAAACGGTACTTTTGGGGACTTGGTATTTCTTTGCTGACATCCCAACGGAAAGGGTACCGGCTTGCACCTCCCGTATAGCATTTTCCAACGCATCTTTACTGTAAGATACATAATATGGTAAAAATGTATTTCCTTTACGACAACTTGTGAAACTTCTTTTGTATACACGTACCATGTTATAAGTACCTAAAAACAAAAAAATATTAAAAATATTAAAAAATTTGTATCGAATATAAAAAAAAACGGATGGGGCTATTTGAGACATGGTTCCAAATAACCCCAAAAGCTGTCTCAAATATCCCCTTTTGACAAAATTGCAAAAATAACCTCTAAAAGAAACGCAATTAAAAAATCGTTGTGACGGTTGTAATATCGATAATTCGTTATATATATTATACATTATATTATATTATACATCATATTATTATATTATACATATTATATTTTTCACTTACTCAGCAAACTTTATCCAGACTCGATGAAATTTAGACGGCTCCAAAAAGTTCACTTTTCACGTGTTTTCGTACGACGATCACTGCTCAAAGACGCGTAGCACTATAACCTCAAAATTGTAACCATAGACTAAAGATGAGTCAAAGTGTTGCTACCCAAATCTTTTAATTGTGTTATTCCAAATAACCCCGGAAAATCCAAATAACCCCGTTCTACTACCTTAAATTCATCATACGTACTAACATAAGGAGCGATTAAATCTGCTAGGGTTATATGATACAACCATTTTCCTTTTGTGCCACTCATACTGCTCCATAAAACCCATCTACATCCATTCATCCATCTTCTTAGAGGGAAGACGTACAGGGCGCAAATAGGCGTTTCTTCCGCCTTTAATTTTATTTCGGAGTTTTCGACGGGGTTGTCGATCTTTCTTCCGACCATCTTTATACGGTTAGCGCCTCGATGTAATCGTTGATAATCCTTGCATTTGGATCCTAAAGAATACCAGCTATCATGGGTAATGCTTTTCGGGTTGGAAAGTGGGTGATACGTTCTGGTCCAAATCTTTCTTTTATTGGGCAACTATAAAAGCCGCTTCAATGCTCAACCTGGTCAAAATCAAGCTTCTTGAAGCAAAAATCTATTTATCCGGCGAGGTCTTAAATATGACAAAACTAATATGAAAACAATTAAACAAATCTAAACTACAATTAGAATAACCGAAATTCTCACTGATAATCTTATTATTTTTCAAAGAGTTGATCAATAAATCCATATTGGCGTGTGGTTTGCATAAGCAAGTGTCTCGGCTGTCTACTTTCGGTTGTACGATCCAAAAAGGTTTTACTCTCGTGAATGTGACATAACTTATGGACGGGAATCCAGATTTCAGATATTTGCTGTGAAGGTTTTTCAAATTGTTCAGTAAATTTTAGACCATTTCTAGTGATGCAGTCTTTTTTTATCTAGAGTCAAACGCGTATTTTCATCATCCTCGTAGAAGTTTTTTACTAAATTTCGAATAATTTTAGCCTGAGGTCTTAGTATCTTCTTGGGTTTATTTTTATTGCTGATCGTCTTACATTTACGACTTATTTTAAGTGTCTGCTCTAGTCTTTGTAATCTCTTTCTGTAAACTTCTTTATCGTTCTTAAGTTTTAAAATAGCTTTATTGAACATGCAAATTTCAGCGGACTTTTTTTTCGGCTATTTTTTTAGTTGTGTATTTACTTTTCGTTTTAATATTATGGAGTTAATGGATACATCAGATTTGGGACTACATGGTGCTTTGGTTGAAATAGGAGAATTTATGCTACTTACACTAGCAGTATATCTGCTAGTGTAAGTAGCATAAATTCTCCTATTTAAAAATATATATAAGCATAAAATCCCCTAACCGGTGATGTGCAGGGAAGTGGTCTACTGCTTTGCTGAATTGAAAAAATACTTTGTAGCTCTGCTTGCGTCTCTTAAACGCTGTCACCATGGTTTTCTTGTAAACATGATTTTCTTGAACAGGAGATCAGATATTTATCGTTTTGCGAATTAGTCGGTGACCATTAACGTATTTTTGAATTGCGAGAAAATGTTTCAAACAATACAGTTGCCCTATTCTTCTCCCCAGGCTACAAAAAGTACCTTACAATTAAAATTAAAACACAAAATAAAAAAAAACGAACAAACTAGACACAATTACATTTAAAACTTAAATAAAAAAAAAAATCACCTCTCATGCTCTAAAAAGGTGCCATTATAGCTAAGCGTAGGCGGACTAAAGTTAGCATTTAGGGTCTAGGGATTAAAGTATTTTTTTTTAATAATTGCAGGCGTTATTAATTTATAGGTATAGTCCGTGTCACGAAAGAAGACCCGCGGCGATTTGTGGAACTAATGCATATTACATACAATAACTCCATAAACATGCGACTACTAGCGCCGCCAGTAGGGGACTTCTTTCGTGACACGGGCTTTAGTAAATGGGTAGTAAAAATTTATAGTCTATGGTTAATATCAACAGCCTAAACTAATATTACAGACACAGTCTAAGAAGATACGTTCTTTCTTACCAGTCGTTCAACGAAGGCATCTGGCATCTAGACAAAGCAAAGCTGCGGGGTGACGAATGAAAGTAGCAGAATGTTTATAATACAAAATTCTATCACTCTAATGTCTTTTATGCAGTACCGTACATCAGACTGCTAAAACTGTCATGGTATGATGGTAGTCAGGTCAGACATTTTTGTGAGCGTCGACCCACTGTATGAAATGAATAAATAGTCACGCTATGTTAATACGATACACACAGAATCTACCTTTTTTTATGTTCCATTTTTGAAATAATTTGCACGCAATCCTTGGTTGAATGTAAGTATGGCACCAATGTGCTAATGTTACCCATTGCGTCGTCATCATTGATCGTCACCTACCGCTCAATGTCTATGGTTCTTAATGTATTTTTTTTAAATTCCTTCTTGTTAACATTAGGGAGAAAAATAAAGTTGGTATTGCGGATTGCCGCGAAATCTTTAGAATTTTTATTGTAATTAATAAATTTATTTAAAGGGATGTTTATATAATCCATTTCGGATTTCGATGCACAATACGTAATACGAGGTGAAGGCATAGGGTAAAGTGAATGTGACTATTTATTTGTTAATATCATCAAGTGAAAATAAAGATCTTACTCCTACTATTTAAATGTAACAACAGAATGGCAAAGAAATAATTAAAAATCATTATTTATTTTATTTTCTTGCAATCGAAGTGAAACGTAGTGTTTACGGGACTAAAGGCCATTCTACTCGATTCTATAGCATACTTCGCTACGCTCGGTAAGCTAAACATCTCGTATGAAATGGCTCATTTTAGTCCCTTGATGAACAATCTACTATAAAACACTAATAAAAACTACCTATTACTTATTTATAATATGGGTTTTAGTTTATTTATGAGTTGGAGCGGTGGGCCGGTTTTACTCCGGGCCAGCCTTCTTCAACTTTCCCCTTTTTCCTCCTAGTTTTTTTTGTTGTTCCAGACAAAGTAATAGGCCTATTACACTGCTCTTTTCACAGGGACCCTTACCCTGAATCAGTGTAGTGTGTACCTGTGAAAAGTGCAGTGTAATAGCCCTATTAGGAAGGACTTCTCAGAACATAAGCGTCTTAGCGAAAGTGTCCATTTTGCAGAGATCAAAAAAAGCTAGGAGCGTTGTCACTTGTCAGAGGTGGGCTGTTTAATTTCTCTGAAAAGGTTATTTTAAAGGTAAAGTATTTATGCTGACCGTTTTCAATGGGAAAGCTTTAGATTCTCGAAACTGCTTCAGACCTGCTTAAGTACCGACTGCTTTCGTATATTTTCACCTTTTTTCCTGAGAAAACCACTTGTTCACGTACTACACTTTTTTGATAGATTTAACTGAGTTACAATACTCGTCATTAATATGAGCATTGAAAGTACGTGACAGGACAGTATTGTAAGGCACTACCCATGACACCCAGTGGTCGTCCAACTCTGTATAGTTTTTATTGTGTGTGCTCAGTCCTCGCAGGCATTGTTCCACCGTCTTGTACTGGCAAAAATTTAGTTGCTCGCAGGGTTTCTGTAGTTGGAACAATAGGAGGCTTTTCCATCTGTGATACAACAGATACTCGTAGTCTAATCAACGGGGCGGTTCGTTGTATGGAGACCCCCTCACCTTTCGTCAGCCGCACCGCGCCACCCGTACGCATCACCACGGTGCCGTTATAAAAACTTTGAATGTGCGTAATAACCTTTAGTCAGGTAATTTTAAAAATCTTTTGCACAAAAATAAAACACTATACAATCAGAGAATAATAATAATTTATTTATCTACTCTCATATTAAATGAAAATGAAATTTATTGATTAATATTCGTCGTTTCACAATTTTGTCGGGAACCCTGAAGTAAAGTTGAAAAAACCTGTATCTCGGGATCCCCGCTCTTCCTCCTCGGTATTCAAACAAATAGCAATATTTTTAACAATGAAAAGATAATTTAAAATTAATAAAACTATAAAGTTGGCATGCATTGCTCTGTATGTGTATATGTGTGTGTGTGTGTGTGTGTGTTTAGATCGAGTGAATCATTTATCTCAGTACCAAATTAAATTTGTGATTTTAAGAGATTTTCGGTATCGTCGTAGTTTAAGTTATTCAACCAATTACTTAGTTAGCAGTTTTTTAAGTGGGAATAGTTGCTTATCATATATGTTTAAGATTCTATTTATTTTATTGTATAGATAAACTGATTGGTTTTGATATTGTATATCATATCTTAAAATACTGATTATGAATTCAAAATGTGTCACTTATTGACATACTTTATTCACGTAAGGTCAAGTAGGGAACAGTGACTCACTTTTTTTCGGATAGTCAAATTATGTAAAAAAAATATTGCTAGAAAGTTGAAATACGCTCACAATAAATAACTTATCGTTATCGAACTTTCTTTTTTTAAATCGGCTACAATGACCTAAATTGCCTTTATATGTATATTTAAAAAAAATGAATGAGCCACTGTAACGGCGGCCATACACATTACGGTCTACCGCACAGGTTGCCTGTGCAGTTTAGCCTGCACAGGTCAGGTAGCGTGTATGGGACGTTCCGGTGTACCGTAGCGGTCTTCAGTTCTATTTGCGATGGCATCGAGTAAGGACGAGGACGCACTAGCACTGCTAGGTCTTGCGTTAATTTTGAGGAAAGCCGATACAGTGAAAAGGAAGCGAATAAAGTGGTGTAAGGATTGGTTATTAAAAAGAAAAACTTATACTCATGTCAACTTATTAAACGAACTAAAATTCGAACCGGCAGATTTTAAAAATTATCTCCGAATGGACGAGAACACATACCTGAAATTGCTTGAATTGGTTACTCCTTTGATAGAAAAAAAAGATACTGTTATGAGAATTAGTATTTCTGCGCACGAAAGATTGGCAGTTACTTTGAGATTCCTTGCAACCGGCCGAAGTTATGAGGACTTGAAATTTTCAGCAATTATTTCACCGCAAGCGCTTGGAAAAATTATTCGTGATACATGTGATGCCTTGTATAAAGTTCTTAGAAGAGATTATTTGAACTGGTACTTGGTCACAGTGACTCAACTCTGTAGTACACAGTGACTCTAAGGGTGCGTCCACATCTGGCGAATGTGCCGCGAATGTGCAGCTCGCGAGCCGTTTGCGAGCTGCACGCGTGCAGTCACGGCAATGGTTTGGTGCGCCTCTAGCGCAACTCATGCAAGGCTCGTAAAAGGCGTGCGCGCGGCGCGCGATCTGCGCGCACTCAATTCTCGCGCTTACAGTTCCGTTTACTGGCTCAGTACTTCCGAAGATGTCGGACGACTCTAGTGCTTTTAATATAATTGCTGCATCATTAGCTATTATATTACTGATAAAAAGGAAAAAAAAGAAACAACGGCGTTGGTGGCAAAATCCTATTTTTAAAAGAAAACAGAATATAGTAGCGGAGTTGAAAAGCCATCAATTAAGCGGACACTATGCAAAATTTTTAAAATTGTCACCAGAATTATATCAAAATCTATTACACATGGTTAGTTTCAAGATTGCTAAAAAGGAAACGCATTTTAGGCTACCAATCTCAGTTGAAAATAAATTAAGTTTGACATTACGATTCTTGGCCACTGGAGATTCCTACAAAAGCTTGCAGTACCTTTTTATAATTTCTAAGCAAAGTATAAGTATTATTATCCCTGAAGTGTGTTTGGCGATTATCAAGTGTCCCGGCTGTACTCGCTAGGTATTTACGAACATGAACACTCGCTACCGGGTAATAAATACCACAGACTTGAAATGCCATTATTTTCGAAAATACGTTTAAGTTTTAATATTTGACGATGTATTTGTGTTATTGGTACTACTGTCTATAAATAAAACAAAAAATGAAAGTGTCAGTGTTTACTTATTTGTAATTAGAGCTTATCCTAAAAAACAATAAAAAAATCTTTTTTTTTTATTAATCTTACAAAATCAACTATAATAAAAAAAAACTTACATATTTGGCAAAATCGACATCGATATCAAAAATAAACTAGTACACACTCGTAAAATACTAAAAAATAATTATAGCTTTATAGTAAGTGAACATTGAGATAATCAACACTAAACAAACTGTTCTAAATGTCTTCCTGGAAACGTAACTACTTCACTCTATCATAGCAATCCTCACATATTGGGGTTGTATGTTCGCGGCATATCTTTTTGAAACATAATTCACAAACCGTCTTCGTTTTCCGATCCTTCTTCCATTCACATACAGCACAGCGAGAAGACGATACAGGCGGACGTGACCTGGATGAGTTGGCGTTGGCGGATGCGTTTTCGTCATTCGAGCCGTCATTGATCATGTACTTTATTTTAGTTTTTATATATGATGACAAATTAGGTACCGATAATCGCTTTTTAATCTGCGGCATCACAAGACTCAAAGCCAGATCTTTTAAGGCAATTCTTCTCTGGACCATGACCGCTCCGCTATGTTCTTTATTTGCTTTTACTATAACGTACGCATTGATGCCACTGACGTTCAGAAGACCATATAAGAGTACCAATGGCCATCTTTTGGTTATCCTTGACACGGAGTAGGTAGCACACATCTCATCCACAACATCGACACCACATTTTGTTCTGTTATAGTCCAAAATCATTTCAGGCTTTTTGTTTTCTTCAGAACTTTTTTTGCCGTCATGAGCACTACTTTATTTTTCTTTGGGACATATGAGACTACAGTATAGTCTTTATGAAAGCCAAAAAGGGAGCTGTGAATATCTCGGCCCTTAGTTGTCGTAATGACAAGTGGGATTTCAGCTTTGTTCTTCCTCAAAGTGCCGAGTGCTGTCAATCCATAATCATTGAGCAAGTCACTCAATAGGGGAAAACTGGTAAACCAGTTATCCATTACTACGTTTCGGTGGCTGTTTTTTATAGGTTCTACCAAACGCTTGACAACATCTCTTGGTGAATTGCTGTGATCGTATGGACCGTCATTCTTTCCAACGTAGACTTCCATGTTATTGGTATAAAATGTTCGCGCGTCAGCCATCACTAAAACTTTTATGCCATATTTACCAGGCTTGCTGGGTATATATTGCCTGAATGGACAACGACCACGTGTCTTCTCTAACTTTTCATCAATCGTTACGTCGTTTCCAACGGCGTAATATCTCGAAAGGGTGCCAATTTATATGATGCTCTAGATGATGCCCGTGACTTCGTCTGCGTGGATTAAGTTTTTTGCATTGCCGAGGGAACTTCTCAATTTTTGGGGTTAAAAATTAGCCTATTTCCTTCCCCGGGATGTAACCTATCTCTATACGAAATTTCATCAAAATCTGTTAAATAAATGAGCTGTAAAAGTGTAGCAGACAAACAGACACACACTTTCGCATTAATATTAGTATGGATATTGGTTAGCTACTTTGCTGCAATTAGATATGCATGCAAGTCTGATACAGCCACACACACTTTGTGGGCAAAATTTGTTCAGGAAGATGTTCAGTATTTTGTTACTTACTTAATAATATTTTATACAAAAATTGCAGTATATTTACAGTAAGTATGTTTTTTACAGACAAAATGACAAAAAATAAATTGAAGCTAACGAGAATAATAAAAGCCTTGAAGAGACAAGTTCGCAAGCATAAGGTGACAAAAAAGTCTTTCAGGCAACGTTTAAACTTGGCAAATAAAAATGCTAAGGAGATTGCAATACAATACATGAATAAAAACTTAACAAGGTCAGCTCGAACATTTATTAACATGCAGCTGAAACAAGCTGGTAAAAAGTCCAAAGGAAGGAGATTTACTTTACAAGAAAAGGTTCTATCACTTTCATTATACAAGTCGAGTCCCAAGGCATATCGTTTATTCAGTGAAATATGCATATTGCCAAAAAGAACATCCCTTTTGAAACTCTTACAAGAGATAAAATTGCAGCCGGGAATTAATAGCCTTATGTTTGAAGATTTAAAAAAAAGAGTCAATAGATTACCTGTACACCACAGGTACTGCACCGTGATTTTTGACGAAATGTGCATTAATGCAAATTTGACCTATGATAAAAAGACGGACGAGATAATTGGTTTCAGCGACGATGGTGAAAACCAAAATAAGGAGTTTTGCAACCATGTGTTAGTTTTTATGGTGCGTGGTGTTATCAAAAAATATAAGCAGCCTGTGGCATATGCTTTTCGCAGCAGCAAGTCAAAGTCTTGTGAATTAGTAAAAATGATAAAATTAGTTATACAAAACGTTCAAGAAACAGGTCTTAAAGTGATTGCGACGGTATGTGATCAAGGTACCACTAACATGTCTGCCATAAAAATATTATTGAGTAAAACAAAAGAACAATACTTAGAGGGATAAAGGGATAGAATGGAAAAGTGGATTTTTTGAAACCAATTAAAAAAAAATTGTGCCAATTTTAGACCCTCATATAATTAAAGGCGTGAGGAATAATTTATTAACGAAAAAATTTAAATATACTAACAAAAATATAGATTGTACAGCACAATTGGCTACTTGACAGCTGTAACTATAAAATATGAAATATGTTAGATTTGGTAGCTTGTGGGTTAACAATAATTATACAATATGTATTTTGCATTAAAATAAATTGTAAATATTTTATTTTTGCAAAACAAATTTGAGATTTTTTATCTGTGGATTACAAGAAGCAAAACGCGGGCGGTCATGATAGAGCCCCGTGTGACGTCACATTTCAAAAAAAAAAAACGTCGTGTGTACTAACGTTTGCGTATTGTTGAGAAAATTAACAGTAATATACTTCGATTTGTGATTGTGAGCGGTTAAATGAAATGGGATTATATATGCTTTACAGCTGATAGTACAAATCTGCCTAAAGTCGATTCATTTATGGTTGCAAATTTATTTGCGTGTAAACTTTTGCACTGCCGAATTTCGTAATGTATTATAACTTCCATGTAAGTACTGAAATAAACAAAGTAAGTAATAGTACTTAGGTCTCGTGTTTAAGACCTAAGAAAGTGCTGCTGTAAAGTGACAGAAATATAATTTATTTTAATTTTGTCATGTTTTATGAAGAAAATGTCAGGGTAGGTTAATTCATTTTTGGTAGATCAGAGTTTTAAGTTGATTTCTTCAAAACACGAACATCAAAGTGGTCTTCACAAAGTAATACCGCAGATATTTATCCGATTTAAATTCCGGCTCTCGGCAGATTAACTCTAACCACTGCTTTCCTCGTTTAAATTATGACATAGGTAATATAGTATATAGGAATGTGTTTATACAATTTGTCAGGATATTAATTACTTATTATTTATTGTATTGTATTGTTCTACACACGTCTTGTAGCTTGTAATTTCCACAATTGCATTAAAGAAGCTGTAAACTTTGCACTTAAAATTAAATGAAACTTGGAGCGTCGTATAGTTAACTTTGTTTTATTTTGAGCTGAGCTGTGACGTCACAGCTAGCAAATGTCACGTGACCGGCTGTTTTCGCGCGAATTTAAAATTAATGTATTAAAAATGTATTTTTTTCTAATAAATAACGCTTTTTTTGAGAAAAAGTTAATTGTAAGCGGTATAAAATGAACCTACGTACATTTTTAAGTATTTTTCCGAAAACTGTCAAATAGCCAATGGAAACATATAATGGACCACTGTGGATACACTGTATAACAAAAGTCCTGGGTATAATGGATACAGATTGGTACCAAAACTTACAGCACACCATGTACTGCCAAATTTAATCCCCAAAATGAGAGTTAAACATTGTACCCAAGTTTTTAGCCGCAGCAGGCCTGTGTCACTCTTGGTACTTGCGCGACGAAAATACCGACGATCGCGCTCATTCCCGGAATGCTTACGCAGTCGGGGCTGGCGCGTTATAAGCGAGCGACGTGCTAGTGAATTTAACGCTGTTTTCGTAAATAGTTTTTTGAAAATATTTGTTTAATAGTTTAAGTTAAGTGTTTAGCATATTAATTATTTAGCTTGCTTGCGTGTTTTATCTATTTAATAATCATTATTTAGGCTTTTAAAGCTAGCAAGCAAGTCAGCAAGTAGTCAATACAATAATAAGTAGTCAATAGTACTTCTATCACGGAACAGGTACAATTCATGTCAAACTTAAATGAGCCTCTTTTCAAGTAATTTTTTTGAATTGAGGCACGAGCTGTAGGTAGTACAAACGAGTCGCAGGGAATACGCTCGCCCTAGTTAGGCCCTTACTCCCTAATTCTTATTACACCTTGCCGATTTAGAGTACGGGCACGGAATATATATTAATTATATATTTCCGTGATCGAAGTGTACCTACCTCTCCGAGCGAAATATTATGTTTCGCCGCACTGCTTCGCCGCGACGAATGACCTTGCAAGTTGCGTGCGTAGTGAAGAACTCACTGTGTAGCGACACACAGTAAACACAGTCGATCATAGTCAGAGTAGGTACCTTACTTACCAATTCGAAAAACCTACTGTATTGTTGTACTGTTTGCTGACAGCCCTAGACAAGCTCGCAATGTCGTCCGTGACGTAGGAAAGGGAAAAGATGCAAAGCAATACGGACACTCGCGCGCGGCGATAAAGTTTAATTTAGCTTGCGTGCGTGATTTATCTTTTTAATAATAATTATGTAGGCTATTAAAACGTCGGCAAGTAGTCAACATCAAAGGAGTGAGACTTCTGTACGTCAGTACTATTATATTATTCTGTGGCCGCAGTGTTGGAGTGGCAATGGAATTTATGGCAGGTTTGTAAATGTTTTTTTGTGTCCACTATTATTATTTGTTAATGACAAACCTGAAAGTAGGTGATTAGTCAGAATCATACTAATATTATAAAAGCGAAAGACAATCTTATTATCAGTTTGTTAGTTTGTCCTTCAATCACGCCACAGCTGAGCACTGGATCGACGTGAATTTTGGCATGGGTATAGTTTTTTGATAGTGACGATCACAATAGATCATAGTTATAATGGTATAGTAGACAAATAAATATAACAAAGCTACATTGATTATAATTTTGGTAATTTTAATTGTAACCTGCATTTAAAGAGCAAAATGTATTTATAAATAAGCACACGTCTAAAAAAATATGTATTTTTACATTTTTTGTTCATTAAAAAATACATTGTGTATATTCTTTACAGGCAGCGGTAAACTGCCTGAAGAGAGTAAAGAAACTGCGGACTTACTAATTTTATTTGACAACTTGTTTGACTCGGTCAATGGCAGCTCAACTAAAATTGAGGGGGGTAAAATATATAGGTGTGCTGTAACACCCAATTCACCACACCGTAAGTTATGGCGTGAGAGTCTCCCAATATTAAGATCAATGAAATTTGTTTTAAATAATGGAAGAGCATCTATGGTTCCATCACTCTCAAGCTGGATTAAAACCATAGAAGGATTTGAGAACATATTGGAGGACCTTAATAAAAATGGCATAACCTCGGTTCTTCTACGCCATTTTAATCAGGACCCATTAGAAAATTTTTTTGGCGCAATAAGATCCCAAGGCTGCCATAATATTATGCCCAACGCTCATCAATTTTAGTCCTCCTATAAGACTTTATTACTAAATAATATGACTTCGGCCCACTCAGTGGGTGCGAATTGTGAAAGAGACCCAAATTCATGTTTATTAGACAATATAGAAGACTTTTTTCAAAATAGGTCCAAAAATTCAAACTCTGAAGGTCAACTGACAACACTCTTAGAAGAGCATAAGTTCTATCAACATAGATAATTTAATTATGAGCCAGTCATCTATAGATGTCGAAAGATGTGCAGCTTTAGGCTACTGTAGTGGCTGGCTTATAAAAAAAGCTAAAAATATTTATAAAAAATGTCTGGAGTGCAAAAAAAATTTTGAGAGTGATAAAATAGAAAATTTGCACAAATTTATTAAAATAAGTGAATATTCGGAAAAAACCTAGCTGACATACCCTACCAGGGAAGCATTTGACTTTTTTGTGCAATATGAAAATATCACCAAACAAATTTTATTAACACATTGCACCAAAAAAAATTTATGTGAATACATTAAATTAGCGTGCCTAATAAACATGAATTTGTCTTTTATAAATTGCAATTTGCACAAAGAAGAAGTGTTCAACTTCTTATTAGAAAAAAAAAGTGTAACTTTTAATTTATATACTTGGTGCAAAATTATTAACAAAATATTATCAGGTAAAGAAATAAATTGGGATCGTAACGATCCCATGCAAGCAGCTGCATACCAATATTACGAAAAAAATAAAACACAAAAAAAACGAGAAAGTGAATTCACATTCTCGTTTAGAAATCTTAGATGTTAGAAAATCCTAATTATTTGTCAAACGGGTTTAAAGTATTTCATGGATGCCTGTATCAAAAAGCATGTACATAACTCCATAAACAGTTCGAGAGGTTCAAATGATTACGATTTTCTCAGATAAATTGGGCATGTACCTATACATTTTATTTTATATAATAATGGAAATATAAGTGTGTCATGTAGATGTCTGTGTGGAAAAGAGCTTGATAGTTTAGAAATTCTCGTATTTCTGTGCCAAAAGACCTATTTAGGCTATTTCAGCATGACATCTCCTAATGATATTATGATCTAGGACTTGCCACCATGTTCTTGCGCGCATCGAGGCCTGGGTACTGGGACTGACCCTAAAATATAACAATAGTCGTATGTATACACTTTGTTGATACATTACGCCACTTTTAATCATCAAAATGGAAAATGGAGTGTTGTTCCTTAAGCCACGGAGACGGTCTGGGCCCATGATGCAAAAAAGAATATTTTTGGCATTTCATTGCAGTTGTTCACATTGTGCATCAATTGGTGAAAGAAGGGCTAGCTCAGCTTTCGCACAAAGATGGCTGTGTAGTGTGGAAATTGCATCTAGTATTCTTGATATCATTCCACTCAGACATGATTTGTGCGGACGTAAGCATAGATTAACAGCTATACTCAAAAGTATATTTTTATTTCATGTTAAAATTCGCAACATACGAACTATACTGTTTCCAATAATTATTGTCCTGGCTGCCATTACTAACTATATTATTTTCTTTATAACTCTTACTCAACCTATTCAGTTAGCTAAATACATAATAATTATAAAATGTATCTACTGTTTTTTATTTATTAATGTCCTTAATCCATAATTTTAGAAAGATAATGTCGTAAAAATAGTTATGTTTTAAAAATTCATAAATAGTGATTGTTAAAGCTGAAACTGAACAATGGCAGCAAATTAAAAATAGCCGTACTTAATTATAGTATACTAACGTTTACTATTAAAAGTTGTGAAAGTGGTAGCAAATTAAAAATTTGGTCGTGTATCCCTGGATTACCTATGAATAAACGTATTTGTTACTCACCTTTATATTCCAAAAGAACAAGAATGTAAAATAATGACAAATGAGTTTATTCCTAGTATAAATCCAGAATCTACAATTAGTACGCGACCAAATTTTTGAATTTGCCGCTATTTTCACAGCTTTTAAATATTAAACGTTAGTATTCTATATACCTAGCTATTATTATAGAGCAATATACGGTATAAGAGTGTTTTCACACGACACCGCGGCGGCAGCGTTTTTGGCCGCCGCGGTGCCGCAGGAGCTGCGGCGTTTCACCGCAGAATAGACCTGTGTAAATCGATCATTTTTCGTGACCCGGGTCGATCATGACCCATTCGTATGGTGATCGGGTTAAAAAGATTCGATCATTTCAATCATTTGGGTCGCAACTCGCAGTTCATTTGTAATTTGTATAGGTACTTTGATACTTTGTTTTGTATGATCGAATGACGAATGCTGAACAGTGAATAGGTGATGGCAGATTGCAGAATGTTAACAATAATACTATTATACCTACGCCTAATTACTTTTTAACTTTTACCTACCTATTTTCAATCCTATCTCAGCCTAATATAAACGTTTGTGTCTATGGTTTGTGTACCAGTGTTGTGTGTCAGCTATACACTATTTATTACTTATACCTACTAACGAATAAAATTGGAGTGTGTGTCTGTCATCTTGAAATTACTACCTGTTTTTAAGCTCATATGGTTATTTGAATTTTGTAAGTTACCATAACTGAATCACGTATTTTTAAAATTTTTGTCTGTCTGTTTGAACGGGGTAATCTTCGGAACGGTTGAACCGATTTTGACGGGACTTTCACAGGCAAGTAGAAGATTAGCCAAGGAGTAACATAGGCTACTTTTTTAAACAACTTTTGTAAAGAGAGGAGTTGGGTTTTTGTACCTGTAATCTGTACATACACTATACATACACCGATCTCTGAGATTGAAACTAGACGAGATGATCCCGTAAAAAAAATGGATTCTAACTCCTCAATCCTGATGCTGTAAGAGTACTGCTGACCTAAACTATAGGGATTTAGGAACTGTCGATTAAATAGTGATATGGGAGGTATCAAATAAAGACTTCATCGTTGAACTCGAGATCTTAAACTCCTCAACTTTGATGCTGCAAGGTACAGAATTCCTAAACGGGATTTTTATCAGTAAAGCAACACGGACGATGTTGTGAGTATCATCTAGTGTTAAAACACAATTCAACCTAAAAGGGTGAAAAATAAAAAAAAATGTTAAAGAAGGAAATAATTTTATTGGTGTTAAAAACATGAATGGCAATAATTTACTCCAAATTGTAATGAAAGAATAAAATTTGAGAGTTTTTTTTTGGCTTCAACGAACTTCTTTTATTACTAATTGTCATTCCAGCCTTAGAAAATATCCTCTCACAGGGTACTGATGTTGCTTGCACACATAATCGACGCTTCATTAATCTATATAAATGTGGATAGAGGAGACGGCGCTCATTCCACCACTTTAATGGATCATCCGTTCTTCTTATAAGTGGTTCGTTGAGGTATTTATCCAGTTCCACTATGCTTGCTGATGTAGGGTTTTTTATTATTGCGTTTTCTACTTCTTTGTCAAACGTTGCCCAGATGCTGCCAGAAGTAGAAGGTTGTGGTTGGCTATCTTGATCTGGTAATGGTGCCACATCTTCTTGTGCAATCAACCTACGAAGTTTTCCTTGAATAGATTTAATACAGTAATCATACTTTTCTTTGTTAGTAAAGGCATGTTTTTTAAAGCGGGGATCTAGAAAAGATGATTCTGAAGCCAAAACGTTGCTCTCTACATTAAAGAAGCGATTTTTAAGCTGATCTCGAACTTGTGACCCACAAGCAGTCGAAAATATTGTTCAGGTTGTGCAGAAGGAGCATTTTCGGCCAGGCAATTCTGAACATGTGTTTTCATTATTTTAACCAGCACAATTACTTTTGACATCGATACCGACTTCTCAGCGCTCATTTCTTCCGTGACGTTATAAAATATTTTATCTACACTAATGTTATAACATTCTACTTATGTTTCCAATACTTGACTTATAATTACTACTGTTATAGCGCAGATAACAAAACACTCAATTTAAGCAATTTCACATGATGGTATAATATCCACATCGATATCGTAAAATCTCATTATAACATCAATAAAACGCGACCAATTAACCTGGCGAGCCTTATGTCAAAATCCTCATACAAGTTGTATAAAATTTTGATATTAGGCTGACTTTTGAAAACAGTTGGGTTATACGTGAAAACTTCGTCGAAACTACTAAACTTACATACACAAAACTCTTTGGTAAGATCTTGTGCCAATTAAATAAAAAACGAACAGCGCGCGCTCGCTCCTGATTGGCCCTGCGCGCGCAGCTGCGCTCTTATTGGTTAGATTTTAATGGCGGCAAGTTCACTGTGACAATACACGTACGCGTGAATTTAATGTTTCGCAATGTGTTTTGTTTTTAAAATACAAATTATAAGTTAAAAATGGATAGCGACGATGATATTTGTACGCCTCCGGATATTCTAGAATTGGCAACAAAAGTAACTCACAATCTTTTGCCAGAAAAATCTAGAAAATTATATGAAAAAGAATATAATAACTTTTTGGCATTGAAGATCGAAAAGAAAACTACATCATTTTCTGAAAATGTCATTCTTGCGTATCTCAAAGAACTCTCGGACAAATTCAAGCCATCTTCTATGTGGGCTAAATATTCTATGCTCAAGTCCACACTGAGTATCTACAACAATATTGATATCACGAAGTATTCAAAAGTCATAGCGTTCCTGAAACGCAGTTCAGAAGGACACAAGGAAAAAAAGTCCTTGACGTTCACATCAGGTCAAATAAAGATGTTCCTGGAAGATTCACCAGATATTTTGTATCTTTTTGAAAAGGTAAGTGTATTTTAGTTCTGTTATTTAATCTACCTAGTACTTACGTACTACACACGCAAGTTATCTAGACACTCCGTTTAAGCGCTTTGTGTATAAATTTGGTAGTAGGTAGGTACCTACACTTTACTACTTCATAAATCATAGTTTTTGCCTTGGCTATGTACCTCAAGCTTATTATATCGTTTATTGTTACAGGTTGCACTAATCTTCGGCATAATGTAATTATAAATATTCCGACTTCGTCTACGAGCTCTACTGCTTGCCCCGCGGCCGCGACAGCTGCTGGATCAATAATTAACATTAACTTTCAAAATTGTACCGTCCAAAATTTGAACAATTATTATAAATAAACTATTGTCAGCTTTTACTCTTGTTGTTTGATAAATTGCATTAGTGAAGATAAAGTAGTGTATGCAACTGCATATAACACGGGTATTAAAACACTCGTTACTATTATGAAACTCGCTGCGCTCGTTTCATAAACTCACACTCGTGTTTTAATACCCTTCATTATATGACAGTTGCATAAACTACTATTTAAAACTTGTACACATTTTTCTATGATTACCCAGTCATCAGGTGTCAGGTTGTTCAGACCAGTGGCGAAATCTCTATAAATGTTAAAAAGCCGGGCTTGCCCAACAAAACAAACACCCAAACATACAAACTCAATATTAACTCAGTAATTAATCGATCCGTTCAAACTACGTGTTTAAATTTCGCGCGTTCTACAATCAGTCAGTTCAATTATTGCTACCGACCGGTGGGCGCCGAGCGCTTGCGAACGTTTTACGAACAACCTAGTTGAGTGAGTGCCCTCTCACTCACTCTGTGGCTTTGTGAGTGAGAGGGGCTGTGGCTTTGTTGGTCATACATATTGTCTCTAAAATCCGACATAAATTCCTTAAATAGTATAGCGCTGTCTATTGCTGTAATATGCTTGGCTTATATTAATACGTCTGATTTAAGAAGTCTCACGCGGAATCGTGATACGGACTAAACCTTCATAATTTAGTCGATTGTTTTTTTTGTTGTGACAGTGTTTATTGAAATAATATTATTTTTTGTACAAAATGAGTTCAGATTTAATCAATATTGTTCATTGTGACTATTTAAAGTGTGTGCAAATATTGATTGGCAAAAATAAGGTAAAATATATAACTTTTGAACAGAAAAATAACTCTTGTAAATTCACCAAAATCTATTTTATTCTAGACCTACGTATATCGACCATCTATGTAGGTATTTCACAAACCTTGTAAAAGTCGAAAAAGGCAATTTAACAGATCCGCGTATAAAAATAAATGGATTTTTGGTTGTTCTCATACTAATAAGCTAATTGTTAGTGTTGCATACTTTTTTATTCGTACAGTAAGTAGGTAAGTCAATGTACAGTCGTATTCCAAGCTTTTTTTCGTTGGAAATGATGATATAAATTATTTAACTGGTGCTATAAAAATGCATCAAAATTCTCATAAACGGAATTTCGGAAATGAACGCTCTATGCGTTGTTCTGTTCTTCTTTAACTTCTTTGTCCTGGCAAATGAAATTTCAAATCATTTAATTCTCACGTACCTACCTAGATCACAATGGTAGTGTACCATTGCTGACATATCTTAATTCTGTCAAGTAGTAACTTATGCCTTCTGTGTGCTTTGTTGAGCTCGTCACATCGACCATACAACCTACTGTATGGTCGATGGCTCGTCAAGACAACCTATGTAAAAGTAGACGGAAGAATACGATGGGCAGCGGCTGGCTTGCCTACGTTTGAACCCTACGGCACGCCACTGGTTCAGACGGGGTTGTTCTATGGCAAGGGTACTAATGACAGCATCTTTTATTTTAAGCAATCTTGCAAGCATGTCATAGACGGAATTCCACCTAGTCACAACGCTCTGTTTAAGTTTCAGGGGAGGTAATTCCATTTGAGTCTGCATAGCAGTCAGTCTGCTCTCAGCTGATGAGCTGTGTTTGAAATACTGCACTATTGCTTTAACCTGATCTAATTGATTTTTAATATTATTTAAACTATGTTGAACAACAAGGTTCACCGTATGAGCAAAACATGGAAAATGGCGCCAATTCGTTAGGTGAACGGCTGCGACAATATTTGCTGCATTGTCAGTTATGATTCCTGATATTTTATCTGAAATGCCCCAAGTAGCAACTTCACTTATCAAAAAATTCGATAAGTTTTCTGCAGTGTGTCGTTCGTCAAATTCAGTGCAGCCTAACAGAACCGATTTAAGCGTAGAATTCTGGTCAATGTAGTGAGCTGTCAGCGCAACATAACTCGAGTTACTTATCGATGTCCAGCCATCGGTGGTTAAGCATATCGCATCGGCATCTCTTTGCAACTGTAGTAGTACTTTATCTTTTATTTAGGTATTAACATAATATTATACATATTATTTAGGTATTTACATAAAGTTTAGGTATTAAACTGGAAGATATTGTTTTGCGAAAAGGTAATGTGTATGTGGGCAATAGCGTTTTAAAAATGTTTCTAAATTGCTCCTCTTCAACTATTGCAAACGAATGATAATCCTTGACTATAAATTTTAAAATTTGTTCATCAAGCTGCTTGGTTTTGCTAATTGGTAATTGTGGCGAAACGTCCCATATTATACTTAGGTGGGGTCAATGGACGAGTCGTCAAGCGTATGTATATAACTGTGAATAATTGTTTATGTACTTACATGAATCCTGAATGTCTGGCTGCTCATAGAGTATCATCGATCTGATCTGCTTCGCCTTTGTCAATCTGTTAGTTTGATCTTATACCTCCTAATTGGTCCGTGCTTTCTGTAACCCAAAGTAAGACCGGGCAGACATTGTCGATATGACAACGCCCGCCCGGCTAGCCCTATTCATACCACCGCTGCCAGTGTTATGGTGCTGGCAACGGAGGTACTACATTCATAAACCTATGTATCATCTCTCTAGTTCCCTGATGAAAACCCGCAAGTAGTCACCACCTTCGGTATTCTTGTCCGAAGGGAATATGTTAAACTGTTATACCCCCGCTGCCGGAACTCCATCGGCCATGGAGGTACGGTGTTTAACCTAACACGTTATACCCCGCGATACCGGAACTCCATCGGCCATGAAAGTACAACGTTCAGTCTAACACGTCATACCTCCCGTTACCGATACCTCGTCGGCCTTGAAGGTACGCGTCCAACCTAACATGATTTACGCACCTGCCAGTACAGGTGCCAGCTCATCGTGGGTCATGAGCGTATTTATGCGGCGCAAAGTCTCAAGCCAGGTCGGGCTTTTATGAGGCGCAAAGTCTTAAGCCAGGTCGGGCTTTTATGCGGCGCAAAGTCTCAAGCCAGGTCGGGCTTTTATGAGGCGCAAAGTCTTAAGCCAGGTCGGGCTTTTATGCGGCGCAAAGTCTCAAGCCAGGTCGGGCTTTTATGAGGCACAGAGTCTTAAGCCAGGTCGGGCTGTAACTCTCAGCGGATTCGCTGTTATTTCATGAGACCCGCGCCCCGTCCAGTAATCTTCCTATCTCAAATCAAACGCGTGGCCACGTGCTTGCTTCATAAAGGGTACACAAGTTTACCCTCAAGCAAACTACATATACATATATGATTATCTCGTAATTTATCATTAGACACGTAATACAGTTTATCCACAAGTAGTTATTAGTGAATAGTCAATAATTGGCGTAAATAACTATATCTCTAGCACTTACAAATGAGGTTAGCACGTGTTGCTAAGGTGGCAGCTATTGGCAGCGACGTCCTCTCGGCCCGGGGTGTGTTAGGAAAATATGGCCGCTATAATAAATTGCATTCACATCAAGACCATAGACTAGGTATACTTGTGTCCTTGACACAGTCACAGATTTAAATCTTTACGGCTCTAGACTCTAATCATTTTAACCTGTGTTGCTCACAAGTTAAAAAGGAAGTGTCACATTCGGCGATGAACATAGTTTTTGTCGGAGTACGAATGTTTTGATTAAATGCAGACATGACACAATCTCTTTTTCAAATATTTTTGTAGCTGCCTCAACCAGTCTACAAAGATTTTTTGTTGGGTACGATAAAGACTAACAGCCCACCATTCTCTTAATTTTACGTAATTGTAAATGGGATCGTCATCGGGTTCATCAATTCTCAAGCAATTCTTTTTCACAAAATTGACATCTATTTTGTAAATCAACTACATATAAACGCAAATAATGCGTCAATTATCGCGATTTTTTGAAAAGCATATTTTCCCGATAAAACTATCACTATTTTCATTGGAATTGAATAGAAAGACATAAAGAAAGTATATTTATTACATTTCAGTAATAATCTAGTCTAATACTGTACAAAAATAACTAAAATTTTGAAATCGAAAATGTATAAATATACGTACGTATTTAGGTTCTTTGTAGTGATGTGCGGCAAAATAGATGTCGATAATTTGATATTTAGTTATAGACCTGTTTTTACCTGCCCGTAATTTTATTGAATACTTATGAATAAATTAAAGCACTTTATTTAGTATTATGTTTTATTTACAAAATATAGTGTCTGTTTGTATATTTTTTTGCAGGCATTTTTTATTGAATGATTAAAAAATATTCATTAACGTATTTTGTTTTATTTAAAATATGTATAACTAAAAGAAAACATAAAATAAAACTACAATATAAAATAAAATTATATAAACAAAAGACATGTTGGGGTATTTCTGGTACTAAATTAAACGAGAGAACAACCTGATTTAGGATTTAATCTTTTTCACAATATATTGCGGCTAGCTACCGCACGAGCGAGTTGCCTTGTCCCAAACGACTGACTCCCCATGTCGCACGCGGGCGACCTAATACAAAAATGCTTACAATTAATTCTGTTTCTGAATTCAGTCCCTCACAATCGTCCCCCCCTTTTTGAATTTTATTGTTAATTACCAAAAAATTATTCAACTGAAATAAAACTTACAATAAAATTACCACTGGGCCTATAGGGCTCATTATTGATTGCTCCGTATAATGCACATGTGGTCAACCGTCATCACATAAACACGGGTTTCGCATTACGCTTATCTTGTGTGGGACTGAATTGTAACACTGCTGTTAACCGACTTACAAAAAATGATGTCATACAATCTTGTGTTAACACGAATTACATTTCGTTGCTCACCCTGTTTTTTATTTTTCGTCTATACGAAACCGATTATACTTAATACTATAATGCCCAGAATATATACTATTCAGAAACGCGCACTTGGTAATATCGCTAATACACTGTCGTCGCTGGCTGTTGCACTGTATTTGGTTGTGTAGGCTGAACTCTTATCACTGGGGGTGTTAGCCCGATACTAGCAGCTTCTTTGCGCAACCAACTTTTAACTTTCTTGCTGATCTGCGCACGTAGTCCGTAGCAAAATATGACACGTCGCTATCACGTCGGGGTCACCACTGTTGGGGTATTTCTGGTACTAAATTAAACGAGAGAACAACCTGATTTAGGATTTAATCTTTTTCACAATATATTGCGGCTAGCTATCGCACGAGCGAGTTGCCTTGTCCCAAACGACTGACTCCCCATGTCGCACGCAGGCGACCTAATACAAAAATGCTTACAATTAATTCTGTGAATTCAGTCCCCCACAGACACATCGTCTTTGTGTGATGGACACTTATTGTTATTTACATAATAACATAAAATAGTTATATCTTTCCTAAAATGAGTAGGTAGGTACAATGTATGATGATTCTACAGTTTTCTCTGAGAGTAACCATAAAATTAGTTAACAGTACAACTCTGTATGATCGACGTCAAAAGTCCATATAGAATATGCAAAGAAGTTGGCTTGACAGTTCTTCTTCTTCTTCTTCTTGTTGAGGCCATTTCCGTGCGACCTGTATCACTGCAACCGTCTCCGATCTTTTGTGATCAGCTCTATTTCAAATTTCCTCGCCAATACTTGTATCCGCCAGGAATAGCAGCGTTTTCTTGACTGGAATACGGGAAGCGTCCTTTAGGTCAATAATGTGTTGGCCCAGATGGATACTTGGTTTGTGCATTAGAGCAGGACATTGGCAGATGATATGCAGCGGAGTCTCAGTGGATTCCTGGCATAATCTGCAGATATCAGTGTCCCTGAGCTTAAGGTTGAACATGTGTCTGTTCAGACCGCAGTGACCTGTTAAAGTCCGCGCTATAATGCGTAAGTTATTCCTGCTGAGCGCTAGCGCCTCGGAGGCGGCCTTCTTGTTGAAGGTTTTAACCAGCGCCTTGGAGTGGTTTAGACCACTTAGGTTTCTCCAACGAGTGAGTGTGGCTTGACAGTTACCAAGTCACCTAGATAATATTTATCTTGGAGGTTGACATTGTTGACAATTTATGGCAATAATCTAAGTAGTATTGAATATATCGTCGCTGTAGTTGGAAAATTAAATAATTACACATTTTGGGAAATCGACTTTATTGCATTTCCAGAAAGTCCAATTAAAGCCGCATCTTTCTGTATTTCTAATTTTTCTTAGTTAGTTTTAATTAAAAAGATAATGATAAATGAATCTCGCAATGCGCCAAATGTGGAAAAATAAATATTGAAAAATTGATAAAAAAGTAGCGAATGAAAGTTAAATAACTTATCAAAAAATAAATAAGTTCTCTCACGCATCACTTCGAGAGCGAATAAAATGCATAAAGTTCGATATTTAGTTTTCCCTCGACACGTATATTCTTAACAGGGGCAATTCAGTTGGGAAAAATTAAACAAAGTCAGTTATTTAATTAATCATCCCATGATTGCTAAGATATACGTACTATAAAAATTTTATAAGCACATTTATTCAATTATCAAAAAAATAGCTCAAACTATTTATAATTTTAGTACAAATATTTTATTCAACATTATTAGAGCAAAATTTGGAGCGAAATCCATGAAATAACTTGCAATCCGGAAATGATTCTCAATAGCCAATTAATAATTGATAGTAAATTAAAAAGTTGAAATGATTGGACTGCTTAAGAATGGTTTATAGAACTGTACGTGAATTAGGCTAACTCTTAGAGGCATAGTAAATTTTGAGCATACCCTATCTACATTGAAATCAGTTCAATCGTACTATTTAGTTTTATAATTAAACCTTTCTGAGTTACTTAATTATAATATTTATAATTGATAGTTTTGATTTTAGTGAACGTTACATAAGCTTAGTTCGTTTGAACTGATCTGATTTAAAATGTAAAATTTAAATTTATAAAGGTAAAGCTAAAGGAAAGTTGATAGCTGTTATAATTTCAATAGATACTTAGTTTAAAACTTAATGGAAGTATGCACCTTTTTGATTTTGATGTCTAATAACTAAATAAATGCGAAAGTTTGTGAGAGTGGATGGATGAATGTTTGTTACACTTTCACGCAAAAACTACACGACGGATTTTGATAAAACTTCATGATGTAAAAGCTTATACATCAGAATAGAATATTTTATCCCGGAAAGTTAAAGAACTTCCGCGGGAATCAATCATCAGCTAGTCTTTAATCGCTGTGTTCTACGAACTGTTTAAATTTTTATTATTTTATGTATAGAGTCGTTATTATAACAAATACTAGCTTAACTTATATAATCCTAGTTCGATTAAACCATTCTTAGTTAATTCTATCTTTAAATACATAATTTTGATAATACTATACGTTACTCATAAATTATTAAGCTATTTGGTTTGAAAAGGCTGATCTCTATTGTTAAATTTAAATTTATAAAGGTAAAACTGAGGAAAAGTTGATAGTTATCATTTCAGTTGATACTTAGTTTTTGATAAGTATAGTTGTTATATTGTTAAAAGTGAAATTTTGATAATTTTATAAGTAGAGTTGATTAATAGATTGTTACGTGGTTTTATTTTTTTGTATTTAATTTTGTACGTCTGGTAGAAGAATCTAAGTGTTTCAGTAGTTTTGTTGATTACTTTTTACAGTTCTAATAAAAATAAATGTTTATGTTTTGGTTTCTCTTTAAAAAACTTCCTATTTTTAGTTATAATATTACCCATGAATAGGATAGTCATAGTAAAATAAGTAAATAATAGGTCATTTAATCATCTCACTAAAGAGGAAAAATTAAATAAAGGTACTTATATCGTCAATTTTTCGAACTTCAACGCAATATTGACGAAGAAGAACTAAATAACTAACATGCACAAATAAATAAGTGCATCAAATATTCAAAAGTCCGGCGAGGGAAAATTAAATAGGTGCTTTTAATTTTTTTTCTCACAAACAAATAAATAAAAATGTATGACAAGTAGATTTTGAAATAGATACAGCAACAATCTATAACATATAAAAACATGGACAGTTAAATTGTTTATGAAAAAAAGTTATCCCCATTTTTCACGCAAAAAAACAGTAAATCGCGTTTTACTCGTGATATTGGTTTTGTTAGTTATTTATTTTTCCAACTACAGCGGCGATATATATAATATTTCCATTGTTAAATTTAGGTAAATTTTTTGGACAGATTATGTTTGTGGATGAGTGATTCAGATTGCTTGCACACGGTTTTAGCACTAACGCTATGTATGCACATTTGACGTCGACCGTACACACACACACACTCACTCGATTCAAAATACAACAATCATACTACACCCATTAAAAATCCTACTAATCCATCGATCCTTCCAATCCATCGATTAAGAATAGACAACTGTCAGAAGGAAAAGCAAGGAAGCAAAGCGTCGCCTGTTACTAAATGTATGATGTATGCTAAACTGATGATGTATGATATTTTTTGAAGCAGTTCTCCACACACAGTGGCACATCGCAGTCTTCGCATTTAAAAGCCGTTTTCTGCGATTTTCGCCCTTCCCGAAGACAAACAACACACCTTCGCCGGCTTTGCCTATTATTTGCCTGGTCTATGTCTGTTTGTTCTAAGCGAACGGGCCAATGTGTGTGGTGAACTATATTGAGCAAATGCGCTGATCTACTGTGGGATGCTTCTGCTCGACCGCCTTTTGGAATGAGTGAATGATGATGAGAAAGAATAGCATGCACTAGTTCTAAACGGAATTTGAGATTGTCCTGTCGCGCTTGTAGGGAAGACTCCAACAGGACACGTGAATTATGAATGGAGCAATTAAGCAGACGCTTGAAAAGCTTGATTATACCACTTGGCACACCGCTTCCGCGCCAGCAGGTACGGCTCGAGCATTTGATCCTTGAGATCGACACCGCCCATGGCGCGATTGTAATCAAGGACTGACTGTGGCTTGAAAGGCTCCGGACGAGCTGGAGGACAAGATGATATATGGGGTAACCCAGTGGCTGACCCATGACAAGTCGATATCATATTGATCCTCTTTTTGTCCATCCATGACAAGACACAGACGTCCCCTGAGTGCCTCGCTGCTAGCTGGCCCTGCTGGAGCGGAGCATGTGTCAGCAGTTTGGGAAAGTCTACTCGAGACGCACGTACAGTACCGACGCAGTCAGTACCGTTACGTTTGAGTATGCGAGCCAGCAAGGGAGAGTTGAACCAGTTGTCCATAAACAATCGATAACCTTTATTAAGTAAGGGCCTTATCAACTTAAGAACTACTGCGGTACTTTTCGCGACTCCACCTTCGACTGCATCCTGCTTCCCTGTGTAAACTAGGAAAGACCAGAGGTATCCCGTAGCGCTCTCGCAAAGCTCGAAAGTCTTAATCCCAAACTTGGCAGCCTTCGACCGAATGTACTGTTTGAACTTTAGCCTACCTTTCCAAAGAGTTAAACTTTCATCTAAACAAATGTCTTTCGACGGCACGTAATTTGATTGAGCTATTAAGGTGATCAATAATGGGCTTCAAACGGTGCAATGGATCGGAGCTTGCAGCGTCACTGTTGGTTGGATTCGCAGGGTCAATAGGACTGGTATCCACAAAATGCAGAGCTCTGTTAAGACTGTTGTACCTTTTTAGCGTGGTGATACGGGAAAATATCTCCGTTTTCAACAATGAGTTAGTCGAAAAGAAAAATAACTACAAATTGTTGGCATTCGGATGATACCAGTCATCATCCAAAACGCAAAAAGGCACAACAACTCATGAACATTTGTTGGACGCCAGTCTGCTTGAAAGGTGGCCGACTGAATTCGGCTTGCATACCGGTTTGTTTCATTAACAATAACCTGTAAAATGTTATCGTCCCAATAGGAACGAAAAGCATCGTACGGATTGGTGTAAGATGAAACAGAGCCGGTACGCTCTGGCACAAACGTTTCTTCGACACTTCGAAAAGTCTCCATCGGGGACCATTCGAAGTGGAGATCCACACCTTCCAAGAGCGAATTACTCCTTCCATCAATGGCGTCCTCGAAAACGTCATCGTTCTCGCTCTCGCTGTTATGCCGTTCGTTCACGTTCACTGATTCGCTGGCTCTAACTCTTCGCCTTGCTTCCGTTCCCTCCAGTCTCTCCTGTCGCCTCCTCACTACATCCCTCACCATTTCACGCAGCTCACGAGGGACATCGTCATCTGTCATCCAGATTTCTTCCAGATGCTGGCCCGGCTGCCATCCCTGGTGACGACGACGTTGCCCCCCGTGACCTCGACCCCGCCCATGGTTACTCACACGCCCTCCTCGTCCACCCCGCATTCTACCTCTCACACTCCTTCCACGCCCCCTTTCAACACTTACAGCACTCTCACGCTCAACACTCAAACGCTCAGCACTCAAACGCTCAGCACTTTCAAATAGGGCGTGTGAGTCCGGGCCTAAAAAAACGCCGTCCTCATCGAAGATTCCGAGCACCACCCCATGTCTGAAACAAATGCACCGTTGTTAGTATGTATATTCTTCACTTCATGAATGAACTAGATAAAAAGTATTAAAACTTTGTAACGAAGCCAAGGGTCCAGGATAAGGCTGGTCGCGTGACTTCGTACAAATAGGTAGGGGGCCCTCACAAATCAAACGCGTTTCTTTTTCTGCCTCTCCTCTTTTTTTCTTTTTTTCGTTTGGTGTTTCTTCCACCTCGGCGGTGAATATCTGGTATTCTCCGGACGCCGTGTGTCCGTCGATGTCCAGGTATTCCCGCCCTTCCTGCGTTTCGCTCCTCGGTTGGGTTGGCGCCATTGCTACCTCCCGTCCCTGCGCGATTAGCATTATCTGGCTTGCCGTGCCCTCCACCTTTCTTCCTGGGTGGTATACGAATTTTATGTCTTCCTTTCCTATTTCCGTGACTCGAGTCCGCCCTTCTTGCGTCATGGTGTCGTTCTATACTCCGGCGCCGGCTCCGGTGTGGCATTCCTTGTTATCGGAGAATATGGTGGGATGCTCGGTGACGATGACGGTGAATCATGCTGCAAACAAAAAAACAATAAATTTTAATTGTTTTTTTTTTAATAATATTTTATATTTTTATATTTTCAAATAAAAACCAATCAGTACCTCTTCAACAGCATCCTGCATCTCCTCCTCATCCTCGGAGTCAAAAAGGAAATCTGCATCATCATGCTCATCTCCGCTACTATCGTCCCCATATAATATCGCCATAAAATCTTGGGGGGGGGGGGAGCCTTCGGCAGGGTTCCACGTCATCTACAATAAATAATCTAAAAATAAATAAAAGACAATATGAACTGCCAAAAGAAAACACCGTTTTACAAAAACATAAATATCATATTATGTACGACCTTCCCTGGTCAAGTCTGGTGGGAGGCTTCGGCTGTGGCTAGTTACCACCGACCGGCAAAGACGTGCCGCCAAGCTATTTAGCGTTCCGGTACGATGCCGTGTAGAAACCGAAGGGGTATGGGTTTAATATAACTGCCATGCCCCTAACAGGTTAGCCCGCTACCATCTTAGACTGCATCATCACTTACCATCAGGTGAGATCGCAGTCAAGGGCTAGCTTGTAGTGTATAAGAAAAAAAAAATTTTACCCAAATTATTTATAAGTTATAAATTATTTGTAAGTAAAATTATTTGTAAACAACTATAGTACGAAAAATCTAAATAATAATAGTTCAGGGCACGATGATAAAATAATGTCGATATCTGATAAATCGATACCCCGCACTATTGGGTATAGGCGTACAAAAAAGTTCGCGTTGCAAAGACACGAACTGTCATCCTATTGTGAACCCTAACCACATACCGATAAAGCTTATATTCCCGTTATTGGAATTTGAATTTCGCAAACGTCTTTTCTCGTGACTGTATAACGGAAAACATTCAACTTTTTTTGAGTAATTTATTCGTGTTCTTTTCAGTTATACAATTATTTGTACAAATAACTATTGCAAATATGTTTTTGCTGCCCATTTCAATCAAATTGAACACAGATTGTACGGAAATCACATGAAAATGGCAAAATTATCTTGCCGGTATTTGAGCTAGGTTAGGATAAAAATACAACGAAATTCACAAATCCAATTGAATAAATAGCTTTATCGCTTTTATAAGAACACACACTAAACTATTTATTGCGCAAAACACTGTACTTACCTTTTTTTTAGTCCTTTTTCTGCACCGCAAACAACACGTAACAACGAAAACCCGCGAAGTAATGACACAGATTCAATTGACGTTTTTATTTTTTTTTATTTTTGAACTTGACGGTTTTAGTGTTGCAGTGTATAGATTATTTATTATACTTCTCTATGATCCAAAGTTGTTCAAACAAAAATAAACTCTATCTATGAGAAAAATCAGTTTATAATCGTCTGGCCCGGCCCGGCCACAGGTGGCCGCTTGCATGCGAGCGCGTTTTCGTTTAAAAAAATACGCGGCCACAGGTGGCCGCTTGCCAGTGGAGAGGAATGCTTGAGGCTAAATATCCACTAACATAGACAATGGGCTGTAGCTTCATTTCAGCTAAATCAGTTTCTACTTATAACAACAAAATAGAATGCACCAACTTCCTGCAACAACCTTACTTCGCAACTACTGCACAAAGCTGGATGAACTGGCAAAAAATACTAGCCACCCCTTGCAAGGCAAAGTTTTGTCCCAAAATATTTCACGTTTAAGGCGTTCAGTAACTGGTGCCATCAAGTATAATAATTCTCAAAAGGATCTCAAAACAGACAGAAACAAAAGAAAAGTTTTTATTACTATCACTCGGAACCCCTTTTTCTGTAGTCAGTCTGCGGTTTGTTTCCCGATAAAATCAGTAGTTTTGTTCAGCATCACGATGTGTCCATGTTCATTTAGCTTCAAAAATGCACTTATGTTTGCAGAACAATCATAATTACAATGATTAAATTAATTTATCATTCTCTTTTTATTTACGTTATTAAAAAAGATTCAAGTTGGGATTCAAGAATCTGAAGGGACTTTTTTGAATCTCCCGCCATTTGCAGATATACAGACTAATTTATTTGACTACTTAGCTAAAATACGAAATACCGAAAAGGTGAACCAGTAAAAAAGTACAGGTCATAATAA
Organism: Erebia aethiops; assembly: GCA_923060345.2. Taxonomy (NCBI): domain Eukaryota; kingdom Metazoa; phylum Arthropoda; class Insecta; order Lepidoptera; family Nymphalidae; genus Erebia; species Erebia aethiops. The sequence goes on along the minus strand of OV281084.1, from coordinate 7,296,147 downwards.
AGATTGACTGGATTCGCAAGACATAAAAATGATTTTACAAGAAAAATACGCATCTTCATCATAGGTGACACGAAATATATTATGTGAAACCTTCAGGTGAGTGCATAATGTGTATATGTATGTATGTGTTATTATATAATAACTATAGATGAGCCAAACCGTAAATTTTATTAATTGACTTGCTTTCGGTTTATCTGCCTCTGTTCGAAGTTAACACTGGAAAAGTTAGCATAGGTATGTCAAAAAATATCTATCTACCTACACATATGCCTTTTTATTTGCCATTGTGCCTGTAATCAATCGATTTCATAAAGGATCCGATTGTAGGTCATATCACCCACTACTAAGGTACGTCGGTAACCAAGCTTTGCTCAGGATAGATAAATATATAATAAAAAATCTCAGAAATGAAACCTATCAAATCGATTTTTCGCCCTAAATCTATAGGGGATTATATAGAAAATAATAACGGCATACGAAAGGGGGTTAGGTTAAGGCGATAATAAAATAAAAAGTTTAGCATTATCTGTTCTGTAACACCGTTTAAAACAGACAAAAAAAACGTACGTTTTGTTACACGGCAAAAACGCACTGGTCACCAACAAAGTGAAGTTAGCCACAATTAATCCACAGAATCTTGCCATAATTGAAAAACACTTCGTTATTCATTACTTAAACCGCCACCCATTTATTCGACTCAACCTTAACTTATTCGAAATTAGGCTGGTAACTCAGGCGAAGTTATGGTTTACGACGGCATTAAAACCTTATTCGACTCAACCTCAACTTATTCAAAATTAGGCTGGTAGCTCAGGCGAAGTAATGGTTCACGACGGAATTAAAACAGCTATTCTTAACAATTTGCGTTATAGCAGGCCGAAATAGAATTGCGCCGATGACATGGCTGTTTTAAATGACAATTTTTTTTGTTATGTGCAGAAGAGCCATCTAACGATTTAGGTATTATTGAAACAACAAAATATATATTATATTATTAATTTAGAACCCCTATCAGCGATGCAACCGAAGCTATAGAGCAGGTATCTGCTGAGGCTCAAGCATGTGCTTATGTATGTGGCTTCATTTATAAAAAAATGAAACAAAATGGGTGCAATAATTGCAAAAAAATATTTTTAAATGAAGCCACATCACATGAAGAAATAATTCATTTATTTACTTCTTTTAAAGAATATGACACGATGCACAGTAGCTTAAAATATGTTAATGTTAATTTTGTGCATTATGTCGAAGTTTGTGCCTCAGCAGTAAACACAATTTTGAATAAGGTCACCCGGGGTGAAAGCAACTAAAAAATAAACATGTAACTTTATTCTTCCCCATCATCAGCTATTTAATGAGATGGGTTTATATAATAAGTCTACTCTGTTACACACCAACGAACAGTTGTAGTGTGGTAGAACGCACTGTTCAACTTTTGTGGTCAAAGTTACCCACATCGCCTTATACACTGTGTAACAAAAACCCTGTGGTCCCTTTGAGCTGCGTTATCAGTATCGATATTCAAACATAAAAAATCAACTTATTTGGTAAAACTCTTAAATTAAAATATTCAAATTAAATATTAAATCAATATTATTTGTAAAATGAAAATGATTGCTCACCCCTGAACTTCTACGAGGCGATGCGAGCCAGAGCGAGCGCGAGAGAGATAGCAAATAGTATCAAAGGTGCCGACCGTCGGCAGGCGGCAGCCGCTCGCGCTCTAGGGTCACTGTACTGAAGGTACTGAGGTCATGAACTCGTCACGTGTCACCCGCGAGTCACAAAGATCACTCAGCTGTGTGCTGAACACAACTTTTTAACGTCCAATTTGTTTACACTTTTGTTTAACACTGTTGCAACTTTTAAAATGTGATTCGTTCAATTATTATAAAAAGTATTAAGTACTTAGTTATGTAATCTAATCGTATCACTAATTTATGATGATGTCAACAGCTTTTCGATTACGGAGATGTTGCTCGATATGCCCGCCTTGTAGCTCTATGCATTTCTCACACCGTTTGGCGATATTTGCACGTACGCGTCGTAGTACCGATGAATCGGACTTTATTTCGCCAACGGATGTTGGGCACTGCCACTGTGGTAGTTACATGTTGAGCGTCGTGAAATAGCATAGTGCTCCTGGTAAAGTCTGCGCGCCTCTGCATAGTTGCAGGCACTTCTCCAGAGACACATAAACATTTAAAATATCCTTCATTCTTGTAAGACATTTTACGTAATTTCGCAACGTAATGCGCACGTCCGTTCGGTTGCGCGAGCGACTAACAACTAGGATAGGAAGCGAGCCGCGGGCGGCGCGGCGGCTTAGTAAAAGAGGTTGGCGGCGCGGCGGTATCCTTTGAGCTCGCTTTTGATCGAGCCGACTCAGATGTTACAAACATTTTTTTAATGTGTCTATTTTATAAGCTATCTTGACTATGAACAATAACAGCTGACCAGTACTTGATTTTTTTTAAATAAGATTTTCAGTTTTGGTACACCTATATGATTATGTATACGTACCTAAAAGGAACAACAGGGTTTTTGTTACATATTGTATAGTTCTATACTCATTCACATTCGATATAATCTGTAGATCTATTAGAACGAATCAATAGAAACTGGCAACCTCAGTAAGCACTGCCAACATGGAAATACCCGCGCATGCGCGACCAAACCCTATGGCTATCTCCTTCACACTCCCAATGCCCAAATATAGCTGTCTCAAGACTGCGGACGCGCGCCGGCGTCGGCAGTCGGTTTCGAAGTGCGAGTGAAGCAAAGAAAATATACTCTCTACCGAGAGAAGAAGCATAACTCTCTAGTAACAAAACTTAACCCTATATTTACATAAGTATACTACCAGCGCCACTACGGTGTCGCAATGAAAACTAAATATATATATTTTTTTTTCTTACCATAAAGTTCCATTAAAAAATAATGGCAACTTTATTGTCTATTACCATCTAGCCTATGGGCTAATAAGTAATATTATTCTAGCTTAAACTTCTAATTAAAATTAATTTCTACGTCTAATTTGCAGTCCAATAACTGTCCTTAGTGTTCACTACGTTTTTGTGACCTACTTAAGTAGCACAAACACTAATTCACTACACAGCACTTATGCACTTTTTACACTAGTTCGAATGGTTTCATTCTTTTAAGTCTCCTTTTGATGTCCGTGTTATCTAAAAGCTTTACAGCCTCCAGATTCACATGATGACGAAGTCGATTTTGGTGAGCTTTGCGTATTTTTGTATGATTCTGGTTACGAACTCCATCTTTAGGTCCCTGTGGAGATCGTGATTTCTTACGTACCAGGGTGCATTGGCTATTTCCCTGAGTACTTTATTCCTGAATCTCTGTATCACTTGGATATTGCTCGGTTTGGTACACCCCCAGAGTTGCATACCATACGTCCATACAGGCATCAGAACTTGCTTGTAAAGCAATAGTTCATTATGTATGGAAAGTGTGGAATGCCGTCCAAGCAGCCAATACATTTTTTTGTGGCGTAATTCTAATTCCTCGCGTTTCTTTTTAACGTGAGCTTTCCATCTAAGCTTTGTGTCTAGCGTCATACCCAAGTACTTCGCTGTATTTACGTAAGGAATAAGTTTCCCATTTAGGTAAATCGGATGATTATAACCTAAATGAGGTTTACATATGTCCAAAAAACTAAAAGTAAGTTTCTTTCCGTTTCTAAACTGCTTTTTAAGTAATTATTTATAATTGTTGCTGATGTCTCCACACAGTGCACTACATTCTTGTTCACATAATTCAGAGAATTGTGAACAGAGTCATATTCTCTAAAACTTGTGAACATGTGTATGGTTTCTGGACCGTCAGTTAAAAATGCTTTTCTACAATCTGGACAGTCCTTATAGATGGATTTTTTAAAAATGAAACCACACACATACCCACAAGCTTGCCCTTCAGGCGTCGCCTGCTCTATTGCTTCAGCTGCATCAGATATATCTGTTTGTAGCTGTTCTGCTTCAAAATCAACTTGATCCAGAGGAGCATTATTTGCAATGTCAGCCGTCAAAAAATAATAATAATAAATAATAAATTATTACATAAAATGGCGCTATCATTTTGGCAATTTTTTTTTTGTCCTGAATGTCTTAAATTAGTGATAATTGCTGTTTTAATACCCGCTACGAACTGTGCAATGGTTGGGTTTGTGTTCGATCCACAACTATATCTGATACAGCCAAAACAATTTTCCAACGGATCTTGGTTCAGGCGTGTGAAAAGTCTGTGAATGTTCATGCCTTGTAAATTTTTCCACAATTTTTCTATTGCATTCAGTGTGTGTATCCACCCATCTTGAGAAGGAGGCTTAGATTTACTTCCCAAATATTGCATCATAAATATAAACTTTCTCATTTGTGCAAAGAGTTCTAAATGAGGGCTATAGTCTTTGGAAATGTTAGTGGAATATTTCTTTCCTCTACGAAGGTCCACAGTATCAGCATTGACTGCGTCAAATAAATTATCAAATTTTTCAGCAAACATTGCAGTTACGTGAGCTTCTGCTGGGAGTTCCTCTGTAAAGAACATGAAACAGCATGAAAAATAAATATAAATTATATAAATATATAAAAAAACAAGTGCGAGTCGGACTCGCGCACGAAGGGTTCCGTACCATCATACTAATATTATAAATGCGAAAGTGTGTTTGTTTGTTGGTTTATTGGTTTTTTAACGGAGAAACTGATCGACGTGATTTTTTGCACGGGTATAGTTGAGGACCTGGAGAGTGACATAGGCTACTTTTTATCCCGGAAAATTGAGTTACCGTGGGAATTAAAAAAAACTTATTCCACGCGGACGAAGTCGCGGGCATCAGCTAGTTATCTATAAAAACGGCAAAAAAATCATGTCGGTTGTATGGTAGCCCCCTTAAATATTAATTTTATTTTAATTTAATTAATTATTTTTAAAGTGAATAATATAACTCAATATTCTGTTAATATTTCAAGCATCTACCTGATGCCGCTATCAATATCGAGCAAAAAAATCACGTTTTTGTATGGGAGCCCCCTTAAATATTTATTTTATTCTGTATTTTAAGAAATACATCATTTGTGAAAATTTCAAGTGTCTAACTATCATGGATCAAGAGATACAGCCTGGTGACAGACGGACGGACAGCGGAGTCTTAGTAATAGGGTCTCGTTTTACCCTTTTATTTATTTATTTATTTATTTAAAAACAAGTATACATTTTTAAACATAACAATTTATAATTTAGTTACGGTGTAACAAAAACCCTGATCGGGTTTATCCGTACACCGGTATTCCTCGTGTTCGCTCGTTTCATCGTTCTACATTTTCATCTACTAATTACTACTACATAATTAATTATTTACTACTTTACTACTTATAATTATTTATTTAGGTACTATTTACTATTTATAAATAATATATGACATTATATATATGTGCACATCACTCAATAATATTTAGATAATAAAATATGGTTGTGAGATGTATAAAAACGTTAAAATGAGTGTAGGTTACAATATAATATTTTACCCAGCGTAATGAAACACTTAACTGCAACGACAGAAAAAAATATAGCATAGAAAATATAATACCGAGCAGCTTGTGAAGTAGTGACTGGCCAAACCAGTTTCAAGAGATATAAATACAGGTTGTTCCAATTTTATATTGTTTCAGTTTTGTAAGAAATAGGTCTTGAGTTTTTCCTTTATATTTTTTAAGTTTAAGTTTTTCCTTTGTTTTACACTTTCATCTGTTCTTTTATATTTGGATGCAAGTGTGAGTCTGTTAGTGCTGGAGCGTAAACAAAATTTGGGTTGTTTTTATCTAATTTATAAAATTCTGTAAAGTGACTCCACTTCACTGTGCCTGAAACAAAATTAAATTGAATCAGAAGAGTATCAAGGTTACAATTAAATCGAGACTAATAGTATAAATTAATAAATATATTAAATTGCATAATGCAAAAGTGGTAGTGAAAGGTTTGTAAGTACAAACAAACAGACACAATTCTGCAAAAGCACTTCAAAAAATGATAATCTATGGAACAGGGATGAATATCCTCGGGCCTGGGGTCACATGATCTAAGTTGTCCTGGCTGAAATTAGCATTAAGTCGATGTGTGGATAAGATAGACCATAAGAAAAAGAGGTCAAGGGGTAAATTTCAGTCAGTGTAAACATTGATCATGTGAACCAATTTTCCTAATGTTTATCTGTATCTATTTATCCCAAAAATATGAGGAGAAAGAATAAGAAATAACAAGCCCATGTTCCCATGGGAAGTTTAAAGCTTAATATGGAGAAAGAAGAAAAGGGTTTGAATATTTTGACCAGGATTCCGATCAAAGTTATAGTCAAAACAGTACGATACAAAAATATTCAAACCCCTTTGCACAAAATTGCAAAGTTACAAAGTTAGTGTGTGGATTTGTTTAATATTTTTTTTTACCTTTTACAGTGCTATCATTACAATGTATATCTGTGATGCATTCAATATTATGCTTCATGAGTAGATTTCGTGTACACTTAAGAAGATGTGGAGGATCTAAAATAGAAATAATTTCATGTCCACAGTGTACAAAAAATGGTTCCCTGGTGGTTGCACTTAATATTTTAAAAGTTTTTATATTGACTGTTGATAAGTCACACACAGTAGCAACCGCATTCATATTAGATTTGAAGCATTCTTCCAGCATCTGAAAAGAATAAAAATACACTATACATTGAGTGCAAAAGTCACAGCCAATGTTCTTTACAGTATCTTCCTCTGTGTCGCTTATTAAAATGTCTTCGCACAAAGCGCATTTAACTTTTATCTTTTCGTTTTCTTTATTCGGTTTCATTGGTTTCAATGCATTTCGCCGTGAAGCTTTTCTTTGTGTCAAACGATTTCTTTCTCGTCTTTTCATTTTCAGGTTTTCTTGTCTTTTTTTACTCAAATCTATCTTCTCTTTTTTTATCTTTTCTTTATCTTCGAAAAATTTTCGCCAGGCCACAGAAGAAATTGCAGATGGAGTGCGTACACTTGTCATTTTCGATTTGCTGGGAGGATTTGGTATGTATAAATGCTTTTTGAAAGCCTCTCTATATTCCCTTACTTCTATAGACTTCCCGCTAGTTTCTCGGGGTCTAGGCGTACTGGTATGTAGCACTGAAGTCAGTTTACTTTGCGGTGAACATTGGGTCTTTGAAAAATTTTGGCTTTGTTCTTCCTCCGTTTCGGTGTCTGGATTACGTGGATGAGTGAGTGGGCTAGATGACATTTCTGTGATATATTTCTTATACCTGCTATAGGCTTCGGGATTATACTTCTCAACAGGTATGACATGTGAATCAAACGGAAAGATTCCAGACTTTTTAAAACCACTTTTTATAATGGCTGGGTTCAAATCTTTCCATGTTTTGGCAAGCGTTTGAGCGAATCTTTTTTTTGGCATTTTCGTGCCAATATTGCGACGTTGCCAGTCAACAAGTTTGGCATCCCAATTGCTTTTAAAAGATTTAAACACCGCTATGTCGAGAGGTTGAAGCAAGTGGGATGTATGGGGAGGCAGCTTCAGAATAGTGATGTTATTTTGAATAGCTAACTCAATAATCCTAACATCAACATGCGTGGAATGTCCATCATATATTATGAGAACGGGACGTTCTTCGCCGATACTTGGTATGAGTACTTTCTTCAAGTAATTATGAAATATTTCTGTTTCCATCCACCCTTTGGAACTTGCCGCATATGATATAGTGAAACCATAATCATCGTCTTCAGCCATCCATTCATCCCATATATATTTACCTTTGTATATTATTAAGGGTGGTAACTTATTGCCAGAGGCACTAGCACCAGTCAGAACAGTTATGTTTTCCTTTCCAGTACCACAAGTGGTCCTAGCACAGGGTTTATTAATCGCTCCAACCACATTTGTTTTAGATGGATCTAGAGAGATTGATGTCTCGTCTAGATTCCAAATTAAATGGGGTTTTTCAAAAATATCTAGATCGCTTTAAGTGTTTTTTAACAGATCGAAATATTCGTATATGACAAATGGATCCGTCATTTTCTTGCGGACATACTCAACTGACTGAGCCTTTTTAATTGACAATCGATGCCGTTGCCGAAAATTGACGAACCAGTCTGGACCTGGGATATTATTTTTGAATGGCGTCTGGATATTGTTTAGCTTTACATATTCCCCAACGAGTTCTAATATTTCTTTTCGTGACAACCCAAAACCCCATTTTTCTAAAATTTTTATTGCATTTGCCAGACGTGTTTCTTCGTCTATTGATATCGCTGGTGGTCTACCTGCAGTTATAAAATAAAACGAAAATAAATAGCCATTCTCTAATACCAATGAAACAATATTACCTTCAATATTATTTTAAATGTCATTACCTATTTTTTAATTTAAGAAGTAATGCGGGCGGAGAGATTTGAAAATTAGGTATTTGAAGAAACTATCGCTATTGTTCTGCATTTGTTCTTATCGTACATTCGTGCGATAAGAACAATTGCAGATCTGACCGAATAACCTAAGCAAAAAGTCATAATTCGAGGTTTGGCTCTCTGCTATTTCCTCCTCCAATATTGGACCAATTTAAAAGATATTTCATAAACTGAATAAGAAGGATGTATTTTTGTGTCCCTATGTTTTTCTTTTTTCAAATAGTCAAATTTATACACTAGGCATCTGTTGACCGCGGTTTAAATAAGCAATTTTGAGCATTTTGTAAGGGCTATAGTGCTTATAAAGATAATGTACCATTATAAGGAAAACATAGGAATATAGAAGTTGATATTTATGTAATTGTACAAAATAATTATCATATCATTAATCATTTCTTTATGGTCATAAACCAGAAAAAACACATGCATAAGAGCAAATACTACCCGCATTTCCTCTTAACGTCTATATTTATCTTATAAGTAACTAGCTGTATAAAAGGATATTGGAAAAACCCGTCCCCACCCTTATACCATTTTTTCTTATATTCAAATGAAAGAGCATAAAAAATGTAACGCAGTAAATCTGTGAAGAATTGGGGGAAAAATCTTTCATTTAGTAATTTTTTATCCAGACTAACATCTATATTTTCACACATGACCCATGATGCTACACCACTGGGGACGGGGACCATACAAATATTCCATTGTTCTAATTGTTTTTATGTTAGTGTTGTGTGTTGTTTTTACCTGCGGTTTCCTTCTTTTTTTCTTTCATTCTATCGAAAAGAGTCGTTATAGGTATATTATATTTTTTTAATGCTCTATAAATTGTGTGCTCTCCATTTTTAATACATGCAATGGCTTGAACCAAATCTTTTCGTTCGTAAGCCTTTTTCTTTTTTCGAATATAAGTACGAGGCATAATTCTGAAAAAAAGTACAATCAATACTTATATCTGTTAACAAATCAAAGCGGCTAACCCGTACGAGGGTCTAAATTCCATTTTAGGGTGAACCTATGCTTTGATTAGTAAAATAATTATTCATAATAATGTTCTAAATTCAAATAAAAATCAAAATTTACTTAATTACAATTAATACAATAATTAAAAAATACTACAATATGTTGCATCAATCAATTTAGTAAGATAAAGCACTTATATTATTATGAGCAGTCCACTACAATATTTATTTTGCCAATAAATTAATATATTCACAGTTTGACAACCACTGACAATTACTGTAAACCAAGTAGCTGCATCGGAATGAGATAGAGCTACGATATTATGAATCATTTCATAATTTAGTAGTTAGTTAGTTAGTTAGACTTAATTACATCCTTATTCCTATGGTCTTATGGTTAACTATGTCTAATCGAGCGCCGGAGGAGGCAGTGGCTATCACGGTAGCAAGAAGAATGCAAGTGAGTATGGTAATTCGCATATTTTGTAATTCACCTGTCGCTACCGGTTCTTTTTATATTTTGTTCTTTCATATTTCGAAAGGCTTGGCTCAGAATATGCGCGAGGCATATCTTGCCAGGGCCTTTCGGGTAGAACGGACGTGTCCACAGCGAGCTCGGCCTGCATGGCGTCCGCGTTTTTGTTTCCCGGTCGCCTTCTTGAACGTTGTCGAATTCACCGCAGCTTTCGGCACCGACAGGGTATTTGCGGATCCAGGCTGCACTAGCGGGGCTACGACGGGGGACTCCTGTAAGACATGCATACTCTTTAGATGGGGACTTTATAGGGTCATACTGTTATAAATATAATATGTAATAATTATATATTCAAAAACCTCCTGTCACATTTTATTCCAACATGCTTTTTTTGCTGAAAATGGTTCCTTAAAAGGAGATGGCTTTTACCCAGAATACTCTGGGTAAAAGCCACGTAAGTTAATACATTCCTTCCTCTTCAAATGAAACCTTGTGAAAGACGTTCATTGCATAAACAACATTAGTCAGTGACTTAAGAGGTTTTTGCATGCACTACTAGATGGCGGGAGTAGTTTTATGACTAAGTTTGACGTTTTAAAGCTTTGTTCTGATTGGTTCAACAATATTCAAATCTTCAATTTGACACAATCGTCATTAGCGTCATATTTGTGTCCGAAAAGTAATATTTTAGCTTTAAAAATGTCTTCAAGTGAAACAGAGAGTGATGGTGAGCCGAAAAAGAAGAGAACGTGTAATCCCTCAATATGTATAAAAAATTCTTAAGTTTAAGGACAGGCATATACTAATTATCGAGGAAAACAAATAGCTCCGAGATTTACTTATTACTTACTTTATTTATTCAGTTTACGTTTTTTATCGGGGCCTAAAATAATATAAACCTAATATATAGCTTATTTATTGCAGACTAGCTGATGAGTTCGTCAGCGTGGTTTAAGTTTTTTTGAATTCCCGCGGGAACTCCTTTATTTTCCGGGATAAAAAGTAGCCTACGTCACTCTCCAGATCTTCAACTATGCCCATGCAAAAATCACGTCGATCCGTTACTCTGTTGGAGCGTGATTGAAGGACAAACCAACAAACAAACGCACGTTCGTTTTTATAATATTAGTATGATATCGCGGGCTTCAAACCAGAGGGGCGTATAAGCATCCGCAGTTAACGCGATAGTGCGTGCGCGCTAACTAGAGTTCGTTTCAACGAATAGTACCTAACCTCCTCTACCTCCTCCTACCTCTTGATTTAACTGAGGACCAGCTAAATGAACTTGAGCGAATTCAAAATGTATCTATTAGGTTCATATTTGGTTTGCGCAAATATGACCATGTCTCTGAATTTCGTTCAAAGCTCAAGTGATCACCCAGTCGCTTTCACCAGAATCTACATATTGTTTCCCTTCTGTACTGTGTATTGTTCAATCCTATGACTCCAAGTTATTTAAAGGAAAACTTTAAATATCTTGGTCATGACAGACCAGAAAGAGTTCTTCGGTCGGTATAAGGTGTATTTGAATAAAATTAAAACAATTGCATAAAATGTGATGTTCAGTTGTTTTCTTAATTTGAAAATATTTCTTTTTACCTTAATTACTCGCATGGGGTCAAAGCAATTTCGAATTAAAAAATGAAGCACTTGGCGCGGCCCGATTCTCCCCGCGCCCTCGCTAGCTTCATAACGCACGTCTAAGTTTGTATTTTAGTAGTGACCAAGTCACGGGAGTGGAAGGACACGTCGCTGTGCTCTTGAGCGGTGACCCCGTGCGAGTAGTTACGTTACTCTTTTGGAAGAGGTAAGTTTTTTATTTTATGTATTTTTTTTTGTGTATTATGAAATAAATTTGTATCATTGTATGTTTAGTGAATAAATATTTTTTTATAAATAAGTTTTATACCATGAAATTATCCAAAAATTCCATTTTACTAAGAGTTTTGTCTTTTTTTTCAGAGTTAGACATGGATAGGAGAGAAAAACAAATTGCACAGTGGTTGGAGGAGGCTTCTGATGAAGAAGAAGTTGGAGGGTCTGATTCTCAGCCAGAATTAGACGTGATAACTCAGAGTGACCACGACAGTAGTAGTGAAATCGATGAAACCTCCTCACAATCAAGTGACTCGTCAGAAGAGGAAGACATTTCTGCAGGGCAGTATAACAATTACTATTTTACCAGACATAATGGCAAAAATGGTCCTAAGCAAAAATGGTCTAAGTCCCCACCATCAAGTGCCGTAAGAACACGAGGCCATAATATAATTTTACACTTACCAGGTGTCAAGTCAGCAGCAAAATCAGCAAAAACTGCTTTGGAATGTTTTAGTTTATTCTTTTCTGATGACATTTTCAATTTGCTTGTAACATGTACTAATAAATACATCGGGGAGGTCAGAAACAAGTTTCATAGGGAACGTGACGCAAAGGATACAGACGTTGAGGAAATAAAAGCATTGCTCGGTTTGCTGATTATGTCTGGAGTGTTGAGAGCCTCAGATCTCAATTTCGTAGATCTCTGGGCAACTGATGGTACCGGTGTAGAGATGTTTCGTCTCACAATGAATTATCAACGTTTTCTATTTTTACTGAGATGCCTTAGATTTGACGATAGAACGACCCGAGCTGAACGTTTGCAAATTGATAACTTGGCAGCTATACGTGAGATCTGCGATATGTTACAAGCAAAATTTCGAGAAGCCTATACGCCGGGTGAAAATCTGACGATAGACGAGCAGTTGATTGGGTTCCGTGGCCGTTTCAAAGGCAAAGTTTACATGCCAAGCAAACCAAATAAATACGGCATAAAAAACCAAGCAATGGTAGACTCTAAAACATTTTATATGCTATCTTTTGAGGTCTATTCTGGCAAACAGCCTACGGGTCCTTACCAAGTCTCAAACAGCCCTAATGACATAGTAAAGCGTCTTGTAGAGCCGATACAAGGAACTAACCGTAATGTTACCACGGACAACTGGTATACAAGCATAAAACTCGCAAATGAGTTATTAGACCCACCATACAAACTTACCATAGTTGGAACACTAAAAAAAAATCCCGATATACCTAAAGATTTTTTGCCAAACAAATTTAGAACTCAATTCAGCTCTCTTTTCGGTTTTCAAAAGACAATGACCATGGTTTCTTATGTTCCAAAACCAAATAAAGCTGTTGTTTTGTTATCTTCCATGCATCATGCAGCTCATATCGACCCAGCCTCAACTGACAAGCAGAAACCTGAAATAATAACATATTACAACAGCACTAAAGGAGGAGTGGACACCAATGATCACTTGTGTGGTACATTCAATGTAGGGAGGCGAACCAAACGATGGCCGTTAGCCATTTTCTTCCATCTGATAAATGTTTCAGGTATAAATGCACTCATTGTACATCGAGCAAATACCGACAAATCACGTACTCACGTGAGGCGTAATTTCTTGCGGCAATTGTCTATTGAACTTATTCGTAATCACCAGAAACGACGACTTGAAGTCAGAGCAACTCCTAAGGAGGTAAAAAACGCCTGATGGAAGTGCATGAGTTGGAAAATCGCGTCCCATCAACCAATGCAAAACGTGGACGTTGCAATAGTTGCCCGCGGAAATGCGATCGCAAAGTACCAACAAAGTGCAAAAAATGCACAAGATTTGTGTGCAGTGATCACTCTGATATATACTGTCAACAATGTAACAAGAGTGATTCGGAGAGTTCCTAAAAATACGAGTATTAACCATGATCTCAGTATACCAAAGTAGAAATTGTTAATTATGGATAATTATTTTAGTTTAACTTGTTTTTGTGTAATTAGTTAGTAATCCATGTTATTACTTATAGATATTATAGAATAAACAAAGCACTTTCATAATAAAATAGTTTCATTTACATATATTTCAATATATATTAAAAACTACTCATACTATTTGGGGTCATCTGTGACCCCATGCGAGCAGTTATGTAATGTTCTTTGTGCGAGTAATTAAGGGTTAAATTAAATAACGTATAAACCAGCCAGCAACCTTATATGATACTGATATCAAACCTTTTTTTTATGGTCCGCTAAATATGCCGGCGAGTTTATGTTATAATTTTATGATATTTGTTAGTTTATGTATCTATTAGTATTTAAGTTTAATTTTATGCACCACCTCCTACTGTCCACTTGCTCATTGTCTCCGTATCGATAAGGTTAGCGATAAGACCGCGTTATTGTACCTACGTTATAAGTTTTCATTTTTATAATCTGTTTCTTTTGTGTTTTTGTGGTGTACAATAAAGTATATACATACATACATACATACCTATGGCGTTATGTTGGCTTCCCTGTCTGTTAAAGTCATTGGCACCATATTGTCACGAGAAGACGCTCCCGCAGATTTTGTTTATTTTTATTTGATTTTTGACTGAAATCATGCCCAAAACTTTGAAAAGTTTTGAAAGAATGATGGTGTTGAAATTTTGTGAACGTGAAAAACGTAATAATGCCCCATTAATTCCTATAAGATGTGTTCAGGCTCGTGTCGCCGCCATTACAGGTTAGTCAAATAGGGTTACCAGTAGCAGATAATAATTTCCACACTTAAACCGCCATTTTTTTAAAAACGGTAGTTATTTATAAGACCTAAGCAAGCATGTGTTTTTAAGCAGACTTTTATTGGTTTATGTATGACTTTAGACAAATAAACCGAAATTGTTTTTTAGGTGTATCGGAAAAAACCGTGTCTAAAATCACCAAAGAAGGTGAAGTCGCAGCCAGCACGTCGACTATTATTTCGACACCACGCAAAAGCGGTCCCCGGCCTAACAGAATCGAACTGGATGACTTCGAACGATGTGCTATAAGGCATTAAATACATGAATTTTATTCCCTAAAAAGGAATTGCCTACTCTAACAAAGTTATTGCATGAAATGCGAAGCGAGATAGATTTCCAAGGAAGTCGTACCACTTTGTGGAGAATAATGAAAGATATGGGGTTTATTTAAAAAATGTAGATCCAAAAGGAAAGTCGAAAGTCCTAATGGAGAGATACGATATTGTCGCTTGGCGTTATCGATACCTAGAAGAATTGCGAAATAATCGTCTCGGAAACCAGCGCCCAATTGTATATTTGGACGAGACATATATACACGCAACATATTGCGCCGGATAATGTTGGCAAAGCGAACAAGAAGGTGTATTATCATCAGACTCCAAAAGGCCACGTTGGATTATCGTCCACGCGGGTGGTGCTATGGGTTTCATACCCAATGCTCAACTGATCTTCAGATCTCAGTCACAAGCGGCCGATTATCACGACGATATGAATAAAACGAATTTCAATAAGTGGCTTAGTGAAAAGCTTATACCGAATCTGCCTCCCCAATCAATTGTGGTGAAGGATAACGCCTCCTACCACACAGTACAGCTTAACAAAGCACCAACAATGTCAAGCAGAAAGGCAGAAATGCAAAACTGGATAACATGCAATGGTCTTTCTTACTCGCCAACTATGGTAAAAGCACAAAAGGAGCACAAACAGCCGCCTGTTTATGAAGCCGATATAATGTTGGAAGCGCATGGGCATAAAGTGGTAAGGCTTCCACCTTACCACTGCGATTTAAACCCCATAGAGCCGATATGGAGTGTCTTAAAAAGACGAATTGCTGAAAAAAACATAGGTCAAGAAGCAAATAAAATCGTCCAAATCACAGAAGAAGCCTTTGCAACGATCACCGAAGAAGAATGGAGAACAGAATGTGAGCAAAAAAGTGGAAGAAAAATATTACGCCGATGGCCCAGTTATCGATAGCGAGATGGACAGGTTTATAATTGAAGTGGGAGACGATAGACTTCTGATGACGAGGATGATATGGAAGATGAAGATGACGACGATCTCTCGGGTATAAGTCCGTTGGATGAGCATTTTTTGTGTAATCATAATTATAATAAAAATTATTAAACAATTTATGCTTTTTATTACTATCCTGATTTTTAAAATGATAATCGAATAATTTATACTGAAACAACTTTTACGGATTTTATCGCGGTAGTAAAGTAGCGGCGCAAAAGTTGTTTCATTATAATGAGTCAAATTCGTGTAAACATTAGAAAACAATCGAATAATTTGTAAATACTCGTATATAAGAATCTTAACTAAAAACATACTTTAAATCTCCCTTAGGCAGTTGTCCCACCAACGACGAGAAAACGACTAACTATCGGCTATTTTCTCGCTCAAGAAACTTACAATAGATATACTTTCCGTGTGAACAAAAGAGATGCATATACAAACAGTTGATCGCTGACTGTTCACACTGCCGGCGAGCACTCGCTTCACTAGTTTGTCGCTGAGCGACAAGAGCTATGAAAGATAACACTCGCTCGGCGATACTCGCCAAGCGATTAGAACTCACGCCGAGAGAGCAACCAGTGGTCATTTCTCTACAGTGCGTATCTGAAAGTACACGTTTTTTTTTTATTTAATATGAATATCGAAAAATCATTTGAATTATCATTGTTATCTAGTTCAGACGACGATGATGATGAATTCTATGATAGGATTTGTGTAGTGGCTGCGGCAATTCTGAATAAACGTAAGGAAAAAATGAAGAAAAAAAGAAGAATATGGATGGAAAATATTAATTATTTCAGAAAAGAATGCAGTGAATTCAAACTATTCTATGAATTAACAAATCATGGCTTTCGCACATATTTTAGAATGACAAGAGACGAGTTTGAATATTTGCATAGTTTAATAGAAGATGACATTAAAAAAGAAAATACAAATTATAGAGAAGCTATTGGTACAAGAGAGCGTCTTGTCATTACATTAAGGTAAGGCTCCACCGCTTGGAGTGATTTCAGCGGCAGACATTGAATCTTGGATCTCTTCGTTTTGGCTACGAGTAGTATGTTCTCCAATTCCAATTTGCTGCACACCAGAACCGCTGGGTTTAGGTGAGGCAGAACCGTGTCCAGAAGAAAAATTTGTCTGACTCGTAGAAGGGCGAGAGTTGTAAGAATAATCGTTTGAGTAGTAACCGGTATATGAATAGTTTGTATTAGCAATATTGTCTTCAGCATCCATTACCAATTGAAACAGTTTTCTTTTTATTGTTCTTTGATAATACTCCGGCATCTGCTTTGTACTATGATACATTGCATCAAAAAAAGCTTTTAAAGGATCACTTGATGTTAGTACTTCTTTACGTAACTCATCCCTCTGCGCAGTTCGTTTTGCTCGATTATCATCCATATCTTTTAAAAAATTTAACAAATCTTCGTCATTATGAATTATTTCATCCGTCTTCCTTTTTTTTGGAGCTGTTATCGTATCTGCTGAATCTCTACTAACATCTGTATTAGATGTTTCCTCGAAACTTGTCGAAATATCAGGATGTGGTGTAACATTTGTATCTCGTTCCGCATTTGTCATATATGGAAGCAAAAATTCCATGTGACTCATGTACTTCCAGGGTTTTATTTGTTTTTGTGACTGTCCACTTGTTGTCTTCTTGATTTTTTTTAATTTTTCACGGTGCGTGTCTCGCAAATTTTTCCATTTTAACTTTGCCTGTGTAACTGTAAATAAAACAAATGTTATTAACTAATATTATTTGATATTTTTATTTATTTTCAGATATCTTATAACCGGAACTACATATACAGCATTGTCAAAAAGCTTTAGAATAGGCCGTTCTACGCTCTCTGAAATAATACCAGTAGTATGTGAATCTTTATGGATCAAGTTGCAGCCAAAAGTAATGAAGATCCCTACTGAAGCAAAGTTATAGCAAAAGACTTTTATGATTTGTGGAATTTCAATAATTGCCTTGGTGCAATTGATGGCAAGCACGTGGTAATTTTTTCGCCCCGTAAATCGGGATCACAGTACTTTAACTACAAGAAACATTTTCGATTGTACTGTTAGCAATTGCTGATGCTCATGGAAGATTTATAATGATCGATGTTGGATCAATGGGCAGATACAGTGACAGCGGAATATTCACAGATAGTAATTTCTACAATGTGTTGCAAAACAATGGATTGAGATTACCCGCAGATGAACCCCTATATGAAGGAGGTTTGCCTCAGCCTTATGTTTTTATTGGTGACTGTGCATTTCCGTTGATGACACATTTATTAAAACCATATCCTGATCATGAAAAGTTGGATAAAGACCAGTTAATATTTAATTATAGACTGAGCAGAGCACGCCGAATGGTAGAAAGTGCGTTTGGTATGTTGGTGCACAAATGGCGTATCTTTTTTAGGCCATTAGATGTTAAAATAAGTACCGCCAAAAAAATTGTAAAGGCTGCGTGCGTTCTACATAACTATGTATTACAGAATGAAATCGAAAAGGCGCCTTCACAGTCAGTTTTTTCTGATAATATGTCAAGAAATTACTCCGAGGTATCTGAACAAAACTCAGCAGATTTTGAAGACGGCTTTTTTGTGAGAGAATATTTCATGGAATATTTTAATTCCATTGGAACAGTTTCGTGGCAAAATAACCGTGTGCAAAATGTATTAGATTCTGATAGGATAACACATAACTTACATTAGACTCTGCAAAATGAATATTTATTTAACTATAGGTATATGTTGTGTTAGATGGATGTTAAATAAAAAACTTACCACTTTCTATGTTTGTTTTCTTTAAAATGTCTTTCCAAGCTGCGTCCTTCACGTCTAATTGTTTATATGAAATCAGTTTTGTGTCCCAAAGACACGGATATTGTCGGACACATTCAATAAAAAACTCATCCATTTTTATTGGAAAATTGGGAACACGTGTATCGCGTATGAGGCCGCAAGACTGACTGTACGATTGACTGCCGCGAGCGAGTGATGCGAGTAATCGCCCGCCTCACTCGCACACTCGCTTATAGCCGAGCTACACAAATATCGGAACTACGCACTCGCTCCCCGCGTCTCGCTAACTCGTTTCTAGTTCTAGCTCTACTCGTTAATCGTTGCCGGTGAGACAAGTGCCTTACTTTGAGGTAGGTCATATAGTTAATCTGGCAACACTGGAAAACATCGCTGCCTACATAACGCTATAGGTACTATTCGTTGAAACGAACTATAAGTTCTATGGATTACAAATTTTAGCGCGGTTTTCGCGAGCATTTTGTAACAATTCACGGTTTTAAAATCAGTCGCGGGAAAAAACCGCAAGTGAGGCCGCTTGTATTCGTTTTCTTGACTCACAAAATCACACGGTTAAAAACCACGGCGGTTTAGCCGTAGTGCGGCCTAGGCCTTATACTTGAAAGCAGATGAAAACAACGGACACTTGCTAAGAAATAACTTATTACCGAAAATATTTTCAATTTTGAGGTTATTTCAACTTTCACAATAAATCTGCTTGACCAAATAAATATCATCTTTATCCCATTGTAATAGAGCTGTAAACAGTATGTAGATAAGATAAGGTTCGCCGTAGTTCATCAAAAACATTACAGATGGCGTTATTAATAAGGATGCAGCCTGTATCGTCATAGTTCATCGAGAACTTCACAGATGGCGTTAGAAATATTAAATTATTGTACTTTCTACTAGCGCACTTAGCACTTTAAGCTGCTTTTATCTTGAGCGCTAGATCCGTATCGTAAGATCTAGCGCTCAAGCGGAGGTATATTATTTTAACCTGTAAGTTATTTATCTGTTTTTAATAATCGAGAGACGGAAACATATAGTAGTCAATTTAATACCCATTTATTTACTTTTTAATTAATTTGAAGTGTCCGTTGAATTCTAATATTTGGAATAAAGTTTATAAAATAAGCTAAGAATTACTGTATATTTCAAACGTATGTTGATTCTTAGGCGAATTTGGTCAATGTCCTTTGCTGAATGAATTCTTCACCCCTTGCAATGTATATTACTTTCATATCTACTAATGTTTATACGACTAAATTACTTTGCGATTTGTACAAAACAATTGCCCCTGAGTTTGGGTGTATTAGTTGTTATTTTTTTATTTGTACATAACAATTGCCCCTGAATTTGGGTGTAGTAGTTGTTTTTTTTTTAAAGTTTTAATTCACCTCGCCCAAGCCACCAAGCTCGCGTTTAGCGCGAGACAAAGTACAAGTGGTGCCATCAAATGGGCACAAAGTAAACTAAATTACTTAGACGCTAAAAATTATTTTAATTTAAAATACTAGCGGCCACTTTTTGACTGGCATCCTGGCAAATATATATTCCCCCATTTATAATTATATATTATATAATACATAGCAATTAATTTTTGATCACGTACTCGATTCATGTAACAATCCTGCAGCTCACTATAGTTCACGAGAATGCTCACGTTTATGAGGCCAAACGAGGGAAAGTCCGGGACTTCTTGGGAGAGGATAGAGATATAGAGGAGAGGAAGTGTTATCTCTATGCACCACATCTGGCAATTGAGGAGACCATTTGTTTGAATGTCTCGACAAACAAATGATTGAAGGAAGTACGGACAGCAGAGCAACGGTTGAAGTGTTCACGGATGGCAGCAAAATTGATGGCAAGGTGGGTGCTGCCTTGACAATCTGGAAAGACGGGAACGAAAAAGAGTATAGAAAGTTTCGACTTTCGTCTTGCACGAACGCAATGACACCGCCGTGAACATTTTAAACGACTCCAGATGATCGCTGGAACTCATAAAAAAGCCAAACACGTCCCATCCGCTAGCGTTTGCCATAAGAAAAAACTGTCATACGCTTAAGCAGCAATGGAAAGATGTTCGAATGTTCTGGATCAGAGCTCACGAAGGAACAATCGGAAATGACCGAGCTGACTTCCTAGCCAAAGAAACTGCCAAAACTAGGAGGACAGCTCCAGATTATGATATATGTCCCATCTCCTTCATAAAACGTGAAACACGGAAGGAATCGGTGAAAAAATGGGAAACTAGATATAAAGAAAGTACCACAGCTGCAGTCACAAAGTTATTCCTCCCGAGCGTTGAAAAGGCATTCAAAATAATAAAAAAGGCTAAACTTACGCCCGAACTAGTGCAAATTTTGACGGGTCATGGTGGTTTCGGATACTATCTTCATAGATTTAAGTGTAAGAACAGCCCAGTTTGCGATTGTGACAATCAAACAGAACAACCGGCATGCATATTCTTACAGAATGTCCGATATATGGCAGATGTATCTTTCCTGATCGTCCGGCGACAGCCGACCGGGTTTCGAGGTCGTCGATTTCACGCTTGTATTTCTTTGTTTCTAACGAGCAAGATGTCAATATGTCAAATATATTTAATTAAGAAACAAAACGTGCGAGAATGGTCAAACTATATAAAGCCCATTGAAAAATTGAATAAAAATTCGTTTAAGAAAAAGAAGAAAGAAGCACCATTAAACCAACAAAAGAACATTCTTGAAAAGGCTTCCATATTAATGAACACAAAGGAAGAGGATTGGGAAATCCTTGGAAGATCCATTGGAATACAATTAAGAGATTTAAATCAACAGCAACACACCATAGCTCGAAAATTAATATCGGATGTGATTTATTATGCTACTCTAAATAAACTGTCGGAAGAATCGTTTGTGGGTTTAAGTTTAACGCCTACCAATAACAATCGAGGTACATTTAAGCCTTCATACCTACCATTCATACCATCACGATCATCGCCTTCCCAGAGTGAATTAAATTCTCCTGTTCACAACTTAACATCCCCAATCAGAATACAATCCCCGCATTCTACACCATCCACACAGTACCATATTCAATCTTCGGATTCTCCCCTTCATACCTTAATATCCCAACACCAAACAAAATCCACGTATCTTACACCATCTACACTGCAACATATCAAATCTTCGGATTCTCCCCTTCATACCTTACCATCCCAACACCAAACAAAATCCACATATCTTACACCATCTACACAGCAACATATCAAATCTTCGGATTCTCACCTTCATACCTTACCATCCCAACACCGAATACAATCCCCACATCCTTCACCATCCACATTGTATCATATCCCCTCTCCACAGTCATCAACGTCCGATCAATACCAAACCGATGAGACTCTGTTGATTGAAGGCAATGGGGAAATACTGATTTTTTTTTAATTTTCGGTAAGAAACAATAAAGGCATCTATTAATAATAAAAAGTGTTTTTGTTCACTCACCTTTATATGTATACTGTTTCAGACATGTATAAATAGCACTACATGTTTCCGGAATAATTTTTGACAGCAGTGGTTGCGATATTAGAGAGCTGAATTTTATGTCTTGATACGACTGTCCCGTTGCAAGGAATCGCAATGTTACTACCTACTAATCTTTGCTTTGCACTAATGCTGTCTCGTAGGATTGTATCTTTTTTTTGTATATACGGTGTCACAAGATTTAATAAAATATCAAAAGATTTCGAATTCATTCGTAGATAATTTCTAAAGTCGGCTGGTTATAAAACACTCATAATGTTCAAGTTTGCTAGTTTGCCGCGCAGCAATAAATATTCTTTCACCCAAGTTTTTCTTTTTTTTCTTTTAATTTTAATTGAGCCAACAGCCAGAGCTACGGCTAGGCCAATTTTTTGGTGTCTGGACAGTACTGGAGCCATTATTACTTACGAGTATGTTCAATGTACTCTGTGGTTGCACTCGACACTAGCACAACACGTCCGACGCCGTTGAACTACTGATTCAGTGACTAAATTAGGAAGGTGTGATCAGAAACATAAATTTGCTTTCCTTTCCTGAATCCTAATTAGGACGACTGAATTTAGGAAGGTGTAATAAGCTCTTTAATTTGGTTTCGAACCCATGTATATGCGAATACATTTGTGGGACAATCAAATCTTTCCCCTGCAACTTTTCTTAAAGACAAGCGGTCAGGAAGGGAGATCACAGCAGAATCGGACCCTTCCTCAGAGGTGCGTGAGGGGTTTTCCCGCTTGCAGGGGTGGAGCTGGCAGTAGGGGGCGCTTGGGTGATGATGCCTGTAGACCTGGCCTCTTGTAAGGATGAAACACGGAGCTCTAGGTTGTGCATCCGTTGCCTGTCGGCGGCCATCTGCCCGGATATGTTGGTTAAAAGGGCCAGAACCTCTCAAAACTTTGTGTTCAGCTCGTTCAAATGTTTCGTTATGTCCGCCAAAAAAGCACAGTCAAGCCACCAGTCATTATCTTGATCAATTGGCTTGCCTTTTTCTGACATGAAAGCTTCAATAGGGCCACGCAACGCAGGAACCCTTTCTAAAACTACTCCTCGACTAAGCCAACGAACTTCCGTGAAATAGGGAACATCGGAATACTTTTCATTCAAATCTTGCAAAAAATGCCTGAACTGTCTATGATTTAGGCCTCTGCTTCTTATAAAATTTACTATTTTAAAACGTATTTTCGCTTACTTTGTACCTAAGTATGAATCAAATTATTGTGCCACGAGTTTATATGGTTTTATATGGTTCAGAATGTTGGGCGGTGAAAGGGACGGATGAAAGAAAAGTACATGCGACCGAAATGCGAATGTTGAGATGGATGTGTGGTGTGACTAGAATGGATAAGATTAGGAATGAATATATAAGGGGAAGTCTGAAAGTAGCGCCAGTGACAGAAAAGATGAGGAGTAATAGGTTAGCATGGTATGGGCATGTAATGCGGAGGGAAGAAAGGCATATTACGAGAAGAATGATAGATATGCATGTGGAAGGAAAAAAGAGTAGAGGGAGACCAAAGAAAAGATGGATGGATTGTGTGAAAGAGGATATGAGTATAAAAGGGGTGAATGAGAGGTTGACGGATAACAGAAGAGAATGGAAGGAGAAAACATGTTGTGCCGACCCCACATAGCGTGGGAAAAGGAGAAGAAGAAGAAGAAGAGTTGTGTTTTTCACCTCAGCAAGCACCCAGCCTACTACAGTCCACAAAATCTCTCACACTGATTAAATTCTATTTCAGTTTCATTAGATGATCCAATTAATCCCTCGGTTGATTCATCTACTTCAGAAAATATATGATTTCTAGTGATTATTTCTTCATTTCACTTCATCGTTATCTTTTTCACGATAATATTCCCTTTCTTCATCATCATTATCATTTAATGGATACCTCTCTAACTCAGTCAATTTTGGCCGGAGGAAAAAAGTCATAGAACTTTTTTTATGTAAAATTTTAAGCTCTGCATATTCTTATGAGAACTTTTTTGTCTAATTTTTACCATTTTCGAGTTTTTAAAGTATGGCAATGAAACATACATAAACAACTTGATACAATTGATGTATAATCTATGCAGAATCTTATGTAGCGAACCCCGCTTTTTGATCGCTCTCTCTTTTGTCTCTGCCTGTCATGGTGAACCATGCAATTTTGTAAGTGCTTATAAAATAAAGGGTAAAAACCAGTCAATCTTTAATTACTACTCTCTCCCTGTAACCTAATAGGTTATGGGTGCCAGGCACGTAATTCTGCATTTTTTAGTCTGAAAATTGCGGTAAGAAAAATAGTCGAGTCGTAGGTAAGACCGGCGTGGCGTGGGTTATTAATAATCGCAGGTAAAAACTTGTTAATAACAAGGAAAGTCAATAAGCCAGTGCGAGATGGAAGTAACTCCGATAACATCTACCATCCAGGGAACAGTTTTAAAACTGGAGGGCACGAAAAACTGGAATATTTGGAAATTCCAAACAACGGTGTTGTTACGAGGGCAGGGATTATACGATGTTGTTGAAGGGAGCAGTACCAAGCCGGAAGATGCAACCCAAAAAAAAGGCTTGGGAAGGTAAGGACGCGAAGGCACAAACAATTCTTGTAACTAGAATGACAGAAGAGGTAATGTTGCATATTATCACGTGCACCACAGCAACGGAAATGTGGCGTAAGCTTCAAAGCGTATTCGAGCAAATGACTGAAACCAGCGTCCATATACTACAGCAGCGTTTCTTTTTCGTATCCAAAATACAGGAGATGTAAAACCAACCAAATGTCATTACTAAAATATTATTAATGTCCCTACCTGAACAATATAGGCATTTTATATCAGCATGGGAGTCGGTCCCAGACGACAAGTGTTAACGCCTCTTGGAATCGCCTGGCAGGCCGTCCACTCAACCTGCCTTATTGGGTAGACTGCCTACCATAGAATTGCCGAGATTTGCCGGCAATCTGAGTGAGTGGCTGGGCTTTGTGGGATTATTTGACAGCTTGGTGGACGCCCGGAGGGACCTGTCCCCCTGTCAAAAATTGACATACTTGCTTTCCTCCTTGGAGGGAGAGGCTCTAGGTTTGGTCGGCCACCTAAAACTCTCGGATGAGAACTATGATACCGCCCGGGAGCTGCTTACCCGGCGGTACGCGAACATCCGTCGCCTCGCCGACAACCACGTGGCGCAGATACTATCGCTGCCGCACCTCTCTGGGGTGGTCAATCTCAGAAAGTTATTGTTGAACCCGCTTATCGTGGCCTGCAACGCCCTCCGGCGGCTGGAATTACCAGTGGACCAGTGGTCGTTTCTGCTCCTGCACATCGTCCTGTCCCGCCTACCCCCCGAGCTACGGCTGCGGTTTGAACATTTACATTTATGTTTTCTACATTTATGTTTTTGATGGGATATCATTACTTTTTGTACAGAAGTTATAATATACTTATTCATAATAAAATTAAACCAAATGGTTTTTGATAATCTACTGTATTTTCCTACGTTTACGGGGTATAATTGTCTTTTTTGTGTTATTTTCTATATAGCAAGAGCCCCCGTGACAATCTTTTAATTTTGTGTTTTGGTTTTGATAATATACATCGAATGGAATGAATGTTTAGAGGCTTGCTTTTGAGGTTATTTTGATAGATATTGAATTTCTAATACCAAAACTTGAGGTGGCCACGACTAATACATTAATTTACTAGGACTTTGCATGGGCTTTGGCCATGCCCGAGGCCAAAAGCAGTTAACATAAAACATCAGTTTGGGCCATAGTATTGCACTATGGTCATTATGGTGTTTTGAAATTGACTTTTAGCCACAATTTCAGGAAATGAGATGGCGACCCTAGACAGAGTGACTGTCTGAGTTCTTCCTGCCGCTTTTGCCTTTATAGACAATTTTGTCACCATCTTCTTTAAACGCTCTACAACTTGAGGGCTGTTTGTGGAATCCAGAATTCTGGGCACATTATTTCCTCTAACCAAGAAAATTATGATGAGGAACGCCAAATCCTCCACTGAATCGACCTTTTTATGGATTAAAGACCGGAAGGCCAATATGTCAAAGCCTGCATACCCGAAATGGGTGATGATCCAGTCTTTGCAGTCCCCGAGCTTATCGAAGACTCCAAGTACTTGATCGTAAATTTCCCGGCTAGTTGCCGCAAGTTTTGTGGAACCACTGAGTATTTCCCATTTTGGATCACTTGATCCACTGCCTAGGCTGCTTTGAGACATGTTTAGGATTCTTGTATGTAGAGGAGGGAATAAATTGTGATGCCCTGGAGATTCTTTCAGTGGAGTGCCCAGCCTTTTATATGTTATATAGGATCAGACAATCAGAAACTCTCTCTAAAACTGAAGGATTGATGAGGTTATGAACACAGAGTTGTGAAAGACTTTAATCGATAAATCTTAAATTTAATAATTTTATAATTATGCAGGATTAGTATTTATAAATGAATGATTAACAAATTAAATTAAAAACTTATTCTATCAAAACAATTAATGTTTCTATGATTAATCTACTTCCTAAATTTAAATGTTATTATATTATTTATGTTGGTTAAACTGCCTTAAAATATTTATTATGCCTAATTGATTAAATACACTTAAATGCTAATTAACAAATTATTATTATTATAAAGTTTAGACTATATAGGTTAAATGTTGATTATGTTATGCTACTTACAGCTAGAAAAGAAATAATGGAGATGAATAAGCTTATGAAATAAACTTGAATGACAATATGATTTCTAATTTCACTTAGAAGTTCACAACAAAGTAAGAACAGAAACGCAATCAAATAGCTATAGTAATCTCTATTTAATTAATTTCTTCACTGACTTTTTGCCTCTTTTCACTTAGAGTTTAACTGCTTGGGTTTGGGTCTAAAATGCTATTTTATTAATTAATTATAGATTCGACTGAATAAAATGGCACCAATTTAAAAAAAGAAGACGTTATGAGGAAGCTTTTTGCTTATTCGCCTTCGAAAGTAGCCTTGGCCTTAAAAGCTATACGTGGAGGCATGAAAGTTGCTACTGCTGGGCGAACATACAAAGTACCACGCACACGTTACGCCACAAATTATCTGGATGTGCACCAGAAACATCAGGCCACGTTGGACCTCAAGCTGTACTTGGAAGCGACATCGAAACCTCTTTAGTTACTTGGATAAAATAATGTTCACGGGCTGGTTTTCTCATTAACACGGACGGCTAGATTCTGTGCAGAAAATTGTAGTAACGGGAAACCTGAACTTTCACTATTTTTGGCCATTTTTCACCTAGTTTTGGCCATTCCATATATCTATCAAGGCCTATGATCATATTTATATGATGCAGTTCTTCATTTTGACATATTATACTATTGACCCACATAAGATCATATAAACGTCATATACTATCAAGATGGATAACGATTTAGCCGTGTTTTCCGTTGCTATGAGTGCAATTTATTAATCGCATTAAAAATGGGTGAAAAACAAAACTAGAAATAAAAGATGAATTTGGGTTAGATCATGGGTAGCAAGGCGATCAGAGAGAGGGGTCCATCCATAACACCTTACTTGAAGAACTTAGATTGGAAGATAAAAAGTCTTACAAAACATATCTCCGAATGGATGAAGTCGTGTTTAAGTATGTATTATCAAAGGTGGCACTAATAATTTCAAAGCAAAATCTCATTTTAGATTACTAATTAGTGCAAAAGATCGTTTATTAGTACCCCTGAAATATCTAGCCACCGGAGAATCGTTTTCCAGCTTACAGTTGTAACCAGAATTCCTCAATGTACGTTGTCATTAATTATACCAGAAACATGTAGATTGTAGAGCAATATACAGGTTGAGGGAGTGAGTGTTAAATTTTTTTTCTTTTTATTTAGTGTTTTTTTCCGGACGTGTTTTTGGGAACATGCTTGCTATAAAGTGTGCTACATTGCATAAAATAATTACCATCATAACATTTACCCAAGTCAGAACTTTTTGTCAAAAGTGAAAAGTAAAGACGAATTTTGAACTTAAGATTAAAAATACTTATACCTGTCTACGTCACTTCCGACTAATTTCAAAAAATTTTGGGGTTCGTAAGCTTCCCTTATAAGTTAAATAATTTGGTACTTTAGGGGCATTATTGTGAGAAATCGGACTTCAAAATGTGGTAAGGCGGTAATTTCTGATCTTAAAATTGATATTTGCCTATTTTGACAATTTTATGGCTAATAGCAGTAGGAAATTTTTGATTTTAAGTATTTTCTACAAAAAGAATCGATATTTTTCGATTAACAAAGTGACATCAAAGTTACGTAAAAGTTATTTGGATTTTTTTCGTTTTTTCAATATGGCGTCCATAGATTAATTTTGATAGTTGATGGTAGAGCACGCAATTTAAAGTTTAAACCTACGTGGTTTTTCGTAGTGCTACCCACCAAACTGTAACAATTTTTATTTTGATAATTAAAAAAAAAAGATACTTGGTTTCGTTTCGTAAAAAACCCCCATATCTTTAAGTCTTGTTGTTGAAATGATCTCCGTAGCACCAAGTGAATTAATTCCTATGCCGAGTTGTTCATTTGAGACAACAATTGACAGTAGAACACCATCACTTGTTTCAAATACAAATGCCAACTCAACTCTATTTCATCCCATGTATTTATTCCAATACCAAGTTGTTCATATCAAATAGAATTAAGTGAGAAAACACCTGAAAAGCGACCAATCACGTTAAAACAAACTTTGATAATAAATAAAACTCCGATCAGAAACAGCAGAAATAAAGAAACAAATAAATAAATTAGAGATGAAAAATAAAATCATAATGGAAAAAGAAGATAGGAAAAGTAAAAAAGAAGGAAGACGCCAATAAAAAAGCTTTAAAGAGCAAATCTAACAAGCCTAGTTTGATCAAATGAACTAAGAATGTTTTAACTTTTAACCAAACAAGCCGATGAAAAAAAAGTTTTTTCTAGAGATGGAGAAGTTCAAACATTTGATCTATGTATCAAAATATATTTTAATAGTATGAAAATGACTGCAGGCCACATTTTATAAATAAAAAAATTCTCACCTTACCCAGCATTTACATAATGGAGATGGATGGCCTTGTTTGTCAGGAAAAACATACACCTTTATAAAACTTATGAAAGCACACAATTACAGAGTTACACGCAGGCAAAAAAACTGGACAGCTATAAGTAAATGAAATGGAATGACATAAGTTCTAGAGAAATCGTCACTTAGGGTCTTAATTATTGTTAAAAGTAAAATCATAAAGTAATTTCATGACAATAAAATTGCCAGTATTAATTTATTTCCTGTTGTTTTATTCTATCTATCCATTATATTTCATTCGCTTTATTCGAAGATATTATAAAAGTAGTACTTTTTACTTACTAGGTAGCCTACGCACGTCTTATGAGATGCAAATCGATACTAGTGTCGATTTTTTACAACACAAATAGTTTTTTTTAACCACTACAAGTTAGCCCTTGACTGCGATCTCACCTGATGATAAGTGATGATGCAATCTAAGATGGTAGCCGGCTAACCTGTTAGGGGCATGGCAGTTATATTAAACCCATATCCCTATTCGGTTTCTACACGGCATCGTACCGGAACGCTAAATCACTTGGCGGCACTTCTTTGCCGGTAGGGTGGTAACTAGCCACGGCCGAAGCCTCCCACAATGCCAGACCAGGGAAAATTCAGAAATTATAAATTCCCAAATTGACCCCGCCGGGGATCGAACCCGGCACCTCCGCACGTTAAGACAACAGCGCTACACACTGCGCCACGGAGCAAGCTATTTCATAGCGAAGCAAATGCTCCTTCAAATGCTGCGCATGATGGCTTTGTGTTTTGAGCTCCATGAATCCGTATGCATCCAAAAAAAATTTCGAGGGGGTCCTGGTTGAAGTGCCTGAGCCATATGGATTTCAAGTTATAGTCATTAAATAACTTACTTTTTATATATTGGAAATTATTTATGGTTTTGATCCAATTTGTAATTGATGGTGGTGTACATTCCCTTCCAGCAATTGTAACAAATTTCATGGAAGCTAGTACTTTTTTTGCATTATTCCATACATTTTCATGGTTTGAGTTTGGAGTTAACTGACGGAGTAATTCCTTACCACTTCTTTTATTACTGTTGTCGTAGCTTCCGTTAATCGAATCAAACAACTGATCGAAAAATAAAAGTATGTCTGCGGTATCCGTGCACTCCTTTGGAAGAACACCCTTTTCTGAAAAAGAAAGGCATTTTTAACAGGATTTTTAACTAAATATAAATGTGGATCAGGTGCATCTATCCGTCTAATCTGCTATGCTTTCATGGCCCACCTGTCCAACCGGTTTTGGCGAATTTTTACAAACATAGCTTGGGATGCAAGCTATGTTTGTAAAAATGTTTAATGGATGAACTTAAAGATGGCTTATTTTTAGCCAGTAGAATTACAAACGCGAATTAATATTCATATAATTACTACCTGATGCCCGCGACTTCGTCCGCGTTGAGATATAAAAAATATATTACGACCTAATCTCAGACCTACCGAATATACACACAAAATTTCATCCAAATCAGTCCAGCCGTTTCGGAGGAGTTTGGTGACCAACACGTGAGTTGTTTGTTAGAGAATTTTATATATTAGATACTGTAATTCATACAAACAAATAAAAAAATTACAAGTTATGGGCAAGTCTGTACATCAAAATATTTACATCTAAATTTTTTCTACGCCACTACAGGTTAGCCCTTGACTGCAATCTCACCTGATGGTAAGTGATGATGCAGTCTAAGATGATAGCAGGCTAACTTGTTAGGGGTACGGCAGTTATAAACCCATACCCCTAAATGATTTCTACACGGCATCAGCATCCTCATCATTTGACGTGGGTGCAAATGGAGCAGCCGGCGATGCCAGCGTAGTTCAAAATTCAGAGATGGGGAAACGCTTACAGCAAAATCTGTTAAATATACCAGATGACAAATCTTTGCCAAATGATGATAATGGAAAACCCATGCCATTTTGTTTAGTGGCAGATGAAGCATTTGTATTGTCAAGAAATATTTTACGACCGTTTTCACGAAAGTCGCTGACTGTTATAAAGAAAATATATAACTATCGGCATAGTCGAGCACGACGTATGGTCGAATGCACGTTTGGAATACTCGCTAACAAGTGGAGAATATTTCATAGGCCACTTGATGTTAATCTTGAATTTTGTGACATAATAGTCAAGAGTGCCTGCGTTTTACATAATTACGTGCGTTGCAGATATGGTATTCGATTTGCTGACACTGCTTATGATTGTCCACTGCAATCAATTTCTGCAAATCGGGCTGATATAAGGATTACAGCGCCAAATATACGTAACTACTTGGCATCATATTTTACTTCCACACGAGGTTCTGTTCCTTGGCAATATAATAAAATATAGTGTCTATATTGTTTATGCGTAGATTTAACTTAATAAATAATTATTACAAAATATATTGTTATTTTAAACTTACCAGCCTCTGTTTTTTCCTTTGCAGACAGCTGACCCCAAACCTGGAAAAGCTGCTGGCAAACTTCCTCCCAGCCTTTTGATTTGGCATTTACGTCTGAGTATTCTTGTAATTTTTTATCATACAGTAATGGTCTGCTTTCTACTTCTTCTACTATTATCGATATCTTCTTCGACCGGCATTTTACTTGGCATCTCGGAACATAGAATGCGCGCGCGTATCCGTCCGTACACTGCAAGTACAGACAAACTCACGCCGCGGTGGTCGAGTGGCAACTGGCCGGTCGGCGACTTTTTTGTTGCCCGTGCGCGCACTTGCATAGAAACCAATAGGGAAGGAGACAGTTGCGTCGCGGGCTTGTCTCCGACCCCGCGAACAATATAGTTGCCCAGAGTTGCGTCGCTACGTGCGCGCACTTTCATACTAGCTCCTAGACTTGATCAAGAGACAAATAAATCGCCGAGCAACTAAGTTGCCCGTGCGCGCATACCCTTATGGTACATCGACCCAAGAGGATTGATAATTCGAATGTGCTTCCCATCAACTGCACCTAGCACCTAGCAGTGTGGAAAGTTGGCCCGTTGTTCAAATTTTAAGGCAATCGATTCCCACATTTCTTTTCCAGGTATAGGCATACATTCAAATTTCATAATAGACCACATAGTTTGGCACACTTCTTTTACTATAACGCTTATAGTTGAGATGCCAAGTCTGTACTCGAAGCTCATATCTGTAAAAGTATGACCACTTGCTAGGTATCTGAAACAATATAATTAAAATTATTTTTATTATTACAGGTAAAGAAGTGATAAAACGTTGGGGAAACGTTCGTGATTCATTTAAAAAATCTTGTAAAAAACAAAAGGACGTTACCAAATCAGGTACTGGTGATTCAAATGTAAAAACATATGTTTTCAATGATCACCTACAATTTCTCAACAAAGTTTTTAAGGAACGTCCACTACTGATAGTTTGACACAGTAAACAGAAGATCCTCAAACAATGGAAGGAAATACACCAGAGATTGAAAACAAAAAAGAACAATTGGAAAAATTTAAAAAACCTAATAAAGAACTAGGATCTCGACAACGGCAAGCAAAGATGGATCCAATAGAATTGAAAATATTGAAAAAAATGGAAGAAGAACCAGATAGACATTTGTGTTTTTTCAAAGGAATAATTCCATCCCTAAACACTTTTACGGACGATGAAGTTATACAATTCCAGTTGGTAATGGAATTAATAACGAAAATTAAAAAGCAGATATGCTCGGTACAGTACCACAGAATATGCCACCCTGATACGACTCATTCGCAACCAATACATCAAACATTTCGCCCCCAGTTGCCTGTTTCATTTCAAAATATTATACCTCCACAATCTCAGTTTTCACACCAAACTTTTGTTCCACCATCAACACTACCGTACCAAACTGTACCACTAAATGTACCATCACCAATACAATCAACTGTACCATCACCACAATTGCCTCTGACTTCTCCAACGACTTGTACTGCCCAGTTTTATCGTGTTTACGGCGAAGAATTATCAAATACTCAATCTCCATATTCAATAAATTCTTCTACAATGGATTCCATTGATTTTGCGGATGAAAATATGTTGTAACAAAATAATGATTTTTTCAATAAACATAAAAAATTAATTGATTTTTATTTTACTTACCGAATTCTAACAGCTAACATCTCGACAGGCTGAATGCAGTTTCTCATTTTTGTATCCTGACGTTGCAAAGAGTTCTTCAATCGGTTATGTAATTCGTCAAAAGAAGTTATAGACATTCTAAAGTACTTGAAAAACCTGTCTTCATGTGCACGTAGATCTGGGAATAATGTATAGAATGCACCTAATGCTTCTCTTTTCATATTAATTGGATGAACCCAATAATTTCTTGATTTTTCTTTCCGGCGCAGATATTTTCGTCTTCGATATAAAAGCCACATTGCAATTATTTGTTCATGGTCTGTACTCTTGTCGGCTCTCTAGCCGATACTGGCGGCATCAACCGGGACATGTGAAAGCTTATTTGACACCGGGTATCCGGCGCCGGCTACCCGGCAACCGGTACGTGTGAAAAGGCACTTATACTGCGTACCTTCTTCTAAACCAGCGGTCGGCAACACGCGGCCCGCGGACGTCTTACTTGCGGCCCGTGAATGTTTTGTAAATAAGTTATAAATATCAAAATAAATGCATGAACGAACCGCGATCGACCGTACAGTGTGGATCCAGCCTTTAGAACGCGCTTCGCTCTGCCCGCGAACGAGCAAATGAGCGACACGCGAGAGGGGCGCCGGCGGAACGAAACGAACGTTAGCGATGAGAGTTGCTTCCAAAGAGAATATAACCACTATTCTTCCCGCGCTCCGTCACGTCAATCGCTTCGCTGCGTGATTAGTGAAACAAGTTATTTCATCTGTGCCGTACGAATTATTTTTTGTTTTAATTTCGGTAAGTGTGAGATTCCTATTTATTTTACACTTTTATAAGGTTACGATCTACATAAGTAAGCGATCTACGTAAGTTTGGTCATTTAATAAGCCACTTCAATGGGTACCTATCAACTGCTTATTGTTTACGTGCCGCTTCGCGTTCGCAGTAAAGATCGCTCACGTACGACGCCGCTTTAAAAAGTGACATGTTTACTACAAGACAATGTTTTCTGGTTACAGTTACTAATGGCTTCAAAAAAAAGGAAGGTAATAGAAGAAAATAGGGTATTTAACGATGCATGGACATATTTATACTTTTTTATTAATTGCAATGGCAAACCACTATGCTTAATATGTCAAAAAACCCTTGCTATACAAAAAGAATATAACGTCAAACGCCACTATGATACCGAGCATAAAGCTAAATGACATGTCCAAGTTCAGTATGGAGGGTGGTTTTTTATTCTGAGTGTCCATGAACCAGAACCAAACTGCCATCACGTGAAAGAGAAAAATATATAACATTAAACGCCATTTAAACAATAATTTTAGAAAACCCCGTTTTTTTAAAATTAATTATGAAAAATATCGTTTGTAGAAAATATTTTTCGATGGATGGCAACACTAAAACTTTTTCTACTATAAAGATCTATCAAATCTGGCACCTGTTACTGTCACTTTGATGTCATTTTGAACTGCCAACAAACGCGTTGTTTACTTTCGTGTCAGTTCACAGTGTTTTGATTTAATTTGTGAATTATAATGTTTTTGCGGGAATAAGTAAATAAAAAACCAATCGGATTTGTGCTTGCAAAGTTTGTGTAAAGGTTTATTCATAGAACGTACTTCATTATTATTTGGAAAATGGAAGAGTATTCGTGCGAAATCTGTATAGGCGCTGTGTGTAAAAGGTACTCAGACAAAACTTTATTTCCTTTCCCTGTAATGCAAAATTAGATATTATTCGCAAAGGGAGGTGTGTACCTTTGTATATGTTAGGCTCAAAGATCGAAAACGCTCATTGAGCGGAAAAATAGCTCACAACGCGATGTGGTCACAGTAAAACATCCACATAGCGAAATTCGTGTTATGGCTCTAATGAAAACGCGCACGACGCGTTGTGGCAATCAAAGAAAGACCAAATAGCGAAATTCGTGTTATGGCTCTAATGAAAACGCGCACGACGCGTTGTGGCAATCAAAGAAAGACCAAATAGCGAAATTCGTGTCGTGGCTTACATGCTATTCGATCTCAACGCGTTGTGGCAATGAATATTCACACATTAATTGATATTCTCACAAAAAAAAGGTGGAAAAGTAACTCGAGTAGGTATGATTCTTTTAACTGGCTGTGTTCACACTAATGTACCCTAAGCCCAAACCCTGTGCACGTCACTGTGCCCAAGACATATCAAGGTGTTATCACTGCCTTGGAGACCTTAGAAAAATAAATTACTCGGTGAAGAAGGCAAGAGAGAAAAATACCAGTGAGACAGGAAATATGCCTAGTAGTAATTCCTTTTTATTCTAAAACCGGGACAGAAAAAGTTTCAGTGTAGAATGAGAGGAAATTATCACAATAAGTGTTCAGGCAAATCGTAGTACACGAAGATGATCGAAAATATTAACTGATATATTGGCGGGAGTTTGTTAATGAACCCCTACAAATCTATAAATTAAATACGGTCACGTACTGGATGAAGTCTAGTCTTTACACGTCGCGCGATGGTTTAAGATCGCTCGGTAAAAGTAGAAGGGGTATGCGCAGTATTCAATTCTTAGGTCTAAACGGAGGGGTGAGGAGTATGCAGGGCGGGTGCGCCTGAGCGGCGCCACGTCATTGGTTAGTCAGTCGCTCTTCACTTCCCACGCTGTGTTCGCGCGTCTCGGTGTGTCTTGAGTACAGTTGCGCACAGGTTGCTTAATTGAAAAAATGCCTAAAAATAAAGTTTTCACGGCAAGCCCGAAAAATGGTGTATGACGTGAATTGTTACGTGAAAAAGGAAACTGATGAAATCGTGGGTAAGATAAAGCAAGTAAAAAAAACAAGTGCAGAAGCCGCGACATCATTAGAGAAAATATTGGTAGCACCTATAAATCGTTTACAACTGATTGCAAATAGATCAACCAATGTTGCTGATAAATCTGTATTAATTGAAATCTGCAAAAATTTGGAGCAAATTCGTGAAGAAACTGTAGAAGCTAGCAAAACGAATGAAAATATTTTACAACAAATTATGAGCAGTTTAAAACAAGAACAAAAAAGAACCGCACTAGCGACAAATACTTCTGTGATAACGGTCAGGAGGCTTGCTACACAGGCCGCAAATTCTGAGTTACTATTCTGTTTAGAACTCCCGGAAAAGAAAGACAGCGTGCAAAGCCCATCACAGATATCGACAACTTTGACCAAGGAGTCATCAAGCGGTGTATACATAACTTTCACCTAACTAATAAAGAGCTTCCCACAATTGAAAGACTTAGACAAAAGCTTCAGGATGATATCAATTTTCAAGGTTCTAAAACAAGTCTTCGACAGATTATAAAAGAATTGGGTTTTAAATGGAAGACAACTGAAAATAACAGGAAGGTTTTGATAGAAACTACAAACATTCGACTAAAGCGAATTGAGTACTTAGAAAAAATAAAAAAGTATCGTGAAGAAGGAAGTGCAATAATTTACACAGATGAATCATACGTGGATTCATCACATTCGACCCCCAAGGCTTGGACTGATGGTTCAACAAAGGGCCTTAAAACGCCAATTTCTAAAGGACAGCGAGTAGTTATTGTGCATGCCGGATCCGAGGCCGGCTTTGTCCCAAATGCATTATTAACTTTTAAAGCTGGAAGCAAATCGGGAGATTACGACGACAACATGAATTACGAAAAATGGCTGAGAACACAACTTATACCTAATATTCCACCAAATTCTGTTGTCGTGGTTGATAACGCGTCTCATCACAATAAGCAATATGACCGTGCACCCACATCTAACTCCAGAAAAGCAGATATGCAGGCCTGGCTGTCCGATAAAGGTATAGAATACGATGATAAAATGTATAATCCTCAGTTATATCAGTTAATAAAAAAACACAAAGACCAATTTAAGTCTTTTTCTATCGACAAGATTTTGGCTGAACACAATCACAGCGTTTTGAGACTCCCTCCTTACTTACCACCCTGACCTCAACCCTATTGAGATGGCTTGGTCGATGATCAAACAGCATGTGGCCAGTAAAAATGTAAAATGGAATATCAATAAAGCTATAGAGCTTGTCGAAGAAAAAGTTTCTTTAATGGGGGTAAGAGAGTGGGAGAGCTTGTGCAATAAGACCAAATCGGTAGAAGATGAGTATGCAAGAAGTGACCACGTTATAGATCTTATGACAGAACAGTTTATTATTCGTGTCACAGATGATGACTCCGACAGCGAAGAGAGTGAAGATAACTCCGACATGTCTGACGACGAAGTGCCTTCAACCTCGTGCTTCCATCCTCAACCATCAACATCGACATCGCAAGATGATTTAATGGAAGGAATAGCAACATTGTCGGATGATTAATTGTTTTTTTCTATTCTATGTCTTGTTCTTATTATGTTTAAATATATCTTCTTAAATTTAATTATGTTCTTTATTTTTTTGGATATACTAACATCTTCCCTGGCTTTGTCCGTGGTACATGCATCACACACCTATGTCACTCGGGGATAAAAACCTTTACCACGGTGAAAGAGAATTTATTAAATCCGTTCATTAGTTTCTGCTGAATAAATAATCCATATTTTCCTCTTTATAATATTAATATAGAAGTAAAGACTAGCACGAATCGCAAGCAAACACTAGCGTTTTTATTTGCTCAATTACTAATATACGAAATTATAATAAATTATTTCCCTTAGCATTTTTGTGCGCGATTGTACACATGCGCAGATTACCCCCACTAGTTTCACCGAGCGATCTTAAACCATCACCATCAAGGCTATTCGGACTCTTTTTTTTTAATCAACTACAAGCTAGCCCTTGACTGCGATCTCACCTGATGGTA
Source organism: Erebia aethiops (assembly GCA_923060345.2). Classification (NCBI taxonomy): domain Eukaryota; kingdom Metazoa; phylum Arthropoda; class Insecta; order Lepidoptera; family Nymphalidae; genus Erebia; species Erebia aethiops. The sequence goes on along the minus strand of OV281084.1, from coordinate 7,258,095 downwards.
AGTGATGATGCAGTCTAAGATGGCTAACCTGTCTTAGACAATTATCAAAGGAATTCGGGTTCCATACCAACCCAACGGCGGACAGCAGGCCAGCGGGACAATATTATCAATATTAATAATTTACATTTGTACAAAGTTATATTATTGTGCACTATCTGGACTCGGAAACAGTGATCACCATACAGAAAGGAAACCATACAGCGGGCGGTGAGTCTAGGCCCTCTAGGGTATATTTATATACTAATCATACTCTGAGCCAATAATATAATAATCTGACCTGGCCGTTCGATTCTTCGTCAAAGCTACATACATGAGCATTATTACCTTTTCTTAAAACATTGTGAAGACATGTTATTGCTGTTACGACAAATGTCGCGGTTTTCGGTTCTAACAACATTGGTTTCCGCAAAACTCTTAACACTGCAGATAATATGCCGAACACATTTTCCACCACTCTACGAGCTCTGCAAAGTCGGTAGTTATATATTCTTTCTTTAGAACCACGTTCATGATATCCTGCATATACTGTCATCATAGTTTCGGAAAGAGCAAAAGCTTCATCGCCAACAAAGTAAAATGGAATGTCTTCTGTTCTTGTTGGCAACGCAGTGGGTTGAGGGATGTTTCATGCATTTTTTTTAGTTTTTCGTTTAATTCACAGTTGTTGAAAACCCCTCCATCAGATATTCTTCCTTGACATCCAAAAAGTTATATTTCGCGTCAACAACTGCCAGTAATAGGATACTGAAGAAACCCTTTTAATTATAAAACTCACTTCCACTGTTGATCGGTGACTGCAGTACAATATGTTTACCGTCGATTGCGCCTAAGCAATGTAGAAAATTCCACAAAATATCATAGTCACTTCCTATGATTTATATTTAATTTCAGTGAAGGTGCTTCAGAACAACCGCCTGATTGCCCTCCGCCTGCCAATAAAAGCGACAATGATTGCCCTCTGCCTCCAAAAAGGAAGAAAGCAGTAGCCCTAAGCCCGGAAGAGATAATGGCATCTACTTTCAATATTTAAAAAAAATAAAACCGAGCAAACGGAGTCAACTTCGCACAAACTTGACAAATGTGAAGTCTATGGTATTTATTTGGCAAATAAATTAAGATCGTGTTCAAAGACAACAAAAATGCATGTGCAGCATTACATATCAAATATCCTTAAAGACTACTGAAATAATATCTTTAGAACTTAGAAGGGAACACAAGGATGAAGTATTCTTGTATAAAATTATAAATGGTTTAGTTGATTCTCCCTATTTGTTAGGGAAAATTAAGATAAACTCGCCGGCATATTTAGCGGAACATAAAAAAAGGTTTGTATCATATTATAAGGTTGCTGGCTGGTTTAGACGTCATTTAATTTAAAAAGAAATATTTTCAAATTAAGAAAACAACTGAACATCACATTTTATGCAATTGTTTTTATTTTACTCAAATACACCTTATCTGGAGCGAACTTCGAGTATTTCTTCCTTCTGAGTTTGATTTAAAATTTTCTACTGAAATACTGTTTTTTGTTAGTTTTTTTTAATCGCGTATCTTTCTGGTGTTGATGACTATTTGATATTGATTGCTGAAAAGAAAAGTTAAGTCCAGAATTCCAGCTCCTGCCAACGCGGGAGAACTGCGAATCGCCGTAGTTGAGGAATGGCGGAGACTATCCCAGGAGACCATCGATAACATCATTCACGTACCATTTTTCACAAATAGCCTTTACTCACAAAATCTGTTCTTAATGTGATCTCATTTTAAGTAAAACAAATGAAACATTAAATAACAAAAGAAGTGTAGTAAGTAGATTATAAAATAAAACCATACCTATTTTTTTAAATTATGGACCTTTTTTTTATGTTACGCTAAATATGCCGGCGAGTGTAATTCATGGCAGAAACGGGACTACAAGTGTCCAACCGTGGTTTGTTTGTAGATGGCGTGAAAAGATTTTTGGCTGCAAGCCCTGATGCCCGGGATACACGAGGCTGGTTTTTCAAGCTAGGATAGCAAGCTAGCAACCTAGTACTTCTGGCTTCGTGTAGACAAAACCAGCTTAATTTCTGAGCTAGTAAGCTAGTTTACAAGCCAGGATAGTTTTTAATAGGATGGCGTTATATTTTTTAGGATAGTAATCCTAAAAAATATAACGCCATCCTATTAACACCACCACAGATTTTACTATCCTGGCTTGTGTACTAGCTTCATGTGGCCGGCGAAGCTAGTTTTCAGTTGGCTAGTAAGCAGGAACCACGCGTTTTGTTTATTTTTGTCACCGCGACGTGTTTTTGAGATTTTAAGATGCCCAAACTTATTAATTTAAAGTTTGTACAACTGTACCGTGACCATGAATGTCTGTGGAACGCCACCCTTCCAAGTTATAAAGACAAATCTAAACGTGATTCAGCACTTCAAAAAATTGGTGGCGAATTAAAGACAGTGGGTATTGACATGACTAATAAAGACGTAAAAAGTAAAATTAAAAATTTAAGAGCAACGTATTCTCAAGAACTGACAAAAATTGATAAATCAACCCGGTCTGGAGCTGGTTCTCAAGAAGAATATAAGTCGAAGCTAAATTGGTTCCAGGAAATGCACAGTTTCATTAAAAATGTACCTACGAAAAGAAAAACAGCGGTAATATATTTGCTATCGTTTATTTACTATTACTTACTACCTATTTATTGTCCGTCTGTCTGTCTCTCTGTCCGTTTGAAATGTAAAATTAATGTTAACTATATTTGTATTGAGATCCGAACGTTTAGAAGACTCGTAGTAATCACGAAATCATTCTTGATTGCCAAGGCACGGCACCTTCGTTGTTAAAGTAGTTCTTAAGGGTTTCTCGTTTCTGGATTGCTGAAACCGAAGAATGGTTACTTCCTTGGTGACATACTTTGTAATCCTGAACTTTCTGTTCTCCAAGAACCAGAATAGGTATTTCCTGTTTCGATATCCTCACAATCTATATCAGTGCTGGTTATATAAGTATTTCGATTTTCACTTCTCAACCAGTTATGTAAAGCACATGTTGCTAATACAACTTTATCTACGGTATTTACATTAGCTGCTATTGGTATTATCTCGTTGTCGAATGCAGATTTAAATTTGGATAATACAACATTTTCATAACAGACACCTAGTCACGACGACTCTTCAAACACTGCTATCGGTAGTAGTACTATACAATTAGTACAAGATAACACGAATCCTACAATTACTGAATAAGACGTACAACAAACTTCGGTGGTTGATGTTGATTTGATTAACACAGCATTCAAAAATGCATAGTTAACTATTCCGATTAGCCGCGTTGAATAAGATTTTTTGCTTACTTGTTTTTATAATAAATAAACATAATACAAACCGTAATGTATTTTCCGGTATAAATTTGGATATAGAACATCTTACAACTCGATAAATGTGACTGAGCCTCCTGTAGCTAATGCCTGAAGAAAGGAAATCTAGTGTGATCTCCAGTTTTACTTTTGCTGTTAGCGCCTGTCTCGTAATAGTGTCCATTCGTTGTATTTTTGGCGTTAGAAGACTCAACAGAATATCAAACAAATCAGGCGTCATTCGCAAAATACTCTTATATTCGTCTAAATCTTCATTGCGAAATTCTTTCAATAGTAAAGCTTCATCTCTTCTTAATATCCACGGTCTTGTCCACACCCGTTTTTGTAACTCTTCTTCTAGTTCGTCTAGTGCGAATTGGCACAGTTTTCGAAGTAACTCCTTCAGTCGAATAGTGTTTTTTTTTCGCATGCAGCTCATTTTGGACGTGTGGTCACCTCAGTCATTGCAATAGTACTAGCTTAAAATAATCCTAGCCTCATGTCAACAGAACTAACATGTTCCAAGCAGCAAGCCAGGACAGTACTAGCTTGATATCCTAGCTTGAAAAACAGGCCTCGTGTATCCCGGGTATGATGGCCTTATTAGCCAAGATACTATAGTAAAGTTAAATGCCCATTTAAAATTGCAGATATGACACCTCAACAAGGTATAAAACAAAAATAAAAAAAATATTGCACCATTGAAGGGAACCAAATAAAATTAAAACGAAATCACAATTATTTTTTGATTTTTCCAAGTACAAGGGCAGCTTCACATAACTCGTAGAGACTATTGTTATTTTATTTTATGGAGTCCTAAAGGTTTTCTTTATGAAAAAATCGAAAGAGACCATGGATTCTGGCAAAATAATATGGAACAAAAATTAGAAACCTTTTGAACGACTGCTTTTTGCCAGAAATAATTGATGGTCGCATACCACGAAATTTACCAGCCAGAGAAAGGAAATAGATGTTAATAGAATAGATTTTATATTGTTTCCGGTTGAATGTCTAAATACTAAAAGGGCACTTGTCACCCATTAATTACAAAGTAAAGACATTGCAGGAAATAGAAAAAACTAAATATTTCTAAGACCCTTAATTATCCAAGGTTTGGTTTTAATATATGATACAGTAAGTATATTTAGAAAGCAATAAATTTAATTATCAAACTAAACATATGAATACTGGAAATAAAAAAGGGTATAAGTGCCACAAAACCCATTTTAGTTTTTATTGCAGAAATGTATAGTATGTGCCATCGCCATTGCCCTAAAATATGCAATAAGTGCCTAGTTGCTATTTAACTGGCACATAAATCCATCCGAACACAGCGGGGGGTACAAGACGCGGGGAACGTAATTCTTTAAAAGGATCTAAGTTCCAAAACATTGGGACGCCAGTAATATGCAAATGGCGGCTCTTACACCTTGTGTTGTTGCGAGTGAGGGCAAAAAAAGGCGAAAAAAGGGTGAAAACAGTGAGCAAGTTGCGAAAAAAGCATTAAAGGATGCTGGAAAAGAGTATTCCACATCTCGTGGAACGCTAATTCCTGCGAAAAAACCGCCGAGAGATGAGGTAATTCGATTTTTATTATTTTTGATTAAACAGTAAATTGATTACACCGGACTGAGCTATGCTTGGTCAAGCCACCAGCGAACATTGTCAAAACGTCGCGTCAAGCCGTCTCGTCAAGCAAAAAATATAAAATCACATCAAGCGCGGAGCAAGTACGTAAATGCTTGACTCAAGCATCAATCCAGCGTTGTAGATGGTCAAAATGCTTGACGCAAGCTAAGATCTACGTGCTTGACGCCAAGCCGCTTGCTCGTCTCGGAACCCCTTAAAATTCAAATAAATCAAATATTGTAATAAAAACACAAAAATGAAATCAAAATGTATTTTATTGAATCCTTTAAATTATGATTCAGCTACAGATACTGGCCATTCATATAATATGATGTTCCAGAATGGCAAATATTCTTCAGGAATGTATTCTGCCAACTTTTGCAAATCATATATTTTGTTCTGTGCTATAGGAATAGGAGAATCATACAATTTTTGTAAAGGTAAATGAAGATCCAGCTGGTTCTTTTTTCGAAGATCGAAAGTATAGGATATAAGGCCATCAATCAATTATTTTAGGTCAGTTACAGTGCTCCACCGACCGTCAGTGCGTACGTCAGTCGCGCTTGTCATATGTATGAAAATTCATAAACCGTACAGTGCTAGACCGACCATACGCACGCGTATTTTGCTACGCACTGCGTACGAGGACCGTCGGTCGAGCGCGTGCGCATGCGTACCGTCGGTCGACTGACGCGCTATGTAAACAAATGAACGCGTTCAGTGCTGTACCGACCGGTGCACCGACCGCACGCATGCGTGTATTATTGTTGTCAAAACACCAGTGACTTCGTAAAAACAAATATAAACCTTGATACTGAACGCTTGATCACCGAAGTTCGTCTTCGTGAACCACTCTGGGATTTAGGCCACAAGTTAATAAAGACCGCGATGCCAGGCTAAAGGCTTGGAAGGAAATATGTGAAGTATTATGTCCGAATTTCGTCGAAATGTCTCCGACTGAGCAAAAAAATGTTGGTGAGTAAATAACGAAATACCTTTATATTCATGTTTATTTATTTATTTTGATACGAGTACATACAATTATGAGTTCAATATATACAATTATTTTGCCAAGGCACGGCACCTTCTGGAGATGTAAAGTAATTAGCAAACTTTTCTCTCAACATGTCCCCTGATCTAATATTATGATTGTGACTGTAATTGTTGTGGGTTATTGGTTCGAATCCTGAAATTGTTAATGTATCCTCTATTTTGTAACCATCTCGTTCTCTTATGTAATTGTAAAGAAAAATAAGATCTAAAAGGACTATAAATAAAGATGATTCTGATCTCGACAAGCAGATGCTGAAAATGTTTCAAGACAATAGTAAAATCCTTCAAAATGACGATATGGCATTCTTCACTTCCCTTTTGCCAATAACAAAAACATTTACAATCTCTCAAAAATTGGCTTTTCGTTCAGAAGTTCTAAAAATAGCTAATATGATCCATAATGACATCGCAACCTTTAGTCGTCACCAGTCTTCCAGTACCACATTAAAGCCCCGGATACACTAGGGAACATTTTGTCCCGCAACAACACAAAATATACGTGACGCTGCAACGTTGCATAGTGTCCCGCAACATGACCCACAACATTGTACGTGACGCGGGGCATGTTGCTTGCTCCCGCCTCGAGAGCGAGCGCACGTGTCCCGCGTCAGTGTTGCGCCATTTGTCACTGAGTGTAGTCGCGTACGCAACGTGCCTTTAAAATGTCTGTAGTGTGGGGAAATGATACCGTGCTTTTGCTTATAGAGCTTTACGAAAGTCGTGACTTGTTGTGGGATACTTCACACCGTGACTATCGAAATAAAATAAAGAAAAATGATGCATGGGAGGATATTGCCAAGGCGCTTAAGTTGCCTAGAAAAGAAATAGAAACCAAAGTTCATACCCTGCGTTCGCAATTTGTCCGAGAAAGGAAGAAAGTGAAATCGTCAAAAACTACTGGTAGTGGATCAAAGGACGTGAAGTCCAGTGCATGGTTTGCGTACGATGCAATGAAATTTTTGCTAAAGGGAGCCACAACTTCTGGAAGCTTGGACACTTTGGACACAAACGTAAGTCATACTTTAGTTATTTTGTCATTTGTAATCAGTAATCACGGTCACATCACCTGCGACAAATTTAGCGCAAACGGGTTTATTTTTATTTATAATTTATTTATATTTATTTATTTATAATTTATTGTACGGACACACAAGGAAAAGAAAAGTAACAAATTAATACGTACCTATATTATTTACATAAACTAAGATTTGTACACACCTCACCCACAAAACTTCACTTCTAAAAGGATTGACGTTGTACGTTTTACGTACCATAAAAGAAAAAATATAGTACAATACTAGTTATTATTATATTTATTCATTTTTATTTTATAGTTATTATTATTATTTATATATTATTATTTATATTTTATAGTTATCATAGTTATTAGTATATTTATTCATTTAAAAATTATTCTGCCAGGGAACACGTCCTTCTTCACTCATGAAATATTCAGCAAATTTGTTTCTTATTTCCATAGCAGATTCAGGGTAGCGTCTTCCCATAGCATTTAAATTCGACATATTAACAGAGCCAGTTTCTCTGCGCCAAGATCCTTCTAAAATATCGTGATCCACATTTTCAGAATCAAAAGTCCCATGTGGGTTGTACAGTGATCTCGATTGACTATTTCGCCTTAAAAAATTATGGATGTATACGCACGCCATTACAACAACTTCAGCATTAAAGGGTAGGATGGTTATGGGAGTTCGGAATATACGAAATACAACACCTAAGATACCGAACACATTTTCGACAATTCTTCTAGCTCTTGACAATCGATAGTTGAAAATGCGTCTTGTTGTACCCACGTCATGATTACCGGGATATGGCTTCATCATGTTTTCTGTCAGTGCAAAGGCGCTGTCTCCTACAAGTACGTAAGGCATATTCGGCCCATCTTGTCGTATTGGGTCTGGAGTTGGCCAGTTGAGTTGGTTATCAGCTAAAGCTTTATAAAAAGCAGTCTCTTGGAATACTCCACTGTCAGAAGATTTTCCTTTAGCACCACAATTTGCATAGATAAAATTGTAATTTGCATCGACAATACCCAATAGGACAATACTAAATTGTTCCTTATAGTTAAAATAGTCACTTCCCGAATTCGAAGGAGCTTGGATTAAAACGTGTTTACCGTCTATAGATCCAACGCAATGCGGAAAATTCCATATATTTTCAAAGCTTTTAGCCTTGGTTTTCCATTCCTTTGCAGTAGCTGGGACCTGTAAAGAAATAATTATACATTAAATACTATTTTTGCGTACTAATAATTAAGGATTCATGTCTAACAGATGTTTGATATAATACAATACGTGTTTTATACTTAGTATATTCTTATTATAATAATTGACTTAATATTTATATCATTAATTTTTCAGAGTCCACAAAGCCAAAACTCGATTTCGTCTCCGGATGAAGATGTCGTTCTACATTCTCAATCTACCGTTCCGGAATTTCAATCTCCTCATCAACTAGAATCGCAATCTGCCATTGATCAAGCAGAGCAACCCACAAACCCTGCACCAACACCTTCATCGTCGCGACCAACTCGGAAGAGGAGCCACCCCAATGAAGAGAGATTGGAGGAGGCTTATGAAGTTCTGCATGCTGCTAAAAACAGAATGATGTCCCGAGATGAATTCGATGTTTATGGACAGTACGTAGGAACTGAGTTACGTGCATTAAATGACGAACACAGTGTAATTATGGCTAAATATTATATTAATAATATTTTATTAGATGCACGCTTAGGAAAATACCGTACAAGTTATAATAATCAAAGCCAGTCAGTTGTTCAACAGGGCTATAGCACTGCATCCAGTGATATTAGCCCCGAGCCTTCTGAAGAGCATGTAATACAAAATATACTTGCAAATATGGATTCCTCGAGCACTAATAGCATTGATGGCACTAATACTAATTAATTTACGTTGATCGCTATATTCATCTTGTACTCTTTAAAATTTATTTTACTGAAGATTAAAATACAATTATAAATAAAATGTTTGCGTTTTCTTCAACTTACCTTTACAAATATCTTCAATTTTTTTATCAGTTCTTTACAAACTTCTGGTACTATTTTACGTATTAGTTGTTTTGACACTCGAAAAGTGTACGACAAAGAAGCATAAGAATCTCCAGTCGACAAGTACCTCAATGTAATGGCTAGTCTGATATGAGGACTAATAGCGTTCCGTAATATTGTATCCTGTTTGGCTATGGAAGGTGCGATCATTTGCAATAAAGTTTCAAAATCAGATGATGACATGCGAGTAAAATTCACAAACGATCCGTCAGACATTCGGAGATCACTTAGAATATTAACTCTTCTTTCTCGTTGTAATAAGAAATTCCGCATCCACCACCTTCTCTTTCTCTTACGTTTCAACACACTCGATATAATTACTATGTACGCAGCACTAATAGCCACAACCTCCTCGGGCGACATTTCTATAAACACTGAAGTGTGGTCGACAAAATGTTCCGCGACATGTATGTCGGCACATTCCACGTAGTTGTTGAGGAACATGTTCCGCAACATGTTGCTCCATTTGTCCCCTAGTGTATCCGTGGCTTAATAGTAACATCGCCAGAATCTTATTCACAACTTGCAACACAAGATTCGGAACAGTTGCTCTCAAATTAATACGTTGATATGCCACTGCATTCCAACGTAGAGCAATCAGATCAAGCAACTCATTTTTCTGACCTCCTTTTATATAAACGTAACTGGCAAGTTTAATACAATAAATAATTATCATGATTGTTGTTGTTTTTTTTATACCAAGCTAACACAGTAATTAGAGTATGAAAAAAGTAGAGAGAGTGATCAGCGCGCAAAACCCTTTTGCGTTGGCGTCTGTTTTTGTAAAGACTCATACTTTTTTCATACTCTAATTTAGGCAACTACTAGAAACACGACACACACTTTTTTATTTTACCTACCTTAAAGTCACTGCAAGTCTTTCCACGGTGTATCACCCGAGCTCGAAATAAGTTTTGATGTCTTAAGTTGTTTTGTAATTTGGCTGATAATTCATCAAAACTTTTGATCGACATCCTGAAGTAATTAAAAAAATTTTCTTCATCTTCGCGCAATAACGAGTATATAGTGTTGAATTCCCCCTGAAAAGCTCTTTGGGCGACGATCGGGTGTACGTGGTATCTACGTGCTCTGTTTCGGCGACGTCTACGAAGATAATATGCAGCAATTAAACTATTTGTAAACGCGTCCATACGTCTACGCCACGACTTTGTCGCTACGAAAAACATGAACCTTATCGATACTGAAAGCGACTGTACACGTCCGGTCAGTTTACTGGTACGCAGAGCACTGAATGATACAAACATTGGTCGGTCAATTCGCGATCATCAGCACCGACGGTACGCACTGACGGTCGGTGGAGCACTGTAACTGACCACAACTACACTTTCAGCGTGTTCTGCATTGAACTGGACCTCATGATATTTAGAAATCATAAATTTCTCTTTTAATTCTCTCCGCTGTGAAGTATTTGATAGTTTAGTTTTATAATAAAACTTTGGAAACCAATCTTGGAAATTGAAAATATCTTCCTTTTCTACTAAGTATACAGTAAACTTGTCTTTTATTTGCGAACACTCCATAATAACAGACTGGACATATTGATCCACAGTATACACTCTGACCGCGCCTGGTCTATGCCCGCGAGTGACTTTCTCTGTCTACGGTTTTGCTTCTCTGTCTATGACCGCTTCGAAAAGATCGGTGAAAGTAGTTGCAAGTCGGCGAGCGCGCGGCGTTTTCTGTTTTGGTGATTAACCAGTTTTTGTTGAAAATAACCCGGGTTTGGGCACTGGTTATCGACAGGCTGAGCCCTCGTTTTGATACGCTGGTGGATTCTCCAGCGACGAGGCCTGCAATTCCACCCCCCTTTTGGGGCCGCGGCTGACACGCGTAATAACCTAAAATTGTTTTGTGTCGCGTTTAATAACGATAATTTTTTGTAACCTCGAGTGAATTGAACATAGAAGTGCCTTTTGTACGGCCCTAAATTGGCCGAAGGTGTAATAGTATTTGTGTTGTGTGCCATTCAATTGTAAACACTACCTATACTAGTGAAGTACCAAGTCATCTTGACGCCAGAAGAGGCCTGACACCTACCACCAAGGAGTTGAGTGAGGGTTCACGCAAAACACACACTCTCATTTACACATCTCTCCCGAACACCACTAGTACACCCTCACTTGCTCCCTAGACGACGGCAAGGTGATTGCCAGGGTAAGTGTAAACATACGAGGGAAGGTTTTTAAGTTCGCGGAATGAAGGGTAAGGGGTTGAAATAAAAAAACCAAATTATTTTTCCTTTTTAATATATTCACCTGCAAGACGGACACATTTTTCAGATCTTTCAATTAATTTATTTATACCCTCATAAAATAATGTTTTGTTTTTGTCCTCAAACTGCCTCCTTAACTTCATCATCGGTGGTAAATTTTTTACCCCGCAGCTCTTTTTTTATTTTTGGAAAGAGGTAATAATCACTCGGGGCCAGGTCTGGGCTGTAGGGTGGGTGGTTCAAAATATCGAAGCCCACTTTAAGCAGGGCAGCCAACGCAACGCGGCTCTTGTGGACGGGCGCATTGTCGTGCAAAAGCAGCACACCTTTCGTCAATTTTCCCCGTCTTTTCTGTTTAATGGCTTCTTTTAGTTGCTCTAATATTGAAGCGTAGTATTCTCCCGTTATAGAAACACCTTTATCTTTATAATCGATCAATAATATTCCTTCTGAGTCCCAAAAGACCGTTGCCATGAGTTTCCCAGCTGACTGTGACACCTTAAACTTCTTGGGGGGTGCTGTGCCCTTTTTATGCCACTGCATAGAGTCTTGTTTCAACTCAGGTTCATAATGATGAACCCAAGTTTCGTCTCCAGTAACAATTCGACTCAATACATCATCCTTGTCTTCATTGCAGAGGTCCAAAAATGCACGTGAACACTCTACGCGTTGTTGTTTTTGCGGCGGCGTGAGCATTCTCGGTACCCATCTTGCGCTGACCTTAGTCATGCCAAGATGATCGTGCAGGATTTTTAAAATCGTTGTATCGGATACTCCAATCATTTCTGCGAGTTGTTTCTTCGTTAGTCGAGCATCGTCGAGTACAAGTTTTTCGACTTTTTGGATAAGTTCTGGCGTAGTCACCTCGATGCTCCTGCCCGGCCTCGGGTCGTCTTCAAGGGATTCCCTTCCTTTTTTAAACAAACTGTGCCACTTGTACACCATGGTTTTTCCTGGACAAGAGTCACCGTAAACCGATGACATCTCATCCATTATGGTCGCAACTGATTTTCCTTGCTTGGTAAGGAACTTTATAACGGCACGATATTCGATTTTTTCCATATTTCACTTTTCACTCCTGATTATGTTGCTTGGTTGGCGATAGCTCAAAGACTAATGGTCTAATAACAATGAAATCTCGTATTTATACTAATTATGAGTCACTAAACACGTTACGATCCTAATGAGCCTAATCACCCCCCTCCAACCCACTCATTCCGCGAACTTAAAAACCTTCCCTCGTATAAGTACGGCTACCACAGCCATCACCAAGTAAAATCCGGTTCACCAAGGCCCTAACCCAACGACCGGCTCCAGTTCCTCTATGGGCCCGGGACAGGGCACGGTTGCTTCGTTGGGGTAGGCGTTGGCCTCAACACACTCTATCAATCTTTTTCAATTTTCTCTTGATAAGCCCAAAACTGCGGTCACACGGAAGAAAAGAGTGTCCACGAAATGGAAAGTACAAGTTAATTTTTTTGAACATTTTCTTCTCAACCAGTGCCATCAGGAATCTTATCATGGCATGGTTTTTATTTTGACCACCACAATTGTCACAGAATAAGATAAGTACTTCATATTGTTCATCTAAAAATTTTGTAAATAATGCCACAATAATGAACAAACATCATCAGGTGATTTTTTAGCAGTACCTTCATGGTATACATAAGTGTGTACTTTGTCATTGCCAAAGTTATAAATCCCAAAAGTATTAACAGAGAGTTGTGTTAAGTAATAAACATCCTGAACTGGTATGCGGGGCAAGTCTGTAACAGCCATATAATCGAAACTCAAAGACAGAATTTTCTTATTTTCTTTTGACAATTTAGTACAAGTCTGAATTTTTTTGTAAAATTTCTTACTTCGGTTTTGATGTACTATAAGTTCGGCAGCATAAGTTCTTTTTGCATTGTGTAACCCGGTAAATCTATTAATAAATTAGAATTAAATAAATTGCATTTTATATGTCATTAGCTTTCTCCAACAGCGACATATTTTCGGAGCTGGGAGAGTTTTAGGAAAACTAGCTAGGACGGAACGCTAGATGGCGCCGTCCTACTAAAATCCATATTGAGATATTAATAATTCTACTCAATTCATAACATACACGTAAATTTATACAAAACAAAATTAGTAATTAGAAATAGAGTAAATCAAATAAACATTTTTTAAAACTTTCTTTGAAAATGAATTCTTAAAATATAAGCTATGGTACGGAGCGGAACGTCAAAGAGCTAACAGTGTTGCTATGGGTAAACCCGCTCTGCCCGTATTAAAGATGGATATTTCGAAGGAATCAATCTTGGCAAAACCATAACAATAGTAAATAAAAGGATAATAAACTTAAAAATAAAATAGTGAGTCCGTGGACTGAAAGACTAATCATTCGTACCAAATTACAAACATAAATTCTTAATATTATATAATATTTGTTCAGACATATTTCTGGAAATTGGTAGGAAGAAAGCGGCATCCCAGATGATGAGGAGATTTAGTTCTTTCGGCGAAAAAGTTCTTTTTCTTGGACGGATCGATATTGGCAGCATCTCAGTGTGCAAAAAGGGAAATATAAGAAAGTGCGTAAAATAAAAATGTGAATTGTAAATAGAAATGCACCTAAGTAAATAAAACTATTTGATGAAATGAGTAAGTAACTAAGTTTGCCGTTCAACAAATTTTTGCCTTTGTATTTTCTGTGACAAAGTCTGACGCCATATTCTTTTGTTCTTACATTGTTTTAGCCCGTATTTGAGGAAGTATTTTATAAGGAATGTACGAAGTAATGAAAAACTAAGAAATGGGAGGTCGCGGGGTTTGACCAGGATAACTGGTGAGTTAGATATTGTGTGAACCCATTACATAGATGTATTGCGTATTGTCGCCCATAGGAGCGCATGGCCGTAATTTTAAAATCGTGTTTTCTTCTCAAATTACAGGTCAACAGGGTTTATTTATACATACATAAATGTCCATATCAAGTGAGAAATATTATTAAACTAATGTTTATATCAAGCAATAGATGTTATTATCAAGAATAAATGCTAAGCGTTCATATGGAATGTTTATAAGAAATGTTTAAATTACATAACCGCAGTTCTATGTGATTGTTAGAAGTTATGGAATATCATAACAAGTGATAGTGACATGCTGTAAGCAAGAAGTCGTTCTTCACTACAAATGTAAGCGTTTGTGGAAGTAAGGACCTCGCTCAAATCCAGATGAACTCTTTAAATTATTTATGCTTAACATCAGTATTCTGAACACTTGCCTGGTGGGAGGCTTCGGCCGTGGCTAGTTACCACCCTACCGGCAAAGACGTGCCGCCAAGCGATTTAGCGTTCCGGTACGATGCCGTGTAGAAACCGAAGGGGTATGGGTTTAATATAACTGCCATGCCCCTAACAGGTTAGCCCGCTACCATCTTAGACTGCATCATCACTTATCATCAGGTGAGATCGCAGTCAAGGGCTAGCTTGTAGTGGATTAAAAAAAAAAAAAAAAAACTTTTATAATGTACCAGAAACATCCAACCACATCCACTTTAACGCACAGGCAGTTCCGCTATGCTTTAGCAGATGGATTGTGCAAGCGGTTCCCCAGGGCCGAGCCAGCACACCCAATACGGCAAATGCCATCGGCTTTAGTCCGGCTGGATAATGCTTCGGACCATTATCCGGTACACACAGAAACGATCCGTGGGAAACCTACACAGCACATAGGACGACGTTGCGTGCGATGCACAGCGCGTCAGGTCCGCACCCAAGTGACGGTTATGTGTCAGAAATGCCGTGCTCCGTTATGCATTGGGCAGTGCTGGATAGACTACCATACACTCAATAACCTTTAGATGTAAGTTTATTATGTACACTCGCGAGCAAAACTATGGAATCACCTACTTAAAATTTGCTACGAGCGATCTTAAAAACTAAATGACTAATGAAGATGAATAAAAATGGTACAATTTTAAAGGCTATACTGTAAACTTTAAATTAATACCATATTCATTGAAATTGGACCCGTATTTCAGGAGATATCCTGGTTTAAGGGAAGGAGAAAGGAAAATTGAAGGATTTGAATTTGGGGAAAAGAACAAAAAAAAAACAAAAATTTAGGGAAAGCCTTTATTTGGTGCTTATCAATATTTAGTGTTGCCTCCCCTAGCCCTAATTACAGCACGAAGACGATTCCTCATGGACCTAATCAGCTTCTTGATGGAATCTTGTGGGATACCTTCCCACAAAGCCAAATTTAGCTCAAAGCCAAATCAAAGCCGATTTTAGCTCTTCAACACTTGAAGGAGCCGGATTTCTGGAACGAACCCTCATTCACAAGTTTTTTCAGATTTTCAGCTCATCCCACAAGTGTTCAATTGGATTCAAGTCGGGGCTGAGCGCTGGCCAGTCCAATGTGGCGATACCAACTTCAGCCAGGAACTGAGTTGTGGCACGTGAAGTGTGACAACGGGCGTTATCGTGCATCAGAAGGAAGTTATCACCGACATATCCCGCATAAGGAATGACATGTTCCAGCAGAATATCGGCTATGTATCGGTCTGAAGTTAGACCGCCTCCTCGTCCCCCACCAGGCACGAAAACAAGCTCCGTTTTTCCGTCAACTGATATACCGGCCCACATCATACACGAACCACCCCCGTAGGCTACTGTTTCAGCGAAACAGCACTGAGCAAATCGCTCTCCAGGCCGCCTATAGACCCGGCCCCTTCGGTCGTTACCGTGCAAGCACATCCTGCACTCGTCTGAGAACAGAACTTTCCCCCATTGCTCGACTTCCCAATTAAGATGATCGCGAGCAAATTGAAGACGTGCTTGTCGGTGCCTTGCCGTCAGTTTTGGGCCTGTGGCAGGCCTTTTTGGAGTCAAGTTCGCTTGCTTAAGTCTTCGCCGAACTGTCCACTCACTGACAGCCACCCCACGAACTTCTCTGAGTTCCTGCTGGACGTTAACACCAGTCAAATGGCGATTACGAAGAGAAGTTACCGTGATAAAACGGTCGTCTCTCTCCGAAGTGCACCGCCGCCGCCCAGATCTTGGTCTCGGAATGAAGCCTCCAGTCTCCCGAAAGCGTTTGTAAACTTTCGAGACACAAGACTGGCTTATGTGGAGCTGCCGTGCGACAGCCCGCTGGCTAAGCCCTTGTTCCAATAGGGCAACAATTTGTGCTGCTTCTGTAGGTGTGGTATCCATTATGGTCCAAGGTCACGAATTGAATTTAGCGGAGATGTGTACTGGTCAACTTCTAACAACCAACTGATAAGAAAATTCCGATACCATGCGCTTTTATAGGGGGTCAATGTCGCGCAACTCGCCAAGAATCAACAAATTGAAACTGGCTTTTTTTGTTACTCCTTCACTTAAACCAGGAAAGCTCCTGAAATACGGGTGTAATTTTAATTAATTTGGTATTAATTTAAAGTTTATAATATAGCCTTTAAAATGGTACCATTTTCATTGATCTTTATTAGTTATTTAGTTCTTAAGATCGCTCGTAGCATTTCACAAGTGGGTGATTCCATAGTTTTGCTCGCGAGTGTAGTTTGTTTGTGTATTATGTAAGATTATTTTTTAATTTGAATAAAACTACTAAGTTTAAAAAAGTTGTTTTCGTTGTCCCTATACAGGTAAGACTTAGCAAGCGAGGCCGGGGCAAAAACTAGGGAATTATATCACAGGAATATTTTCTTGGATAAATAGTGTCATGATCTACCTACATACAAAATATCAAAATCCATGCAGTTCATTTATGATTATACTCTTAACCTACCTACTCGTAGTTATGTATGCAAAAAAATATCAACCTGTATATGGCACAGTTTGCTACTATGAACGCCCGTGGACGCGATATCGTGCATATCGGTTGTCGACGGCGCGCGGACCTCGGGATGCAGTGAACTTTGACGTGGGACGTGAGAGGTTAATTATACCATCGCCAACAGAGAATGACCTTAAAACTATCAGTGACCAATATTTATCAAACTGGAATTTTCCAAATTGCGTGGGAGCAATTGATGGTAAACATATCAGATTGAAGGCTCCCATAAACAGCGGATCGTTATACTATAACTACAAGGAATATTTTTCCATGGTTTTGCTCGCAGTTGTCGATGCGAATTATAAGTTCATTGCCATTGACGTTGGTTCTTATGGCAGAGAAGGAGATGCTGGCATTTACTTAAAAAGTAAAATAGGGAAAAATATAAGAAACAATACTTTCAATATACCAGCACCGAAAGCCCTACCAAGAACAAATAATATTGTACCACATGTTATAGTGGGAGACGAAGCTTTTGCTCTTCACGAAAACCTGATGAAACCCTATCCAAGACAGCAATCTATACGTGATTCATCATAAGCTGTATATAACTACAGATTGTCACGAGCTCGAAGAACTACTGAAAATGCATTTGGAATTTTATGTGCTTACTTTAGACTGTTTTTCGTACCTATTGCTACTAATCCAGAAACAACAGACAAACTAATAGTGAGTGCATGCATACATAACATATTACGAGAAGCAAAAGTACTAGCTCCTAGTCAAAAACATGTTGACGACAAACTTCCATTACCTAATGAAAATTTAATACCTATGGCAGAGCACAATGTTCGAGCCAGAGCTAATCCCAGTCAAATTCGAGACATATTTAAATCATACTTCAACGGCCCAGGCTCCGTTGAGTGGCAACAAAATTATGCGACACAACACTAAATATTATAATTATAACATAGGTACTACATAGTTAAACTATGAGTTATTCATAGTGCCTTATTTAAAAAATACCTAAGTATAATTTCCATTGTACATACCTGTTTTATTTAGAATCTCCCCGACTTCACACCATAATTTTTGCTTCATCTGTGTCTGTCTGTAGTCTTTATGCTTTACATTATATAAGATCTCATGAACCCGCAAAAAATCAATTAAAATTTCATCGTCCTCGCTGCTCCAGTTGATGAAACTCATTTTGTACAATAAAATATGTTTAAAAAGGCACGCAGTGAAAATTATTAATTTTTAAAATGGCTTCACCGCTATCGAAAAAAACGTTCACAGACCATCCGATACCGACAAGACGGCCGTCATGCAAATGGCGGCACCGCTTTTTGACGTTACGGTGTCAATACCGTTCTCTAGGAAACCGCGCCAATTTTTTTACATAGACAACGTTCTAGTGACGTCATTCACCGCTCTATTACGTCCGCTTCATGACGCCACCGCTTTTGGAGGAAACCAGAGCTTAAGACTCCGAATTATTTACTTGATTATTTTTTATTCGTGTTTTGTGCCAGTCGTGCTTTGAAAGTTTGAGCGCTCAATGCAGTGGTCAGACGCTGCTTTAGTTTTATTAAATAAAATTTTTAAGAATGTGCTCAAGAGCTAAAACATTGCTTCAATTAGCACAAGCCAGGAGTTCAGAGAGTGATCATGATCAGTTAAGCGGTAAGTTTA
This sequence comes from Erebia aethiops, assembly GCA_923060345.2. NCBI lineage: Eukaryota > Metazoa > Arthropoda > Insecta > Lepidoptera > Nymphalidae > Erebia > Erebia aethiops. Next base: position 7,239,290 of record OV281084.1, on the reverse strand, counting down.
TACAAATATCTATTCAACTTATACCTTACAATATAACCTAACTCCAAAATATTATGTTTGTGTGAAAGTTTTTAAAGTAATTTAACAAAAAGGACAATGTATACGAAAGGATTTTCTGATAGCTTATAATACTGTAATAGGTCTAGTTTTGCTTAAACTATACAAATCAACAGGTTATTTCTTACCTACGTTAGGTACCTAAATTTAGCGAATTATATATATAGGTATACATTTTGCTGCTTGCTGGCGAGTGGTGTAACTTACAATCGTTATTACTTAGTTTATTAATCTCTTTACTATGTAGCTAAGGCTTGATGTCAAAAAATAGGTATTAAAAACTTGTTTCTTTGTAGGTATCGAATCGGGTCAGCTGCTGCAGTCAATTATAATGAAGAAAATGACTTAAACTTACCTAATATAGGTCCACAAAATAGTGATACTACTATTAATAAATTATTAGAAAAGAGGACAATAGAGCAGGAGGAGATTGCAAATGAAAATAAACGTTTAAAAACGTCATCTACGGCTGTTGTACTTCAGGAACTTGCTGATCCTATGCTAGGTACTTAATAGGACATTCACTACTTGAGAATTACTTCTTTACATTTTTTAGAAGGTTAGTATGAGATGTACGTTTTTTAAATTATTTCTTTATATTTTATAGGTAGTGAATTGAATCAACAACCAGACCAACCTGTGGTGGAAGCCGAAAGAAACAATAACTTGGATAACGTAGACCCACATGACTCTGATTTAACGGATTGCGAAGTTTTTTCCAGCAATAATAAAAGATCAAGAAAGAGGAAGAGACAGCCAGAAAACTGGCAAAAAAATGTGAAAAAAACTTTGAAGAACGCAGGAAAGTCTTACCAAACACTTAAAGGACGCGCAAACCGAGTTTCTTGCTGGTTCTTCTCGGTAGGAATGGCATTCCGAACCAGTGGTAGATTCACTTGACGATTCAAAAGTACTTGTAAAAGTTTATTTGAATAAAAAATATTTGATTTGATTTGATTTGATTTGACAATACCCGCTAAAAAACTAAAACCTCCATGTACTGCTGTTTGTCGATTGAAATGTACGGAAAAAATCAGTGAAGAAAAAAGGTTAAATATTTTCAACGATTTCTGGGGCATTGGTGATCTCGAAAGACAGCGTTACTTTGTTGCTAGTTGTATGGGAGTTGTTAAGCCAAAGTATTCACTACACAATGAATCATACAATTGAGATACAGAGTGTCATACAATTTTACGATAAATCTGCCGCCCTAACGAAGAGTGCAATAAGTCGAGTTTTTGGGCAAATTGACTTAAGACCATATCCGTAATCAGGAAAATGAGCTCTATATTTTCGTCTTAGACGTCTTTTTTGTATCTTCAGTAGTTTCGGTTCTGTTGGTTATCATAACTGCAATATCTTATATTACGATTTGTAAGTAGCTAATCATAATCGAAATATCTTGAGTTATGACTTGGATAGCTTTGATATTTTGTAATATTACATAAAATAACCGCAATAAGTCCAGTTATTGCACTTATGACCAGTACGTTTCATAAATTTACTAGCACATTACTAGTCATAAGCGCAACAAGTAAGAGTTATTGCAGTTATCATAAGGAAACTTATTACTTAAAATGTCTAGCTTACTAAATGTATTATACCAAAGTAAAGTTATTGCACTTATGTTAAGGAAAAACAGACGTTTCGAAATTGTTTATACAAATAAAATCGCAATTTATCTTCGAGTTATTGCGGTTACAAGTAGTAAAGAGGCCGCGAGGGGTGCGAGGGGAAACCTGGGACATTGCATGGTGAAACGCGCCCGTGCTCGGCAGTAATTCGTGGCAGCGCACGAAGCGGGCCGAACGACTCGACGAGTACCAGCCAGCGAGGCGAGGCGACGTGTGCGGCTAAATTTCCCGGTAAGGTATATTTCGTATTTTTAAATATTGTTATTTCACATCTTACATGCACCGCCTTAACGATGATGGTATTGCAATACCACTCAAACCTACAATAATATTGTAGGCCTTCTGGCTGTATCTCATGAACCGTTATAGCTAGACAGTTGTAATTTTCACAGATAATGTATTTCTGTTGCCGCTATAATATTTCATACATAAAACAGAATAAAATAAATATTTAAGGGAGGCTTCCATACAACAAACGTGTTTTGCTTATGGTATTAATAATGAAATACGCGGTTGTCATTTATTTTTCAGATATCACAATGTCTAGAAGAGATAAAATTATTGCTATGGCGCTTACGGAGTTCCGTCCACCAAGAGCATCTCATTCTCTGCCAGTTCAATCTTCAATCTCAATCCAAGATTCTGACGCTGATACAGTGACGTTGCCTGATATTCAAAAAGAACCAATTTTTACAGATATAAATAAACTTTGGTCCCGTCCTCTAGATTACAACGATTTTAAGACGATTTTTGATTTTAGGAATGAATATAGTAATTCCTTTAACATAGTTTCAGATATTGACTTAAATAATCTTGTTTCTAAAACTCAACAAATAGAAGATAATATTGTTACTCGTCATTCTTTGAAGTGTTATGAACAGCTTCCATTGTCCGACGAAGATGATTGTGCCGGCAATAAAGTTAACATGTTCCAAGATTCTGATGATAGCGTCAAAGACAAAGATTATGCACCTGATTGCTCCACGGATTCCGACTCAGATTTATCCAATTGCAGTGAACCTGCTCCAAGAATTATAACATTTAATGCAGATTTTCACAATAATCAAACAAATACTCCCAAATACAATCACGGTAGCCAAAAAAATAGACCAGATGCATCAAATCAATTAGAAAAAATACAAAAGGATCTTGATATATTGCCTGAAGCTAGTACAAGTCAAGTAATTGCATCAGTGAATGAAGAAAATACAAAAAAATGTGTTAGTAATAGAGCAGAAAAAGAAATAGATAATGAAGAAACAGAACAGATAGAAGAGCAATCGGTCAATGACAGCTGCCGGGAAAAAGAAAATACGGAAACCGGAAAACGGGAAAACGGGGAAGTAGAATCACCATCTATAATATTACCTGTAACTGAAAAAGGATTTACCAAATCGGGCCAACCAAGGAAAAGGCGTGCATATGATATTAAATTAGGAGAACGTATTAAGCAAAAAAAAGAAAGCGCTGATGCAAAATTAGCATTAAAACCACCTTGTAGTGTTGACAAATGTAGAAAAAAGTGTACGACAAAGTTTACAGAAGAAACACGAGCAAATATCAACGACCGCTACAAAAATTTGAATTGGGAGTCAAGAGGGTTATTTATAAAAGGCATGGTTGAACCATATACCGTAAAAACCCGAACAAATATGAATAGCGTACCCACCAAAAAAAGGAATGTCTCTTACCGATATCATTTTTTTGTTGACAATGAAAAAATTGAAGTTTGTCAGGTTTTTTTTCTGACAACGCTCGGATATAATCCAACAAATAATAGACACATTCATTTGGCACTCAGTAAGGAAATTGATGACCTAAGAGACAAACGGGGAAGCTACGTACGTAAAAATGTATTTGACAAAAACATAATTAAAGAACATATTCAAAGTTTCAATCCAACCATATCACATTATCGCCGCGAACATGCCCCCAATAAGTTTTATTTACCCAGTGACTTAAATATTACGATGATGCACCAATTTTTTATAGAAAAATATACCAATATGCAGATATCTCTCGAGACATATCGCAGAGTTTTAAAAGAAATGAATATTTCATTTGCTCATCTCGGCAATGAGGAATGCGAGCAATGTGCTCTGCATAAATCACATAGTGAATGCTCTGAAGAAAATTGTGAACTGTGTATTCAATATAATAAACATAAGTTGCTTTATAAGAAAACGCGAAAAGAATACCAGAACGACAAGGAAGCATTTTCTACTGACGAGGATTGCATTTACTATTCTGTAGATTTACAGAAAGTAATAATGCTGCCAAGAATGGATCAGTTCAAGTCTGCCATATTTTGCCCACGCCTTATTGCTTTCAACGAAAGTTTTGTCCCCCTTGGAAGTAGTTCTGGCACAAATGTGCCTTTTGCTGTATTGTGGAACGAGACCGTCTCCGGACGGAATCAAGAAGACATCATTTCTACATATCAGTCATTTTTTGTATACAATCGTGATGTCAAACACTTTGTTTTATGGGCTGATAATTGTGCGGCCCAGAATAAAAATTGGTCGTTCATGACTTTCTTAGTAAACATAGTTAATAGTCATCTGATTGCTGCTGAATCTATTACAATAAAATATTTCGAACCCGGCCACACATTCATGTCGGCTGACCATTTTCACCACCAAGTTGAAAAGTCATTAAAAAATAAACAAAATGTTTATGATTTTGACGATTTTGTGGATGCTGTAAAATTGTCAAATTCGAAGAAAAACATGGTAAAAGTGATGACTACATCAGATTTTTACTTTTATCAAGACCTATCGTCTCAGCACAAAATAAGAAACACACAACCAAGGATATACTTAAAAAATATTTTGGCAGTCAAGGCTGAAAGGGGACAATTTTCATTGAAAGTCAAAGAAAAACATGCAGCTCATTGGAGAGAATTAGATTTCCTACAAATGAAAATTATGAAAAATAAAAAATTTCCAGATATTAAAAATAAAACTGTATTCAGAGGTATAACAAAAGATCGAAAAGAAAGAATAATATCAGAATTGTTGCCTCTGATGCCAGAGACGAGAAGGAGTTTTTGGTTAAACTTACCAGTATCTTCGCAAGTGTCAAACATAGATTAAATTAAGATTAACAAACTGCTTTTTAAGTTGCGATAAGACTGATTTAAAGAATGATCTCATAATGTGCCTTATTAGATTAAGTGTTAATGTTTTTGGTATAAGCAAAGAGAAAAGTATTCAAAAGATTGTTTAGTTTGTTATTACTATTAATATGTGTAAATACAAAGATTTTAAGTTGTGATTTGATTGAAGTAACTGTTGAAATTATTAGGAAAGAAAACACTTATTTATTTTACTTTCAAGAGGTAATTTTTTAGGTTTTAATATTTTCTGCAATAAGTAAGTAAATAACTTATTAATAAATATTTTCTTACGCAATAATTTTGCTTTAGGTTAAGTAAGTAGGTACTTTAATTGAATTAAGACTGATTTAAAGATTGGTCTCATAATGTGCCTTTTTAAATATAGACTTTATACTGTTCTTAATATAAGGAAATAGATAAAAATTTTGTAAAAGAGAAGATGTATAAGAGAATTTGTTGATTTTTAAAAGATTTTTTTTTCTATTAATTGTTGAAAGTATTATGTAAGTAAGAAAACGCTTAAAGTGATTTCATTGAAAACAATTTTGTTTAGATTTTTACATTTTCATATAATTGAACTTTATAAATAAATATTTTCACACCAAATAACTTTGTTTTTTTTAATATATTTTCATAAAAACTTATTATGTTCTTGTAATCAACCATCTAATTAAAATATTTCACTAAGGAAAACCGCAATAACTAGGACAGTTATTGCACATATGGTTGGAAGAAACTATAGGGCATCATATAGTTTGTGCTACACAAAAGAGCAATATCGTCTGTGAACTAGCAAAAAGTCCTATCTGAAAAAAATGATTTTTGCTTTTTCTGTATCAAAATGTCCTATCAGATGTCAGCAATATGTGAAGAAATCGCAATGACGCGTAATTTGAATATTGGCGCCAATATTTGACTCTTTCAATTGGTGCTATCTCAGCCGCCATTTTAAACAGTGACAAACCGTCCTATCTGAGCATTTTGTACTGGTTGTGTCACGCTTTTGAGTCCGTTCGTCATTTTGTAACATTTATCTGATAAATAGTGCTTAGATTGAATAAATTTGATCAGATTTCTGTAACGCGATTGTGTGCTAATGAAACAAAGGTAAGGTTTGATGCATTTAGTTAAATTGAGCAAGTTTTTTGGCAAAACATTGTAGTGTTTCTAGATAGTACTTTTTGTATGTTGATAATTATAATGAACCTGTGTTTACCATGTAATTTTCAATGAGATAGTATATTTTGCCTCTTATTTCATACATTATATTTGTTTGATTGCAAACACAATTATATAGAATTAATATTATATTACCTATGTAAACACTTAAAGTAGTAAAATGTATTATGACGATGGCAACATCGCCCCTTCGCCCCCCGCTTCCGATTGAAGTGGTCGGCCGTCGAGTCAATAAAATAAATAATAATTTAAAATAATTATCTGTAAGACAGCCATTGTGTCAAAGTTCAATAAACTTACTCCAAAAGTCTTATGTGGTTTTAGTACAATCCCACATAAATTGGTCCTTCGAGCCGGATATCACTGGCATTCCCACGAACAGATTAACTTTTTGACAAAAGTCAAAAAAAAAAAAAAAAAAAAAAAAAAAAATTTATGTGGGATTGTACTAAAACCACATAAGACTTTTGGAGTAAGTTTATTGAACTTTGACACAATGGCTGTCTTACAGATAATTATTTTAAATTATTATTTATTTTATTGACTCGACGGCCGACCACTTCAATCGCAAGCGGGGGGCGAAGGGGCGATGTTGCCATCGTCATAATACATTTTACTACTTTAAGTGTTTACATAGGTAATATAATATTAATTCTATATAATTGTGTTTGCAATCAAACATACTGCGGGCCTAGCAAAAGATGTTAACAAACATAAGCTACTCTATATTTTGAAAACAATTAAACTGAAAATAAACTAAATATAAACTAAAATTAACAATCTATTGGTAAGGGACATACTTTAGTAACACTAGTTCTTAGAATAAATCCTGTTTTTGTTTTTACATCAAGGGCTCTAACCTTTCCGTCATTACCCGGATACAGTTTTACAATACGAGCCATAGGCCATTTTAATGGGCTCACATTATCCTGTCGCAGTACTACTAAAGTGCCTACTTGTAAATTAGGAGAACTGTATTTCCATTTAGGCCGATTCTGAAGCTGTACAAGATATTGCTTATGCCACTGCTTCCAAAATGACTGTTGAATTTGAACACATTTTTTCCAAAAAGTTAATCTGTTCGTGGGAATGCCAGTGATATCCGGCTCTGGATAAGTTAACATTTGCTCTCCAGTTAAAAAATGACCAGGTGTCAGATATGACATATCACTAACATCCGATGCAATCATGGGTGTAATAGGTCTAGAATTTAAAATACCTTCTATCTGAACAATAACAGTATAAAACTCCTCATAGGTAAGTAAATGTTCCCCAATAGTGCGCTTGAGGTGATATTTTACATTTTTTATTCCAGCCTCCCAAATTCCTCCGAAGACCGGACTATAACTAGGAATAAACTTGAAGGTTATGCCTAAACTTGAAGCATAATTTTGTACCTTATCTTGGTGTTCCTTGGTAGCTTGTAATTTATACAATTCTTGCAATACATTATTTGCTCCTTTAAGGGTTGAACAGTTGTCACAAAAAATTGTACTTGGCAAGTTGCGTCTAAAACTAAATCTTTTAAAGGCCATTAAAAATGTTTCAGTTGTCAAGTCTGACACTAGTTCAATATGTAGAGCCTTAGTGGCAAAGCATACAAATAATACAATATAACCCTTTGAAACTATAACTTTTCTAACTCGGGACTGTTTTATAGAAAATGGACCACCAAAGTCAATACCTACTACCTCAAAAGCTCTACTGGCTGACACTCTTGGCTTGGGTAATGATCCCATCAATTGTGAGGCATGCTTAGCCTTTAATTTATAGCACACAATACATTTATGAGTAACACTTTTAATTTCTTTTATACTATGAACAATCCAGTATTTTTTGTTTAAATAGCTGAGTATCAATCTTGGTCCAGCATGTAATAAATTAATATGAGCATCTAATATGATCAACTTTGTTAAATGACAAGACCTTGGCAATATTATTGGATGTTTTTGAGAATATGAAAGGTCAGAGTTTTGCAGTCTGCCTCCAACTCTTAGTAAGCCTTCACCATCAAAAAATGGGTTCAAGGATGCCAAATATCCTTTTATAGGCTTATCATTTAACAAACTTGCCACTTCAGAGCTAAACAATTTCCTTTGCTCATTTTTAATTACAATATTAAGAGCATTTTCTAACTCCTTTGCAGTTAAAAATTCACAAGTAACTCTTTCATTTTTTGGCAGTTTACAATTATTATAAAATCGCCAAATATAGGCTACTATTCTTTTAACCTTTGACAATGAAGAGTATCTTTCAATATCAAATGAGGCTATTTCTTGAGTAATATTATTACAACAAAGTTCAGTTTTTACCTCAGGCAAATTTTCTAATACAACGTCTTGATTAATAGGATCAAGTTGATTCATTTTTAACAAAAACTGTGGGCCTGTCCACCATAACAAATGATCCTTTAAGCACATTGGATCTAGGCCTCTTGATAAACAATCGGCTGGGTTGTACATTGTATTGACATAGTGCCAATTAAATGATTCAGTTAATCTATTAATTTCCTTTACTCTGTTGGCCACAAAGACTGACAATCGGACAGGTTCTGTCTTTAACCACGCTAAAGCAATTTGTGAGTCTGAGAATAAGTGCACTGTGATATTGGAATCAAACCTTCCATTTAAAGTATTATACACTTTGTGAGACAGCTTGGCTAACAGGAGTGCGCTGTTTAATTCAAGTCTAGGGGTTGTGTGTTTTTTATTTAATGAATTTACCCTTGACTTTGAACAAATTAAACTGACTGAAATAGTATGATCTGCATGGACAACCCGTAAGTATAAACAACATCCATGTGCATCATTGGATGCATCGGCAAAACCTATTAATTCTACACTAATGCTATTTGACATATTTACATTCCTAGGCACCACAATAACTGGCATCCCAATTAAATCTAAGGCGAATTTTTTCCACCTGTCATTTAATTCAGTGGGTAATGGCTGATCCCACTCAACATTTAATTTCCATAAGGATTGCAAAAATAATTTTGCTTTTACTAAAATAGGTCCTGCTAACCCTAAGGGATCAAAAAACTTACTAACAAAACTTAGTACTTCTCTTTTAGTATATAAATCAAGAGTTGACTTCTCCGGACAACTTATTTCTATACTGTCATTTTTGACATTATAGTGTAACCCTAAGGTTTTTATATTTTGGCTATTATCATCGAGACATAAGTCTACATTTCCCAGCTGGTGCTTGCCAGCAGGGATTTCCCTCAGCAACTGAGAAGAGTTGGAGCACCACTTATGCAAGTCAAAACCCCCTAATTTTAATAAATTAATTAACTGATTCTTTATCTCAATCAATTCTTCAATGCTGTCTGCACCACAGCTAATGTCATCAACATAAGTATTATTTTTTAAAATGTTTGATGCTAATGGAAATTGCGATGAAAATCTATTAGCCAATTCAAGTAAACACCGAGTTGCTAAATATGTAGAACTTTTTAACCCATAGGTAACTGTCTGTAGTTGCAGGCACTGTATAGGCTCTGCTTCCGATTCCCTCCAGAGTATATTCTGTAAGGGTTTATGCTTTTCATTGACATTGATATTACGGAACATCTTTTGTATGTCACATATTAATATAAATGTGTGCAATCTAAATAATATTAAGATGCTAAATAAATCATTTTGAACAACAGGTCCATTTAGCAACAAATCATTTAATGAAATATTATTTGAAGTCCTCATTCCTGCATCGAATACCACACGAATAGGGCTAGTCTTACTGTTGACATTAAAAACTGGATGATGAGGCAAAAAATAAGTAATCCTTTTATCTAAATCATACTGAGAAATATCTACTATTTTTGCATGACCTAAGTTCAAATATTCATCTATGAAGTCTTTATATTTAAGGAATAACTGTTTATCCTTTTTAAATCTTTTTTCTAGATTATAAAACCTGTTTAATGCACTAGATAAGGAATCGCCTAAGTCAATATCATCTAGATCCCCTTTTAAAGGTAAATCCACACTAAACTTATTCTCAGACAAAACTGCCGTATCAGTGAAACCCTTTTCAGCTAAATTTTGCTCAGAGGTACCCTCAAAAAAGATTTCAGGTACCTTTTCACTATCCCAGAATTGCTGTAGTTGATAGTCTAAACTTTTGTCACAATTGCATTGTTGACTAGAGGTGGGTGCAGGTAAAGCCTTATCTAATTTTAAAAAGTTACAAACATACTTCTGGTGGTTTGCGTTGCCGATGATAGCACCTCCAACAACATACCCAAACCTGGTATTTATGAGGTAGGGTCCACTCGGAGTTAGTGGGATGCGCTCACGCAGCAACACCTGGAAAAACACATCACAGGCTAAAAGCATTTGAACTTCACCTGGTGCGTGGAAGCTGGAGTCTGCAAGATTAACGTGCGAGGGAATATTTAAATGTGATATGTCCAAGTGCTGATGTGGAAGAGTGCATGTAATTTTCTGCACAACAGAACATGCTATAGGCATTGAAAATCCACTGGTGCAAGAATGTATTTGTAAGTTAGCAATCATATCAATTTTGTTAGCCGAGCTGCATATGCCCACCACAGTGTGTGCATTTTTAACAATAGTGCAATCAATAGCATCAGCTATTTGTTGTGTGATCATTGATACCTCACTACCACTGTCAAGAACTGCCCTAATATAAAGTGGCATTCCATTCCGCTGCATCACCTTTAATAAAACTGTAGGGAGTAATACATGTTTATTATGTACATTATTATAAAGCGAGACAGGCCCTGGATGCTCTGTATTAGCAGTGCTGCCCTCAGGTTCAACATGTGCTAGGCTGTTATGCGAGGAACTCTTACACCGGGAACATTTAAAATTAAAGTGACACTTTCCCGTATGTTTATTTAGGCAAACTTTACAAAGTTTTTTATTTTCAATAAATGCAAGCCTGTCCTTTATAGATGAGACCTTAAACTTTGCACATTTAAATAATTTGTGAGAAGCAGAAAGGCAATACTCACATGGTTGAGATGAAGCAGCTGCGAGACTTATCGACTGGCTGCGCTGTGCCATTGGGTAGCGCGGAGTTGCCGGTGTTGTATTACTGGCATACTGCTTCTTATCATAGCCTGTTGCTTCCAAGGCTAAAGCCTTATTCTCTATAAAGGTTAGAAAGTCACTTAAACTAACTAATTTACTTTTGTCTGAATGCTCTTCATAGAAAGACCTAACAGTGTAATTGTCTAACTTTTTAATTAATATAGAAACAATAACAATATCCCATTGTTCAATTGGCTGATCTAAACTTTGCAGTGCACTCAAGCTTTGCTTCACTGTAGCCATAAATGACCTTAAATTTGATGCAGTGCACTTATGTATAACATTTAAATCTAATAACGAGTTGATGTGACTCGACACAATTTTATTTATATTATCATATCTTTGGGCCAACAGATCTAAAGCATTAGCATAATTAGACTCACATAAGGGCAAATTTTTTATAATATCTAAGGGTTCACCAGATAAAAAGCTTCTTAAATAATATAACTTTTGAACGTCACTTAACCTAGTGTCCTTATCTATCATACTTTTGAAAATGTTAATAAACGGGTAATATTCTTCATCCTTACCAGAGAAATTTTGGATGGTAATTTTAGGTAATTGGACAAATGCCTTCTTTTCAACTTGCACCTCTTGTACCTCTTTGGATTCCTACACCAATTCTGACAGCCTTGCCAAAGCGATGAGATATTTTTCTTCGTAGGCCGAAAAGGTGTCTTCAGGGTCACTTGGATTGCCTGTCTCCCTTGCCACGATTTGGCTATGTAGCCCTTTATATTCTTGGAATGCGTCTACGAGGTGCTTAATACGCACTCTAAGCAAGCTTAGAGTGCTTTTTTGAAGTGCCGCATCGTCAGTGGCAAATTGTGCAATTTTGGTGATAGTTGATTTCGTTTGGCCCCTGGCCGCAATCAACGTGGGCAAATCCCTAGATCCTCCCGGCGGCGTGGCCTTTGCCTTTTCCATTGTAATCCAATAAGCACTTTAAGACTTATTCTATCTATATTATACACTAACAAAATATGATTGTACATGAGCCAATTTAAATTAAAACTTAAAAGCAACACTTTTCACTTTTTGCGACGATTATGCTATACAAGATGGCCGAAACGAAACGAAGTCACAAGGCAGGCGGCGCGGCGTGGTCACGTGGTGTTTCGGGGCGCGCGCAGCTGGCGCAGGATTCGCGACTCGCGGAGAATAGCTCTGCAGCACGCACGGCGACCAATCACGAAGCAGACTCGTCGGCCACGCCGTCGTTCACTAACCTGTGACCCAGTTGCGGCGAATTGAACTGAACTTCCTTCCAAGTTCAAACGACGATCTTCTATTTTTTGATCACGTATGAAGATAATAATTTCGAAGGACCAATTTGGTACTTCTGGTGGTTTGCGTTGCCGATGATAGCACCTCCAACAACATCGCCCCTTCGCCCCCCGCTTGCGATTGAAGTGGTCGGCCGTCGAGTCAATAAAATAAATAATAATTTAAAATAATTATCTGTAAGACAGCCATTGTGTCAAAGTTCAATAAACTTACTCCAAAAGTCTTATGTGGTTTTAGTACAATCCCACAATATTTTCTTATTTTTTAATGATTTTCTGTTGTTATTTTCAGTTATCTGGCATAATGAATAATACAGGAAAAAGACTTATTAACTTAGTACTTAGTCAAAAGAATGAAAGGCTGAACAATGCTGATAAAGAGGTACTATTTTATGATCGTAAATATTGTTGGCAAAACATTGTAGTGTTTTCCGATGATACTTTTTGCATGTTGATAGTTAATAATGAGCCTGTGCTTTGTACGTAATTATTAGACCGAGAAAGGATATTTTGCCTCTTATACCTTGCATTTTATTTTCATATGATTTTCTGTTATTATTTTCAGTTATCTGGCATAACGCCTGGAAGAAAAAGTCTAGATAGAGTACTTGATCAAAATAATGAAAAGCTCAATAATGTTGATAAAGAGGTATTTCCGCGTTTGCACTCTAAGCTTATGGTTTGGGATTTATTTTTGGTTTTTCTGTCTGATATAGAAATGTTTGGCTTTTCAGAATCAGCTTAGCAGCATAAATTTGGATAAAGATGCTTTTTCATTAATAGTTTTGAATGGGAATAGCTGCCATATCGAAAACATAGAAGATTTCGATGAACTCGAAGATTTTCTTTCAAAAACAATTCCGGATGATAATACTCAAGTTCCGAGTAACCTCGATACGCTTAATACTCTTAATATAAAGGCCAATGCTTTAGCAGCAACTGAGCATGAATTTACAGCTAATCCTTGCACTGTCGCAATCGATGATTCTACAGGCCCTGTCATAGTCACTAACTCTACTGCCACCTTAACAAACTGTACTACCATCTCCACTACCTGTACTGCTACTGCCACTGATTTTGCTACTGCCGCCACTTTATTAAATGCCACTAATGTTTCACGTGCAGCACGTCATAATTCTACCGAATCAACATTTCCAGAAACAACTGATATTGATACACAGAGAGCTGAAAACGAGCCAAATCTTGAACGCATTGAAGCATTTTCTGATCCAAACAATCATAATATGAATGAAGGGCGAAAAAGACGTAAAACTGCAGACCCTAAGAATTGGAAACGTAATTTGAATAAAAAATTGAGGATGGAGGGGAAATCTTACACAGGATTTAGGACCGACGACTTGAAGAAAATACACCAAGACACACTTAGAGAAAACCGGAAAATTAAACCTACTTGTATGAAGGAAAAATGCATAAGATCAAAAACAAAAAAGTGCTCGAAATTTTCAGAGACGCAACGAACTGCAATTTTTCAAAAATTCTGGAGTTTAAATTGGGATGAAAGGAAAGCGTTTGTATGTGGACATGTAACTAAAATTAAAAAACAAAAGTCTACCGTAACAGGACGTGATTCAAGACGAAATTTCACCTTAAAATACAGGCTAAGTACTGGAACAAATGAGGAAAATGTAGAAGTTTGTAGAGAAATGTTTATTAATACTTTAGGTGTTGGATACAGGATGATTCAATCGTGGGTTAAAAAGAGCTCCTTTGAAATGCCAGATCAGTCCACAACTAGATCTTCGGATAGACCTAATAGGAACGCAAAAGTTGATAATCTCCAAAATTTTCTCAAATTACTTCCAAAAATGCCATCTCATTATGGCAGACAGAATTCTTCCAAATTGTATTTGGAGCCTATTTTCCGAACGATTCAAGAAGTCTATCAGCTTTACTGTAGGAAATGCAATGATGAAGGAGTTGATTCACTTTCTAGACGCAAGTTCAGTGAAGTTATGGAATCTGAAAATATTTCATTGTTTCAATTGAAGAAAGATCAATGTAACATTTGCAAAAGTTATGAAGCTAAAAATATTACGGATGAAAATTATAACGAGCATGTTAGAAAAAAAGAACTAGCAAGAAAACACAAACAACAAGACAAAGACAAAGCGTTGACTGGATCACAAATAGTAATTGAAGTTGATTTCCAAGCTGTCAAACTAGCCCCATTCACCAACGCCAATGCGTTCTACTATAAAACTAAACTAGCATGCCACAACTACTCTATTTACAACCTACAAAACAAACAGGCGACTTGTTATTGGTTTTCAGAAGATCAGAACAATCAACTGGTCGCATCGACTTTTGTTTCTTGTCTAATAGATTATTTGGGAAAGTATTGTCTAACACCGGAAAAGAACGATATTATTATATACTCCGATGGATGCACGGCCCAAAACAGGAACAACATTATGTCAAATGCTCTTCTGAATTTCAGTATTCTACATGCAGTGAACATTTATCAAAAGTACCTGGAGGTTGGGCACACCCAAATGGAGGTGGACTCCGTACACGGCTGTATAGAGAGAAAACTTAAAGGTCGCGAAATCAAGCTTCCCAGTGATTATGTCAATGTGACTAGAGAAGCGCGAAAAAATCCTTGTCCATACGAAGCATTGGACTTGGACTACAACTTTTTTAAGGATTATACGCAACCTTTGCGCTATAAATCTATTAGACCAGGGAGGAACAAAAATGATCCTACTGTTATGGATATCAAAGTTATAGCTTATAGTCCAGATGGCATGATCAAAGTAAAATTAGATTTCGATGGAGATTATGTGATGCTGCCTAATCGACCTGCACGACATGTTGCGCCAGTTCAAATATATCTCCCATTATACACCGAAAGGTGCAAAATTACGAAATCAAAATGGTTGCATCTACAAGAATTAAAGTCCGTTATTCCTTCGGACTGCCACCAATTTTATGACAATTTACCATACAAAGAGTAAAATTTACATATTTTTTTTATTTTTTTTTATCCACTACAAGCTAGCCCTTGACTGCGATCTCACCTGATGGTAAGTGATGATGCAGTCTAAGATGGTAGCGGGCTAACCTGTTAGGGGCATGGCAGTTATATTAAACCCATACCCCTTCGGTTTCTACACGGCATCGTACCGGAACGCTAAATCGCTTGGCGGCACGTCTTTGCCGGTAGGGTGGTAACTAGCCACGGCCGAAGACTCCCACCAGGCCAGACCAGGGAAAATTCAGAAATTATAAATTTCTAAATTGACCCTGCCGGGGATCGAACCCGGGACCTCCGCAAGTTCTAAGTTACCTATGTTTTGAAAAGTGCTACATAATTAAGGTTTTATTTTGTTTATTGTGATGATTGTTATTGCAAAGTTAGCTTCATTAAGTCCTATTTGAGCAAAAATTATATTTATCTTCCACTTCACTAGTTACATAGGATCTATTAGTTCTAACAAAATATCCTATCTCATGTTCTTTTAAATATAATAAGTCCTATATGTCCTATTTCGATTAGCGACTGATTTAGAGATTTTTTAGTTATAAATTCGTGTCAATAAAGCTAATTTACTAAATACGTGTTTTTTTATTCACTAAATAACTTTACTAGTTCAAAAATAATCAGTTTTTTCACAGTCCTGTAAAGTTGCGTGATAAAAGATAGGACCTTTTGCCAGTTCACAGACGATATGTCGGTTTACTAACAAAAACTGTAATAAGTAGTGTAGTTATTGCAGTTATGATTAGGAATGCTATATCAAAACGATTCATAAGTCCTAATGATAAATACATTATTGCGGTTTTTAGTGTATACAAGGTGTAAGGTAATTAGTATAACATACCCGCGGCTAACCATGTTAGATGGTGTATAGATATATTGGAAAAATATCATGAGATGCGTAGCTCATATCCTGGGGGAGTTATGAGGACTTCAAAATTTTAGCATAAATGTTCAGGTGGCAACCCTTAAAACAGCTGATTCCATATCAATGAACTGCGAATAATACCGTATGTTAAGCCTCGTTTCCAGCGTGAGCTATGCGATAAAATCCAGTAGCGATACCAAGTAATCATTATTCGGCATGAAATAAAATTCTCAAAGTAAAAGCCCGGCTAGAACTCAAGTATTTTTGTAAAAAAAAATGCCCGACTAGTTTCGGACTTCGTAAGTCGAAATCAGTCCCTTATCCTTAATTTATGAGCCGCCTTTCTCTGTGATTAAATTTCTCGACATACTTCGTAGAAGTTTTGATCAATAATTAATTTATTCTGTGTAGTTTTTTGAATGATTTGTAAATTGAAATGAATTTCCAAATTGCATAACGATACAATAATAATAATTAATATTATCGCTTGTAATACAGTTCTGACTTTAGGTGACAAAGGACGCCGCCGCCGCAATTTTACCTAACTAAACTTAAACGAAGGTACTAGGCTATCATGAATCAAGTTACATAATAAATCAGTTTAATTCACGAGGTGGGTCCCGTATTTTTAAACTTTAACTAGTTTTTAATGTCTCTAATGGTCTTTGGTAGTACTAAGATCGACTGCGGATCTTGGGGTTCCAGATTCGATCGTCACTAATCAAATTTTTAGAATTTGAGTTTTTCTGCCAAGTAATTTTTAGTACCAATGAGAAAAGAATCTTCGGTCGATTGAAGAGTTTTTCTCCACGATGCTACTGTGGTCCCACTTATTATGACTTAGCAGTACTTACCCTAAAGTCAAAATAATCGTTAGAACCCACCAAACCCGCATTGGAGCAGCGTGGAAGGTTAGTTTGAACTACATGTGAACAAAAATCCCTTGAACTCCTACACAAATCACAATATTTTTTGATAGAGAGCTGCTAGTAAGTACTTAGTTTCTCCGTGACTCAAAATAATTTCATAATTGCAAATATCTTACAATGGAACCCTAATAATTCGGCCATATTGTCGTAGGGCGGAGTTAGACGTATTCCTGTGTACATAGTAGGGATTTTAGGTAAATGAAAAAGCCGAGCTGATGAGCGACTGTACTAGGAACGCATGGAACAAAGTAGATTTTTAGAAAATAAATTTTTGATAGTGTTTCTTTTCGGAATTTTACCCTTATTTGGGGAAAAACATAACACAAATTAAACGAGAATTTTACAGAACGACTTTGGGTAAAATTGCGAATGTTTTGTTTAAATTGTTAGGTACTTAACTAAAATAATAAAAATGAAAATATTTATTTCAGCTTACTGTAAAGTAAAGTTATTACATAGAAAAAGTAAAGTCTTGTTACAAAGGAAATTGTGAAGTTTACCGATTTTTACATCCTACATTAAAAAATCCGTTTAAAAAGTTACTTGCCAAAAGAAATTGAGATTTTTTTAGGGTTTTAAAGGATATTTAAAAATCTAGGGTAATCTAAATCTAGGGTAAAATCAAAATCGTGAATGGAAACCCTGTTTTTGAAACTCATTATTTTATTAGTTTTTCGAGATTTCAACAGTTGCGCGTAAACGGTCACGGTGTTAAGTAAGTGAAAATGAGTTAGTTATTCTAATTCAGAGTATTATGATATTATGGTTATGTGTGTATGAGCTTGTGTGTATTACCTATGTGTCGTACGTGTGTGTGTGTGTGCATGATCTACGAGGTGCGTGCTGTGCTACTGTCATCTTTTCATCAGGATGCTGGTTTCTGGATCCCTTTTACGAGTAAGTAGGTAGTAGTACATGCTAAGTAAGTGTAGTAAGTAGGTAGTAGGTTCGCGAGGCGACACCGCTGTGTCACCAGTTCATCACTGTATCATCCACCACCACCACACACCACGCCGCCAGGACTCTGCGCAGCACACTCTTAAAGAATGCCCTGTCTGGGAACCTGCACGTCGTGTCCTAGTCAGCCGCGTGATCTCTCTTCAACGGCTGCGATAGCGGCAATGCTGTCGGCGGTTGGAGCATGGAGGGCAGTGGTCTCCTTCTGTGAAACCGTAATGGTTAAAGAAGGAGGCCGCTGAGCGAGCCCATGAGCTAGCTGATCCCGCTCGGAAACGAGCACTATTACTACTGTTTATTAAGTAGGTAGTTAGGTACCTAGTAGTCAGTACCTAGGTAGAAGTATTCGTAATTAGGTGTAAGTACAACTTTCCAAAAAAAAAATACGCGCCGAATTGAGGACCTCCTCCTTTTTTGGAAGTCGGTTAAAAAATATCATTCCTTTCGCAAAGTCGGCCCGCGGCGCGAGCGGCGGCTTCTATCAAAGGCGCGGTGTTTTGCAAAGAGGATACCGCGTGTTAGTAAGTAGCGCCCGTCCGTCCTAGCATGTACCAGGTTTACATAAAATTTCAAGAGATTGCCTGTAGTGAGAAGTTGATTTGGGGTGCAATTTGTATTATTATTAAATTGTATGATGAACTCTAGTACATGATTACGTCTGAGTTTCCAGTGGTTTACAGGTTCGGTTGTTCGTCTCGTAGTCTGGGTTCGAGTCCTATTTCGGTCATAACATTTTTTTAGGTTTGAGTTTTATGCAAAGAATTTCTCATAGGTACCCACCCGGCACCAGCCCACAGCTAGGAAATAGGGGTCGATCTCGTTTCACCTTGGGTTTTCGCCAAGTAGGTAGGTAATTTACGTAAGATCCTTATTACTTATTATCGATAACATGAAATGATAGATGAATGATCGTTATAACGATTAATTATTAATAGGTATTTCTACACGTTTTTTAACAATGCGAACTGTAGTGCGGGCTGTAGTGGGTTACAAACCCACTACAGCTAGGCTTGCCAGGTGTCCGGCTTTAGCCGGACATGTTAGGCTTTTTGCAGTCGCGTCCGGCCAAATATGTACGTGTTTGGCCTGTCCGGCTTTTGTCAGGCTTTTTGTCAGAGTGGCGATTCGTACGACGATGGGCGGACGAGCGCCCGACCCGAACGGACAAGGGCGAGCGGAGAGCAAACTATCTTCCGGCCCGCGATTCGCGCCGCGCCGCGCGTGGCGTGCGTGAGCGTGGTTACCCCGCCCCGCTGCTCGCACCGTCCGCAGAGACCGCAGACAGGTTCGCGCCCGTTAGTCTGCCCTAGGAACGCGTGGCGTTTGCGCGTGCTTGGCGTGTGTTCACGTACAATTAAGTATTTCAGTTAGCGGCGACCGTATTTTTGGTGAGTTAGTTTTATATTTTCCTATTTGTAGCATTAATGTGTTATTGACAAACCTCAAATACAAGTACAACATCTTTGTTTCAGATCTCTCTATTAGTCATGTCGAAAAGAAAATGTATATTTTCTGACAGTTTAAAAAGTCAATACAAGATGTTCAAATCTGGCAAAGAGCCATGGGACGCAAAATGTGTAATTTGTGATCAAATAATTTCCATTGCTAATAAGGGCAAAGCTGACTTAGAAAAGCATTTAAATACCGAAAAACACAAAATGAAGATTCGTAGTACGGCATCTACATCAAGAATTGATATTTTCATGGAATCCAATGCGAACTTAAATCTTCAACGGAGCGTTCGGGCCACAGAAGCTACTCTGGTTTATCATACCGTTAAACATCACGAATCATTTAACTCACTAGATTGCACAGCTCCACTTTGCAAGAGTATATATCCAGATTCGAAAATCGCAAAAGATGTAACCTGTTCCCGCTCAAAAGCTGAAGCTATCCTAAAAAATGTTTTAGGCCCATTTGCCCAAGAAAATATGTTAAAAGAAGTGTCAAAAATCAGATACTTGAGCGTCTCCACAGATAGTAGCAACCATGGTGCTATTAAGCTATTTCCTGTGCTTATACAATATTTCAACCCTGAAAAGGGAGGAATTCAAGTTAAATTACTGGAGCTACAGGCCTTACCGAACGAGACTGCTGAAACAATATCCACTAACATACACACCATTTTGACGGACAAAAACTTATTGGATAAATTAATAGCTTTTTCAGCGGACAACACCAATACTAACTTTGGCGGTAGAGAGAGAAGTGGGACCAACAGCGTCTACAGTAGACTCAAATCAGCTACTCAAAACGATGATATGGTCGGTGTTGGATGTATTGCACATATCTTCAGCAATTTCGTACATCACGCAATCGAATCTTTACCAATCTGTGTAGACAGCATAGTGATGCAAATGCACAACCATTTTGCCAGCTTCACAGTTCGTACTGAAGCTTTAAAAAAAGTTTGTTCAGAATTGGAAATTGATTTTAAACGTATGCTTAGCCATTCAAAAACCCGCTGGCTATCTCTTTATCCCGCCATAGAGAGAATCTTGCAAATGTACGAGCCATTAAAGTCATACTTTCTTTCACTGAGTTATCCGGCCAGAACATTGCAAATGTTTTTCGAAAATGACTTCTCTGAGTGTTATTTATGGCTCTTACATTCTTTCATGTATATATACCAAAGCCGAATCAAACACACTGAAACTGCTGATATTTCTGTCAATGAAGTAATTGATCAGTGTTCGCAAGTAGTGGAAAATATAAACGAAAGATTGGAACAAAATTTTTGCCCAATGAAAGTGACCGAAATTTTACGGCGTTTATCGGAGGCTCGTCGGGATGAGGTAGAAGATTTTAAACAAAACATGAGAAGAATGTACAATATTGCCAAAGATTACCTGAATTCCTGGACCAGTGAATTTTGTACTGACCTAAAACACTTTCAGTGGATGACTTTAGCTAATATTCCAAGCTGGGAACAAGGGGCAAAAACGATAGACACTTTGTCTAGAAAAAATGTACAGTTAAATGACAATAAATTTTTTGATCAGTGGCAAAACTTCATAAAATTTTTAAAGCAACACGAAGATGACTCTGACTTTAAAAAGCTGTTGGCACATCAGAAGTGGACCTCGTATTTTAAATCATTTAATAATGAAGAATTTTATTCGGAACTGCTTAAGTTGGCAGAATATTATTTTGCAATACCAGGCCACAATGCCAACGTTGAAAGAGTTTTCTCTTTAATAAACGCCCAGTGGACAAAGGAACGCAGTAGACTACAAACAGATACAATTGCTAAGATGATGTTCTTGTTATGCAATTTAAAATTAACATGTAAAGAATTTTACGATATGATTTCTAAGGAAAACGAAATTCTTGACAAAGTAGGTGCAAGTGCCAAATATAACTAGATTTTGTTATTTTTTAAAGATTTTAAATTGTTCTATAAATACCTACTATAAAGTAAATTCTTACCTAGCCGTAAAATTAATATTATCTTTTTGTTACTTTCCAGAAGAATGATTATTTTTATTTGTTTTATTATATTTTTTAGTTTATAGTATTAAGAATGCCAAAAGAGAGCTATATTCATTTGTTTTTTAGTTTTAATAATATTTAATTATCTACAAAAGACTGATGATCCATTTGTAAGTAAAACTGTAATAGTGTAACTTAATAAACATTTCAAATTCGTAAACGAGTTTTTTTATTATAAATATTATGTCCATCTTTTAATAAATATCGAATATCCTCACTTTTCACCACGTATAAATACTTTTTTCAACAGCCCAGCTGTAAAAACATTATGTTTGGCAATAAAAAAAACATGTCCGGCTTTTAGGCTAAAATGTCCGGCCTTATATAGTGCGCAGTCCGGCCTTTGCATTTTATGGCCTGGCAACCCTAACTACAGCCCGCACTACTCACCTCTACTACTACTACTACTACTACTACTACTACTAGTGATGTTCATGATGAACATGTTCTACGAGGAACGGGAGTAATCAGCGCCAATTTAGTTACTAACTCAGGTAGTACCTACCTACTGAGAATTCCTAGTCAATAGTCAAGATTTGAACTGACCCGGGAATCGAACACAAGACCTCGTTATCTCAACACTACTAGACAGTAGTAGATAAAGATACCGTCAGTGACGTCAAAGTCGCGCGGCGGCATTCGGTCAAAGGACTCTCTTTAGTTCGTCGATTTTGTCGTACTAGGGCATTAGAAATTGATGTTTCGTAAGTTATGTATTACGTAATAATAATAGGTATGAGGTTGTTAATCGCCGTAGGGTTGCCAAAATTTATTTTCCTTAATTAACTAATTAATTTTGTATGGAAGTTTTTGATAATTAATTTTGACTTTTTAACTCTCCCATAGTGTTTATAACGTCAAAATTGCATGGGTAGCCGCCGGTATGTTATACCATTTATCTTACACCTTGTATATAAACTAATGTACAAATACCACATAAAATACTACATAAAATTAAGCATTATTTTATCTGTCGTTTAGTAAAAGTTTCAAACCAATAGCTTTTATAGTTACGAAGATACACACAAAACAAAAATTAAATCTTTAACCGCGAATATCTCGAAAGTAGTCAAAACCTAGTTATTGCACTCTTCGATAGGGCGGCAGAAATACAGAGTCAATTCCGGTATGTAAAAAATTTTTTACAGCAACATTGGACATTGGCCATTCCTTTTTATCCACTGTAAACAAAAAGAAAGCAGTCGCATCGGGAGTTATTATTGAAGATCGTAGAGGACGTCACGGTAATACTGGTAGGTGTTTAGCACAGGCTGACAAAGATGGTGCCCGGGAACATATAAATTCTTATCCGAGAAAAGAGTCCCATTACTGTCGGGCAAGTTCTACAAAAGAATACCTTGATGGTGACTTAAACTTGACTCTGAAGTATCGGCAGTACAAGGAATGGTGTCATCAGAATAGTAAGCCTGTTATCAAGCAAGGAAACTATGAACACATTTTTCGAAATGAGTTTAATATAGCATTTCACAAGCCTAAGAAGGATCAGTGTTCAATTTGTTTGTCGTATCAAAATGCTGTTGGCGATGATAAGTTACAACTGATGTCTACTTATCAGAAACATTTAATAGAAAGGGATTTGTGCAGATTGGAAAAAAAAACAGACATAGAAATATGCAGAAATGATGCTAGCAAGATAATTTGCTGTTATGACATGCAGGCAGTTCTACAGACACCGTGCGGGAACGATTCCCTCTTTTTTTATAAAAGACGACTAAATGCACTAATGACATAATTGCACTGTAACGTAATGTCACCTGTTTCCGACTAGCCTCCTCTATCCGATCATTTTGATTTTTATTAGCTAAAACGTTTAAAATACGCGCGACACTGGTGAAAAGGAACGCTTTCGATCCAATCACTTATCGTACGTCATCTGTCAAAACTTGTGTTTCAAATTTTAACCGACATTTCGTCAGTCCAACAAAAGCTAGGCAAGGGTGTAGTTTGTATTGGATTGAATGCGAAAAAAACATAAAACAGTGAAAATAAACATCTGGATTTTTACGCTAAATACTCTGGTAAGTTTGTGGTTTATTTACTTTAAACGTTTTATTGGTGTATTAAATTATTAATATTACAATATACATGCAAAAATAGCGTGTTTTTATAAGTTTTTTTGGGCAATTAATTATGGACGGAATGAGGAGCTTTACAAAATAACAACATTCCGAAATCCGACCGAATTGGTCGGTAAAAGGAATATCGCACTTTGTAAAAGAAAGTAATTTTCTATTTTATGTTTTTGACACATAATTGCATAACTACGAAATTGTCAGATCTTTATAAGTGTGTGTGAAATAGAAATGAACTAAAAATGAATATCAATTTCGGTTTAGAGGCTTTATTACGCAAATGTAGGTTTGGTCGGAATCTAGATGCGATTTATTTCCCTTAACCCTGTTTCCGTCCAACTCGGTTGCTTTTGCTTGCGGTGTGCTTGAGTGAAATTGCATGTGTTTATTTCAGGTACATCATCATGAGTGATAAAAAGAGGCTGAAATATTCACAGGAGAATATGGAGAAAGCGCTACAAGATATACGGGAGAAGAAAATGAGTATAAATCAGGCTGCTAAATTATACAACATTCCAAAAACAACAGTACTAGACACGTTAAAAGAAAAATATAAAAATCCACGCAACATAGGCGGTCCAACTGTACTGACAAGCTCAGAAGAAATGCTTTTGGTGAAATGGATTTTAGAATTGGGCGAAGTTGGCTTCCCAGTAACGAAGACTCAGTTGCTGGAATCTGTCAGTAAATTAATTAAGAATTTAGGCCGTACAAATCCTTTTAAAGATGACTAGCCGGGTAAGAAATGGTATAATGGGTTTCTTGCTCGCCACCCGGAGGTTTCGAAAAGAGTCCCACAATCGCTCACGACATGCAGAGTGATAGTTTCGGAAGAAAATATTAGAAGCTGGTTCTCAAAAATACGGCAATATTTTGTTGAAAACAATTTAATGGAACTTCTCCGGGACCCTAAACGTATCTTCAATTGTGATGAGAGCGGATTTTAGCTGTCGCCCCAAGAAAAGCAAGTACTGGTCAGAAAAGGCTCGAAAAAAGTGTACAGTCGAACTGCCAACGACGAGAAAGAGTGTTTGACAGTTTTACTTTCAATAGCTGCTGATGGGGCAATACCTCCACCATTGGTTATGTTTCCGTATAAACGCTATGTTCCATCGCACATCACAGCCAACATACCTATAGGGTGGGGAATGGGACACTCTGATTTTGGATGGATGACGAGTGAGGCATTTTATGAATACATCACAAATGTCTTTCCACCCATGGTTAAAAGAAAAAGGAATCCAAATGCCAGTGGTTCTTTTTCTGGATGGTCATTCATCGCATATCAATATTAATCTAAGTGTCTAATCTGTAAAGAACATGGGATAATTCTGACAGCCTTTTACCCCAATGCTACCCATCGTCTACAGCCGTTGGATGTAGGAGTATTTTATCCTTTAAAAAATTGTTGGCGTTACGATGTCCGTGAATGGCGTATGGCAAACTGCGGGAAGAAGATGCAGCGATCCGACTTTCCTAAAATATTTCATAAGTCTCTGAATGCAACACTTTCACCTGCGATCATTGCAAAATCATTCCAAACGTGTGGGCTCTATGCGTTTAACGTTGAAAGTGTTCAACGGAACATAGATATAGCCCTACCAGTGCACCTGTATAAATAGTGTCTATATATTATGCACTAGCATAATTTAAGAAATTTTTATAATTTAAAAGTTTATTATCAGTGTATCATGTATCAGTATAGTTTAAGAAATTTCGTTTAATTTAAAGCACTATCGTTGCACCTATGTAACTACAATTTTTATCCATTATGTATTAGTATAGTCACTTTATCATTAGTAACTAGTTAAAAAAAAAAAAAAAATATTTCGTTTAGGTTAAAATGTATTAGTATAGTTTATCAGTAGTAATAAGACTAAGTTTTGTTTAATTTAAAGCGCTATTGCGCGGGGCATTCGGAGGCCCCAGCCGGTGTATCAAATAGCAGACGTTGGGGCCTACCAGTGCATCTATACTATTTTAATTATGTTTCATATTGTCTTTATCCATCATATATATGTAACCATAACTGTGTCATGTACATAGGGCTAGGGAGCAGACGTATCCAATAGCGAAAACTCACCCAGCCTTAGAACATATACTGTAAATAAATGTAATTAACAGCGATTATAATAAAGAGCAAAGTTGTGGCTCACCTAGATTAAGAAAAAAAAAAAAAACCTTAATAGTGAAGCCACGTTTGTTTTGCTTTTTCTTGTTTCGCAGCGTCGCTTTGACAAAATGGCGGACAAAAAACGTAAACACGAAACATTAAGTTTAACTAAAAAGATGGAAATTTTGCGTAAGTTGGATAGTGGTGAAAATCACATGAAGTTGGCTGGTGAATATGGTGTAGGCCGTGCAACAATTTACGATATAAAAAAGAATCGTGAGAAGATCGAAAACTTCGCCAGCACTGCTGACGCCGGGACGAGTTCGCGACAAACTATGAAGGTTGGAGAGTATCCTCTTATGGAGGACGCGTTGTATACGTGGTTTCTTCAAGAACGAGCCCGTAATACGCCTCTTACTGGAGATATTATTCGTCAAAAAGCTTTAACTTTTTATGAAAAAATATATAAGAATGCCAACTTTAAAGCTAGTGATGGATGGTTCCAGAATTTCAAATCCAGATATGGAATACGTTTGTTGACTGTAACCGGCGAAAAATTATCTACTGACACATCAGCCGTCGCTCCATTTGTCGAAAAGTTTAAGAAAAAAGTTGATGACCTTAGTTTAACATCGGATCAAGTTTATAACGCTGACGAAAGCGGCCTGTTTTGGAGAGTTTTACCTAACAAAACTTATGTTTACAGAAAGGAGTCAGAAGCTCCAGACAGGAAAGTGTCAAAAGACAGGGTCACTATTATGCCCTGTGCAAATGCTAGTGGCACTCATAAGCTTAAGCTGCTGTTTATAGGAAAAGCGAAGAATCCTAGAGCATTCAAAAATGTTAATCTTCCACTTGTGTATAAAAATCAAAACAAGGCAATGGTAACTAAAGAATTATTCATTGATTGGTTTCACAATGATTTTGTGCCTGAGGTACGTAAATTTTTGAAAAGCAAGAATCTTCCGCCTAAAGCTGTTCTGTTGTTGGATAATGCACCTGCCCATGGACCAAATAATGAGTTGTCATCTAGGGATGGTAAGATTCAAACACTTTTTATGCCACCTAATTGCACACCGTTACTTCAACCTATGGACCAGAATGTAATTCAGATGATAAAATGTAACTACAAGAAGAAACTCTTGTTGAATGCAGTTATCCGGGATGATGATGTCACTAAAACACTGAAGGACATGAACCTTAAAGATGCGGTCTTTAACGTAACTGAAGCATGGAACATGGTACCTCAAAAAGCGATTCAACTCTCGGATTCTCACCCTGAAATGACCGATGAAGAAATAATAAACGATGCTGTTTCTAGCTCTGAACAAGATGATTTGGAAATGACCTTTCTTAGTCCCACGAACACCTCAGTGAAAACTGAAGATGCCCTGAAATCAATAGATGTCAGTATCCGCTGGGCAGAGGAAAATAACGCTATAAACGACATTTTACTGAATTTGAGAAAGTTAAGAGAAATGATAATTAAAAAAATTTATTATGGCAAGAAGCAAGCGAAAATTGACAATTATTTGGTCAAAACGTCATCTTCCTCTTCCGCAACTGAAAATGTCACAAATGATGAACATGTGTAATAATGTATGTACCTATGTACATAATATTTGTGTTTTTTATTTTTATAATAAATTCACCTAACCATATTAAAATAGTCTTTTACTGTGAATCTATGATATGTAGCCTTTATTTTACATTGTACATGTGTAAAAAGCTTTTACTTCCTATACAAATTCGATTATCCGGCAGTTCCGACAATCCGGCACAGAGGGAAAAAATCGGGTGCCGGATTATCGAGCGCCTACTGTAGTTACATACATAATAGTTTAGTTCTTTAATGATCTCATTCAAAATAGTAATATTATTTTTTGTTATAATAAAGAATTATTGACATTATATATATAAGTCCTATGCTTAGATCTTAAGGGAAAGAGTTTGTGAAAAATACTTTATATAAGTAGTTATGTAATTTTTTTCACAATATTTAAAAACAACTAGTCTAACATAGAGTTAGTTTTTGTTATTACTGTGCCAAATTCCTAAGAAATGCTCAAATATTATTTAAAATGGTTGGTTTTTTAAAAATTTCGACTATTTCTAATGTCATAAAGTTGATTTTAGTAGAAAATATTTGGCTGGTCGGAATCTAGCTACTCAGTGGTCGGATACACGGATATTTGTAGTCAGTCGGTCGGAAAATGGTGCTTTCAGTTAATTTCCAGTCGTAACAGTTAAAATCCAAATTTAGGTATTAAAAAGCCACTATAAAATACAATTATGTGCATATTTTCAAATAAAAGTTCGTAATCTTTCATAAAATCATTTTTTCTTATGACCTCTAGAGTATTTAATCTATCTTTTAAAGGATTCATTTACCATTATATATCAATCAGTAGTCGGAATTCGGCGCCAGTGCGTTACTTTAAATCTTATACATACCGATATATAAAAAATGAAACCCGTTTTCCTTGGTCACAGCATCACGCGTGAATTGGCTGGACCGATTTCACTAATTCTTTTTTTGTTGTATTTGTTATTATTAGGATAAGGTTCTTACGGAAAAAAATATTAAGAAAATCTCTCAGAAATATTGAAAAATATACATTTAATTTTGCATACTAAGGCGGTACGAAGTTCGCCGGGTCAGCTAGTTTAAAATATTTTGAGAGATACCTACTAAAGTTTTTAAAGTGCCTCTGTAATAATATAATGTAACACTATGCCTTATGTCATGTTTGTCTATGACAGCAATAATTATCTTTGGCAATACCGCCATCTTCCTCTTCCTTCTGTCAAGTCATCCAACTCGGGTCACTGCTTGGTCTCCTTTATGTGAGTTTTAATAATAAGTAATAAATACATCTTCAAGTTATCGACTCTCTTTTAATTTATCGACCTGTCCACGGACCTCACCAACCAACAGCCTCCAATATAAAATTTTATGATTTCTTTGTAGCTACAATTCTAGCTTAAAAAAGGAACTCTGGCACAAGGTTTACAAAAAGCACTTTTTTTCGTGCAGAATAATATTTTGTGGAGAAACGCCCATATAAGGTAAACGTACCAGTGGTGGTCAGCGTTCCAATATTGGTCATATGAATTTAAAGATTCTAAAATAAGATTTACAAATGATTTAAAGGGCATGGCAACACTCAATAACAAACCATAGACACTTCCTCTTAGATTGATTGATGTTTGACATCTTAACGTGACGAAGTATTTTATAGACGTTTTTGTATTGTACACCAACCCAGCTAATAGATACAATGCTTGTACTATCAAATTATATGTTAAAAGTACTTTATTTTTAATAACCATAAGCATACTGTGTTATGTACTTGTAATTAACATTCTCATACGGGCGACCGCCGCTTACGCGATTCCACTGCAGGATGTTACAATACGGTACTATATTTTAATAAGTTATACTTACATATCTCTTGTTCGAATCCTATCATATATTATGTTATATTACTACTTAACTATCCTAAACTTACACGCCGGCGCAGATCACACAAATATAATTCTTCATTTTTATTTATGTACACTAAAATATTTTAAAAAACATAAGTAAGTCAAAATTCTTTAAAGTAGGACTTTTCAATGCCGGCCAGTGATGTCAAATCTACCAACTTTTTGGTAGATCTACCAATTTTCACTTCAGTCTACCTATCTACCACCCTAGACCTAAAAACTACCTATTTTTAATTAGTTTGACATAATATCACCACATTGAATTATTTTTATATCGACGAGCGACGTTGCGATGTGTTGTGTGAGCCATGCGACCTCAGATTAAAAACCTTTTTAATCTGAGCATGCGACGATGCGTCAAGCATAAATAAGTCCAGGCCATAAACCACAAAAAAAAAACGTCAGCATCAGTTCGCCGTTCGTGCCATTTCGCGCCCATAGACATTATTATACTGTTCTGTGGCCCATTCCCGGTTGGTTTGTTGCGGAATCAGTGGTGAATCTTTGCTCCTGTTTTGTGCTGTTTTGTTGTTAAAACTAAATATATAAATATATAACGGTGCTGATTGCTGTTTGTTCTGTGTTGCGTGCATTTATTTATGTAATGGATTCGTACAGCAGCGAATTTGCACGGAGACTCTAGAGTCTAGAGCAGTCATGTCAAACATACGGCCCGCGGGCCGTATGCGGCCCTCGGATTATTATGATACGGCCCGCGGCCAGAATCCAGATCTCATAATTTTTATTCGATAGGCAGTATTAAAAGTTATTAGCATGAAACTGTGTGCCGCGCAGTGCGCTGGACGGTCAAGGGACGGCTAACTAACACATCTGGCAACCAGATGTGTCAGGTAGCTAACCTTTTTCCTTCCGCACAGCAGTGGTGCCCGGCTTGTGCAACTATATACAGCCGTAGTATCGAGCAGTCAAGTCGCATTTTTAAATTACTTATTATTGTTTGTTGTTATTGTTTTTGGCATGATGTCGCAAAAACGTAAAATTGACAGTGAGTGCAGAGTTTTTCAGTCAAAATGAGAAATCGCGTACTTTTTCATGGAGTGGAAAGGTAAACCACTTTGCTTAATTTGTAACCAAACAATTGCAGTTTGTAAGGAATTTAATTTAAAGAGACATTATGACACGAATCATAAAGTAAAATTTGAGTGTCATACCGATAAGACAATAATGGAAAAACTATCATCTTTAAAATCTAAACTTCAAAGCCAACAGTCAATGTTTACTAAAGCTAAAACTGAAAGTGAAGACGTCTTAAAATCTAGCTTGACTATTGCACTAGAAATCGCCAAGCGTTCAAAACCTTTCACTGATGGTGATTTTATTAAAGAGTGTATGTTGAAAGTAGCTGAAATATTATTCCCATGTCAAAAATCAATGATACAAAACATACCGCTGTCGAGAAACACTGTTGCTTCAAGAATAGTAGACTTATCACAGAATTTAGACTGCCAATTAAGGTGCATGACAAGGGTCTGCCCGCGAAATTCAAATTTAATTTGGTTTTTCACAATTTGTAAACTAATACGACAAAGTAGGCTTATGGCATTCAAATTGCGAGCCTAGGAATATCATCTTCACAGGTTTATATAAAAATCTTTACTTGAAAGTGCCCAGTTTAAGAAATTAGTCAAATTAATGACTAATTTGTGAGTAACTCACGTCAAACTCATTATTTTGACTAATTTCTTAAACTGGACACTTTCAAGTAAAGATTTTTATATAAACCTGTGAAGATGATATTCCTAGGCTCGCAATTTGAATGCCATAAGCCTACTTTGTCGTATTAGTTTACAAATTGTGAAAAACCAAATTAAATTTGAATTTCGCGGGCAGACCCTTGTCATGCACCTTAAAGGAAAAAATCAAAGAATTTACGTATTTTTCGCTAGCTGTGGATGAGAGTACTGATATTGTTGATACAGCTCAACTTGCTGTCTTCATACGAGGTATTAACAGAAACTTTGAAGTAAGTGAAGAACTACTAAAGTGCGTTCCGTTGACAGGCACCACTACTTCAAGTGATATTTACTCAGCGATAGAGATTTTAATGAAAGACTATGAGCTCGACTGGAGTAAATTTTGCAGTATTACTACAGATGGCGCTCCTGCTATGGTGGGCAAAAAGTCGGGGGTTGTGACTAAAATTAGAGAAAAAAAAACAGATAATTTTATTGGAATTCACTGTATCATTCATCAAGAATCATTGGCATCCAAAAATTTAAAAATGGACCATGTAATGAAAACTGTGATCAAAATAGTAAATTTTATAAGAAGCAGAGGCCTAAATCACAGACAGTTCAGGCATTTTTTGCAAGATTTGGGCGAAAAGTATTCCGATGTTCCCTATTTCACGGAAGTTCGTTGGCTTAGTCGAGGAGCAGTTTTAGAAAGGTTTCTTGCGTTGCGTGGCCCTATTGAAGCTTTCATGTCAGAAAAAGGCAAGCCAATGGATCAAGATAATAACTGGTGGCTTGATTGTGCTTTTTTGGCGGACATAACGAAACATTTAAACGAGTTGAACACAAAGTTGCAAGGGAAAGATTTGATTGTCCCACAAATGTATTCGCATATACATGGGTTCGAAACCAAATTAAGACTGTGGGAAAATCAGATTAATAATGGAAAACTCGATCATTTCCCTCATTTAAAATCATGTAGCCCTGTGAGACAGAAAAAATTGGAGGAGTATTGTCAACTTTTGCTCAATCTCAGCACAGAATTTAACGGTCGTTTTGAAGATTTTCGAAAAATGAATAAGTTGGAATTACCTCTATTCAACAACCCATTCACTTTTGAAGTTGCACAGGCACCAATTAATTTTCAAATGGAATTAATAGATCTCCAATGTGACTGTGTTTTAAGGGACAAATTTAAAGAGGTAAATATTACCTCATTTTACACACAGTACCACAAGATTTTGGATAACTATCCAAATATAAAAAAGCATGCAGCACGAATTCTGTGTATGTTCGGTAGTTCCTATTTATGCGAGCAGATGTTTTCTATGATGAAAATTAATAAAAACAAACATCGCTCAAGGATTAGTGATGAACATCTCCAGTCTATTCTTAAAATAACTACCTCGAATATGACACCCAATATTAGTGAAATTATTAAGAACAAGGGAAGTCAGGTCTCCGGATCCTCATCAAGATAAGGGGCATAAACTTTTAGTTATAGATTAACGTTAGGTTAAGTATCGCTAGTAATGAAACATTATGTGCTTGAGTAAATAAATATATTATCAATTAAGTATGTGTTTGGTTATTTTCACTTCCAATTTTTATATAGGTCACATCTACAAAGACAATCAGGTACGCAAGAAGAGATTTGCTAGCCATGCCCTAGCCTATACATAAAAAAATGCGTCTGGCCCGCTAACGAACCCTAATTTATGCAAATGGCACTTCACGAATTTGAGCTTGACACCCCTGGTCTAGAGGGATTGTTGCGTACTAAAATATTCATAGCAAACAACGGGCAGCCTAGCGCAGAGCACTTAAAAATTTTCAGTAAAAATAATTATGTAAAATTTCCAAAAATAAACATTTTAAGAACAGTTCATGCATTTTTAATCTTAAAAAATCTCCTAAATTAAGGTGGTAGATCTACCAATTTTGCATTTTACATTCTACCAACTTCTACCAACATAATGGCACATAATCTACTAATTCTTTAAAATTCGGGTTGGCAACACTGATGCCGGCTCTCTTGCGACTAGACACGAAGAATTCCTCGAGGCAATGAGCGAAATATCGGTAGATATAATTGCAATAAATGAAACCTGGATTCGGGAGGGAGAAGACGGTCTAGCACCTGTGGTACCCGGCTACAGACTGCGTCACAAATCTCGTCCAACTGATGTGCGTAGTGGGCGAGGAGGTGGGGTGGGCTTCTATATAAAAAAAGGTCTTAGAACCAAAATATGCGATCATCCCAATTTTCATTCGGTAGAGCAAATGTGGCTGGAAACGAAAGCAAATGGAAAGCGACTCATTATTGGAACAGCTTATAGGCCCCCCTGGCAGGATGTAAATCTGTTTCTTGATGCACTTACCCAGTCTGTCACCTGCTTTTCAGGCTATGACTACATAATATATGGTGCTCCTGGGAGACTTTAATATAAATATAATTAATAATATTGACAATAAGTGCAAACTATTCAGCGATTTGAAGTTTAGCAGGGAGTTGTGAGATGGGCCCTTGAAGTCCTAAATTTAATAATAAGAAGTTGAATATTTTTTTGGTTAAAACTTTAAATATAAAGTAAGGATAATGTTATTATTTTATAAATTAATATTTAATGATGGACAATAATTACGAAGGTTAATTTTTTGATAAGTACTTACAATAAAGAAATTTCTATTAATAATAATTTAAGATGTTATTTTTCTAGCTGTGCTTGTGAAACTAATTATTGTGATCTCATTATACAATACATGGACATTAATAACGACAGTAATTTTTTTTACACAATTAAGTATTTAAGGACCTACCTAAGTATAAGTAAGTATTCGATTTGAATATTCTTGACCATTATTGGCTATTCATTACTGGATAGCTGACCATGACTGGATGACTATTACTGGGTTTTTAACTGATCATAATTATTGGTACAAAAATATTGAAATTTTAAATGTAATTTTTATGTTCCCTATTAAAGATGAAAGGAAATCGGTAGCTTACTAAGTACAACGATACCGTTTTTCACCAGTATTGCATCAGAAAAGACAGGTTTGTTAATAACTAAGTTGCTAAATCTTAAATAATGTCAAATATTTTTCTACTATTGACCATGACTGGCACTTTTACCTTATGAAAGATTTTTTCAATAATTCCTAGTCGTGAAAACTAATTTTTTATTTGCATAAAAAACTATACAGCACAAAGCTAAATCTTATTTTTTATTATTCCACTAAAAGCTGAAATTTTCGCTTCAAAGAATATAGTGGAAATAAAAAGCCCAAAACACAATATATCGAGGAATGCATTAGGCAATATTTCTATGTAACAAGAGAGTTGTATATTTTGTAAAGACACATGTAAAAAAAATTTAGAGCTCACTTGTTGGGACTATCACATTAAGTAATTATTGAAGAACTAGGTACCTAGCAAAGTATAATAATTAACAGTTAGATTATTAATTAGCATGTATTTTTATCACTTAATCCCATTTATATCCCATATTTAACTTAGGATACCTGGAGTCCTGAAAAGCTGAAAGTGAAAAGCACAAGCCACTGCAATTGGCATGTAGAACTTTATTACTTTAATTAATCATCAACTTTAGGTACCCTACTACTAATGATTGATTTTCTTTGATTTGTGTTGCATTTCAGTAGGTATAGGCAAGTGCTCATTTACCTTGTTTAAATTTATTTATTGAATTATTATTATTCTAATACAGACACTAGTAGGAAATAGAAACATATTTTAACTATCTGGGAGCCAAGTGAATAAATTCAGTACATAGTGATATGTTAGTATGAGAGGACTTTTCCTTTAGGTTTGACTCCCTATCATAATTTATTTAATTTTTTTTTAATTTATTTAGTACCAAAAAGTTATAAAATACGAAGAAAAACAGATACATAGTGGACAAGGAAGCACTTATCTCTATAAGAGATCTCTACCAGTGACCCTTGGCAGTGAGAAAGGTTGTGGAGGAAGAATAGGTACAACAAGATATGAGATAAGATATTATATTATCATAAACTTACATAAAAACACACAAATACTGTATACTATACTAATATACTAATGACATAAATATATATATATACATACTAACATACATATGACATATTATATAATAAATTATTTAACAGATACATATTATTAATTTATAATTATGATAAAGAAGACAGATAATGCTGTTTCAGACGAAGTTTAAATGTGTGAATAGATGAATTATTCCTAAAAATACTATCAGGTAGTGAATTCCATAGGCGCGTCGCAGCTACCGTAAAAGATTTACCATAATAAATAGTTTTATAAGCTGGCACTGCAAGTGATTTTAATTTGACACACGATCGCACTGGCATCACACGAGGAGGAGCCTCGTGGAAGAGCTCACGTAAGTATGAAGGGGAAGATGAGTTTAAAATCCTAAAGAGTAACGTGAGAATATGAATATTCCGGCGAAGTCGGATAGGGAGCCACTTTAA
This sequence comes from Erebia aethiops, assembly GCA_923060345.2. NCBI lineage: Eukaryota > Metazoa > Arthropoda > Insecta > Lepidoptera > Nymphalidae > Erebia > Erebia aethiops. The sequence continues at coordinate 7,203,832 of OV281084.1, read as the reverse complement.
CTTGTTTCGAAATTGAGATACATGGTCGAATTTGCGCAATCCGTAAATAAAACGAATGCACAAGTTCTGAAGGCGATCTAGTTTGTCAAGCAGCTCTTCAGTCGCATCTAAATAGCAGACGTCGGCGTAATCAAGAAGTGGGAGCAGAAGGGATTGTGCAAGTAAGATTTTAGTTTTCAGAGGAAGGAAATTCTGCAAGCGTTTCAAAGAATGAATAGAGTAGTGCATGCGCCTACTAACATTGTTAATGTGATTTGACCAAGATAAATTACCATCGAGTACCACCCCAAGGTTTTTTGCTTTATCCGTAAGTTGTATCGGAACGCCATCGTAGGCTATGATTGGAACATTTTTAAAATCAACACGACTTCGCAATTGCCTGCTCCCTATTATCATAGCTTGCGATTTGGTAGGATTTACTAGCAGACCATGTTCATCGGCCCAGTCCTTTATTTTTAATAGATCCTTGTTAATGTCATCAACTGCAGAAGCAAGAAAAGAAAAAAAAGCATAATCAAGAGAATTTCCAAAGGAACACCTATCAAAAAAAAATTACAAATCAATAATTTTCGAAAGCCCTATCAAAAAAATTGAAAGAACCGATAATTTTCGACAGCAAACGTAACCACGAGGCTTACATTACCAAACAACACCTAGTCCATTAAAGTAGTTAGATTTGTCTAATAATAGTAACAACAAATCACAAGAGAAGGAACTGAAAATATTCCAACCTTCCAGCATCAATGTTCTTCACTGATCATCAACAATGACCGAGAGACAAAAACTCAGCTTCGTCGCAACTACGTCGCAAGTCCCAACCAAAAAGTGCGAGCCGCCGCGTCGCCGACAAAATAGTACCACCACACAAAATAGAAAAAACAAAAGAATATAACATCAACGAATATTGGGGATTACGAATTATTTATTATTTAGTTATAGCTTCAAAACAAAACAATTATACACCAAACACCAATGACGTAACAAATATCAATCATTTTTTTTTTATTTAACTGGTTTAACGGCTCTGGATTCCAGTCCTTCTGAGCCTAAATATCAATCAAAAAAGGCCCAGCCACAGAGTACATTATATAAACGGGTATTATATTATATAGTGGGCCAAGCGCTTCAGAAAAACGAAGTGGCTATTGCAGGGGGGGTCAGCACTCAGCCAAAGAGAATATAACCACTACGTGCACTCAGCTTTCTAAGCAAGGAACGTAATTACCTACTATGTTTCTAATGTGGATAGAGGAACGAATGCCAGCAATGGCAGGATTTGCGAAAATGGGATGACGCGCTATATAAGAATGAGATAGGGAATACATATCTACCATTTTAGAAGATTTTAGAATTTATTTATTACAGAAAACGGACTTAAGACTTAGAAAAGAATAAATTAAAACATTGAAATGCATTATCCTCTTTCTTGAAGAACTGAAAATACATTTCTAATTATAATTATTTTTCAAATTATTACAACCGAATTAGGATGGTAGTATGTTCTTACTTTTATAGACTGGCAACTTTTACTACCTTTTCTATACAAAATAATGTTGTTCATTGTTCAATGTTTTTTTAATTCGTGCGTTTATGGCGGTTTGTGAAATGTATTATTTTGTGAATGTTACTTACTGCCTATTACCTGCGAGATAGACGCTTATCTTCAAATAGTGCGAAATTGATGCTTTGTGTTGTGAAATCACTAATTACGAGATAGAGTTAGAGAGTATTATGTTCTGTGGGCTATTGGTTAAATTCTCTTCATTCTCTTTGCACTTCAGCGCCATGATGAATGATGATTGAGATTCATGATTGATGAATGATCCAGTGTTGCCAGTGGCAGATAGTCAAATGTCACATGAGATAGCTCATTATGTAACATTTTCATCCCTCCCGACATTCCCCGCCCCTTAAATGCTGAGTGTTTCCTTATGTTAGTCTTTAGTCCTTTCGTTAAATTTGTTTGTAAATATATTAATACTAACAAAATAAAAGTGTAAATAGCTATATTTTACTGTATATATCCTCGCTTGAATTCCCCTTGTACTATGTGCTCTTTGTGTTTTTGTAGATAATAAATGTGACTAATAAAAACCTTGTATTGCATACTTTTCATAATTTTAACTTAAAAATTTTTTTTTTTTTTTTTACATAGTCTCCTTTGTGGATCTTCCACTCCACCTGTCATTGGCAAAGTGCATTGTGCTGGTGTGGCACTAATAAAGGCCATAGAACAAAATAAGAAGAAGAAGAGAAAAGTAACATTACAGTAGGTACTAAATTCCTAAATTATTAACTCGATGTCGATCCAACCAAAGTTGAGTCACAACTCACAGATAATAAAACATACAGTACAAAACAAAGTTAACTAAACTGGCAATTGACACCACAGAACACTATACTCCTGCAGGGCGACCGCGTAATTTCTACATCAATCATTGTTACAGTATCTGGAGAAGTTTCATGATGTTGTGAATATCATATTTAACACAATGGAAGTAAAATATAGATTAAAACTAATTAATCAGTGTTTTTTTTTACAATCCATCAATAAATGACTGAGAAATGACGATTTAAAAGTTTAATTATTTAATGTACACCGATTGCTGTATCTTACTCGAGTGAGAAATTTCGTGAGTGAGTTTCAATACCTAGCCGAGATTGAATACTTCAAAATTATCTTCACACACAAATTAAGTGCTTTTATTTCAATTAAGTCACGTTAAGTCCATTTATTTCTTTTATTCGGCTTTATAAAGTGTGTTGATAGGGAATTATGACGTCACGTCTCCCGTCTTGCAAGCGCAACTTTAAAGTTCCTTAACTTTTTCATTTGTTGAGATATTTTAATGATTTTTTCATATTAAATTTAAAAAAAAATATTGTTGCGGTATATAATTTTAAAGATAATTAGGAATAGAGTCCAAATATATATATTTTTAATTTTTCCCCCAAAATTTACGAAATTTTTGTTTTGGGGGCTTTCAAAGTGGGGATTTTCTAGGTGACCGATCATTTCACAAACAACGTTTCGCAAAATTATGAATCATATATTAATCGTTATAAAACTTTTGGTCCTATAAATAATTCAATTAACAAAACAATAACAGACAAATTATCATTTCATAAAATATAATTTGACAAACAATTGATTTATAAATCGTGTTATTTAATAAAACAACCATTTAAAAAATCTTCCCTTTTTCACCCAATATTTTTCAAAGTAGCAACTTTGAAAAATATTGGGTGAAAAAGGGAAGATTTTTTCATATGATCGTAGCTTGTACTGGCACTACAAAAATCTTTCACATTGGTCTTTGAAATAAGAACACAAATACCTTGTACCCAGTGCCGAAAAATAAATATACATTTAAAATTGTCTTTAATCTGTGGTTTGTACTTCAACTGTACAAACTTGAAAACTGTAGATTCACATTCAAAACTCAGAAGGACTAGAATCCACAGCCGTTAAACCATATTTTTAAAGATTTCAACAATCAACCGGTGTTACCAAGTTGGGTGATTTTTCGCCATTTTGGGCTATTTGGTGAAAATAAATTTCATAATTTTCTGCTTGATATTTTCTTTTCTGTATGTTTTGGGTGGGATATCTTTGGTGTGCAATACAGTACCTTTCTTTTTAATGTAATTAATGTCCAAAGAAAGAGAAGATTGGTAGGAATTCCAAAATATACACTCTTAGAAGTGATACGTATACAATTAAGTTTACGCCACCAGTACGCTAGCATTGGTTACTTGTTATTCCCCTATAACTCTCCTCCCCCCCCCCCCCTTCTATTTGCGCCTCAACTAAATGGGTAACTTGTTGAATAATGATTATTTATTATAAAGTCTGAACTACAACTGGTTACTCTGGCTCATCAATAAATAGCGATGATGATTTACATTATGATGGAGGCTTCTTAGAAGAGGTCATATTATTAATATAACGAATAAAAATATAATCAGTAGGTACTTTTATTAATTTATTAAAGTTTAATCTGTAAGGCACTTCCTATTCTACCTTGTTGATAAGTTGTAATTAGAATATCAATTTTCACTTTATGAATAATACAAAATAAAAATAAAATACAGATTTATTCGGCTGGAAATGATTTTGATCTTATCCTCCCAAAATAAAAAACCAGCTTGATATATAGACACATCTACTTTAAAAAAATAGCTATTTTAAGCTACCTGATTTTAAATTAGGCGATTTTAGGCTACACACAAAAAAATTAATGAATATTTTAAGCTACTTGGCTTTAATTTTTTGGCGACTTGGACCGGTCTTGACTTGGCAGCACTGCTGAGTGCTGAATTTAACTCTAAAAATTCTGATAGTTGTCTTTGGTCAAAAGTCAAAACCAGAGACAAGTTAACTTGTCACTTAGACTATAGAAAAAAATAATAATATATTATATATATTTCTTTATATTCTTATTCTTATTCTTTATATTTTGTATAATATATTTCTTTATTCATTGACTGATCAAAACGAACGAACCCAAAAAAAGGCAACGGCCAACGAGTGAAAGAGAATTCAGATTTCAGAATGCAGTATTCTGGTTTAACGGCTCTGGATTCCAGTCCTTCTGATGCAGTATTCCCGTAGTAAATATCACAGAGTACATTGAGTAAATATGTTCCTTGCAGTATTCTGTGATCTGTCAATTGTCATCTGTGAGCATTATGTGATTCAAAGCAATTTTTCTCATAAAATAAGAAAATTAACAAGATTATGTGTAACGTGATTCACAAGTGCATACGAAAGTAATTTGTAAATAACATCCACATGGCGCCTGGTGTGAAATGTGATATTTAAAAAAAAATGGAGTTCAAGCCATCTAGTGAAGTATCCAGCCTCTCAGTCATTTTAAAACAAACAGGATCAAATTTCATGCATGGTTGCACTTCTGTCTAAAGTTATACTTCGGAAAACCATGTAGCACGCTGGAATTATTAAGGTGTGTGTATACTTCTTCGTGCCCTTGGGGGTTCTTTTCTGCACCCGTCGCTCACCATGCAGGCTCTGCATAGAGAGCTGTTGGTGACAACTAGTGCAAATTATTAGTTATAATAACCCACGTTCCGCTGGCTTGCTGTCCGCCATTGGGTTGGTATTGAACCAGAATTCCTCTGTAATAATACAATATATACTAATTTTAAATCAATACTCCCTGAACCCACCCGCCCGTTGTATGGTTTCTTCAGGATTCAGTACCGTGATTACCGTTCGGGATTCCAGATTGCACCACATAATCACAAATTATTCACAAATTGTTCTGCCCCAACAGCAAATATAATACATACTATTCTATTTTATAAGTGACTTTAGTTTATTTTTAATGTGGTGTGTTGTGTAGTTTGCCAGCAACATTGCAACCAAAAAAGGTTGCATATAATTATGATGATGTATTGATATATACAGATTGTGAACCGTTCAATGTTCTGAGTGTCAATTTTTGAAATATTCATTGTATTTACGTTTTCTTGTCTCTTTCTTGTTGGATAGGTTAGAGGGTTCGATAGAATAGATAGGTGTTTGTTATACAGACAAATGGAACTAAAAAAACTCTACGTTTATGTGCGGACAGTGTCCTGTTATCCTGAGTTTGGCTCGGTTCAATTGAAGTTTCTTTGTAAGGCCTTGGTTGGAGCCAGGTATTTTCACCTATTGGTTTTCTGCAGTCTGTAGTGTTTGCCCATATCAATATTAATATCAATCAATCACTATTTATTTATTAAAATTAGATATTCTGTTACACTTATTGATGTCAATAACTTATAAAACATGATGGTGATAATCAGTTACAGTATCTTAAAACCATAGATTTAGCATTGGTCTTGTAAAGACCAATCCTAAATCTATGCTTAAAACTAAAGCTACGGGGTTCCAAACTCGCCCTAGTCTAAGAAGAGCCCACAGCAAACTCAGCCGGGTTTTTTTTACTTATCACCATCTCACAAATCATCTTGAAACTAAAGAACTATCAGAGCCATTGGAACAAATTATTGCATATTGTACTTCGCTTTGTTTTTCAGCCAGGTTTTGTAATCACTGAAGGGTATTGGAACAATCGGTTCTGGTCCCACTACCTTCAGCTTTGAGGCTGGTCATGTGTGTCAAACTACTGTGTATTATATGTTTTACCCCGCCCAGTGATTTAGAATCCCTTGCCCTTGGCCCTTGGTTAGAGTTAGAGAGTGTGTACACATAGTGAATAATAATCAATATTCTTCTGGGAACTAAATACAATACAAATTCTTTATTTAACTCAGGGCTTCCCAAACTTATTTTAACTGTGACGCCCTTGGGAAGTTGCCATATTTTTGCGACGCCCTGGTCTTCTTGCCATACATTTACCTACTAGTTACTAGTAGGTAAATGTATGGCATTTTAACTCATAAGATTATAGTTGGGTGTTCTTACATTAACATGCTTACAGGATAGGTACAGATAAAATTAAAATTATCTGTAACTAATATTTAACGTAACACACATAATATTATTATTAGTTTCAGATAATTTTAGGCTTATTTATCCCTTTTATGGTTAACTGTCGACCTCACACCAGGAGACTTGTGCTGTGGGGTCCAAATATTGAATTCCATATTGATTTACTCAGTCAGGGATTGCTTTTAAAACAGGGTAAAATTGCCTATAGTAATAAAATTATTATATTATAAATTCATAATCTATCTCAATGTATAAAAAAAATACAGTAAGGTACCTACATAATGAATATTTTGTTCCAGATAAAATATTATATCGCCGCTGTAGTTGGAAAAAGAAATAACTAACAAAACCAATATCGCGAGTAGGTAAAACGCGATTAACTGTTTTTTTGTTGTTAACTGTGAAAAATGGGGATAACTTTTTTTTCATAACCAATTTAACTGCCCATGTTTTTATATGTTAAAGATTGTTGCTGTATCTATTTCAGAATCTATTTGTCATACATTTTTATTCATTTGTTTGTGAGAAAAAAAATAAAAAGCAACTACTTATTTAATTTTCCCTTGCCGGACTTTTGAATATTTGATGCACTTATTTATTTGTGCATGTTAGTTATTTATTCTTTATTCTTTATTTGTGAAACATGCGGGGAGACATTACAGTTGCCCAATTCGTCTCCCCAGGCTACAAATACCTTAAAACTAAAATAAAAATTAGAATTAGAAAAACTCTAATAAAAAAAAAACCATTAAAAACACTAAAAGCATTTCTATTTTCTTCAATAATTTTTTCGTGGCCTGTTTGCATAGCCACTTGTATATTTGTTTTTATGTTGCTAAAAGAATTGGCAGACGCACACGACTCTCTGTGCCATTGGCTATCTACATGTGCTTTACAATAAATATGTATATCTTTATACTTAGTAAATGGTCGAACAATTAGAGATCCCTGTACACCACGTACAACTTTCGGCGGAAATAAAACACAAAACAAACAAAACGCACCTTTCAATCTCTTTGAGTAAGCAAGCCAAGGTTTGTACATTTCTAACCAAGAGTGGTTAAATTTGCGTTTTAAATGTGTAGCATCACCAGCAAAATCATAAGTTTCTGGAGGTACCCAGCATCGCTTTAACATTTCCATTCGCTTCTCGGTAGTCAATACAAAAGACCGTCCAACCCATCGACCGATATCATTTTCATGATCTTCATCATCCAGAATGGACGTAGATGCAGATGCATGAGATTCAGAAGCTATCTCGTCAATAATATTACAAGAATTTACGGTTTCCGACTCTGATCCTTCTTGCGGGTTTAGAAATGAGTCACACAAGTTTTTATTAGCAGAATAATATTGTGTTATGGGCGGTGGATCCACCTCACTAGATTTACTGCAACTGGCATCATCATCCTCCTTACTTGTAATTTTCCGTTTTTTTGCTGCAAATATAAAATTTTGAAGCTACAAAAATAGACTTTATTTCTTGGGCTTGAGTGTATGTAAAAAATACTTAGGTAGGTTATATACCTACCTAAGTATTTTTTATATACAATATGTAACAAAAACCCTGTTGTTCCTTTTAGGTACGTATACATAATCATATAGTTAGGTGTACCAAAACTGAAAATCTTATTTAAAAAAAATCGAGTACTGGTCAGTTATTGTTCATAGTCAAGATAGCTTATAAAATAGACACATTAAAAAAATGTTTGTAACATCTGAGTCGGCTCGATCAAAAGCGAGCTCAAAGGATACCGCCGCGCCGCCAACCTCTTTTAGGTACTAAACCGCCGCGCCGCCCGCGGCTCGCTTCCTATCCTAGTTGTTAGTCGCTCGCGCAACCGAACGGACGTGCGCATTACGTTGCGAAATTACGTAAAATGTCTTACAAGAATGAAAGATATTTTAAATGTTGATGTGTCTCTGGAGAAGTGACTGCAACTATGCAGAGGCGCGCAGACTTTACCAGGAGCACTATGCTATTTCACGACGCTCAACATTTAACTACCACAGTGGCAGTGCCCAACATCCGTTGGCGAAATAAAGTCCGATTCATCGGTACTACGACGCGTACGTGCAAATATCGCCAAACGGTGTGAGAAATGCATAGAGCTACAAGGCGGGCATATCGAGCAACATCTCCGTAATTGAAAAGCTGTTGACATCATCATAAATTAGTGATACGATTAGATTACATAACTAAGTACTTAATACTTTTTCTAATAATTGAACGAATCACATTTTAAAAGTTGCAACAGTGTTAAACAAAAGTGTAAACAAATTGGACGTTAAAAAGTTGTGTTCAGCACACAGCTGAGTGATCTTTGTGACTCGCGGGTGACACGTGACGAGTTCATGACCTCAGTACCTTCAGTACAGTGACCCTAGAGCGCGAGCGGCTGCCGCCTGCCGACGGTCGGCACCTTTGATACTATTTGCTATCTCTCTCGCGCTCGCTCTGGCTCGCATCGCCTCGTAGAAGTTTAGGGGTGAGCAATCATTTTCATTTTACAAATAATATTGATTTAATATTTAATTTGAATATTTTAATTTAAGAGTTTTACCAAATAAGTTGATTTTTTATGTTTGAATATCGATACTGATAACGCAGCTCAAAGGGACCACAGGATTTTTGTGTATATTACCTAAAAGCAAAAACCGCCTTCAGACAACCAAGACTCCCTCTGCTCTGCTCTTGTTCAATAACCAAATAAGTACTTAGGTAAGTACGTTTGAAATTGAAGCCGTATCAAATTCTAAAATAATCTTATTTCATAGATTGAAAAAGGTATAAAAAAAGGTTAGGATAAATACGTGTAAAGATATTACACGAAATTCCATCGATAAGTAGGTACCTACCTAGTACCTACCTATTATGACCGCAACTTTTTATACCCACCAAACAACATTGTTTTGTTTTGTTTCCTTAAACTGTTTAAATAAATTAAATAATAGAAAATACTCACAAAAAAAGTTCCAAATATCCATTTTCATTCACCGTTTCATTATTGTTCAACAGAATATAGGTACTTTAAGTGCACACACCACATATTATTATTGTCACAACAGAATAACTCTTGATTAACTTGGAATGAATATTTTTCATTACCAAACCTCGTTGTTGTGCTCTTTCAAAACAATAACACGCTTAGAATGCAAGCAATCCGCGCCGCGCCGCGGCCCGCAGTAGGTACACGATGTGGCTCGGCTAGATTCGGTAATGTTAAGTTTGGTAAGGAGAATCCTAACTGGGATCACAAACATATCTGATAGTGGGACCGAATCTAGTTAGTGCTGAACAGGATAGGGATTCTTGCACATCTATGTCTATACAATGTCATCTCTATGTTGCCCATCACTGCTTCTTTAACACTTAGGCTGCATATGATTTGAAATCCTGCTGTATCTGTTGGTAAAACAAACCTAACAGTGAGGGCATGTTGGCATACTCCAGTTGCACATTGACTGACGCTGCGGTATCTCTAGTCTTTTAAGTTCTCCCGTCATGTCATATCCGCCCAAAAGTTCTCTGATCAGGTTCACGCATGGTTTATACATGTCAAAGGGATTAATACTCACTTATACTTATACTGTCGTGGTACCAGGTACCAGGTACAATTTTGAAGACAGAGTGGAAGGTTGTATCGCCAAAGATAATAGATACAGCGATCTAATAGCGAATATGGGAAACTGCTGCAGTTGCGGTCTATCTATCCTGCAAAACATTGTTCTTCGCCGATTTAAATTGAACTCATTGACAATTTGAGCCAAATGATTTGGTCCATTATAGTATTATAAAGCCCTTGATATGATTTGTTGGGCATCTGGCCGAAACTTAATCAGTGGATGAAACCGATTAATTAAAGCCGCTGCAACAAGTAAATCATCCATTAGATGTAGTGAAGCCCTATTAAAAAAATCTTGTCTAAATAATTTAAAATCTCGCTTAAATCGGCCGTTCACTACCTCAACAATCCACTTGGAAAGTGTTAGGCAGCGGCTTTTGTTTGCCTGTAATGTCATTAGTTGAGTTTCACCTTCATCCACTGATTCAAGCTTACATACTTTATAGCCATAAGATTCGAGAGCCGGTATGCAATCTCGGAAACCTCTATCCAAGATGAAAATACCATTTTCTCTAGAAAATGACCCGAGAGGCCCATTTTCGTTTTCAAATAATTTGTGCATTGTTTCAGCATCTGTTTGTGTTGCTGCATAAAGGCCTGACACGCCAATAAAAGTAAATAAAGTAATAAAAGGCTTAATTAAATTGTTATATTTATGTAAACTATAAGCTTTCTTCTGGTAAAAGTAGTTACTACTTTTTTGTATAAAAGATGTAACTGCCATCGCAAATTGCTATAGCAGACATTTCATAGGGTGTCCAAATATGTTGGTAATAGGGTTCCAGTATCCCTCTATGCGGGATTTAACAACGCACCCCATCGCAAGAACAATGGCGAGATACGTATACAACTCGCCTGTTGTCTTATCTCGCCATTAGCCGCGTACCCACCTAGTGCACAGGCTCGCGCGGCAGCCTCGGTGTCCGGATCGCGAGCGATGGCTCCCGCGGCAGCCTCAGTAGTTTTGTTCAATTTACACGAGGCCGCCTCGCGAGGCAGGCTGAGCCATCATAAGTCCGCGAGTATTCGTAATGGACAGTCGTGTATTTTCAGCTGCAGCTATTTTCCTAGCTGCTTATTGTTTAAAGAAACGAAAACAGTCACGTATCAAGAAAAAACCTAGACGCTTAGAAAAATTGGATTAGAAAAATTTATGAGCGTCGCCACCAATATGGAAATAAATTACTTGGAGATTTAGTATATGATCAGACTGTACATAATTTTACACGAATGTCCGTACAAGAGTTCGAAAATTTGTGCTCATTGTTGTCTGATAAAATCAAAAAGTGCGATACAAAATATAGAGAAGCAATCACTGTGAATGAACGAGTTTTAATAACTTTAAGATTTTTAGCAACCGGAGATTCTTATAGCAGCTTGCAATATTTATTTCGAGTATCGAAGCAGAGTATCTCAAGAATAATTCCAGAAGTTTGTGACGCTATTATTGAAGCCTTAAGTGATTATGTAAAGGTAAATAAAAATAATTTGACAAATTTAAAAATCAATTGTTTATTTTAATTACAATTCAGTGATAGTTTCGAATCCAACATTGGCATTAGGTGATGGTGTAATGGCATGAGAAGACGTAGCGGTATGTGATGCTTATGGTGAAGTGCCAGATGAGTCCATTGTAGAGGAATTACTGTACTGCTGTGTATAGTATCCTGTATTAATTTGTTTTTGTGTGTATTTCCCTATATCGGCTTCAAAAATTATATTATTGATAGCGTTCTTAACATACGCTAATGTGTGCGGATCATATTTTCTTAGTTCGTTGGCTAAGTGTCTTCCAAATGAAGAGTATGGATCGGTGATGTCGGTCGAAGACTTTTGCAAGCATTCAAGGGCTTCTGCGAGCATGATATCTGCCGAATCTACCTGTGGCTGCGTTTTCTTCGGATTATGTCGTTTTTTTTTACGAGCAGGTTCTGATGGTGAAGGCATGCTAGCTTCCGAGGCTAGGTCTTGTTGTTGTTGTGGTGGCGCTTCCTCGATGCTAGCCTCCGGCAATTGCGACTTGGTCGGAGCGTTTTCAGTCTCTGTGTGTCTCTCTACGTCAGAAGTTTGTGAAGATTCCGGTATTGCCTCCTGAAAACATAATTTTAATTAATAGATCAATTTGTGGTGCAGTGTGAATGTGTATATAATGTGGCAGGACCCTACGTTTAATCCAATTGAAAGCTAAAGTTTAACGTCCGTAGTATTTAATACCTTAGTAGCGATATCTTAAATATTTTTCTAGCAGGATTCTCCATTTCTTGAACGTCTTCGGACTACCATTAAAAAGGGCCAAATATGGAGTGGTGTATAGTACTTAGGTACTATAGTATTGTATTAGTACAACCACTCATACTACTACTATAGGTTGTATTAGTACAACCACTCATAGGGGCCAAATACGTTTAGTCTGAATACTTTCAAACAGCGGAGGGTCCTGTCATGCTGAGTACTCTATAATTTTTTTTACAAATCCCATCTACATAAGAAGAGTGGCTTGCTATATCAAAAGAATTTGAAAATAAATGGAATTTTCCCCACGCTATTGGAGCGATGGATGGAAAACATGTTATGTTGCAGGCACCGATTAACAGTGGCACTGATTATGATAATTACAAACAATTTCCAAGCATCGTGCTTTTTGGATTAGTTGATGCTAGCTACAATTTTTTGTATGTAAATGTTGGTAGCAAAGGGCGAATCTCTGATGGTGGTGTTTTTAAAAACACAACGTTGTATAAAAAGCTAGAAAAGAAAGAATTGAACGTGCCTAAAGAGAAGATATTGGAAATTCCATGTGTAACAAAAGTTCCTTATTTTATTTTATCCGATAAAGCCTTTGCACTCAACGAATATACCATGAAACCATTTGAGGGCAACCCAGAAAATGGTTCTAAAGAAAGAATACTTAATTATCGCCTTTGCCGAGCTCAACGTGTCTTTGAGAATGCATTTGGTATATTAAGTGCCATATTTCGCGTTTTTAGAAAACCTATCTTACTAGAGCCAAATAAACTAACAAAAGTCGTCTTAGCAGCTGTACAAATGGTACAACTACATCTGAAAAAACCCTCCATCTACCATCCAACCATCTACGCCTACACTTTCAGCCGGAGCGTTTATCATGAGTCTGTCATTCATCCTTTGCCTTGGAAATACGAAAAATGGCGGTATAAAGTGACCGTTCGCGCTCATACAAAACAACACTGTTATATTTTTGCCTCTCTCAGCAGAAGTGAGTTTCCCAACTTGACGGACAGCTTTTGGAGCAAGAACTTTTTCATGCTTGTGCACGCAGCTTACTCCAGTTTCATCACAGTTGTAAATGTGAGAGGGTGGGAATTTGTGCAGTGTCATCAGTTTCTCAAGATTGTCATAAAATAGATCTACTTGTGGTTTGTTAAATCCAACGGCCCGCATCATGCTCGTCGACTCTGGTGCTCTCAGTGATAAGTCAGGATATCTCTCCATAAAATCGTAATGCTTTCCTGCAACTCCTTTCTCCTTGTTAAACCGATGAAGGATCTTCAAAGTTTCAGCTAAGTCAAAGGCTAATTTTAAAAACTCCTTTTTCATCAACGGCAGACATCTATTAGACAAATCTTTTACATGATCTACTAAAATTTGTTCGTACTCGAGTGGAAAAGTTTTTGTGAATCTGCCGACCTTTGCTTTCAAGGTCACTTCCTCTCCGCGATTTAATGCTGAGGTTCTATCATGAAGTGTACTTTTTGGAATGTTGTAGCGTGTCGCAGCTTCTCTCAAAGACAGTTCTTTTGACAAAACTTTAGTAATCGCGATTTGTAAATTATTTTCATCCCACTTTCCTTTTTTTTTCTTCTCCTCCATTTTTTCCTGACCTTTCTGTTGTCTGAAACATCGTAGGCACAATAAGTATTATGATAAATGTAAATACTACCAAAATATAAAAACATATTCACTGTCCGGCGTTACGGGACTATTTGGTGTCCGGTACTACGGGACAGGACATCGTTACAATAATTTTTTATCCTACATAAACTATTTCAAAAATGTACAAAATCTTTTATAAGCTTTTAAATAAATGAATAATATCTTAATTAAAAATAAACACAGCCAGCTAAACACACAAAGTTCGTAATACTCACCCGAATCTTAAGTGACGCAGTACGTTCGCTCCAAAATCTGCAAACAGCCGTTCCCGACGTTGCTATGCGCGTCACTGGCGATGCGCGGCCCGTGACTCGACATCGGTACGTCCCCCCGCACCCCTTTTACTTGTCCTTGAATCGCTCGCGTTATTGGTTATCGAGATAATACGAGTGTCCGGCACTAGGTGCCGTCCGGCGTTAAGGGACTTCCCCCTAAAGCTTTTGCTCTCAATGAGTACACATTGAAACCTTTTGAGGGCACTCCAGAAAGAGGTTCAATGGAAAGGATCTTCAATTACAGGCTGTCCAGAGCAAGAAGAGTTGTGGAGAATGCCTTTGGCATTTTAAGCTCCGTTTTTAGAGTACTGAGGAAGCCGCTACTATTAGAACCAGAAAAAGCTACAAAAGTCGTGTTGGCTACAATATGCTTATATAACTACTTGCGTAGAGATCAAGCTTCCTCGCAAAGGTTCACTCCCCCAGGATCATTCGATGCCGAAGTTGAAGGGACAGTAATACCCGGCCGATGGCGACAGGACACAGAAATGTCATCAATGCTATCTATTCAAGCCATACCACGGCGAGGATCAACAAATATAAAAGAAATACGTTCACATTTAGGGAGACATTTCATAACAAATGGAGCCATTTCTTGGCAGAATAATTATCAATAAATAATAGCTACTCACTTCTTCACCTAAAGTATCTTGTGTATTTCCTGGGTGATTCCTATCTCCCAGATATATAAAACTGGTCTAACTGTGGATATGATAAAAATGAATGTTGTTAACCATAATAATAAACTAAATAATAAATACCTGATCCTGTGATTCGGCTTTTTTTTTCTCTCGAATTTTCCCTCCTGTAAGACCCTAGTAACGAGTCCACTTTTTTTTTAATGCGGCTATTGGAATGTTCATTTCCTGGCTTATGTTTCTCCACGCATCTTCCCTTAGTCCTCTATTTGTGTAATCAGGACATTGCGCATCCCAAAGTCGTCTATATTCACCATATAGTTGTATTAGTTTCAGACACTGTTCTTTATCCATGATGACGCACAACTAACACGTAACGAATAAGCGAGGCGAAACACTACCGTCTTGAGTGAGCGCGGCAAACGTACTGAGGCGCCTTTGAGCATCGACGAAAACCGACAACGCTCGGCTCGGGCCGCGGCACGGTCGGGCGAGGCAGCGCATGCGCTGGCCTCGGGCGAGGCACGTCTTGACCGACCGAGAATTTGCTCTCTCTCTCTCGCTCTCTGCTTTCATCTGACGGCTCGCTCAGTCAGTACGCGGCTAATGGCGAGTTAAGTTCAAAATGATTTTGAACCTAACTCGGTAGTTATTAATAAATGATTCAAATTCGATTATTTTACGTACGCAATAAGCTGTCGCAAGTTTTTTTTGTAGGATTTCATATAAAATGTCAGTTTCACAAAAAATATCTGAAAATACTTGCAAAAAGAAATTGAATCAATAACTTCCAAATTTATCAAAAATGATGAAACTTGCGTCAAAGTTTCCCCGTCCCAATTGTCATCTTATTCCTGCATGTCCTTAAATATTTCAATCAAATGTTCGCATTCTCTATAGATAACATTCCGCGAGTTGTAAGTCCATCTAGTTTCAGCTATCCGAGGAATTTTTTTTATTTCGGCAAAATCATTGTATTGCGACAACCGTTTGGTGCTACTGTGAAAAATATTGGCTAATGATTTTATTAAGTGAAAGGAACGTTTAGTTTCGGCAACTCTTTCAAAAGATTTTGAGAGAATCAGGTAGAGAACACGTGCGGAACATCAAACAAATAATGCTTGAGTGTACGTACGTCTGATAATCGCTATCGCCGGCGCTATAAAACGCCGTTTAAGTAGTCCTTTACATGGTAATAAGATTTTTCAATGAGTTTACGCTTTACATTAACTTTGAACTTATTCAGAGACATCTTCAACATGTCTTCTGGGAGCTTATTATCCCTTTAGTTCGCAGACGAAAAAATTTCAAAAAAATATTTTTTTATATAGTTTGGGGGGTTCATAATAATTATAAGTATGCCTAAAAAATATAAAAAAAAATCCTACTATTATAGTTTTTCAGAAAACATATGTTGGTAAGGTACAACATTGCGAAACATACAATGATTTCGGTAACAGGTTTTATGTTGTACGTTACTAACACTGCGGCGTGTATACAGTTTAGAAATTCATATAAAATAGGTAGGTATGTTAAAATAATTCAGGAAAACGCATATTTTATTTATATGAATAAATAATTTGAGTGGGTGTGATATTGTCATCAAGAATTTCCAAAAATGTCTAGATTGTCCAAAGATGAGGTTTATATGTCTTTCGATCAGAGCTGTAATAAAGTGGAATTATCCTCTAGCCCAGGCTGCTGGAGCAGGCCTGGATGTTCAGAACAATCGCTACTACTATCTGACGGTGCACTTTGGTGGTACAAGTGCCATAATTGTTCGTATTCGTTCCCATTTTGGCCTGATTTGAAGCAAGCAAATACTGATAAATATGCAAAACCACACTCCAATTATATCCAAAAAGTACCTAAATGCGACATAAAATACCTAATTTATCATATATTTCACGCATAGTAAAGGACAATCGCAGACAGATAAGTTCAGAAATAGGGTTCAGTGAAATAAATTTCTGCAAAATATAAATAATTGTTAAACCACTACTCAATGAGCAGTGTTGTTTGAGAACAACATTAAAACTGCTTAGGAAACAACGCAGTGTCGGTGACAAACAACGTACGTGTTTACAACATCCAAAATTCTTATTTTATGAATAATATTGATTTGTTTACATTGGTATCAATAAAATGTATATTTTAGAAGAAAATGCTAACGTGCAGTATCCAAAAAATTGCGCAAAAAGCTTAATATCAATAAAAAATTAACTTCAATCCACAGGGTTCATGTCATCTCAGCGACATCTTACGAAAAACTGATATTTAGGGCCTTATTCACAATCTTTTTTTTTTTTTTTTTTAATCCACTACAAGCTAGCCCTTGACTGCGATCTCACCTGATGGTAAGTGATGATGCAGTCTAAGATGGTAGCGGGCTAACCTGTTAGGGGTATGGCAGTTATATTAAACCCATACCCCTTCGGTTTCTACACGGCATCGTACCGGAACGCTTAATCGCTTGGCGGCACGTCTTTGCTGGTAGGGTGGTAACTAGCCACGGCCGAAGCCTCCCACCAGACCAGACCAGTGCCAATTCAGAAATTATAATTTCCCAAATTGACCCTGCCGGGGATCGAACCCGGAACCTCCGCACGTTAAGGCAACAGCGCTACACACTGCGCCACGGAGGTCGTCAAAATATCTTCAAGTAAAGTCTCGAGTAGTTACTTCCTGATTTACACTAATCAGCAAGTAAAAGCTACAAGTAAATTGTATCGGATTCACAATACAAAACAAAGTCCCGAGTAACAACTCGAAGGATAATTGAATGATCTTCAAAATGCATTTAAAATTTCGGTCAATAGCGGCTGTCAATAACGTCAAATGTCACTTAAACATGTAGCCAGCTGTCACTCTTGCTAAATGTCAAGAAGGGAAGAAGGGAATTAAAAGATTGATTTTTAATTATTATTTGTTTTCACATACTGTTAAGTAAAACAAAACATATTCTTTTGCCAAAACATATTCTTGCACCAGTCTGCTTCTTGGATTGTTATCAACTTGGATTGTCACAGCATCCTCATTAGTATGCAAATCATCCAGGTCATCACTGTTACATTCTCCAAAGTTTCTTTCATTCGTATCAATTGCAATATTATGTAGAATAAAGCAGGCAACTATTATAGGTTGGACTTTATTTAATTTTAATGTTATCTGTCGCCTAAGGACAGGAAACCTATTTTTGCACACCCCAAAACATCTTTCTATGGTGTTTCTGGTTCTGATGTGTGACTCGTTATACAAGTTTTCTGCAGCTGATGATGGGTTCAAAAAGGGCGTCAAAAGGTATTGCTTCAACTCATACCCGCTATCGCTAAGAAGTAAGCCATTTACAAACTCTCCACTTTCAAATCTCTGTTTCAGTGAAGAATTATTAAATATAGTCTGGTCATGGACAGATCCTGGCCATCTAGCAACAATATTTAGGCATCTCAATTGGCTGTCGCAAGCTACTTGAACATTAAAAGAAAAAATTGATTTCCTGTTTCTGTAGTTTTCAGCTGAATCACCACCTGAAATAAGAGATAACACAAGTAGATAATTTCCCTAAGTACTTAATTAATTCAATATGACCTATTTACTACTAGATTAGTAGGTAGATTATGATGATTTAGAAACCAACCTGGCGATTTTATGGTAACATGGGTACAATCAATAGCTGCTATTACCCTGGGGAACCTTGCAATCTTATAAAAGTCCTTTTTGAGTGATGCAAGGTTATCCGGAAACTTTATAATAACTGGATTTAGCTCTGCAATAGCTGCAGTAACTCTTGCCACAACGCGACTTGCAGTTGGTTGGCTTACACCAGAGAAATCGGCCGCACTTGTGAGAAAACATCCCGTGGCTAGATATCTTAATGTTAATAATAAACTTGTTTTAGATGAAACTGCTTGATTCCTGAAATAAAAAGTAAGTTTGCATTAGATAGTATGATCAAACATACCTTTGTATCTACAGTACTTAGGTAAGTACAAGATTCAAGCATATACCATATACAATGCTTATTTATGATATAGGTGCAAAGACATTAAAGTTATCTAGTATTTTAATATTATTTAAATTGCATACCTATTTACCTAAATAGTAAGCTACAATATTCAAAACAATGTATCAACCTACATAAGTGCTTAAAATCAGGTATAGGTTAGTAGGTACCTACTAACTATATTTTGTAGGTTATGCAAGTTCACCTTTGTAAATACCTAATTAAAAGTAAAACTATCACTCACCTTTGCGTTTTAGGCATAATTTTATGTTTAATCAAATCACCATGTACATGACATGGTTAACTGCATTTTTAGATACGCGAAATCTGCCAAAAAAATCACTTTCATCAAGATCGACAAAATAATCAACACGGACTTTAAAGACACGCAATTTCGGAATTCTTCTTACTGCTAGTACTGAAGAATTTTCTAATTCATCTAGTTGATGATCGATCAAATCAAATAAATCCATTTTTTAGACAATAATTTCGTAGGTCGGTGATTACTTGAATGTCAACTTCCGTGTTTTCAACGTTACTCGTCGATTAACAAGCTTATTGGGCAGATGAAGCAGCAAGTAAGTTATAGGCTACTTTAACCGTCGGCTAGTGCTACTCAGCTATTGTGAAATACACATTCACTGTTACTCGTGACTTTAACCGGCAAGTAGCCTACTCGAGACTTTACTTGAAGATGGTGAATAAGGCCCTTATAGTAGTAAATTCTGCCAGATATAATTTTTATTCGGTTGTATTTTGTTTTTGCTATGACGTATGTAAAAAATGTCATTAAAATTGACAAAAACAAATGATCAGGATTTTTGTAATTGTAATGTCGGTCAGGATGATCACTGCGAATTAAAGGGTTATAGAAGCGGACACTGTTTCCAACAAATGAATTGCTAGTTTTACTAAGCCTAGAAACAGGCATTACAAGGTTATTTTTATGTCTAGTATTGACATTATGACAATCACTTTTCTTCTTGAATTTATCAATGTGCTTATGCACGTGTACAAAATTTTCAAATATATATTGGTTGTGCACTGTCATAATATTGATTTCTTTAAATTTATCTCTTAGTGACTGCCTTGGTCCCATATTATATATGGCTCGAACAGCCCTCTTCTGCAACACAAAAACAGAATTAATATCAGCAGCATTACCCCATAATTTAGTACTTCTAATACCAAGGAACTTAACGCAGCTGCCGTCCGATCGGAACTGACATCGATATATTTAATAAATCGGTCCACTATTTCAGAGTAAGAAAAAAAATTATTTCCAAAAAACTGACTTCCAACGCCACTGTAAAGTAATAAAATATTATTTTTATATGTTGAAGTCGGGCGGGTATAACAAGGATAAGCAAAGTTGACGCATCAGGCTCGCCCGACTTCAACATAGTGGGTAGAAATAAAAATTATTTATTACTTTACAGTAAGAAAGAATTTTTATTTTTAACTTTTTAGTGTCAGGGTTGAGGATTTGGAGTCAGAATTTTTTATGGGACCACTTCGAGAGCTTCCTCAAAAGACTGATAGAAAAAAAATTCAAATCGGTTCAGAAACAAAGGAGATATGGACCGACATACATTTTTAAAAAAAATACGCGTCGAATTGAGAACCTCCTCCTTTTTTGGAAGTCGGTTAATAATGCGATATCAACACTAGTTGTTAGCGTGAGCTGACATCTGGCGTTTCATCAATCATAGTCGGATGACTCAATTTGTTGTTCAATATTGTCGTTAATTACACAGGCTATGTTCGAGATCAAATCACTTTGAGTTCTATTTGATAAACCCGAAAACGAAGATGTTGATATTTGTAAATGGTGTTCTAATGCACCGTCATATTTAGCCAAGAAGTGCACCAACTCTAAATATTTTCCTTTATGTCGTGCCTACTGTCCCAGAAAGCTAACAATATCAATTAGGCGCTGAAAAAGATTTCTATTACGATCTACTTTTGAATTATGCAATTCGATATTTAATTTATGGCTGGCTTATTACTGGCTGTTTAAGCATGTTTCTATACGCGCTTTACCAAATGCATTTAATTTTAAAATTGAATCTAGATGTTTCTCTGACATACGTTATTAAGATCGGAATATCCCTTATCATTCCATATAGAACGGCTATTACAAAATAAGACGCTAGGAAAACAAAACATACTATTAGTGTGCTCACAGCCACTTAGCCAGTTAAAAGAATCGTAATATTTAACGTTAAATACTCGAGTTACCTTTTCACTTTTTTTTATAAAGAAAGGAAATAAAGTTTTGTCTGAGTATCTTTTGTAAACAAAGCGCCTATAATGATTTCATACGAATAATCTTCATTTTTACCGCGGAATATGGCGAGGAAACTGCAGCCCGGCCTGCCTTTCCTCGCTCGAATTGGTCTCGCATATTCAGGATCAAAACCCTGTTTCCGGAAATCCTCCAGGATCTCCTCAGGGTTTGTGTCGGCTGGGAGGCCGCGCATAGCGTCCTTGAGGCTCCGTTCGGCCGGGAGAGAGTAGGAGAACCATGCAATTTTTTCCGACTTCTCCAGCGAAGTAAGATACCGCTGGATCAGCCTTAACTCGTTGTCCTCCTGTGGTGTGAACTTCACTCCCTTGCCGAAAGGGCAGGCGTTCGGTGCTCTGCCTAGGGACTTTTTAAGTTCCCTGAAATGGAATGCCCAGTTTGGTAGGCTCTCCACAATAACTGGTGGGTATCTAAGTTTACCTTTTCTTGGATTTTCCTTATCCGAGTTTCGCCATGCGCCGGTGGGAGGGTCGGCGGCGGGCTTCGATGTGGGAGCGGTACTCGCACGGGCTGCGTAGGTGATCAGGATGGGCGTGGGAAGCCGTTCGGTAACGACCTCCGCCTCTCCCGCGCTCATCTCTGCGTCGGTGTAGGCTGGGGTGGTGGAGGCTAAGACGACGACGCGTTGCCTTTTAGCCTCTGCGTCTTCGGCGGCTTGCCTGTGCACATATCGCCGTGCAGGCCGCTAGGTTGGCCACGATGTTCTCTTCTTGTTCAGAGAGCTGTTCCGAGAGCTGCGCTAGCTCAGCGCTGGCGTCGATCTGACGCCAGATGAGGTTGTAGGTGTGTTCTGATATTCTGTTCATATCTCTCATCGCGTTTAGCATAATGAGAGCAGGCTTATCCTTGCATTGGGGAGATATTTCTTCTTCCCCGGCAGGTAGCATGGTGGAGTCCTCCATTGAATACTCCTCTCGTCGAGGAGTGGCATGGATAATGCAACTGATTCGCCGGCTGGCATCATATAACTGTGTGTGGCAAGCTCAGTTGCGAACGTGCGCGGGTCGTCCGCCGGTGCAGCATGACCGGATGTAGCGGGCACGGTGATGAGCGATGTAGAGGTGGCGGCGGTGAGAACGCGGTCGGCGGGCGCTCCAGCCGTCGCCTGCTCAACGCGGCTGGCGGAGTCAAACACAACTGTGCTGACATCTGTAACAGTAAGTTGCGAGTTTGTGGTGATAGGTTGGAAGAGGGCGCTGCGAGCGCGCAGGTATGTAAACACGTGGCGGCGTCGGGCGCCTCTTAGGTTATGTGACGCGACAAGATGTCTTGTCGTGCGAGATGATTCCCTACGTGACAATAAATAAGTTAAGATAAATTACATACTATAGGTACTTGCCTTGTCTTACCTATGTAGTTGAATGTTCCGGATAAAAATAGCCGGCCGGGCATCGAACCTTTGAGTTCAAGGACCGTTCGGCGTATGGGGACGCTCTCGCGCTCAGCAATGGGTTATGTTGGAGACATTGGTAGATGGGAACGTTTCAATGAAAACAGATGATTGACTTTAATCAATATTTAACATACATTGGGGTGGATCTTATGATCTAATTATAGGCACATTTGCACTTACAATCCTTTTACTATACCACTGAGTCGTACGCTCGTCGGAGACCCGAAGAAGCGTTATTGGAGTGGAGGGCGCTCACAATAATTGGCTAACGTCCCTCCCCGGAGTACGTAGCTTGGGGCCAGCGGGAACATGGACGACCGGTTCGCGCGTACGGGCATCACAATATCTCGCGGGCACTTTTGCACGTTTTAAATTAAAGCATATTTGTGCTTTTCACTAATTTCACTGCTTATATTCTATAAGACATTAAAAAAGTTAATAACAACAAGAACATATCACTATGAGAAGGTGAATGTTTTCCATCATGGCGGCTACGCGCCATGAAAAATCTCAGTCCAAAGACGTGAGGCAAAATTAACTTCGAAAAGAAGTAGGGTGACTGATCCAATTATCAGCACTTTAAGGAGTTAGTCTTAACTTAAGCCCATTTAACACATTGAAAAATACTTTTTCAATACTTTTTCATCCGTTATGACGAGTTTTCTAGTTTCAAGGTTCAATCAGTAAGACAATTATTTTTAAAAAAATGTTAAAAATGACCATCTCACCATTTACTAGCACGATCACCACCAATAGCATAGAGTGAGCCAATTATCAGCACCGTGATAGTGAGATTAAATTTATATAAAATAAAAAAATGTTTAATAGTAGGAATCTCTTTTATATACCGACGCCCCCGGGGAATAAAATCGTAATAGACAAAAGTACATTTTACAGGACGAGCAAAAAACTGTTATTCTGTTTTAGCTCATAAACTAACCGGCCTATCTTAAAGTATTTAGGAAAAATACTTTACATACACGGACTTTATTATTCTCTAATGGCAAATAATAACTAATAGTTTGAGTTCGGTTTTCATTTCGAACAACTTGAAGTTTTTGACAGAATCTGACATAATGTATTTACTTATAAATTGCCATTGCAACTCATGGTCACAGTTAACATCAGTTATCGTCATCATCAGTAGGTTCAATAGAACTGCTTGGCAGTGACCCTGATACTGAAATTGTAGTGAGTGATTCTGATTCAGATGTACCTAATACTTGTAATGTTACAGAATCTTCATTCTCCACTATACCTTGTTGCCTTGGGCTTTTATCGCTATTTATAATTATAACCATCTCGTTGGGCTTAAATTAGATCTATTTTGAGGCGTTAAAGTCTTATTTATATCAATATTGATATTTTTTTCATCGATTATGCTATGTACAGAACCTTTATTATTCTCAATAGGAACTAATGTTTCATCGAGGTTTCTATCATCTGAGTCTAAAATAGTATTATCTTCCTGTATTGTGCAATCAAATAGAGTCGGCGTATTCGATTTACTTTTATTGGCATGAATAATATACCCATCTGGCGAAGCAACAAAATCAAAATTGTCAAATATAAAAGAAAGGTTTGATACTGATGTTGGTGTTCTTATAAGCTGGTGATTAATAATGTCAATATAATCTGCACCTGAACTGGATAGCATTTCATTTTCAGTAGAATTTTCACGAGTTAGGTTTACTGTTTGTAGTTCACATAATATATTATCAAAAGATGGTTCCTGTACATTGTCACCTTGTTCGCCGTAAGATGTAGTAGTCGGCACGTCATCTAAAATATTAACAGATATTATTATTATACTTAAATTAATATAAAATAATACAACAAACTCACGTTTTACGGATTGAGCAGGAATCTACGTACCAATTAAAACTTTTGTTGCTATGCCGTCACATGGAAAAATATCAGGCATTTCAACATCATTATTATCTTCAGACCCTGTAATGAAATAATTATTGAAAGTTAGTAGTAGCAGAAAGAAGAAGTAATAATATTCAGATAAATCACACACGGCCATCTAATCCCATACTAGGCATAGCTTTTAGGTAGGTACCTATTATGGCAACCAGACCCCCGGACACAGAACAAAATATAATCATGCTCATCACTCAAAGATTTGTCCTGGGTGGGAATCGAACCCACAACCTCCGGCTTAGCAGTGAGGGTCACTAAACACTAGGCTAATACCTACTAACTTAAGTTAGGGTTAAATTAACAGACCACACTAAGAGTTTAGACACAATCATAATAATAATAAGGTTCATAAAAATATTTATGGGAGGCTATCATATCTGAGCTCATACGAATATGAACAATAATAATAATTATGTACTATGTTTATAATACACAGAACGCATGATACCTAAGGAGGTGGGTATTTAACTAAAAAAGAGAAATAAGCAGGTAAGTATACGAATTTCCTCCTTTTAAATTTTTATTTCAATAATATACCTATTTACGTAATAATTAAAAAAAAAATACTTACCACTTTCCCTTCCCTCAACCATTTTAAGAATTCTTCTAGCACGTCGTAATCCTTTATGCCGATATTCCATGGTTAAATTTATATAATATTATTATTATAATTATCACAGAATACTAATTATGTTTATTATTAATTAATAATTATTGTTTGTAAACAATAGAATACCGTCACATCCCAACGACTTCAAATTACGCAATGATTGATTATTGTGCATGATCACGCCGCCCGCGCATAGTAACTTGTAAAAACTTGTCGAAATTCGAGCGAAAAAGACAATAATAACCAAATACTCTATTAATAGAAGGAGAAAAAAATAGTATCACATTACTACATGTTTTCAAATTCATAAAGAATATTGTAATAGGTGTTTACGTGAAATAGTATTGATAATTATGTCAATAATAAAGCAGTAATATACGTTTACCGTTCAAGATTTACCTAACTAATTTAAATTTAAACTAACGTAATAAAGCATGTTATTGAAAAGAATTATCAATTTATTTACGTGAATAAAATCGTATAATGCCTTACAGTTTCTCGCGACATGCGTTCGTTCCATAATGAACGACTACGATGTTTTTACGGGAAGAATTTGTTACATGATTTTCGTAGAATAAAAATAAGAATTGTTATAACTTTATGAATTTTCCGTCAAAAAATCTAAAAAAAATCAGTAGGTGTATATCGACACCATAGATGCCGAAAATGCAAAAACATTAAAAAAGTGGTAATAGCGCATAACCATTTTATTCGCCGGGGGCGTCACTTTTTTAATATAGGTATAGGAACCCTGTGACTAGGCATAAAAAAATATTTATAGTCTAATAACACCTATTTATAAACTTAACAAAGTTCGATATCTTTATAGTTATGCAGGTATTTAAAAAAATTGTTAAGACTTAGGTAGTTAAATCTCACTAGAAAGCGTCATAATTAATAATATTTTGGTAGGTAGGTATTACTAGTAGATAGCTAGGTACAACCATTAGGGAACCTAAAATTGCACTTAATAAAGTACGTAAGTAAGAATTAAATAAAAAATAGTTAATAAAGATAATAGGTATAAAGAAATAGTTCTTGCTGTACATCTTCAATCAATTCTAATCCTCAGCAATTATCATCTCCAGTTCTAGTAAAGAGTAATTTCTCTTTCTTTTATTATTGATTATTTTGTCCAGTGAGTCACTTTGGTTGTCATCTCTTTGAGCAACTTGCAAAGTTCTGCATGCGTTTGGTAAATTCAGTTTAATGTAAGAAAGAATTTGGATTTTTTTATTTTTAACTGCTTCTAAGGCTTTTAGCAGATTTTCGTTAGTGTATTTTTTTCTTTTATTTGGTATATATTACTTCCTTTGGTTTCATGGTGGGTCTGAAAAAAGAAAAAAATGACGAAATGATAGGAAAACCAAATTATCAGCATGCTTTTGATCCAATTATCAGCACTATGCTGACAAATGGCAAATGAAGTTTCAGCACCATGCTAAGATTTGGATTCTGAAGGTATAAACTACTTTTACGAAAAAAATTGAATTCTATGCATCAAATAAACACGGTTTACAATTAAAGATATGGAATAAGTGTTTATGTACTATTTTCCATTTATCAGCACCAGTGCTGATAATTAGGAATTCGCAAAATATTAGATACATATATCAGCACCACATTTTTTAACAATAAATCATCATAACCTCAATTTTTCTTTTCAAATTATTCTCTACTACCTATCTAAGAAATCAGAGAAATCAAAAGTTTAATTATAAAATATGTAAAGTACAGACCAGTACACGTTCTATTTCTTCTAAAGTATTCACTTGATGTAATATTTTAACTACTATTTAATATTATTACCAGTACAAACTACAAATTTTACACGTTTTCAGACAAAGATCACAAATTTTTGTATGAAAAATATTTTGGTTCCTCTTTAAATAGTTTTAAAACGGGTTTGAAATTAAAAAATTATGTTTCAAACGCATTGCATAATCAAACATACTGTTAACGGAACGGTCAAGAGGGAAAGGATCGCTTGCGATCCGGCTTCAAAAAAAGATCGGACTGCAGAGTTGTTATTCTTATTGGCACGCGGATTAGAGATCGATCGAGAGATACGCAATGATCAATAATAGCGTTTTAATCTTGGATATGAGATACATTATTGATTTCGGGCGTAACACAACGTCCCCAATTTTGATGTTATCTTGAACACTATTCCACTAATGGCGTTATTGTAAATTGATTAAATATTCCTGACTCCATTTTCTCCAAAAAGATTCCTTACCTGTAAATAATATATCCAGCGTTGTACATAAGGGGGTGCTGCGGCTGCGATAACAGAGCTAGGCTGACAGTTGGAGGATCCAGGTGACTCGACAATTGTATCTGCGATATCAGCAACTTTACCTAAAGCAAATTTCATTGTGCCATAAGGATCCTATGCACTACTTAAGGCAACCTTCGCATCCACAGATAATAACTTATAACTACAGCACCGACCACCGTGACAAAATATTACATTGTACTTTTAGTGAGAACATAAATCTTATTAAGTGGGCGTTTGTGCTTGCTACTTAATTCACGGAAATAAGCCAAGAACACATTTTCTGAAAATGACTTGGCTTGTTTTTGAGTTTTCCATGATACAAAGTTATCATATGCCACAATGATCTCGCGAGATTTAGGCGACAAAAGACCATCCTGCGCAATTTGCGCTTCGTTTGTATTTCGGGTGGAGTTATTGCTAATTCATCACTGGAATTCATAATATATCAAATAAAAAAACACGCAAATAAAAAATTCAGTTCAAATTGCCGCGTTTTTAAATTATCAAAATCAAAAAAACTCGTCACCGTCCATATTTTCGTACGATCTTGATTTAAATAGTTGTTTCTTTCTAACGGTTATATTATTTCCGTCATTCATTTTGATATAATTTTCAGTTATTTGGCTTCAATGAACAGAGTGTAAATTAATTAATTACTATTAGTTCAATACTTCAATATTTGCAACTTTTCTAATGTTACCCGCTCTCTCTATGGAACTCCTTTGTATAACTAGCTTTATGATTACTCTCAAAAGCCACGAGTCCAGAACATAAAATTGTCTATGGCGTTATTTTGCAATGTTGGTATCCTTGCTTATTTGTCAAAAAGTTATCACCAATCAGCTGATTTGTTTTTTTTACCAATGTCACCTTGATGTTAATTAATTAGTCGTTGTTCACAAGTTTTAAATAAGTTTGTTCATTAACGGTTAATGTTAGCAAAGTTCAAAGTATTGTTCATAGTTTCCACGGAAAAACATGTCAGTATTTAGACTCACGGCTATGTTTTTTGTGTTGCACAGTTTCAGACGGAGTCAAAGGATCACTGATATCGGTACAATATGCACTTTTTCTATTTTAATTAATTATTTTACTGGAGCACTCAAATTATACGTATTTACTTGTTGACACCGGAACCGGAACCTTCCGGAACCTTCGGATTGGCAGCTGGGTGGTAGACAGGAGTGAATGTATTATATTCATTCCCAGGCAGAAAGTCATCTTTTGCATTACCGAACTGACAAATGAACGCCGTTATCACTGTGAATTCGCCTTGGGGTACCATAGCGCAAGAACACTTCATTCATCAATACAGTTGCACACGTTGCATTGGCCTTCTCTAAGGCAAACAACTCGACCCAACCACTGGCTATATCTTCAACTATCAGTATCCAGTTCTTGAAGGTGTGGTTGGTAGAGGACCGAAAAGGTCAAAGGATAGACGTGTCTCAAAACGTTGGCTAGAAGCCATAGTCTGCAATAGACCAGCTGGTTTTAAATTTGTTGGTTTATAACGTTGGCAGGCTATACAATTTCGCACATAGGCTTCCACAAACTTTCTCATTCCTTTCCAGTAATATCTGCGAGCTATATATACACTCTTTTGCAAAAAAAACGGGCACTTAAGCAAAGAACTATTTTATACTTACTATTAGTTTGTTTGACAATTTTAGGTATTGTTATCCTCAGCATTTTATAAATTAATTAGGAAGGAATAGTTTTCATCAGTTTTATCATAACATTTTGATTAAATTATTGAGAAATAATGTTTAAGCTCAAAACACTATTATTGTACCTGCTCGCTAAATAAAAATGAAACGCGTTAATTTCTTTGTTTTTCTTGAATACATTATTATTCCTGCCCAAAACATAACAGAGCCCCCTCCATAAGGTGTGATTTCCTCAAAACATGCCTCTGCAAAGCGTTCTCGTCGTCTACGTAGCACTCGCCGACGTCGGTCTTCACCATGCAGAGATATCATGGCTTCATCTGTGAACAATACCCTATCCCAGTCTTCATGAGTCCATGACACACAATTTCGAGCGAAGCTAAGCCTGGCAACTCGATGTCCACGGAGTAATTTAGGACCGCGTGCCGGGCGATGACTGTGTATATTAGCAGCGAGAAGCCTCCTCCTGACCGTCCATAGACTAATTTGCACATTTCTTACTTCTTCGAGGCTGTTAGGCTGTGAGGGTCACATAAGAATATTTGCGATTTCTCAAAGCTTGACTAACTAGAAAACGATCATCCCGTGGTTCGGTACATGTCTTTCTGCCAGAACCAGGCCTTCTCTTGACGGAAACGGTCTCTTGATAGCGCCGCCAGGTCCTTTGAACTGTCGACCGACTCACATATTTTAGCCTCTGAACCACGAAGCATTGACTGCAACCTTCTTCAAGCAGCGCAATAATTTTGCTCGATTTTATCACTTTATCTACCATTTTCGAGATTGCTAAACAGCAATAACAATACTTTTAAATGTCAAGGATATCAGATAATTTAATAAAAATTGACAAAAAGTTAATTAGAGTCGATATTAACTATAGGGACTTTGCGCCACAAAATATAGTTAAAAGTTGTTTTCTTTGAAAACCAGGCTCAGTCAAAAATTTGAATTTGGAATGTACTTTTATAAACATTATGGCACTTTTATAACTGGCCAGTAACATGTTCAAATGATTAAAACCTTTTAGGTATTTTATTTTTTTCAGCCAGGAAGAAAATCGAAACCGCCCGTTTTTTTTGCAAATGAGTTTATTATGCGCTATATTGCGGCCAATATTTCATTAATTTAATATTATATTTGTTTGTAATTTTATATGTAATGTGTAATTTTCTTGATATATTTTTCTTGTTTTCATATTATTTGTTGTAGTTTTATATATTTTATGTTTTTCTTTTTTCTTTTCGTACAGCAAATGTGTAATATTATAAATGGCATATAATATGGAGTACTTACTGCTTACTTGTGACTGCTTGTAAACTTTACTTATGTTTTATTATATTAATATTTATTGTTTCTGTGACGTCACCCGGGTCACAGCCGAAAACCAGCGCCCTGCTTTGCATGCAATTTATTGGCATACAATGCAGAGCTTAATGTTAGCAGTCTGCTTGCATACTCTATGGGATGCTCCTCCTCCTGCTCCCCCTGGACTAGAACTGCCCCTATCGCGTAATCGCTCGCGTCTGTTTTAATTATGTATGGCTTCGTTTCATCGGCTTGAGCCAGAACCGGTGCAGTCGTGAGACTGGTTTTCAGCTTGTTAAATGCTTCTTCTTGAGCATCTCCCCAGGCCCATTGCACGCCCTTTTTGGTTAATCTGGTTAGTGGTTCACTGATTGCCGAGAAGTTAGGAATAAACCGCCGGTACCAGGAACAGGTCTCAACAAATAACAGCAAGTGTTTTAAGTTCTTTGGTCTGTGAAGCTCAGTTATTGCCGACACCTTTTCCGGATCAACACGAAGACCTAGAGAGGTGATATAGTGTCCCAAGTATTTTACATTTGAACAGCAGAAGTGACATTTACCCAGGTTGACCGTTAGGTTGTTTTCCTTTAAAATTCGCAGTACATTGCTGAGATCCACCAGGTGTTCCTCAAAAGTAGTGGATAAAATTATAAGATCATCTAGGTATGCCAGCATCTTGACATTTCCTACTAATACTTTTACACGATCAATCAGCCGCTGAAAGATCGCCGGGGCGTTACGTAGCCCGAACGGCATTCGGTTGAATTTATAAATACCTAATTGCGTTATAAAACTCGTCTTATCTTGATCTTCCTCGCGAACTTTCACTTGCCAGTACCCTGCGCGTAAATCGAGCGTAGTCATGTAAGGGGTTGGCTTGGCTTCACTCAGTAGATCGTCGATTCTCGGCATTGGATACGCATCGGGTATCGTGATCGAATTTAGGTGACAATAATCTATACATAATCGTACGGAACTTACAATATTTTATTTCTTTATGATTTCCGCCTCTTTTTTCGGTTATCGATACGTCTCCGGTGTAATAAAATCGATTCATGACATATGCGATTCTGTGTTTTGTCACTCCAAAAATTTTCATAAAAAAGGCTTTGCATATTGGAACTTTTTTCTTATTAATGTAAACGCAGTACTTAATCGTGGTCTGTTTCCTTCCTTTGTACGAAGCGCGTTTCTGAACAGGTACAATAGAACAGAACTTTAAAATCATTGCATCTTGATCTTTTTTATTTTTGTTCTTATAAAACCTGGTATGTAGTTTCAAAAGATTTTCCATACTCAATGTAACACATTGTAGTGCTTCCGAATTATGAGCACACACTCTTTGTGGTAATGATTTTGGAGAATATCTAAAAACAATAAAACTTTTATTAACAAAAAGGAAAGAGACACATGGAGGAAAGGGAGAAAGGCGTTTGCCCTACAGTATGACACTACAGGCTAACAAATAACAATAATAAATAATAACAAAACAGAATAAGCTTTTGGTAAAAAAATCTTTTTCACGACACGCTTTTATTGAGAGCTAATCTCATAGCAAAGTATTCATCGATACAAATCTAACGAGTCCTAATACGCTGGGTTTCTGACAGATCACCTTTCTGAGAGACCAGAAAGGAGATCATGTAACCACCTTCCATAGTTTCGTTGCGGAGTTCCTATGGCCCCATGTTTTACTTACTGGTGCAATTATACTAACTGTTGCCTACAGTTATTTCCATTGACCCTCAAAGGATCCACCTCCAAGGGGGCATATGAGATTGTAGAATGTTGAAAATAAAATGGAATGGTTGAATTGACAACCCTATGGAATACTACTTGCCTCCTTTGATAATAGTCGACATTTATTAAAGTTAATGAAAATATATTTGGTGTTTACCTTGATTTGACCCTTTAGAACCTGATATAAAGCAGCACACACTTCCATTATTATTCTTGAGATTAGTTGACTTGATATCTTGAAGGTATAGTGAAGGCTTCTATAACTGTCTCCTGTTGCTAGGAACTGCAAAGTAATCGCTAATCTAACTTTTGCAGGTATAGCTTCTCTCCATTTTGTATCCTTTTTAGAAATGATGGGATGGACTTTTTGTAACAAAAAATTAAAATCTGCATAAGATATTCGGCAAAAATTATCAAATTCGCAAGATGGTTCAACTAACATTTCTTGAAACATTGTCTCCATAGATTCCCTGGAAAAAAAATAATTTTAATAATGTAACTTATTAAATTTAGGTTCACACACAGGTGGAATTTGCGTTAATAAGTTGATAATCGTCATGCAGAAGTCGTTACTTACTTGGTTCGATTTTTATGCATCATCCACCATCGCTTTGGTCTTGGTCGTTTATAGTAGTAACATGCATTCATATAATAAAATCCAGCTGCCAGTGCAACGTCCATTTTGTACAGCTAATGTACTTTCTGGTGGCAAATATCTTATTTTTTTGTTGTATTTGGCTCCATGTGTGAACGGTTGTATCGCCTAGTTGCCCATATGTCAAAAATTTTGGCAACTACGCCAACATCAAATCACAACTACAAATAGCCATGGTGCCACCATTACGAAATAACGGCAAAGTTTGATGAAATGTACTTAAAAAAGTCTACAGTCCTACAAATAGTGCACAGAAACAACATTGAGAATATAAAATTAAAAAACTATTCGGATATTAATGATTTTTTCCTCGACTTCGAAAAATCGGTTAACGAGTGGAAATAGGCTGGTGGAACTCTGAGTGAGCAAGAGAAATTGAACTACATGTTGAAAGCATTGCCATCAAGCTACAGTCACATGGGCGATTTGTTAGATATATTACGGGAGTAGGATGGAACTGTTGAGTATTTGAAAAATAAAATAAAATTGAAAAGTCTGGAAGGAAAAGGTGGAAAATTAACAGAGGAACCTAATAGTAATACAAATGCTTTTAAGGCAGAGTCAAGTTCATCCGTTTCAACATTAACTTGCTTTCTATGTAGCCGCCTGTTGTGCAGTGTGTGCTCATGGTTTGCAGTTGCTGACAATAGACATCCGCCGTAATCGTCTGGCTAGATTTAAGAAAGCTGTAGTGAACGACACCGGCACTAGTCCACCAAACGCTCACAAGTAATTTTTATTTGAGTCAATTTTCGCTTGAGGCAGGATTTGGCTGGTTCGCCAGGGTTCAAGCATTGCGATGAGCGTTTCCGATTATCGTACAGGATCCACTTTTCATCACAGGTAATAATTCGATTTAAAATCCTATAAATCGATTGAAGGGATTTTTAATCGAACCGGCAGAACTTCTGCCGATTTGATTTTTATGTATAAGAAATGAAAGCAAATTTATTAAGTTATGCAAAGATTACAGACAATAATTCAATTGTATCACAAGGAGATGTTACAAAAATATATAACTCGTCTAATCAATTAATAGCTATAGCAAAGAAGGAAGATCGGTTATTAAAGATGATAAGTTTTGTCGAGAAGAAGAATAAATATGAAAATAAAGTTTGTGCAAATGTATCTAATAGTAACATGACTTTAAAGGAAAAACTACATCGAACTTTAGGACATAAATTTCAACACCTTGAATACCATGTGTCAAAATCAATCGTTAGAAGGGATGCCTACCTCAATAGAGTCAGAGTATATGAAATATTACAAAGAATATATTTCAGAACTCCAGAAGAGGCACAAATGGCGCACAGACGGAGGACAACCACAGCTCGGGGACATGGTTCTCATCAAGGAGGACCGACTGCCTCCCAATCGATGGTTGCTGGGTCGAGTTGCAGCAGTCTACCCAGGTGCAGATGCGGTCAACCGTGTAGCAGATATCCGCACCACTTCAGGAACCTGGAGGGCATTCAATCGTCTCTGTCCACTATTGGAACATAATGTTCCAAGGCCGGCAGCATGATGGCGCCACTGGCGCATGGACCCACAAGAACCCGGAGCCGTCCGGGCATCGATAACTATTAGAAAAATTGTAACGTCACTGGACTATGTCACTTCAATCTTAATTGCAAATTCACTAATCACTTTTTCTCTCCGCTCGCATCACCGCTCCGCTATTGAGTTTATTGTACATTACCATTAATTATTTTCATAAAGTCAAGATATTATATCAAGAAGTCTTTTTCTTCAAGACCACCCTACGCCCTTCCTGTGGAACGAATCGCTGCAACGCTGCGCTCTTAGAAACAATACCGTACGAGTATGCGCTCACTGAGCAGGCAATGCACAGTACGCCGTAAGGTAAGTAACCATTGCGTACTTTATCGCAGTACCGGTGTGGGAACAAAAGGACCAGCCATACATACGAGTAATCAGGTGTCGGAAACATTTTGCGGATTCTATATTTTTTTGACTTTCTTAAGGTTGATAAGTAATCAGACGGAACAAATTTATGCCACCTAATGGAATAAATCACAGAGGACACTACTATGGCAATGTATTATCATAATAATACATATAGATATTACTTAAACAATTTTTTTAAGGACTCTTCCGAAGTAATGTGTAAGATTTTCGATTTTTCGTTTTGTCTGACCATGGCCGCGCAGTTGCGTACCCAGCAAAACTCATATTTCTTTTCTTTTGCCAAGGTTTTAGCTTTCTGCAGTAGCATTTTATTAAAAGCTGATAAGTGATCATTTATATATATACGTGTCTGATTACCGGGGAACCCTACGTCTGATGCCTTCAAGTCTTTTAGGCGACGCAGACAAGCTAAAAAATCGTCTTTTTTGTACCTCGATAGTAATTTCAGTATAATAGGCTTCGGATATGAAGTGTCGACGTCATTCCTAACAGCTTATATATATACTTATAGACGCTTTACTCGATAATTATAAAAGGCCACGAAGATGGTGGACTCATCGAATGTACAGGGAAAGAAGAAATCTACTTTTTCTTTTAAAAAAACAACAAATCAGTGGTCTTTACAAAAATTTCACAAGAATCACTCCAAGTGATTTTGAATACCTGATGAATTCAATCGGACCTAAGATTTTACGAAAAAACACTGTTTCGAGAAGTTGTCGGTTCAAGACAGATTAGCTTTAACGCTGAGATACTTAGCTACAGGTGAATCATTTACAACATTTTCTGGTGGGAGGCTTCGGCCGTGGCTAGTTACCACTAGGGCATCGAAACTCGGTTCAATTTTAAAAACCCGGGTTTTCGGGTCTTAAGAGTAATCAAAACCCGGGTAGTCCGGTTTTTTCGAGCATTTCGATCTTTTTATTGTAATTTTTTTAAATACACTAATCGGCGTTTATATATCGATTTCTTACAATGAATATAAAATATAAAGGATGAGGAAGAATTTAAATAAATGAAACATCACTTTACAAATATGAAAACCAGTTTTAATGTTTAAAAAAGTGTTAAAGATTTATTTTTTCTTTAGAATATCTTAAAACTTAGTAAGTAATCTAGTCTTTTTAATCACAGACTTGCAGAGATTAGTTTTAACATTAAATGAATTATTTTGGTAACATGTACTTATTGTATTTAAAAGCTAATAAAAATAATATCTGCAATAGACATTTTTGTAGTATCACAAATAATTATAACATTAATAAAACTCTTCTTCGCATTAACAATTAAGTAACTAATAGTTCTTGTCTTCTATTCTTAATTATACTATTCTAATATAATTTAAATTGCAGTCGTTTGGTTTATAATCAGTTCTTTATCTAATTAACTAAAGTACTAAGTAAAAAGTAGAATATGCATTTGACACCTTATTTAAACAACATAGTTAAGACATATCCTATGGCCATCTGACCACTTTAGAAAAAAAGAGATATTCATACAAAATAATTTTGGATATATCGTAATTTAACATAAAAATAACAGAAATCATAACTTTATTATTAGAATTTCTTCTTACTTAAGTAAAATGAACGTAAAAAAATTAGGGCATCCGAAGTTTTGTCACTCAAAGAAGAACGCAATCTATTGCAAACAATTCCAGCCGAAGAAAATATACGCTCCGGCTCGACGCTAGTAGGTGGAATAGTTTTTAAATGTTCATATACCAGCGATAGGTAACGCCCTCACTGTCGCGTACCGCCATTCTCGAAGAGTGCCATTTCTACCCTCACAGTAGTAAGCAAATCGTCTGATGGTCCGTAGCTAAATGTTTTAACTGTTGCAAGAAGTCAAGTATGGATTCGCCCGGTTTTTGTTTCCTTTGGCGAAATACTTCTCGCTCCACGTATACTGAACGTTGAGGTTCTAAATGATTTTTGACGATCTTCACTAGTTCTTCGAATGTTTTATCTTCCGGTTTACTCGGTGCGCACAAGTCACACATCAAATTATATGTGCGGTCACCTACTAATGTCACCAACGTGGCTACTTTATGTGTACTTTTTATTTCATTGAGAAATATAAACTGTTCCACTCGGCGAACGTACGATGACTACTTTCCGGAAAAAATATCGAACGGTTCAATTTTACCGAAAGGCATTTTAAAACACTTAATTTTGCACGCGAAATAAAAATCCCGACTCGGCGCCAATGTAATATACGTGAATCAAACACAGCGGTCGGATGCTAACTTGTTTTATTAAACCACCCTCACACAATAGTTACTCATACACTACAGTAATCTTTGTCTTTCGGGTTCCATAGGACACTGTTTTCTTTGTAGGCGTCTATCAGCAAAAGACATTTATCCTCTGTCCATTCACTCATCTTGAGAAGAATACGTATAGGTTCGCAGTGTGCAACGACCTTCACTCTCGACGTCCACGAACGCACTGCGAGCTTCCTTTGATTCGCGCCAAAAACCGACATCCATCGGCTCGCTGCGTGCCGCTCGCGTACAGCTCGCGGCAGGCTTCATAATGAGTACCTGTTTATCGTCGGCTCGCTGCGAACTGCAACTCGATCCGCTCGCGGAAAGTTCGCGAACCACGTACACACTATAATTTTTGGTTACATAACATGCAACAGTTACGGTTACAGTTCGCTAATGAGTACTCGGCTTTAGTTACTTCGTCATACATGTATCACACATAAAAGTGCCGTGTTCGAAGCTGGTGCACTGTTCGTGCCACCAGGCTCCACAAAGGCTACATTCAATCCAGTCTTAAGTCGGTGGATCAGAAAACTTTTCGCCACATAAGGGGCAGTAATACTCATTTTCGTGATTTTTTGGTTTCTTAAGATCTTATCTTACTTTTAACATTCTTGTTTTGGCAGTCAGATCATTTTGTAGTAGATTCTTTAGTTTTTAGTCTTTCTTTTTAAATCTAGTCGTATTTTCTTTTTGGCTCATTCCTCTTCTTTCTCTTATTTCTTAATTTCTAACTCAGATTTAAACGGACTATCAGTAGCAATTATTGACTTTTTGCCTTTTCGTCGTCGATTTTGTGATGTTGCTTTCGGCAGAGCTTGTATAGGCGACAATGGGATGAATTCTTTGCTGGTTGAAGCTACACAATCACATGTTGGTGAAAATGCAGTGGTGGCTGAACTGGTCACAGTTGTTTGTCGCTGAACATGATTGGGAGATTTCTAAGAAGTTTTCTTGTGTTTGCTTGTCAGCGTTGGATGATGCCCATGTATGCTCAGTGGTCAACAGCAGATCTTGTACAGGTTGACTGAATGATGTGGTATGTAACTGTAAAGCTATGCAAGGAAGAGTCTTGCTCTGACATGGAAATGGTGAATCTTCTAGGAGGTTTTATTTGGGCAACTTGTGAGCTGCCATTGGAGAAGCTGTGAATGGACCTTTGGGACATGAAACGACTGCAGTTTTTGTTTACATACTTGATGACTTTGTCACGAATCATGTTTAAAATACCATGTAGAAGTACAGCCACATGTTTACACTTTGCTCCAACACCACTTCCAGCTGGACATTCGCAGTGCTTTCATAGATTTTTTGCAAAATCCTTCAATAAAAGTCGAGTCACCAACAGTTGTAGCCCTGGCAAGGATGAGGTATCTGGACTCGTATAATAATGTTCTAGCTTCATTCAGTTTTTTCTCAGTACTGTAACAAGATTAAGCAAATATTAGTTCTTGGTTGTGCATGCATAAAACTACTCATATCGAGGTAATTACAGAAAATAATTTAGTACATACAAGCAAAATTATTGCCTTATATGCATGGTGAGACTGTGGGTTGTAGTTTGACATAGGCTTGGTAGTAAAGAAAACAGCACCTTTTTCTTCTAAATCACATTTAATTTGCCACTGCTTTGCACCGATGTTGACAGGAAAAGATAGCGGAAGTTAAGTAGTCGCGCAGTGTTGCCCTATTTTATTATTATAATTTAATGTTGATTGCAACAATGCATTTCATTTAATGGTGGCACGAAAGTATAACTATTAATATCGCAATATGTGCAGGCGTCAGGCAGACAGACAGAATTCCCAAAATTAAAATTTTGGTCATAAAGTTCCAATCTGTAAAGAAAAATAATATGAAATAACACATGATTATAGAAAAGTAGATACTTTTTTAATATTCCAAACTCAAGCATTAAACTTTAATTTTTCTTTTTAAACAAATATACAGTTGAAGTAGTACGAAATTTCTAAAACTGAACTCCTTCAAACCTTAATATTTCTTAAGTATAAGTAAGCGTGGTAGTGGTGGTTTTAAGGTATTTATACCTTTGCACAAGGTCCACTTTCTTTCCTTTGAGTGATGCACCTCGTTTTTTTAAATCACATATCCGCCATGTCAAATACAAATTTTTTATAGCGTCCATCGTCGTATCTTGATAAAAATCTTGTTAGAAATTCAAAAACACAAATTCTAAATAAACTTGACAGGAGAAAGCTATGGTAGCGCCATCTGCCACGTTTCTACCGGCCAACCCCATTAACTGAAAAAAATTGGGTTTGATTTTTGAAAATATTTCAAAAAAGTAAATTTTCCAAAAAAAAGTTTTACCTCCCGGAACTGTAAAACCAATATTTATAATTTTCCCATTTTCCCAGAGGGTTGAAAGTACGGCTGAATACGGGGAATCTGGCTTGCGTAAGCCCCCGCCCACGTTGGACCTCGTTTGCAATTTTACTCGCCAACCATATTAGTGCGGGTGATATAAATTTTTTGTTAATAGTTTTAACGCTGTATGATTTAATTTTGTAAGTAATTAATGTAAACCTGGTTTAAAACTTTGCATATAATGTAAAAAATAGTATAGAAGTGTAAATATGTTTTATTTTTTAAGGTTTTAATGTGGGAGAACGATAAAAAAAGGAAAATCCCGTGACGTCATCCAGGATTGTTTTTATTAACTATTATTTTTAAACATTTAATAAATAAACATTTAATAAACCAGCTGGGAACCAGATGGGAAATTTCGTCTAGTTCTTAAAAATATTTAATATAATA
The DNA here is from genome assembly GCA_923060345.2 of Erebia aethiops. NCBI lineage: Eukaryota > Metazoa > Arthropoda > Insecta > Lepidoptera > Nymphalidae > Erebia > Erebia aethiops. Next base: position 7,164,054 of record OV281084.1, on the reverse strand, counting down.
CAAATTCTAATAATAAAACTCGAAGATATAGTTGAAAATCTCGCGCAAGGTATGACGCAGTTTGGCGTCCCGCGGTATATCCGGCCGACCAAGGACGCTCTATGATTTATAATTTGGCAGGCGGGCGACAAAGGTCGCTCGAGAGGATACCCTCTCGAGGCGCGTTCGCGATGAGACGAAGGGCCTTGGATTGTTGGGCGCGTAGATTCTTCTTATTCGTCTCGCTCGTTAGCACGCAGAACGCTGGTGCGTCGTACGTAAGTCGGGGGCGTATATAGGTTTTATACACCCTGATCTTCGTGCGTAACGGGAGGCGAGACGTTAGCACGGGACGGAGGGCATGAGTGGCGATCTTGGCTTGAGCACAGAGACCACAGGCGTTCCAATATAAAGTTCTCAGAGGTCTATCGAAGGTTGAGGCGTTTGGTCATCCCTCTGAGAACAGCGTCCGAGGAGTCGTCGCCGGCGCGCAGAGCATGAAGTACGTCAGTCATGATTTAGATTGCCACTTCTATCACGACCAGACGTGCGTTCTATTCGGAATTTGTAACCGTCTTGATTGTCTCTTTGTGAGTAAAGGCCTTGTCAGTCATGATTTAGATTGCCACTTCTATCACGACCAGACGTGCGTTCTATTCGGAATTTGTAACCGTCTTGTTTGTCTCTTTGTGAGTAAAGGCCTTGGGGGCTGCGGGGTCAGCCGCCGGGGGAGGGACGGACTCATTGTAGGTTTGGACGGACTCATTGTAGGTTTAGCCGCTTTAGCGCCATTCTTTATGCGAGGCTTGCTCTTTTTGTCTTCACCTTTTGGTATGGGACCATTTGCTGGAGTCCTGATATTAGATCCTGCTGGCGCGGAGGGCTCTTGCGTCCCTCTTACTTGCCTTCTCTGGTCGCTCTTTCGGAGTGGTAGTGGTAGTTGTGGCGATGGTGCCTGCGCGTTTGTTCCTGGTCTCTTTCCGGAAAACCGTACCAGAGAGGTTGTTGGATGGGCGTGGGCCGCTACAATTGGCGCAAGTGGCGGGCTCTTCCTTGGGCCGGGGACAGTCATGGGCGCTATTAATGAGCGAATTGTACTAAAACTAGGTATTTATACTAATAGGTAATTTGCTCAACACATTGAGATTGTTAAAATATATTGTAAGTATGCAAAGAACGTAATATTATTTGTGACATATAATTAGATAGACACATTATAGATTGATTGATGTCAATTTTTGACAATCTGCTATCTCTCTCTAAAAACCTCCGAACCGTGCGTGTGATAATATGACTATTGTTAATTTATTATTCATCTAAATTTACCTTTTCGATCATAATTATTTAACGACCAATATGTATTTTTATTCTGTGCAATAATAAATTCAGTATTGGAATCCTGTAAATTATTTCTCACCACGATGTCTCCACCTACACAGTCGTCGTAAGATCCACTCGACCTCCCAAAAGGTTATGTTGCCCAGTCATCTTGCGAACATCGTGCTTGAGAAATATTTACGTAATCGATCGATTCACACTACGCGGAACATTACACTCTGATCTATCTCGTACGTGAAGAAATCTTAAAAATGGCATCCCATGGCGAAGTTCCCCCTGCATATGGTGATGGCGTCTCTCCGACGACGTCTGTCCCTATGTTTCCTGTAATTGATAAGCTGGAAGGCAGCAAGAACTACTTGACGTGGAAATTTACTATACCTATGGTTTTAATACTAGAAGGCTCGTGGGATTGTTACTGCGAGTGTGGCGTGGGATAGCCTTTCGGATATATTTGAAGACAAGGGACTATTACGTCGTGTTTTTCTGTTGCGTTATCTACATCGCACACGCTATACGGACTTCAATAATATGAGTAGATAAATCGACAACACCTTCAACCTTGTGCAACAGCTAGCCGATATTGGGCGAAAGATAGATGATGAGGAAATAGCTGAACTGTTGCTAAGCGGTCTACTTCAGGAATATGACTCGCTTGTGTCAAACCTATCAACTTTCACACTAACGACAAGAATTTCCAGTGAAGTAGTGAGAACTCGCCTACTACAAGAAGATTTGCGGAGAAACAACTCAAATTCACATAATATTTCTGAAGCTGCTTATATTTCAAAACGTAAAGTCAGATGTGATAACTGTCATAAAGAAAACCATGTGAAAGCAAAGTGTGTTGAAGCGTGACAATAAGATGAAAAGGGGCCGAGTATGTAACTTTGTCTGGGTTTTTACGTGAACAGGGGATAGTGCATCAGCTTGCTCCTTACTACCCTCAGCAGAATGCTGTTTCAGAACGTTTAAACCGTATCCTTATGGATAAAGTACGTTGCATGTTGCAACATTCTGATCTTGACCGGCGGTTCTGGGGAGAAGCAGTGATTACTGCTGTGTATCTTAAGAATAGGTCTCCCACAGCTGCATTGGACGGCCAGATTGCAGAAGAGGTTTGGACTTGTTCAAAACTGGACCTCAGTCACCTCCGGGTATTCGGTTGTCAGGCTAATGCATTAGTACCAAGGGTTAAGCGTAGAAAGTTAGACCCTAAATGTAAGACTTACGTTTTTGTTGGTTATTCAAAAACCACTACGGGGTATAGGCTGGCTAATCCCTGTGACCCTAGAAAAGTGCTCTTCAAGTGATGTCACATTTATGGAGGAGAGATTTTTTAGTTTTGGACATTATAATTCTTGTGATAATAATGAAATAATATGTTTAATCCTTATTTACTACATAATAACTTATCAAATGAAAATAAATGTTAATAATGAATTGTCGTCGATAATAATAATTCAGTGGAGAATAATAACTTTAATTCAAATGACATGGTATTTTAATGAATGTTTTAATGATATTAATTCCTGTTTCTACATACTGGCAGTGAGCACGACTCCTCTGTCGAGTTTTCGGTGAATGATGGCGTAGGAGGTGTCTCTGTTACATCACGACGCGCGACGTTGACTGGAGGGGAAGGTGTGTCTGCTGCTTTACGCCCAGTACGTAGTACACGATTGGTTCCACCTGATAGGTAAATAAATGAAGACTATGATCTGTCTATGTTTGCAAGGGATGTTTCAATCGATCACAGTCGTATCTACAGGCGATTTATAGTTCTTACTGCGATGACTGGATGCAGGCCATGAAGCGTGAGTACAACTCTATGATAGATATGAAGGTGAAGCTGAAGGTATGAAGCTCTCGCTCCTCTGCCACGTCGAACCCAGGGAAGCAGCGTGGGAGAGCGATGTCGGCCAGTCCGCGCAGATCTCGTAACCAGTGGCGCCATCTCTCGGCCAGGTCCGGCGGTAGCTGATCATCCCACCCGACGCCCAGGCGCCAGGTGTCCTGCTGGACGTGCTTCGCCTGTATGGTGGTGGCGAGAACTAGTGGGTCAAACAATGTCGTGCACAGAATACAATCAATTATTGTGGCTACAGCTGTACTGCATAATATTTGTAAAAAATATAATGAAATACAGCCACCAGATCTGATAGTGGTTTATAGTGAATTTCTGAATTTTCAAATTGTGAATTTTATGAAATTGTGCGAGTGTTTTAGTAATGAAAGTCTTACCTATTTTTTCGCATCTTAGACTTAATTAAAACAAGCGGTCAGAGTTCAACGGCCGGTCAACGACTGAGTGCCACGCGCGCCGTCGGGGTTGGTACTGTATCAACAGCTGACTGCTCAAGTAGGGTTGTTATAATCATGTGTTTAAAAGTGGATATCTTTGGTAAGCGATAACTTTTATATTCATGAGTTAAATAAAAAAATAAAAAATACGTGTTTATTAAATTTCGTTGCTGTACAACATATAAAAATTTGGGCACTACCAAAAAAATCCCCCTGTATATTCAATAGTAATAATATTATAATAAAAACAGTTTAAAAAATAAAAAAAGGTTTAAAATTAATATGTTTTTATTTATTTAACTTTTCAATTTCAAGGAGCTGAGCTTTTAAATTCAATATACGGATTTCAGCAGCATGCCGTTCTTCGTTGTGTTGATAGGCTTGCATATGTAACTCGTCTTTGTGTTTGAGTCTTTGTTGGAACTCCTGCTCTTCACTAATATTCGTTTGGTCTATGATATTTTTTTGTGTTCTGTTAAGCCCAATTTTTGGTCATTGAGCACCTTGAAGGACTTTCTGAGACATTGTCCTGTCCTTGACAGCTCCTGTCACGTGGTCCTAAAACATACACATATCTTTGAGCTGTAATGCAGCAATGGAAAACCCAGATTAGGTGTTTTTTTTTTTTTACTAAACCTCCAACATGATGGAAGGAGCCTATATTTACAATTTTAATTACTTCTCTTTCATTCCATTTCTATCAATTATTCCGCTCGCACTTTCATTCTTCATACTATATCTTTCTTTCATTCGTTCGCTTTCACACTCTGGGTAGAATTCCCATCTAGTTTTGATATGCTATCTTAAATTCCTTTATTTTATTTAGTTAGACTGTATTTCCTTAAACTAGGTCAACTCGGGGACATGAGTGGGGTTGGGGTACAGAAGTTTTATTTATATTTTAAATTTTTTCCTTATAATACTTATTACAGTTTTCCTTATCCTATTTAACACAACTAAACTTTTTTGCTTACAACTAAACCAAACTATTATCCTACAATTAATTACAATTTCTTATATGTTAACTATAAATATACTTACTATATCTAGATAACATTATTTTCATGACTTATTTCTATTATTTACAAGTACACATATTTCCTTACAGTACTTTAGGAAACAGTCTCTTTGTTTCACGTTTGTTATAATTTCCGGTAATGTATTTCTGTTCAGTTTTTTGTCAATTTTGCTTTCAATGTAATATCTTTTATTATCGAAGACAGGGCAGTCCAGAAGAACGTGGAGGACAGATTCCGAACATCCAGGGTCGCAGACGCACGACGGACTCTCCTTGCATTTGAAACGATGCAAGTACTCGGAGAATCCACCGTGCCCCGTCAACACCTGGGTGATAAATCTGTCCACCTTTATTTTTCCTATGATCCTGTATGCGGCTATCGCATCAGGGAAGAAGGCCATCCGTTCCACCTCCCGATCCCCTATCGCGCTCTGTGATACCCCTCTCCTCGCGCCATACAGTGCTGCGGCTTCGCGGATGCGCAGGTCGAGAGGGAGTATCCCAGCGAGCAACAGTGCTGAGTTCAGGGAGGTGGTGCGGTATGCCCTACACAGCTTCTGCGCAAAACCTCGCTGGACCACGTTCAGCTGCTTGCGAATTCCGAGCTTATCTACAACCGGCGCCCATACGGCAGCCGCATACAGCATCACGGGCTCAACCACCGCTCTGTAGATAGCGCGGATGACTTCGGGGTGGAGGCCCCAGCTCGCCTTCGCGGCTCTCGAAAGCTGGGAATAAAAAGCGATTGCTTTTTTACAGACATTCGCGACGTTCGCGTTAAAAGTGAGGCTCTGGTCTATGACGACTCCCAGCAACCTGAGTTCTCTGACCATGCCAATGTCGACCCCTCCCATGTGGAGACGTGGAGTGTCATGCTTCAGTTTACGAGTGACGACCATCGCATTTGTCTTTTGCGGCGCAAACCTCAGCTTGTTAAGAACTCCCCACTTCCTCGCATGCCCGAGGGCGGCAATAGCACGGTGTTCGATCTCGTAAGCCGTCTCACCCTCAAAGACCAGCACCACATCGTCAGCGAATGCCTGCACATAATAATTTCTGGCCTCCAGCTCCCGAAGCAGTGGATCCAGTAACAGGTTCCACAGAATCGGCCCGCCGGTAGATCCCTGCACGCAACCCTTCCCGGTTTCCCTCACGTGCTCCTCCCCACAGTAACGTGTTCTCACGTGTCTGCCACTCAGGTAGCTACCCAGAAGCCTCCTGATGTTAACGGGCACTTGTTCCTCCGCCATTCTGATGTTAATATGTGGACACCAGCGTCAACAGTTTTTTATTTGCTAGACCTTGTCGTATGTGTTTAACCAGTGTATAGAGGGCGTCTTCGGTGCTTCGTTGGGGCATGAATCCAAACTGGCGGGTACATAGTCTTGGTGCTATATGGTGTTTAAGCCTAGCGACAAGCATCTTCTCCAGCACCTTCCCAAGCACCGGCAAGAGACCTATCGGTCGATACGACCGTGGAGTCGTATAGGTGGTCTTTCCCGGCTTCTTTTTAGTGAAGTATATCCTAGTAGTTTGCCTAATGTTATTTTGATTGATGTGCTTTGTTTTAATTGTAAAGGAAATGCCGTTGTGCTCCGAGCCGGTCAGGTCTTCGCGCACGCGCCAGCCGTCCAAAAGGTCAAGCAGGTCAAGCGATACCGCAGTTATGTCAACATAACTGCTGTACCTTACGCCGCCCCGGATGGTATCAAAAGTAGGGGTTTCCCCTCGGTTCAGGATATCAAGTCCAAGATCCTCCAAGGTTCCGTGCATTTCCTCGCCTCGGCGATCTGTCTTGATCGTGATCTTCCCCACCAGACACTGACGCAGACGCAAAGGTCGTCTGAAGGTCACTTGAAGGTGACCTCAGCACTTGAAAATTTCCAAATGAACTGTTCCTGGGGTCCCGGCGTAACTCACTAAAGGTTCACTTAATAACAGCACTTTTACTCACGGGTCCGAGAACCACCGTTAAGCCGCTTTACTGTTTACGTTGCGCACCACTCTCCGTTTCGATTCCCTCCGGGATGGCAGTCCAGCGGGGTTTTCCTTGTGGAGCAGGTGTCAACAGGGAGCCCGATGGCAGCCTGTAGCCCCTGCGGAGCCAATGGATGCTGATGTCGCCGTCGACTTTCTCAAGGTAACCCTGAATTTTGAAGATCTCTGCCAAAATTCCCGCCAATCCCGCTCGGCCACTCCGTTATTGTCCTGGGGAACAAACGGCACTCCCGTGCCCTTTGACCCTATATTTGGGTTAAGTTTTTGGGTGGGCCACTACATTTGTCACCTTTGTCAAATTCAATATACGGATTTCAGCAGCATGCCGTTCTTCGTTGTGTTGATAGGCTTGCATATGTATCTCGTCTTTGTGTTTGAGTCTTTGTTGGAACTCCTGCTCTTCACTAATATTCGTTTGGTCGATTATATTTTTTTGTGTTCTGTTAAGCCCAATTTTTGGTCATTGAGCACCTTGAAGGACTTTCTGAGACAATGTCCTGTCCTTGACAGCTCCTGTCACGTGGTCCTAAAACATACACATAATATTTAAATGTAATAGCTTACAGTCAATAACAAAACAATGAACATACTTTACACCCAATAATGGGGCAGTGCAGGATAGTTGAGCGATAAGGATCCCCATCATCCCCATGAGGTCCCAATGTCTATCATATCTTTGAGCTGTAATGCAGCAATGGAAAACCCAGATTAGGTGTTGAACGGCAGCCACTTGATACAAGTAGCATAAGATAGTGTTCTGTGAAGAGTCCGGCAGTTGACGTCAATCGGTTCAGATGGGAAAGTGAAAGTAGAGAATATACGAACGTTTCAATGGAGAAGAAATTTGAGACCTCAGTAGTGATGCAGGAGCTCCACTGGCACTGGCAACATATTAGCACTCTCTGTCTCTATGGCATCAATCTGAAATACATAACAACAATCTGAAATAAATATGACGAGGGGTAATTTTGCTAGCAAAATTGAATCCCTCATTTTTATGCAGTTTAACTATATTAACAAATAACTGCCAACGGATCTCTTTCCTACATTCGTTAAAAAATAATCTTCTGGCTTCGAATGAATTTCGCACTGACTATCTCATATGGCAAGCATTAGGCATGATTGCTACCTCAAAATCACATTCGGGATGTTTAAATGTCGTTTTAAGACATGTTAGATGCTATAGATCACAACCTAACAAATTGTTCATTGTTGTTGCGCCGATGATCCTCCTGTAGCAAGCGAGTGCGAAAAACTTCACTAGAGAGCTGTGTATCTATATGTAAATCGAGAGTTACCGTGTTGCAAGGGTAAAAATACGGTGTTTTTAGACAATATTACGGTGGATCGACTAAAAGGGTACCGTGTAAATTACTGTGTAATTTTTGAAAGGAAAATAACAACAATGTGAATACAAATATATTTGCATAGAAATATGCATAGAAATATGCATAATTAAACATAATAATTTACTATATGTATCATTCGGAATCTGACTCTCCTAGCATAACAATATCTTTTTCGTAAATTGATTTATTCATTTTAAGCAACATATCGTTAGTAGGTCTGAAATCAACACAGTTTTTACTATTTCTCTTGATAGATTGCTGCGTGAAAATATTTCCTTTAATGGTCTTGGTTAAAAGTTTGTTCCTTTTTTTTGTTTTTATGTCATTGACTTGGCTGAAAATACGCTCACACTCTGCATTTGAATGCGGCAGCGAAAGCACACCCAGCATAAATTTCAGAAGTTCCATAAATTTTTATCTGTGTGAGTAGATATCACTGTTGTCAGATTGGGGGTTTTTTTCGCAATTTTGGGGGAAAAAATAACTCTTGGGGTAAAACTGGGGAAACAGAATCTTTGGGGAAAATTTTGGGGAAAATAAAAAAAATAATGGGGAACTTTGGGGCTAAAACTTTTAAAAAATAGAAAGCGCATTAAAACGAACGTACTTTTCGTTCAGCTAATATATCATGGTTAAAATACAAGAATTCAGAGCCATATAAAAATCTCTCTGTCTGTGGTTTTCGGACTGTCTGTGTATGGTCTGCCGCTCAGATGAGGTCTGCCGTCTGTATAGTCTGTGGTTTTGCGATGTTGTGTTGTGTGTATGGTTCTGTGGTGAGGTCTGTGGTATGGGTGTCCGGTGTTGCCTGGGTGTTGCGTTGCGTGCGACTTGGGGCGTTTTGTCAGAGTTTCTTGAAATAAAATATTTCTTGTTGTTTTATCGATTGATAAGTGATATGAAAAATGGCTCGACGATATAGACCGGCATGGGAAGCCGAACCTCAGTTTACAGGTGAGTTTTTACTATGGAAAGATCTAATACCTAGTTCTAACCTAAACATTTAAATGTAAATAAAAAATATGAACATTAATTTGTCATTATTGGATCTAAGTTCAAGTAATCAGAAGGTTAGACGCCAAAACAGTGAAATACTCAAACTAATTTTGTTTTTAGAATATCCGACTGGCGTAAATTCCTGCCTTTTAAACGGTGGTAATGTTACTAGCAACACTTCTACCTACACTTTTTACGGGAAATGGTAATGGGCATGGGTATAAGTTCGGGACACGTAAGATGACTCAAAATGGTCATGTTATTCATGAATATTCATGAATAATAATAAGAATAAATGATTATAATTAATATATGATTAATAATCCTGAAGAAGACTATTCTGGCTTTATTAATGTAAAGATAGAGCCAGAACAGCCGTCTTTAGGATTATTATTGTTTTTATTATTCATGAATGTAAATGACCATTTTGGGTCAACTTACGTGTCCCGAACTATTAATGTGTTAGTGTTACCAAAATATTTAAAAAGCTATTTTTTTTGACAATTTTATGAGTAAGAGTGTGACTGCATGTGACTTTAATTTTAACTAAACTAACTGATTGAGTCTTAGTGTTACCATAATATTTAACAAGCTTTGGAGGGTAATTAAATTTTGAAAATTTTAAAAAGCTTTTGTGAAGAAGACTAATTTTTAAGTACGGGTTTGTGTGCGTGTGTGTTTTGTATCTAACTGCTACTGTTTAAATTAAAAGTATTTTTTCTAATATCTAAATTTTGTTCTAGGTTGGCTTACAAATGTAGAGGGGGATGCAACAAAAGCCTTCTGTAAACTGTGTAAATGTGTACTACAAGCACACAAAAAGGATTTATCTAAACATGCTATGTGTAAAAAACATGAAGATGCTTATAAATTTTCGCAGCTTGCAAATAGTAGCAATAAAATTAACACCTTTTTTAATAGAAACATAAGTAACGAAAGAAAAGTGGCAGAACTAAAAATCGCAGCTTTTGTTGCACAACATTGCTCTATTTTAGCAGCAGATCATCTCGGCATGCTTATTTCTGCTTTGGATAAATCATCTTCTGTGCTAAGTAACTTGAAACTCCATCGCACTAAATGTGCCGGTCTCATAAAAAATGTAATTTCACCATGTGTTCTTGAGGAATTAATAACAGATATTGGCGACAACAATTTTTCCGCAATAATTGATGAGAGCACATCTATTGACACGAAAAAGACCCTGTGTATAATGATACGTTACTTTAGTAAAAAAACATCCAAAGTTGAAACAGTGTTCTACAGGTTATTAGAGATTGAAGCCGGTGATGCTGAGACATTAGTGAAAAATTTTAAAGACCAGCTTTCACAAGATGGTTTAGATGTAAAAAAAATAATAGGCATTGGCATAGATGGTGCAAACGTGATGGTCGGTGAGCATCATTCATTTTCTTCAAAGCTGAAAGAAACTGTACCGCATCTAATTGTAGTTAAATGTGTTTCGCACTCGTTGCATCTTGCTGCTGAAAATGCTTGCAAAGTGCTTCCAACACAATTAGAATTTATAGTAAAAGAATGTCACAATTGGTTTTCTAATTCAACAAAAAGACAAATTGAATACGGACTGATATATGAAACATTGTGTGGAAAAAAACCGCTAAAAATTGATAAATTGTCGGGCACACGGTGGCTAGCTCGCATTGAAGCAATCACAAAAATACTAGAGCAGTGGGATGCGCTAAAACTTCACTTCAGCATAGCTAAAGATAAAGAGAGGTGTTACACAGCAGCGCAATTACATCTGATGCTTGCGTCGAAGCCAAATAAGCTGTATTTACTGTTTTTAAAGCAATCGTTAAAAGCCATAACAGACGTGAACAAAATGTTTCAGTCAGACAATGTAGATTCTTTGAAATTGTTGTCCGAACTGACTGGATTGCTTTCAAATTATCTATCGATTTTGATTCCCCCTGAACGGTTACAGAAAGTACCACCAAATGAGTTGGCCACATTCAATTTCCGAGACTACGTTATGAGTACTAGTTGCATTCATTATGGATATTTGTTTACAGAGGAATCTGCTAATGTACCTGTACAAGATTTAAACGTCATTAAAGAAAGGTGTGCTCAATGTCTTATCCGGCTCTGTGAAGAAATTCAAAAGCGATTACCAAATAATATTAAATTATTAGAAAAAATTTCATTTTTCTCGCCACAAATCGCGACAAGCCAAGTAAGACCTAATATTGAAGAAATTGTTGTTGCTTTCAAAGATGTGATTGGAGGAGTGGAGAACGTTGATGCGACGCTGCAAGAGTGGAGAATTCTACCTCTTCAGATATGGCAAAAAACAAAAACAGCTGACGAGTTTTGGGGAGAAGTGTTGTCATACAGAAATGCTTGTGGAGAGGCGGTTTTTTTTAATTTAACAAAACTTGCCACGGCTATTTTGAGTTTGCCATTTTCTAACGCTACAGTAGAACGGGCGTTTTCGATGATGAACATCGTCAAAAATAAATTGCGAAACAGAATGCATACGAAAACTGTTGATCATATTATGAGAGTGAGAAGTGCCATACAACACCACGGCGGGTGCACAAAATTTGAGCCAAGCTCTAGAATGTTAAGTTTATTTAAGTCTGAAATTGTCTATCAAACAGAAGATGAAGACAAAGTAAATGAAGTATTTGCTATTTTTAATGAAGAATAAAAAATTCAATGCTTAGTCAAGTATTTCATTCAATTTTTTTCCTCAGTAAAATAAAAGCAGTTTTAATTTTATATTTATTTTTATTTGTGACAAAATTGGGGGATTTTTGGTTTAAAACGTATCATATTGGGGAAAAATTAAAATAGATTTGGGGGAAATAATATAATTTCATCTGGCAACCCTGGTAGATATAGACGTGTGTTAGTTATTCAGGGAATCCCGGCTACCAAGAACAGTGTTACTGTTACAAAATATGTTAAGTTGACCAAGATTCGTTTTACGAAGTGTATGTGGAAATATTTTCAACGTAGGTAATATATTATAGATTATATAATTTTAATACGGTGATGTACGACACGGTAATACCTTATTACCTTGACGGTAGATTAAGACCACATTACGGTGCATCTACGGTAATTACGGTGTATATGGAGACACTGCTAGAGAGTGATGTTGCCAAGCTCGCAGTCTCGAGGCTTGATACAAGTACATTGAAGTCTTCAGGTAGACCCGACAATAATATCTCAGCAATCTCTTCATCATCTATTATTTTTCCAATGTCAGACAATTGTGAAACCAATTTCATAACACCGTCGATATACCTACTCATGCATGTAAAGTTATTATATTCTACACGATGCAATTGTCGAAGTAGAACACACCTCTGTCTTCGAAGGTATCTGACAATCGTTTCCATGCATCAGCTGCAGTCTGTGCATCACGAACTATTTGGTATAAATTTGGTTGAGTATATGATTCATTTTTCTATTTTGAGTAACATACAAAGGTCCAGTCACATTATTTTTATTGTCTAAGCCATAAACTTGAATACTTATATTACTATTGTTTTTTTTTTCAAATAAACTTATATCTTTTGACGATGGTGGAAAAGTCATTCCGCTCGTATTAAGTATATTTGCGTAATGTGGATAATAAGTAGTACGACATACATTGCGTTTCGATGGAAACAAAGCAGCCATTACACACCATAGAAAACAGCAATTATCATTATTTTTAATGTTTAGACAACTCTTCGTATTTTTAATATTTTCAGGTAAGTCAATGTACATTCCACCTCGTAAAGGATTGTATTTATTGATACTTATTTCTAGGTGACTTATTGAATGAAAAGTCCAGCCTGATTCTTTGTGCTCGAATTCAGACATGTTACTGGTGAGCGTATTAACAAGATTATTATAAAAATAAGATAAATCTGTGCTACAAAACAATGTATCGTATTTGGTAATAAATGATTTGATTTCTAGCTCTTGAGTGTCGGGTAAAGTATAATATGCAAATAGTTCAAAATAAATTTTAATACATTTGTGTTCATTTATTGTAGTTCTTATCAGATTTATTATTTTCAGTTTATTATCACACAGAAAGGAATCAGGATCAATATACTCCTTTTTCTGCGGGATACTTAAACGATAAGTTACAATTCTGTTTTTAAAAGCTGTAGTTATTAATTCAATATTCTCAATATCAGTTCGGACTAAACATTTAGATTTGTGAGCTGTTGTTCTCAAATGATGTGACATTTTATTTTTCGGTATTAAAATATTGCATTTTTCATATTCAATTATCTTTATCTCATTTTTAAATTCTCTATGCTCATATGGTTCAACGAAGTTCGTTTCAGTAACTGTTAAAATAAAACGAAAATTAAAAACTATGAAATATTATTTTATTAAAATATACCTAGACATTAACATAACCATAAAAGAACTTATTAAAACTAAGATACAAAAAGGAGTTTAATACGTGTTATAATAATTAAAAATGATATGGGTATATAATAATATATAATTATAATTTATCATTAAGTAATTGTTATTTTGAATAATGTTGTTCAAAATGTTTATTCAAAAATAAGAGTTTATGAAGCTAGGTGGGCATTCTTTGAATTCTTTTCTTACTGCAGATACAGGGTGGCCGGTCAATTGACGTCACAAAAAAAAATTTAGGTCCGGTATGTTGTGGGGTATCCGAATCACCCCCATGTATGTTCCGCGATTTTTTATAGTTTCGGAGTTATGATTTTTTTTTCGATTTTTTGAGGAATTTCGACCTGACCATCTTAAAAAAATTCTAAAAAAAAAAGCACAGACTTTTTAGAGTTTTTTTTTTTTGCAACTGAATTTCCATAAGTTGCACTTTTATGCATAAAATAATCAGCTTCGTAACTTTGATGAAAGTTATGAAAATGTTGGTCTAAAGTTAAAAAATTACATTCTGTGAATTATGACTTAAATTTTCAACTTTAAATTAAAAATCTAAACAGGTGACTTTATGATTTCTTAGTTAGTCTTAAAAATGCGCCAGACTCTCAGCTTTCATAATAATAATAAAAAAGTGGTACTTAAGGGGGGCAATTTGGCTAAAATCGGTCTTCAAAGACAGCAAGGTGGAAAATTCTTAAAATTAGCCAACTGATTAAAAAAAACATTATCATTCCTACGGTTAATTTAATGATTAGAGAATGCTGAAAACCTATCGTGTTTGTTGGATAAGGAAAGTTTTAAGTAAGAAGTAGATCATAATTTAAAAATCATTTAATATTTTTAAAATTTACAATAAATTTTCAAAGTGGCCACCTCCAGCAGCAATACACATTCTACACCTTCGTAAGAAATTGTGTTTCAATCGTCTAAATGCTTCTCTGTTCGCCTTGACAACACGTTGGGCTTCTGCAATCTTCTGCCTCAGCTCTTGTTCACTCGAACATTCTCGGGCGTATGCTATTTCCTTGTAATAGCCCCAAATGAAAAAATCGATGGGGTTGAGGTCAGGTGAGCGTGGAGGCCATCTAATTGATCCACTCCGTCCTATCCATCTGTTGGGGTATGTTTCATTTAAATAATTTCGGACTATGACACGAGTCCTAAGTCCGAAATTATTTAAATGAAACATACCTCACCTGACCTCAACCCCATCGATTTTTTCATTTGGGGCTATTACAAGGAAATAGCATACGCCCGAGAATGTTCGAGTGAACAAGAGCTGAGGCAGAAGATTGCAGAAGCCCAACGTGTTGTCAAGGCGAACAGAAAAGCATTTAGACGATTGAAACACAATTTCTTACGAAGGTGTAGAATGTGTATTGCTGCTGGAGGTGGCCACTTTGAAAATTTATTGTAAATTTTAAAAATATTAAATGATTTTTAAATTATGATCTACTTCTTACTTAAAACTTTCCTTATCCAACAAACACGATAGGTTTTCAGCATTCTCTAATCATTAAATTAACCGTAGGAATGATAATGTTTTTTTTAATCAGTTGGCTAATTTTAAGAATTTTCCACCTTGCTGTCTTTGAAGACCGATTTTAGCCAAATTGCCCCCCTTAAGTACCACTTTTTTATTATTATTATGAAAGCTGAGAGTCTGGCGCATTTTTAAGACTAACTAAGAAATCATAAAGTCACCTGTTTAGATTTTTAATTTAAAGTTGAAAATTTAAGTCATAATTCACAGAATGTAATTTTTTAACTTTAGACCAACATTTTCATAACTTTCATCAAAGTTACGAAGCTGATTATTTTATGCATAAAAGTGCAACTTATGGAAATTCAGTTGCAAAAAAAAAAACTCTAAAAAGTCTGTGCTTTTTTTTTTTAGAATTTTTTTAAGATGGTCAGGTCGAAATTCCTCAAAAAATCGAAAAAAAAATCATAACTCCGAAACTATAAAAAATCGCGGAACATACATGGGGGTGATTCGGATACCCCACAACATACCGGACCTAAATTTTTTTTTGTGACGTCAATTGACCGGCCACCCTGTATATATTGAGAAAGATGGCGCCAGGCCTCCGTATCTGTATTGCTGCGATTTTTTACAGCAACAACGGCCTGACGCCATCTATTCATTGGGGGAGTATTTTCAATTTCGTTGCAATTATATATTTTTATCTCCACATAGTGGGACCCAATTTTGTGCTCGTTTACCTGAAGCGCGTGGCCGTTGGCCGCGACGGGTGACGCAGCTGGTCAGCTGCGGCTTGTTGTTCGAGGGTTGCGTCTTCTCAATCCCTTCTTCCTCGCTGTCGCTGCCGAACAGATCGACAGCCGTACTTTTTGTGGGCTTCTTAGTATTGTTTGAAGATGAAGCGCCGCGGTCCGCCTTCCTTTTCTTAATTCTTATCCCGCGAGACGCATGATGATGATGATGATGACTCGCTCGGGAAAAGAATATCTGCATTCTCAGACCTGTAAAGAAAAACAATAAAATTATATACATTTCAAATACAGAACTCGGGCTGCAATAGTTAGAAAGAAACACTTGGGTTCGAATTCCACCGATTCCTCAATTTCTTATGTACCTGTGTTAAAACGAAGTCAACCATACCTATTCCTATTTGCATATTAAAAGCGTTTCAACATGTCAAATATTAGAATAGACCCTAACCATCTAAGTATGAATGAAATACAGCAGTGGTGGTACCTATTTATTTATTGCTGAAGTCTACAACGATAAATAAAAAAATAAAAAAATAAAAAAATTAAATTACATACAATTTACTTCACTTGAGTAGGTAGGGGAGATGCGGATAAGACGGGGACACGAGGTAAGACGGGGCCCCCTACACATACACGAAACTAGACATCACACTAACGCACCGTAATGGCCGACGGGACGCTCCTACCGAGCGGCCATTAGTCCGATGTCGGCAGCGAGTGAGAGCGCGTGCGTTTGTTCCCTGCAGGTCGAAACGTGTTTACTGATTTCATCGATCTATGATTTAGGAACTGAATAAATATTTATAAAACCGTAAGTAATAGTTGCCTGATTAATGTAGATTTTGTAACGAATTTGTGTTTGTATTAATTATCGTGTGATGTAAGTCAAAATGCCTGAAGTTTGGTGTGTTTTTTTTTACTAATATTTTTGCTAAACTATGGCGGTGAAGGCAAGATGGGGCAAATTTTTCGAGGCATGATGGGGCTTACCCCATCTTGCCTCTTTAACACGTTTTTGGTACATTGCTTGTCGTGGTATTGCAACCATTTGTTGTTTTTCAGGTAACAGTGGTATGGTACAATGGTACGAAAATATAAAAAAAAGACGAAGAGGGGAGAGTGGTGTAAAGAAGCTATGAAAAAAGCAGTAGAAGATGTATTGGCGAAAAAGGCAGGATTTCGCAGAGCAGCTTCAAACTATGGTGTTCCGCAAACCACTTTAGAGCGTTATGTCAATAAAATAAAACAAGGCAGGGAAATAATGTTTGGCGAGCCATTAGGGCCTATAAAAAAAGTATTCAGCGATGAAGAAGAGGCAGAAATAGCGACATATTTAAAACATATGGAAGAACGACTATTTGGCTTAACTACTCTTGATCTCAGACGGATGGTATATGAGTTGGCGGTTAGAAATAATAAAAAACATAACTTTAACAATGAAAAAAAAATGGCTGGTGACACCTGGCTCAGAGGTTTCTTAGATCGCAATCCAAATTTATCTATTCGTAAACCCGAAGCTACGTCCGCAGCTCGTGCAATGGGATTTAACAGAGTTGCTGTTGGAAAGTTTTATCAGTTACTCGGCGACATATACGACCAACACAAATTAACACCAGACAGGATATTTAACTGTGATGAAACCGGTATATCTGTTGTTTCAAAAACTAAGAGCAAAATAATTGCTA
The DNA here is from genome assembly GCA_923060345.2 of Erebia aethiops. Lineage (NCBI taxonomy): Eukaryota > Metazoa > Arthropoda > Insecta > Lepidoptera > Nymphalidae > Erebia > Erebia aethiops. The sequence goes on along the minus strand of OV281084.1, from coordinate 7,146,757 downwards.
TGAAGGGAAGAAAACAAGTCGGGTCATTGTCGTCAGCAGAGCGAGGCCAGACTGTCACAGTGGAAATTTGCTTTAATGCAGCTGGTACCTATATGCCACCACTCATGATATTTCCACGACAGCGCATGAAGGCCGAACTATTAGATCATGCTCCACCTGGGACAACAGCTGCCTGCAATCCACGAGGATGGATAACCACGGAAATATTTACGATCTGGTTCAAGCAATTTATTACATTTTCAGGAGCTACTCTCGAAAATAAAGTGCTGCTACTTCTTGACGGTCATGTGAGTCACACTCAAAATTTAGAAGTTATAGATATAGCTCGTCAAAACGGAGTAATTATACTTTGCTTTCCTCCACACTGTACCCACAGACTGCAACCTGCAGATGTTACATTTATGAGGCCATTAAGCACTTATTACGACCATGCTGCTACCAACTGGTTACGATCGCACCCAGGCCGAGTGCTAACTATGTTTCAAATAAGCGAAATATTTGGACAAGCATATATTCAGGCAGCCACTATGAACACGGCGATGAATGGCTTCAGGAAGTGTGGTATATGGCCATACAATCAGGACAATTTTACAGATGTAGACTTTATGCCAGCTGAAACAACCAACCGTCCAGCAGTTAATGAAGCCGCTCCGGCTACAGCTAATGCGACCAATTTACCATTTTCGGACGTTTCCACCGAGCGACACGCTGTTATTGAGAACAGTCCATCCACACCTCCTGGTACTCAGCCTGCAATTCCTGTTACATCTATTTCACCCCAAGCCCAGCCAGTAACCCCACTTACTGTTGAATCTGAAACTGAACCAGAGCCTGGACCTTCATCTTTACATGCAGCACAAACTAGATCTCCTGTTCGAGCAGCTTGCCGTGATCTCATGTCTAGTTTTAATTATGCCTCTCCTAGTGATATCATGGCCATTCCAGCAGTTCGGTCTAATGAAAAAAGGAAACAATACCGAAGGGGTAAAACAGCCATCATCACTTCTACTCCGTATAAAAAAGAAGTAGAGGAAAGAAAACGAGCTGCGAAACCAGGTGTTGACAATAACACGGCTAAGAAGGCCAAAGGTAAAGGCATAGGAAAAGGGAAGGGAACAGCAAAAAAATCACAAGAAGATTCAATTTGTATATATTGCAATGATGAAAACAATTCTTATCTTGTATCGTCGGAAAACTGGGTAAAGTGTCAGCGATGTGAACGATGGGCCCACACAGCTTGTGCTGGAGTCGACGACGATGATATGGAAGATATCTTGATATGCATATTCTGCGAGGAGAATTAGTCCCCATCTTACCCTCGGTCCCTATCTTGCCCCCTTTTTAGTATCCCGTCTTACCCCATATGTGGGGTAAGATGGTGTATTTCCCATATTTGAAAATTGTATTTTTCTAATTTTTGTATGATTAGTAACCAAGTCCAAAGCTGTGCCAAATAAAGCTATGATAAGTAATTAATATTTGATTAATAAATAAAACTGATAAAGTTTTAAATACTCTGTTTTTAATACTTCGTTACCTTAGCGTCCCCGTCTTATCCGCATCTCCCCTATATTATTACCCAACTTCAAAATCATAAACGTTATTAAATTGAGCACATTTATCCAACATCTATCTGCATTGGGATACATTTTAAAATAATTAAAAGAAGTACTTACATTTTGGTAGTTAATGCGTAGTGGAGATAGTACGAAAATAAGCTGGAGCACTCGAGGAGTTCAGCGCGTGGCAACAGAAGTGATGCGAATAAACCTCGTACGTCTTAATGCCAAAATATAACCCGGGAAACGTGTAAATGTGTGAATAAAAAATTGCTTTCTTAGCGATATAATCAAAATTATTAAAATATGATTTTCAAATTTAGCTCTTAAGATGAAAATAATAAGGTTAGGGTAAGAATATGCATAATTTTATAAGAATTGACGAATTTAGAATACATATTTTCGCCACTGGCTTTTCTTACTACCAAATCGATGAAGTTTATATGATAAAATTTTAAACAAACAGACGTACACAGCTATTATCTTAACAAATATGTATCGCGTATTTGTTAGTGTTAGTAAGCAGTGTTGAAATCACTGGACAATGGACAGTTTCCCCGAAACCTTATGCATTGATTCGGCTATAACCATAAGATTGTGCAATACAAAAACCACGTACCTAAGTGAACAAAACCATAAATCAAGGTAATCCTTAAAACTGTATATTGTATTTTATGTTCAAACGAAAAAAACTAGTTGTTGGGCTCACTGCCTACTAATACTATAAATGAATGTGTTTTTCTTGACTTATGTTAATACATAATACATTGTTAAGGCGAGTCACCTCAGCTCAGCAGTGAAAACTGGTTTGCTAGATCAATTTTTTTTGGTATTTACTATTAAATAACGGTCTTACAAAAAATATCCGATACACTTAAAGATATTGTCTAAAGTATGTGCTAATTTGTTACACGATAGGATGTACTTTACTCGACCAAAAAAAATCTTGAAACAGGCTAAATTAAAAGTTTAAAACGAATTTTTTATTAATAAAATTTTCGACTTTGCTCATCATTTTTATATGGATAAATTCCTCTTGAAGTATTAATGAGAACCTGCTAAAATTTATTTCAAACTGAAGTCCTATATCTATTTAATTCAAATTAATCCCAGAACTTGAACGTTGCCAAGCGGTTTCAGAATATATCGCGCTGCCCGCTTCCCCGCCAGTCTCTACGAGAAATGTACCGCGAGACGCGCGGGCGGCACCCCACACCTCACCTCCTAAAATCTTGGAGGTGACTCGCCTTAACTCAAAACGGCTAAATGTTCCTAGTTTTGCTAATCTATTAAAGCAAATGACTCCAAACAATCATTGTTAACCATCATTGTAAATAACCACCTAATTTTAACCACATTTTAACTTCAGTTAGACTGAGATAAAAAAAGCGAGTGTTTTTCAATTCGATAGGAAATCTATGATAGGATCTTAGCACGAAATCAAGTATTAGGTATGTATTATATGAAAATACGTTTTTGATAAATGTCACTTACTAGGTTTTAATATAGATGCCTTTAATATCTTACATTAAGCGTCAAAGTGGATAAACATTCAATAAAGAAATATATTTCTATCCCTCTTACTCACATTAAATTGGGTATATGCGCATCTCACTACGCTTAGTCTAAGTTATAACTTTGAAAATTCGATTGATCGTAATTAATTAAGAGCGTTCTATCACATAAGCGTGAAAGTAAAAATAAACATTGTGTTAGAGCTAAATTTCGTGTACGCATTCACAGCCGGCGCTCCAAACGAAAACATTTGGAAATTAAAAGCGATTAAACTGAATTTGCGACTGTAAATCAAGGGATTTTGGGTCCATTTACTTTGACACCTTATTACGATTAATCGAATTTGCAATCTTAAAACGAATACTAAGCGTACAGGTGACTATTGTTTCGTTAGTAGTTTTTTGCATATAAGTAAATTTCCATTTCTACGGATTTCGAAGTAAGTAAATACCTACTGCTCGAGTAATATTTTGTACTAGCTGATGCCCACGACTCCGTCCGCGTGTTTTAATTTTTTTTTTTATATCCTCGGGAACTGCTTAATTTTTCGGGATAAAAAGTAGCCTATGTCACTCTCCAGGTCCTCAACTATACCCATACCAAAAATTACGTCGATCCGTTGCTCCGTTGCGACGTGATTGAAGGACAAACCAACAAAAAAACACACTTTCGCATATCAATACACAATGTCTAACACCCGACTTTCATACAGCGATTTCACTAAAGTTATCACAATACTCGTAACTAGCTTTCGCTCACGACCTTAACGAAAAAATATCTTTGTTCCAAAATCCAACATCAACATCTTTTCGGTAAAAGACAGACGGACGAACACATTTTCACATTTATAATAGGTACCTATATAGAAGTAAAATAAACTAACAAACCCGTCGATTATCTTTGACAATAATGTTGCACTTATAATATGATTTGCAGCTGGATTTGCTCAACACTATTTATAATTTAGTTACCAAGATTAGTTCAGAAAATATTCAATGTACAGACAAATGTAACCAATCAAGTTATATGTTAATAAAGTAAGTGCTAAACTGTGTCGCAATCTCGCAAAAATAGCTTATTCTCCAATTTAACTTGAATCAAGAAATGTTATGAAATAAAAACTTTTATATTATTAGTATTGCACGTTGTTATTTTTAATATTTTCAATGTTACTTTGGAAGCAAAGGACGTGTTGTGATGTCTTCGGTGAGTTAGCAAAATCAATAAATATTATGGTATTTAGAAATTAGAATAAGTATTTTTATTTTATTTTCAAGGTCAAGATGCTTCATAAAATTATAAATTCACTACCTATAGGTACTTAAGCTACCCAAGTTGATTTTAATATACCTAGGTATCATCAAAATATCATAAGCATCAAGATTGTCTAATAATTTAGGTACATGGCGAATAACTGTTATTTATTTTACTGAATTAAGGGCGCGGGTTGAGCCAAGCCGAAAGCGACCTCGTCAAGATAATATTATTATAGAAGAAAACTACAATTACGTGAAAGTTCCTGCCCGTGGCGGGAAAATCATAAAAATCGAAATATATACGATGTAAAAGAAAATGTAAAGGACTTGGAACTTAACGTGTCAGCGCAACACATCGTGAAAAGTCAAATTTTTGACGATGTTTACATACAGGCTAAGGAAATCATTAACTTGATACACGAAAATCTTGGAAAATCTATATAAATATTAATTTAACTAGATATTAATTATTTTAAGTTCAATAAATAATGATTAATATTGCAAATGTTTTTTATTTCTTCCATTCATCTTTATTTTTACTTGAGTTTTATAAATTATAATTTCATTGATTAAATTATGTTTAGTCTTGATTTGAAATAGGAATTTATTTTTTAGAGGAATCCTATCTGCAGAATTACTTTATACCTATGAATTTTAATCTATTCTAATGTATAAAGTTTTAATTAGAGTAGGTATCCAAATTCATGTTCGAATTCATTTAACATCATCGGAAAGGAAGCACCATGTTGTATTCTATTAAAACATAATAATATATTTAATATATGAATTTTCATTCTCACGTATATAAATAGGCAAAATTCTTCTTTTTAAATAGATGACATACGTTGGATGTCTGAATATGAATTTTTGAAATTGATTAATACCATTTATTCATTTAGATATATACATATTTATATATAGATCTCCTGAAATCCCGGTTCATCTATACATATCATATTACATATTATATAGGTAGATGAACCGGGATCTCATTATTTTAAACGAATACTACAACCGATAAGTTTTTAACTTTTTACACGGAGCTATATTGTGACCTCTCCTATTTTTTGAAACAGTTAACCTTTTTTTTCAGGTCCTGAATATGAAAAGTTAGTCGAAAAATTTCTAAGATATCAGTTACCTCCTCATAACATTGAGATTTATTAGACAGTTTTTGAATTTTAAAAATCGTTTAAGAAACAATGACGCCAAGTGCCAACGTTTTTAGCTTCAGCTACTCGTAGCATGGCTGCGGAGTAGGTACTACCTTGAGTTTTCTGACCCGCACTTGACCAATTTTATATTAATTATTATGGTCGATAATATTCGCAATGAATTTTTACATGAAGTGCACTATTTCCGTCATTATCGCTTACTGGCTGGATCGGGCTGGCGCCATAACTGCCATGCCCCTAACAGGTTAGCCCGCTACCATCTTAGACTGCATCATCACTTACCATCAGGTGAGATCGCAGTCAAGGGCTAACTTGTAGTGGATTAAAATAAATAAAAATATGTCTCATTGTAAAAAATTATCATAATGTAAAGTGTTATGTTGCATTATTTGTAGACGATTTCTTTATTTTTTATAATTGTCAAAAAACCTATGATGAATTGAAAAAAGAGTTAGTAGAAAAATTCAAAATAAAAGATTTGGGTCAGATAAAACAGTGTCTGGGTATGCATATAAATGTTTGTGAAGACAGCATTACTGTTGACCAAAAGCAATTCATAGAGACTATTCTAAAGAAATTTAATATGTTAGATTGTTCACATTCAGATACACCTATGGAAGTTAATTTAAAATTAAAAAAGGATGTAAACAATAAATTTGATAAAAAATATCCATATCAACAATTAATAGGTAGCTTGATGTACTTGTCTGTACTTACCAGGCCAGACATTTCATATAGTGTTAGTTTTTTGAGTCAGTATAATAATTGCTTCAATGAAACTCATTGGAAACATTTAAAACGTTTATTAAAATATTTAAAGAAAACTAGGAATTATGGTTTAGTATATAGGAAAACTGGATGTAATCTGTATGGTTTTGTTGATGCTGATTGGGCATCCTGTACATTAGATAGACGTTCATACACTGGGTTTTGTTTCATTATGTCAGGATCAGTGATTTCTTATGAAGCTATAAAAAGCAAAAAACAGTTGCTCTGTCCAGCACAGAAGCGGAGTATATGGCCTTGTCTGAATCCTGTAAAGAGGCAATATATTTAAGGAATATATTAGGTGAATTGATTTTGTTAAACGAAAGTATGTCTCTATGTTTGTATAGCGACAACCAAAGTTCTATTAAGTTAGCAACTAATCCTTTGTTTCATAATAAGCGCACCAAACATATTGACATAAGGCATCATTTTGTAAAAGAATGTATTTCAGAAAAGAAAATAGAAATTAAATATGTATCAACCTCAGAAATGCCAGCAGACATATCGAGTCCAAATGGTTAGGCAAATCAGTGTCCAGGGGGTTGCGCGTAGTTCCAATGAAAAAGGTAAAATCGTCGGAGTCCTGGCACCGAAGTAGCGCCATCTATTTCAATTTTGACGAACTTTTTTTCTCTTAGAAAAATATTTGTATGGACTGTTAGGGCACTGCCTCGCGGTATCCATAAGATAGTTTTATCTTTAAATTGTAATAGTTAACTTTTAACACTAGACGCAAAAGAGCTAAAGAGTTATTGGAGAAACGAATAGACTTTTACAAGATGCCATCTATTGGCATAATTGAGAACTTCTTTTAAAAATACATCAGTATTTTTTACTTCATTAAAAATTAAATTATTTCGTTTCCTTATAATATTTATCTAATTTTAGTATTTGTTGTTCAAGTACAGGATATAATTCAAATAATTGATCAAGTTTCAGACTCAGCCTTTCAGAAAATTGAGAGTTCTGAGGTCATCTTTGGACGTTAGAAAATCTCCACTTTGCAAGCCCCCCATTTCGTCAATTTTAGGGGAAAAATTAAAAAAAATATATTTTTGGACTCTATTCCTATAATTATCTTTAAAATGATATACCGCAACCCTATGTAACGCTATAAAAAAAATTTTACCTCGCATTCGCTTCTATGAGAGCCCCCCTTAATTAAAGATTTTTATAACTTTTTAAGCCATATTCGGCTGGAGGCCATCGGTTTATATGTATAATATTTAAATTTGAAGTAATTACGTTCAGTAATTCAGAAGTTATAAGGCTCTGACAGACGGACGGACGGACGGACAAGTGCTAATTCACTCGAGTAGACTCGGAGACCTTCGCTTCGCTCGGTCAAATTATTTATTTTCAATTTATGGTTTATGCGTAATATGTCCTTCTCCTTCTTAGGCTGAGTCGGAAGAATCGAGTTCAGATTTGGAAAAAAAACAAGCCAGCTGAACAACTAGAGGCAAAGGAACCAAAGAAGAAACGAAAGTGGGTTCGAAGGAATGCTTGTATTTTTTGCGATAAACTTGTCACTAATTTCACACGTCATTTGCTGAGACATCACAAAAATGAGTCGGAAGTATTAAAGTATATATCGATTAATGATCCCGATCCAAAAGTGCGAAAACGGAGACGACGAGAAATTACTGATGATCTTCGTAATAGAGGAAATTTCTTACATAATTCTAAGGTGATGTTTGAAAAAGAAGGTAACCTAATATCAAACAAGGGAACGTATCCATTATCTTGCCCTTCTACTTTCACCACGTGTAAAAATTGTCTAGGAACTTTCAAACGTAAATATTTTTATAAACATTTTAAAAATTGCGGCTCAAACCTAAATAACATAAAAAAACTACCCGATTCCTACAAAAAACGAGTACTCGCAAATCATAGCATCAGCATAATTCCCCATTTGTCAGCAGCATCTCAGGAAGTTGAGAATCATATTTTGCCACGATTGCGGAATGATGAAATTTCCACGTTAGTTAAAATGGATCCATTAATTATGGCACGATTGATGAAAAAAAAGAAAGAAGCACGTAGTAGAAAAGCCATATGTTCGAAGTTGCGTGACCTAGGCAACTTATTATTACATTTAAAAACATTTGAAGACCCTTCTATACAACAATTAAGTGACTTATTAACTTTAAAAATTTAATTATTAACTTAAATTCAAACCACAAAAGTACACAACTTTCATTAATTGTGTTAAAAAGATGTGTGGTTTAAATGAAGAAACTGGATTTGTAGAAACAATAAGCATACCATCTAGGCTGAGACCCAGTATACTAGGCTGCATTGAAGTGTTATACTCCGAAATGATAATGGGACATGGAAGTCAAGCTTATAAAGATACTTTTAAAAAACAACTGGACGAATTCAAATTATTAATCGAAATAAATTGGGAATGGGAAATTTATTCCAATGCCGAAAAAACTCGTAAACGAAACTTGATGACAAAAGAAACTGTGATGCCTCTTGATGAAGATATACGAACATTAACAGATAAAATCCACGAACTCGAAAAAAGTTATTCGAAACAGCTACAAAATGATGCCCCTGTTTTGAATTATGAAAATCTGTGTGAAGTCACCATTGCATATATAATAGTGATGGATAAGAAAAGGGCTGGAGATGTAGCTGAAGCTGAACTTTGTTTTTATTTAAACAGGAAGGATGAAGATACACCCGCCAAAGTTCTTGAGCTGCTATCCCAAGATCAAAAGGAAGCAATTGATCAGTTAGATGTCTTTATGATCCCTGGAAAGAGGACACGCTCTGTTCCCGTGCTACTTACGAAACAGATGCGAAAGAATATAGATCTTATTGTTGCGAATCGGAAATTGGTTGAAGTTGCCGATAACCCTTTACTTTTCGCCAGGCCACTAACATCGCGTCCATTTGATGGCGGAAAATGCCTGAATAAAATAAAATCTTTATGCAAATTAAAAAACCCTAAAATGCTCACATCTACTGGTGTAAGGAACCATGTTGCAACAATGTCTCAGTTGTTTGCTAAGAAAAACGATCAATATACTGAGCATTTAGCGGGGTTTTTGGGCAATGATTTAGCAGTACACTCAAGTAACTACAGGTTACCCTTACAAGTGATCCAAAACACAATAATTGGTTCATCTCTAATGGAATTTGAAAAAAAAAACAAAGTGAGGAAAATAACTTTGGAAAGAATTCAGATGAATCTATTAATAAAAACATAACATAACCGCCGCCAACCTCTTTTACTAAGCCGCCGCGTCGCCCGCGGCTCGCTTCCTATCCTAGTCTAGTTGTTAGTCGCTCGCGCAACCGAACGGACGTGCGCATTACGTTGCGAAATTACGTGAATGAAGACTTAGGCCGCGTTTCCATCTGCAAGCAAACTCGCGAAAGTCTTGCAGAAGTTTCTTGATATACCGTTTACATTTTCCTGCAATTTATTTCTGCAATCATTGTCGTGCGAGAAGCTCGCGGTTCATACTGTCGCAACTTATCGTACAGGTATTTACACACGAAAGCTCACGTGTGTCGCTATCAGAACTATCGCAATTTATTCTATTCTGTACTCTGAGGCATGACGTCAAGACGCGTACGTGTAGCAGCTGCGTTAACTATTTTGTTGTTGAAAAAGAAAAAAAGATCAATTTGGGTTCGAGAATGGATTTCTAGGAGACGAGAAGCTGGTGTTTACCATAATTTACTACGCGAAATACAACTGGAAGATGGACAGCAGTATTTTAATTTTATTCGTATGACCGCAGTCGATTTAGAAGCGTTATTAGTTAAAGTTGGTCACGCTATAAAAAAACAAGACACACGTTTCAGAGATTCGATATCACCGAAGGAAAGACTCGTCTTAACGCTGCGATTTTTAGCATCTGGTAAATATAAATAATTTAATAATATTACATGCGATTTATAATATTACTAGTTACAAACAAACAAACAAATCTTTCTTCTTTATAATATTAGTGTGATGTAGTAGGTGGACTTTTTAATGAACATTTCTGTTTCTTTTTCAGGAGACTCATACCATTCATTGATGTATTTATTTAGGATTCCTGTATGTACTATATCAAAAATTGTTCCGGAAGTTTGCAAGGCGTTATACGATACTCTACATGAGGAATATTTAAAAGTAAGTACATTAAATATTACTGAAAACTAATTTATTATTAATAATAAATAAAATTAAAAATTGCTGCTTAAATTAAAAGGTTGGACTTCGACAGCATAAGTTTGTTCAGCGGTGTTTTCTTGATTGGCACTGATGACTACGTCATTTTCAGAAAGTGTAGACACCGGAGAATAAATTGGAAGGGTTAAATAAGTCGACTGATTTGAACTTTCACGTGAGGATATACCGTCCTCCTCATCTTGAATATCAACAATAGCTCTTTGTATGATTCGGCGAAGTTTTTTATTGCCTGCACTACTGAAGCTCCTAAGCACTGAGCTAACATATTCGCCGAATATCTGGTCATCGTCATTTGGTTCTGATAAAATTTTGTTGCATTTACGCAAAATATCCTCGTCCTTTCTTTTCTTTGCCGCTCGATTTGGCCTTGGAAATTCAATATTTTCCTTGTCATTATCTTGTGCTACACTTGGTTGTTGTGATCCTGTTGTATCACTGCTACAGCTAGCCGCAGAATTATCCTGTAATAAGATAAATTTGTTTCAGGTCCCATCAACTGAATCGGAATGGTCGCACATAGCTGAGATTTACAATAAAAGATGGAATTTTCCGCATTGCATTGGATCGTTGGATGGCAAACATGTGGTTTTTAAGGCACCAGACAACAGTGGAAGTTTCTATTTTAACTATAAAGGTTCACATAGTATTGTACTGATGATAGTGGCAGACCCATGTTATAAAATTATTTATATGAACGTGGGATGCAATGGAAGAGTTTCTGATGGAGGAGTTTTTTTTCAATCATCATTATTTTCAGCACTGGAAAATAATTCGATGAACATTCCAAGACCATGTCCATTGCCGGGAAGTTCAGTACCGATTCCATTTGTTATTGTAGCTGATGATGCATTTGCACTAAAGCCATACTTAATGAAACCATTCCCATTTAGAAACCAACCCGCACCTAATAGAGTTTACAACTATCGGCTGTCAAGGGCAAGGAGAATGGTAGAAAGCGTCTTTGGTATTATTGCTAGTAAATTCCGTATATTTCGAAGGGCAATTGAACTCAACCCCGAAAAAACAAAGTATGTGACTATGGCTGCCTGTGCATTACATAATTTTATAATATCTCGAAGTGAGTCGACACGTCAGCGATACATTGAAAATACAAATGACAGCGAAAGTTTACCTGAACATAATTTGATAAACTTGGAAAGAGGCCCTAATAATAACTCAGGAAATGTAGCCCAGCAAATTCGTGAAGCATTCAAGGATTATTTTGTTTCTCCGGAAGGTGAAGTACCATGGCAATATCAGCATATTTAATTATTATTATGTAAAACTTAAATTATTAATTAAAAGTAAATATACGAATCAGTGTATATAGTATTGTTTCATTTAGAATATTAAATAAATACCCATATCTATAGGTAGGTACTTACCAAGGCATCAGTACTGGGTGCGCTGCCCACATCCAAAAACTTAAGGGCCTCGAAATAACCCCAATTAGATTTATAAAGATCATCTTGGCCACTTCCACTTTTCTTGATCTTTAATTTCTTTAATTCATTCTGCCACTGACTTCTTAAATTATGCAGTTTTCGGGATATTTCATTCTCAGTTGTAGAGAATTCTTGTGCGATGGAATTGAGTACAGAGCTTTTTTTTATTCGGTTTTTATAATCCGCATGCCGATTGTCCCACAAACAAGGATTACATTCATAAAATCCTATTAACTGTATAGTTTCTTCACGCGACCATTCACGACGTCTTTGACTCATTCTTCTCAATTTCACAGATAACGCCCCTAAAATGCCAATTTTCATGCAACTGTATTAAAAAAATATTTGCCGTGCGTGCGATACTTGCTGCGAGATATACGAAACTAGACCGATAAGCAGCGAGATCTGTCGCGAGTCGACGCGTACATGTTTAGACTTGCTTTCGCAAGTACTCGCAGGAAGCGCTTGACAAACTGTCGCGACAGCACTTGCTACAGGGTTTACACTTGCAAGCTGCTGTCAGACAGACTGTCGGACATTTCTCGCGGAAGTTATCTTGGAGGTGGAAACGCGGCCTTACAAGAATGAAGGATATTTTGAATGTTGATGTGTCTCTGGAGAAGTGTTGTTTCTTTGAATTGTTACCTACCTACTTTACGATTTCATTGTTTTAAACATTTCGTGTTACATAGAAAAAGTACCTCAAAATAAGTTGGTTGTGTGTGCCCGATATATCAATGCGTTTGTGAATAGTTAACGTGAACAAATTTGCCAATACCTGATAAAACAGATCATGTCCAATGAAATATTTTTCGATCTTATTAAAAATTGTTGTGGTCAGGTATAGACAAGCGGATTTTTTAAGTTAAACGTAACTTGGGTTTTGGTAAGTTTGATTTCATTCAAATTTATTATGAGTTGACATACGAGTACCTACCTGACAGAATTTTGTCTCTTTGCTCGTTAGTGATTTTACATGCGTGAAAACAAAAGTAGTTTTGCATCGCGGGCTGCAATGCTGTTAATTTTGAGTGGTTATGTTTGAGAATTAGTGACAACTAGTTAAAAATATAGACGGTCAATTGACCGTCTATATTTATAGTAAAGCTAAATTACGATTTGGTTCGGAACTTAACAGTTATATGCATTGAGTTATTATTTGTATAGAGAAGGCGCCTCACATCCCTACTGCGTCCCGTTCAACTGCGGCGATCACGCTGCACTTCACTCAGTTGCTCGTTAACTCTTGAGCGGAACCAAACGGAACTTACTAGTATGTGACAGTTTTATAACAAAAAACGTTGAAAATTATTAAATATGCCGTGGTGTGTGTTAAGATATTGCACTAATAATACAAGGAATACAGCTAAGTGCAAAGGAATAACTTTCCATAGGTGAGTAACTAGATTTAATCGTTTACAAAATAAATCCTAACGCAGACGCCATGTTGCGTCATTTGACATAGACTAAAAAATCAGATGTGAAATCGTGACGAGTAGATGAATTTTACCTAACGTTTCCTTCTTTAGCAAAAAATAATAATGTAACACATACAATATGTAACAAAAACCCTGTTGTTCCTTTTAGGTACGTATACATAATCATATAGGTGTACCAAAACCGAAAATCTTATTTTAAAAAATCAAGTACTGGTCAGTTATTGTTCATATTCAAGATAGCTTATAAAATAGACACATTAAAAAATGTTTGTAACATCTGAGTCGGCTCGATCAAAAACGAGCTCAAAGGATACCGCCGCAGCCGGGACGGTGCGCGAGCAGGACGGCCGTAATAGGAGAATTAGTTTAATTTCCGGTAGATCGTGGCGCCACCGCACGAACGTGTATAAATGCGCTCGCTGTATTATCGGTGGTCTCGCGCGTTTGCAACCGAGTCAGCCGCTCGCAGCCGTGTGATACCAGCCAGCGATTCGGTCGCATTGTCAATGCCACTCCTCGATGAGGAGGAATACTCAATGGTGGACTCCGTCATGCCGCCAGCCGAGGAAGAAAAAGAAATCTCCCCCGCTGTAAAGACAAGACCGCCCTCATTATGCTAAACGCAATGAGGGACATGAATAGAATTTCTGAAGACGCATACGAACTCGTCTGGCGTCAGATTGAAGCCAGCGCAGAGACTTCAAAACTCCCGGAGCAGCTCTCCGCACAAGAGAGGAACATCGTGGCCAACCTAGAGGCCTGTACGGCAATATGCACACCCACACAGGCAAGCCGAAGGCCACGATGTGTATCAGTATCAGACGACGAAGACGCAGATTCGAAAAGACAACGCGTCATCGTCTTAGCCACCACCACCACCCCAGCCGACGCCGAAACCGAGATGAGCGAGGGGGACGAGGAGGTCGTTATCGAACGACCCCCCTCGCCCATACCGCCTACCTACGCAGCACGCGCGAGTACGGCTTCCACATCAAGACCGAAACCTACCGCCGACCTTCCTACCGGCGCACCAACGAACCCAGAAAAAAAAAGAACTACCAAAGAAAGGTAAGCTCAGATATCCTCCATTTATAGTGGAGAACCTGCCGAACTGGGCTTTCCACTTCAAATAACTCAAAAAGTCCCTGGGCAGGGCACCGAGCACCCGCCCTTTTGGAAAGGGTGTAAAATTTACGCCTCAGGAGGACCACGAGTTCCGGCTGATCCAGCGGTACCTCACCTCGCTGGAGAAGTCGGAAAATATCGCTTGGTTCTCCTACTCATTCCCAGCTGAACGGAGTCTTAAAGTGGCTATCCGCGGCCTCCCAGCCGATACGAATCCCGAGGAGATCATAGAGGACTTAAGGAATCGAGGTTTCGATCCCGAATATGCACGTCCCATTCGAGCGAGAAAAGGCAGGCCGGGCTGTATTTTCCTTGCGATTTTCCGCCGTACACCAAACCTGACCCCGGCTATTTCTGAGGTTAATGAAATTATGTGCATGCCAGGGGTAACTATAGAAGCATGGAGGGGGAGGAAGGGCCCCTCCCAATGCCACCGCTGGCAGAAGTTTAGACACTCATCCCACAACTGCCACCGGCCGCAGGCATGTGTGCGCTGTGGTGGAGAGCACAGCGCCCATGAATGCCCACGCCCGCTCGAGGAGCCAGCAACGTGCGCCAACTGCAATGGCGCACACCCCGCAAATTACGTCTCCTGCCCAATATTCCGCAAAGAAATTCCGCAAAGCGCGAAATAAGCGTGCTGGCACCGTCGCTGCGACAGTGCAGTCAGTACCAAAGGAAAAAGACAAAGAAGTCGAGCCTGACAGGACGACAAACTAGACCGCCCAGGGTTCAAATCTCAGGACCCCCGCAAATGAGGCAAGAAACAGGTCTCTGTTTCTTGCGGGGGCAAGGATAACAAAAAGCGCGACACTGCGAGACACTCCTGGCTCCCGCAGACAAACTGCACTTCCCCGGGTACCACAGCTACCGACGCGATGAAACGTCCGCCTATAATTATACGTACAGAGGCCTAGCGGTCCTGGTGAGAAGAAGAGTTATCCACCAACCACTGCCACACATTGACCTCCAAGCCATGTACGCGCTGGGAGTGGAGATTTTCATTGGAGGGAAACCCCACCACATCTATGCTATATATCGCCCCCCGGCAGGTAAAATAGTGATCCAAGACGTCCATAAAATACTTGACTCCACATATCCAGTCATTGCCGCGGGGGGCTGGAACAGTAAAAGTCCCTCATGGAACTCCACTTCTACGTGTCCTAACGGGAGGATACTCCTAGCGGATGCTGAAGTCCACGACTACGGAGTAAGTGGCCCAGAAGTTCCGACCCACTACCCCTACCAACAGGCCTTCACCCCGGACGTCATCGATCTGGCAGTCCACAAGGACCTGGACAGCCAGCTGACGCTGGAGGTCATCGACGACGAGTTGCGGTCGGACCATCAGCCGGTCCTAGCCACGCTAAATGCCCAGCCCATCAAGACTGCCCTCCCCGCTCAACATACCCGCGTAAACTGGGACAAATTCACTCGGACACTTCAAGTCTCTACTATTTATAGCCCCATAAATACACCAGTAGAGGTGGACAGGTTCGCCCAACTGCTCACCTCCACCATCAGAAATGCGATGGATGACGCCAAAGAAATAATTGCTACAAAAACCCAAGCACGGATTCCCGAACGCATCATGAAAATGATTCATAAAAAGAGAAGCCTCAGACGCGTATACCATACAACTAGATGCCCAAGGTTGAAAACAAAAATAAACAGCCTTGCTGAGAAGATAAGCGATGAGCTCTGGGACCTGGAGGCAGAGTCGTGGGACAGACGCATCGAGGAGGCTGACGACGATACGACCTCGTTGCACCGACTCTGCAGACAGATCACATGCACCCCTCCCCCTGTCAGACCTCTGCGCCACGAAGACGGCACTCTAAGATACCGCGCAGCAGACCGCGCTGAGATCCTCGCCAGACACCTAGAACATCAATTCTCCCCGAACCCGATGAAGGACGCTCAACACCAGGCAGCAGTTGAGCAACACCTTAGAATAGAATAGAATAGAATATTTATTTATTTGCATGATTGTAAGTAAGTAGGTACATAGTACGGTGTTATTATGTAATAAGGTGACCATGTTACAATCAGCCATACAATGGCGTGCAAAATACTTAAAACTAACACAGGTTTCATAAAAGGGACGAAACAAGTTGCAAGCTTTAAAAATTTTGTAAAATTAAATTAAACATAAAATAAATAGACAAATGAGAGTTTAAATCGGGTGATTAGCTTTAAAATTCAAGAATTCTTTTAAAGAATAGAAGTTTTGGGCTACTAGCCATTTATACAACTTATTTTTAAATAATTTAATTGGTTAATGCCTTAATATCTTTTGGCAGCTTATTATAAATTTTTACGCATAAGGCTGAGCAATTTTTTAAGTAAAATTCCGTCCTCGGTCGACACTGCAACACAAGCCTGTCCGTGTTTCTATTGCACCGTGGGTAGATATCACTAGCTTTCATAAAAATACTATGATTGTCTCTCACGAACACAGATATTTCATAGATGTATAAACTAGGCAGTGTTAAAAGATTTAATTTTATAAAGAGAGGTTTGCAAGATGTTATGGGCGAGACTCCGCAAATTGCTCTAATACATCTTTTTTGGGCTATAAAGGCCCTGTTAAATTCAGAAGTATTTCCCCATAGAATTAAGCCATATCTGAGGACTGATGCTACGTAAGCAATAAGCATGGTACACTGTTAGGGCAGTTTGTTTGGAAACTACCTCACCGAACCGATCGCAAATGAGGAGGACCCAGTTGTGTTCTCCCCCGGAATGGTGAAGCAAACCATTAGGAAATCCAAAACGAAGAAAGCCCCCGGCGCAGACAACATCAGCAACAAATCACTGCGACACCTACCCCAAAAAAACATACCATAAAAACGGAACATGTTGATGCAATTGACTATCTGAGGGCAATTTGTCATCCTAACTTTGCTGGGAGTGAAGCCACAGTGGAATACCTACGGTACTTGGACAGACTGTTTGATGTTCTTAACGCCAAAAATCCCATAGGGATGGGTTTCAAATCCCCTTTGCGGCTTAACAATAAACATGTTTGGACATAGGTCTTCGAAGAAACAAGACATCACTTGACTGAACTTAAAGTCGACGGGAAAAATATAATGACCCATAGATGGAAGACACCGGTTTTAGGACTGATAATAGACACATACAGTCTTGCCGAATTAGCATCTGATTTGTTTGATGCTAATATGACCTACCTATTACTATACAAGGCCTCACAAGACCACATTAAAATGTTTTTTTCATGTGTGAGAGCAAAAGGAGGGGCAAACGACAACCCTACTGCCCTTCAGTTTATGTTGCTAGTTGCTATTTCGTAACAGCGTCAGACCAAGCATTAATGCAAACTGCTTAAATCCCGGTTATGTAAATTCTGCAATACTAGAATTCCGAAGTGCCAAAAGATCGATCGTGGAAGAGAATAACACTGCAGATGAAAATGAGACAGATAAGAGTGATGTTCTTATGCTCTTAGTAGACAGAACAGATTTATCGGATTATAAAAACAATATATTGTAGGTACAACATATCTGGCTACATTGTAATGAAAATATTAGACCAACTAATATGTCAACATTGCCGAGCCTTGCTCATAATGCATCGTACACATAAAGATCATGACTACTTGATTGATGTTTGTGAATTTTCTTCCTTTACAGCCTTTGTAGACAGAGGAGGGCTAAAATATGCTTCACATTGTTCGATGCAGTAAAATATATAGAAAAACTTTTTATGCTAATGTTTACAGAGTTTGAATGTGAAAAAGATGCTCAATATGACTTAACATCATTTTTCCCCGAAAATTAAGCACATTTTGCCTGCCAACCTAAGCTCTGACGAATCTCACGAATTGGAACTGATTAAATTTATTGGTAAAAAATACTTAAATTTAAGACTTAGAAGCTACGCTACGGGAGGTCCTTAACCCTCAAGCACGTAGGTGATAAGGCTACATTACGACAAAAAATATTGTTCAGCAATGTATAAAAACGAATCAATAAAAAATTATTCCAATTTCAGTCTTTTTTCCGTCTAGAATATTGTATCACGTTCATTTGACCTAACACTCACTTAGAACTATACGGAGTGAAAGGTTTGTAAGGTTGTTGTCAAATTAACGGTATGTCAGATGATACCTATTGTACAGAGAGGAAAAAAAGTACTACCAGCCCTTAAGAGTACGCAGTACGCTCGACCGAAGTTGCCGGCGCACGTGTGTAACCTGCTTGCTATTTCACGTAACATTGTGTGAGAAAGAGATAGACTCAATGTAGCAAATGCATGCGCGCATACTTCCGTGCTACGTTTTCGGTGAGAGGCGCGATGATTTTCACCGAAATCAAGCGCGCGAAAAGGGTTGAACAGTCGTTTGGGAAAAGTGTTTTTGAGAAAAAACTGCTAAATGTATGGTTGCAAAGTAAACTTATTTTATCTAATGAATAAATAAACTATGTTTAATGATAAATTGTACTCATCATCATACTCCTAATCTTATTTATCTACGCCCAAAGTTGTCATAGATTTAGTGCTAAAATATGAATATTTCGAGGCTCGTAACTTTAAAATCAATATTTTTTTAATGATTTATATATCAATAAACCTAGATAAAGACGAGACAAATCGATATTATACTTAGTTTTGAGCCTATCATATCAAATAATGTACTAGTCACCCTTCTACGTCTGTATGAAGAAAGTAATGGATTGGGCACACTTAACCCACGTGTAGGGTAAGTGATGTAGATTCTAAAAAAATATACACACGATGTTTTTTACTCACAATAAATTAGGTAGGTGTAAGTAGCATAGTTAGGTAGCATCACTATATCAGGATACTTACACAATCGTTTTTATACTCCGACTTTTAATTAAAAATGTCATTTTCTCAAACATGCTTGGAAATGTGAGCATTATTTTGACAACCTTCTTCGAGATAAATCGAAATTGCTGTACTGGCCACATACAGCAGAGCAGCGGCCTTCTAAAGTTGTATGAAAATCCATATCTGTCGTGGTTTAGCGACCAAATAAATTACATAGTAAATTCTTATCTGTCGTGTAATTTAAAAATGGAACGATCTTTTACTCCGAAAAATGGCAACCAAGGAGGTAACTTATCGAAGGTTTTATTTAAATTTCGAACTAGCTTGCAAATAGAAAGCTGCCATGTTTATTGAAAAAAAAAAAACAAATGAACACTTATGAACGCGGGAAAAATTATTGTTGTTCGTTGTTCGTCATTGATTTTGAAGTGTATTTGACAAAATGAGTTCAAGTGAAGACAATGAGTGTGATGAACTTACTTTAACGCCACCTGAAATTCAAGAGGCGGCAAGAGCCGTAATAGAAAGTTTGTTACCGCCAAAATCGAAAGAAAAATATTTGAAAACGTATGAAAATTTTGTTCAATGGAAGAATGAAAGGAAATCGAAATCCTTATCCGAAAACGTTTTTTTGGCTTATTTCGGCGAACTCGCCAAGAAAGTTAAGCCGACAACGCTATGGGTCATCTATTCAATGCTAAAATGCACAGTTTTAATGAAACATAACGTGAATTTAAAACAGTATGCAAACCTGACTTCTATGCTCAAAAGACAGTCGGATGGATACAAATGTAAAAAGTCAAAAGTTTTCACCGCATCAAACGTAAAAATGTTTTTGTTTGAAGCACCAGACAGCGTGTATCTGGACCTCAAAGTAAGTTTTACTCTTAATAAAATTAACCTCTTTTTTTAAGTAAAATTACCTATGTGAACGTAAACGTACTTTGTTCTTGTTGCAGGTTATTCTTATATTCGGCATTTTTGGTGCATGCCGATGTAACGAAATTACAAATATTACTATAAAAGACGTAGAAAATCACGAAGGTGTGATAATTGTAACTCTACGTGATACTAAAACCAAGATCGACCGCACATTTGTTATCAAAGATGAATCAGCTGAAATCGTACAAAAGTACGTAGCGCTACGTCCTACTGATGTAAAATCAGACCGATTTTTTCTAAATTACAAAAATAACAAATGCACAAAGCAAGTAATTGGAAGACACAAAATTGCCGCAATGCCAAAGGCAATTGCTACCTATTTAAACTTGCCAAATCCGGAATATTATACTGGGCATTGCTTTCGTCGATCTTCAGCGACTCTTCTTGCTGACACAGGTGCAAATTTAATTACACTTAAAAGACATGGCGGATGGAAGTCTGACCGGGTAGCTGAAAGCTACATAGAAGAATCGATTGAAAATAAAAGTACAATTACAAGTAAAATCAACGAAAGTATCCAATCTCGACCATCGACCTCCCATCAAAGGTTTGAAATACAAAATCACACGGAAGAGACTACTATACAACAAACTTCGACCTCGTTAGAATTATCCCAAACCAACATAATCCCCGGAAAGTCCACTTTAAATTTCAAAAACTGTACATTCAATAACTGTATTTTTAAATAAAAAGTTCTGTCTAGGTACTACTTAGTTTTAATTTCCGCGCATTATTTGAGAAAAGTACTATACAAGCCTTGGCCACAACTAGGCATTGATGGACTTACGTATGTGTGCCTCGGCTTCGCCTCGGCCCACATTTACACGTTCGTCCTTCAATGCCTGTTTTGCTGGCCGCTGCAGTAATGTACTATTAGTAAATTAAATAAACTAAAAAAAATATTTAATCAAAGTATTGTAGATTGTTGCTAATGTTACTCGTAGAATGATAATCTTGATAATAACACACTGAGTTTATGATTACTGTTCAATTTATTACTTGATTATTAAATTTTACAAAGATGCAAGATGATAATTTAAAGACGTAATTGATGTTCGTTCTAGTGTCGGTAACGTAATGTCAGATTCAACGGTTTCTTTCCGCCGCCGTCCGCTCGCTCGGGCGCTGTCGGCCGCCGTCGTATTAATTCGCTACATCGGCGCGAACATATTCCCCCCCCTCAACGACCTTGGGATGTTGAGGTTCTTCACCCAATGCGGACGGTAATGGGCACAGATTGGTAATGGCACGTCGGATGACGCCCTTTGTAGTTAAAACTTCAGCTACGCGTGAGACGCCGTCTGCTCCTGGATAGAGCTTGGAAATTCGCCCCATGCGCCATTTAAGAGGAGGCAAGTTTTCTTGTTTGATAATGACCATTTCTCCTTGAAGTAAGTTTCCTTTGTTGATGCGCCATTTGGCTCGTTGTTGAAGTTCACAGAGGAATTCATGGAGGTTTCCAGCAGAACCCGGTTAAGGTGTTCACTGACCCCATTTTGTTGTGGACAATAAGGGACAGTACTTTGATGTATAATTCCTTCCCTTATCAAAAAATTAGAGAAATATTTATTAAAATTATCACCACCGTTATCGGACCTTAATACGTTTATTGACAACCCTAGCTAATTTCAACTTGTGCTTCAAAAGTGATAAAATGTGACATTACCTCAGATCCAAAAATCTTCCTAGTGTAGTCGTCTGTAAATGTCACTAGGTATCTCGCTCCGCCCCAACTTGGTATGGAATGGAAGTATGAACCTGCATCGGGCCACAGACGTCACTGTGTGTAAGTAGCAGTTGCTAGTAAGCTCGCGTTGCCTGTCTACTGGGATAAGATGCGGCCGACATCTTCCCCTCAAGACATGCCACACAGCTCTTTATGTCTTCATCCTGAAACATAACACCACATGCACCATCCCGCAAACTTTTCATACCTTGGAGACTAAGATGTCCGAGACGTCTGTGCCATAGTTCTGCTGGAAAACCTGATGAGACCATGGCCCTCGGTGATTCCTGGCTACCTTCCAGGAACAAGGAGTGATCCGTTGGCGAGGACTGATTAGTAACCACATTCACACCAACATTTAGTTTAAATAAACCGTTACAGTTTACAGCACATGCAATTAGGTTGCCAAAACCAGTGGATTTATTTTTGCTCTCATAAATTAGACACCCTGTCCTATCAAAAATAGCTTTATGGCCGCTCTTAACTAATTTTGATACAGAAATGACAATGAAAATGGACTGACGTGTTCTTTAAGTTTTAAATCAATATGCCCTTGCCCTTCACAGGAAATAATAACATTGTTAGCAACTGTTACAGTTGATTTGCATGGAAATAAATTAGTAAATTACTTTTTATCATTCACCATATGATTACTAGCACCACTATCTACATAAAAGTCCTGTGATGGTAAATGGGCAATGAATGCTGAAACAAAATTTGTAGTCTCTGTGCTAGCAGCTGTCAGGTTCATGCGCTTCAGCTTGAAACATCTTGTTTTTGTGTTATCTTCAAATACTTCTGATAGCTTGACCCAAGCTGCGGCAGCCGTAGTAGCATTCCTCAAATATTGATATATTTCCTTTTTGACAGTTAAACAAATCCGGGCGAGCGCACGTGCTTGGCGATTCACGTCATTCTCCCGTCCTTCAACGGCGTCCCACAATCCTTCCAGTATCAAAATATTTTTAATGCAGAATTTCCATGTATGGAAATTCGAAGATCCTTCTAACTTTTCTATGTTAGCACCATGCGAAGTTGGATGACCCGCATATAAAGGTGATGACGAATCCATTAAAATCACGAGTACGGCACAATAAAACGTTATTATAAAGACAAGCTACGACTTTTAATCTTCGTGCGTTATTTTCCGATTTCCGTATTTCCGTTGTAAAGATCCGGCATTCAAACTCACGCTCACTGCATCTGGGTTCTATAACCTGATAGTATTTGATGTAGCAGAGTTGTGGAATGTGAGCGGAGTGAAGCACGGAACGGAAATAAAATGCAATACGGTCAATAATACGGTAATGTATTTAGTTCACTGTTTACATTACATTAAAACTGATTAAATTATAATTAAACTTATTTTAATTATTAGCACAAGATATCTCCACGAGGAGACTCCACTCGGACCGCGTCAGTAAACGGACGTGCACTTAAAAATATTTTAAATTGAAGTATTCATAGTACTAAGTGAGTGTAGGCGCCTATGTGCAAGTGTACAGGAACGAAGAAGACACATATATTTTTCACCGCGCGCTTAATAGTTCATACCTCTTTGCGCACGCGCAGATCCGTAAATCGACAAACGGAAAGTTCTACCGCTTAAACTTTGGACTTAATCTTTTTTAAAACATGTCGGCATCGCTGAAAAAAAGTACTCTAAAAGTACCTCATGGAGCCTCTGAAGGTGATATTACAAAACTTGACCCTGATAATCCACTGCTTATAAGGAGACAGAAACGGCCTCGCAACGAGATGCTGAATAATTCTGAAGAGGACATCGTTGGTCAGTCACTAAAAGAAGAACTTCTAGAAATGCTGACAAACTGGAAGAAGGATCAAGATGCCACTTTGTCTAAACTCTGCCTCGAAATTTCAGAGTTAAAAGTACAAAATACAAAGATCCAGGCCACAAACTCTCAACTGGAGCAGTCCCTCACTTTTATATCCTCAAAATACGAGGATGTGAGAGAGAAACTGATCTCTTATGAAGATGAGCGCAAGGAAAGCCGCAGAATAATTGCTTCCTTAGACCTCAAGATTGATGAACTGCAAAAAAGGTCGAAGTTCACAGTTTTGGAGATCAGAAATGTACCCCAGCAACAGAGCGTAAAGCATGAGACACAACAAGACCTCACAAACTTAATACATAAGACATGCGTGGCTTTGGGGGTGAACATCCAGTCGGGTGAAGTAAAAGATGTCCACAGAATCAAAAATAAATCCGGCAGTTCCACCATTGTCACTGAATTGACCACTGTTGTGTCTAGAAACAAAATACTAAGCGCGGCCAAAGACTATAACAAAAATCACCCAAATACTAAACTGACGACGTCTACTCTCGGCTTACCTGGGCCTAATATGCCTGTTTATATATCGGAGGGTTTAACAAATAAGGACAGGAAATTATTCGCTATGGCACGCGATGCGCGAAAAGCACTTGATTACAAATACTGTTGGACAAACCAAGGCCGAATCTACCTGAGAAAGACAGAAGGCAGCGCTCGCATTGAAATAAAAGGCGAGTCCGACTTGGTGTCCCTAAAAAATAAGTGACTAATAGGTAACATAATATTATATCCTGTTGTAATTTATTACTTACCTGTATATTTCTCTCAGTGTGTCCCGTGCCTAAGTTTCCTTGTTAAACTGATATTACTTGTACAACTACCTACATTTCACTTTTATAACTCAATGATCTACATAATTAATACTATTTTTACACTCATAACTCACTATATAATTACTCCTTTTACACATTATAATAAACGTACTAGAATCTATCATTCATCCCAATCTATGTTATACGCAAATATTATCTCAAGGTTATGGTACTTGCTAACAGTTAATATAATAATATTCTCGACCCTATATCGTTGTTACGAACTGAATAAGCTATGTCTCATACAGAATAAGTATCTTTTAACATACGAGTATTTTTACATTTCGTGTTTGTTTATGCTCCATAAACGAACCTTTGCCTGCCACTTAGTAAACAATCTTTCCCCATGTTCACGCCAGTAAATGATGTCCTATCTAACCTGGACAAAGTCTCTTTCTGTGATGCATTAACATGTAGCCCCGACGAATGCTCCGATTTACTACCGAGATCTAAGACGGGTCTTTCTATCTTAACACAAAATATTCGTAGTTTGAAAGCCAATTTTAGTGGACTTCTAACTTTGCTTGAACGTATTAAAACTGACTGTGATATTATTGTTTTATCTGAATGCTGGCTTTCCTGTAATCCCGTTATTCCCATTCTGAACGGCTACTACGCGCACCAAACGAGTCGTAATTTTAATCAAAACGATGGAGTAGTCGTATATATAAAAGATAATTTAGTTAATGTCAAAACTATTGAACCTGTAGTTTCTGATGCAAATTGTCTAATAACTACGGTTGGATCCGATCTTGTCATTATTTCTATTTACAGGCCCTACGCATTCAAAGATCCGTCGAATTTTATTCACTCGATGGATCGAGTCCTCTCGGATTATAAATCCTATAATAACATTATTTTTGTCGGGGATATTAACATCGATATTGCAAATAATCATCAAGCTATCCATTCACTTGACTATCTGGATCTCCTTGCTCAACATGGTCTCTTCCCGGGGCATGTAATACCAACACATGGCTCCACATGTCTTGACCATGCTAACTTAAAAACTGTAGTATCACCTAAAATTCTGGTTTTAGAATCTACGCTTACTGATCATTACGCTGTATTTATATCTCTGTCAAAGATTAAATATAGTCATCAAAATAAACCCTATACCACTAAAACTGATGAAGTAAAACTTACTAGTGACATTCTTAACATAAACTTTGATTCTGTATATTCGACCCTTGACCCAAACATTGCAACTGAAAATTTAATTAACCCTATTTTACATGCCTTATCATCGAACACCATAAAGATCCCCTTATCTCGTAGACGTAGGCCCATCAAACCCTGGATAACACCAGGCCTACTGAATTGCATACGTCATAGAGATAAGTTACATAAGAAGCTTAAAAAGGATCCTTTAAATGAAGTTCTTAAGGTTTCTTACAAAAGGTATCGTAACTATTGCTCTAATTTACTACGCAAAGTTAAAAGAGATTATGAGAAAAATGAATTCATCAAAGCTGGTAAAAATCCTAAATTACTGTGGAATGTTGTTCAGTCCGTAACTAATATATCAAAAACTCAATCTACTGCCAGAGATCTTTTGCTTTCGAATTGTAATAAAGAAGTCTGCATTAACGAGGTCAACTCCTACTTTGCCACTATAGGAAGTCAACTGGCCGATAAAATACTCAAAAATAATCAACCTCCTCCGTTACACTCATCTCACAGGGAATCCTTTGTATTGCTTGAGACGGATGAGTCCGAAGTTGAGCGCTTGATCAATTCTCTTAAAAATAACTGTGCAGCTGGTTGGGATGGTATCTCGTCAAGATTTTTAAAAAAGTACATTGGTGTAATTGTTCCCCCTCTCACATACATTTGCAATCTCAGCATCAAAAAAGGTATTTTCCCTAACCTGTTTAAAAAAGCGCTTTTACACCCCATTTTTAAATCTGGCGATAGGGACCATGTCGAAAATTATAGGCCTATCTCGATCTTGCCAGCTATGTCAAAGATTCTCGAGAAAATCATTAATTTGAGGCTTGTTTCCTATCTAGAATCATGTAACTTATTATCTAATAACCAATTTGGTTTTCGTAAGAAACGGTCTACTGCGGATGCTGTCCACAGCCTTGTGGACCATCTAGTGGACAAACTTGATAAAGGACAAAAGTGTGTAGCTTTGTTTTTAGACTTGTCTAAGGCTTTCGACACCGTCTCTGTACCTATCTTAATTTCTAAGCTTGAGACTCTTGGCATTCGAGGAAACCAACTTGCACTCTTTCAGAGTTACTTGTCAGGTAGAACCCAATTTGTGAGGATAGATTCCTATACAAGTTCTGAGTTACCTCTCACGTATGGTGTACCTCAGGGCAGCATTCTTGGCCCGAGCTTATTTTTGGTTTACATGAACGATTTATGTAACATTCATCTTCATCAAGGTAAGATATTTTCATATGCCGACGACACAGCTTTGATTTTTTCTTCTAACACCTGGTCTGATACGTATCGACTTGCTCAAATTGGCTTTGACACCGTAAGGGAATGGCTTAATAACAATCTTTTAACATTAAATATTTCTAAAACAAAATGCATAAATTTTTCCATTCGTAATTCTACACTTCCCCCTAGTAACTCTTTGCCTAAGCTGGTTGCCTCGTCAGCGCAGTTTAACCTCACACCTAACAGTGATCCCATATTAGTGGAAAATGTCACCTCTATAAAATATCTTGGCATAGTGCTTGACTGCAACTTAACTTTTAAAAATTACATTGAACACCTTTCAAACAGAGTACGTAAGCTTATTTATGTTTTCAAACAACTTCGACACTCAGCCGATCCTGAAATTTTAAAAATGGTCTATCAAGCACTATGTCAATCTATTATTGGCTATTGCATATCAGTCTGGGGAGGTGCAGCTAAAACACATCTTATTCAAATCGAACGTGCACAAAGAGCTGTATTGAAGGTGTGCTGCTTTAAACCCCGTTTGTATCCTACAAATATGCTTTACGAGTATTGTCAGGTATTAACTGTACGCCAATTATTTATTCTGGCTACTGCTCTCAAGCAACATTCCCTGACGTACTTCACCCGTGATTGCCCCCGTCGTAGACCTCAGCTTGCTTGCTATAGTAAACTAAAGACAGCTTTTAGTCGTAGGTTTTTTGTCTTCCTTGGACCTCACCTTTATAATAAGTTGCATAGAATTATTTCTCTGCATTCCTTAAATCACCATAATTACAAAGACGCACTTAGGAATTGGCTTCTTAAGCAAACATACTCGACTACTGAAGGACTTTTGGAGATTCTAGTTTAATCCCTTCTTACCTAAATTATCACACACATACACACAAACACAATACTCATTCACACACAACACCCACTCACTCACAACACATACACTCACTTTCACACACAACACACAACACCCATAAGTACTCATGCAAACTCAAGCCTACACGCACATGCATTGTTGTATTCTTCTTGTGTCTCGAGTTGGAAGCCCTGTTTTCCGAGACACAGTTTTAACTAGTTCGGAGAACAGGTGCACAATAATATTTAAAATGTATATCAACTATATTAGTTTTATCCTAGGTGTAAGGCTATAAATGTTATTTAGTTGTCCCACACTATATTTATGAAATAAACTTATCTTATCTTAAACTTATCTTATATAAGTCAGCCGTCAGACATGGCGAGCGTCGAAAGAGAGAGAACTATCTCAGTCATAGATAATGGAACATTTCTACCATAAATATTATAAGGCATATACACACTATCCAACAATTACTTCGAATAACAGAAACAAAAAAGTTTGAAAAAATAAGTACTTTCATTTATTCCATACAAAACGGCAATTTCATAGGTAAATACCTATTATTACATATCTGAATTTTGTTTGCCTTTATACTCTTTTTGAACGCCACTAATGGACACTTTATTTCCACTATTTGTGTCTTGTCCTATTAAGCCATCTGGCGTAGCCCCAATAAAGGGGTACTGGTGGTCAACGAACAACCCACAGGGCTCAATGATGACATTTTCTTGAATGGCAAGTTGTTGCAAAGCTAGGTGTTAGTTTTCCACGCCATGTGCGATTGCAGCTATTTTACTCAGGTTTGATTTGTACAGAATATTTTCTACTACTTTGGCCTTACTAGCATTTTCTCTTATTTTTGGTACTAAACCGAAATTCGATGCGGTTATCATATTTTTTCTTAACTCAATCCATTCATGACTATCTCTTTGATCAATAGTAGACAATTGTATTTTGTCTTTTTTTATGTCAATTTTGTAAGATTTAACAGAAAAGATTTAGCCTGATTTAATGCATCTTAAAAGAACTTAAGATAAAAGAAAGGCTCTCGTCGACTGAGCAGTTGCGAATTCTGAAGATCTTTGGCCACGTCTCTAGAAATGAAGGGTCAATTGAGTGTCTGGTGGTACAGGGTCATGTGGAAGGAAAGCGAGCCAGAGGACTTTCTCCTACACGATGGACAGACCTTATAAAAAGTGTGACCCCGACAACTGTGGTGGAGTGCTCCCGCAACGCTACCAACCGAGACAAGTGGAGGACCATCGCGCGGGAGGCGGTGCGGCCCAATTTGAAGAATAAGACCGATGACGAGTGTACCTGAATCATCCCAGCAGCCACGACCACTCTGTCAAGAGTGCACGACTGAGAAGAGACAATGCATCTCCTGTCAAATCAGGGGTAGTACTCTGAGCTCCATAATCATTTTGAGCAGTGACTTTCTTAAGCATTCGGTTTATATTTATGAGGGTTTGCCTTGTTAAATTTCTTTTTATCAGTCTTCTTTCTTCAAATTTTTTGAGGATGCTTCTTGGACTTTTCCCTAAAATTCGTTAATGGAGTAGATGTCTTGGATGGGAGTTATTAAAAGTCACGACTGCAGCATTGCAACGCGCGCGGTAACCTCGACGAAGCGAGAAATTAATTCTCTTTCCTCCCACAACCTTCGCAATCACACTGTTGAAGCGCTCTACTACATTAGTATCTATGTCTTCAAGCATGCTTCTTGATTTTGCAAGAACTGATTGCATTATCATCTGCATCTTGAACCAGATCGTAGTGGTTTGTATTTCCATATTGCTCTGTGTTGTTTTTTCTTTCGAACAATATGATTCGCATTTTTCATGGTCACCGAAAGCATGATGGATAGAGTTTTGTACTCCGTTCCTAAAACCTATTATTGCCTCTGCTTTATCTTTTTGTCTTGTACTTTTTTATTGCTGCAATAACTACCTTACGAATAATTGTAATTTTCAATTCTGTTAACGTTTTTCTGAGGGACAACGCATATTTCGTATATTTGGCCAATGCTCTCAATTTGTTACCCATATTGCGGAAATTGTAATTTATACATTCTATCTTTTGAACTGTGTGCGTTGGGTAAGGATTACGTGTTAGTATTTTGTCGTAAGTAACCTAGAGTCTACGTCAGCAATTAACCTTCCCTAATTACATTGTACATCGCTACTGACGTTTCGAATCCTTGGCAAATGATTTCAGATTCCATACCGCTAGAGGCACCCGTGTAATTTTTGAAGCAAACATGTTTCGGTGTCGCCGTTTTTTTTTTCTCCGCTCGAGCACATACTAGGCAATATTTGTTTTTAATGCCTACAAATATCACTACGTCTACGGATATTCGCCAGCGACTGGCGCGATGCGGCTACACGCGGCCTCACACTGGCGCGGGGGTCACTGGCTTGAAAAATAAGCCGGCGCTCTATTCCCGTCAGTGCTGGCAGCCAGCGCTGGCTTGTCTTGAAAAAGAAACCACCTCTCCCTATCTTTTCCTAGTCTCACCCAATTTTTCCCCGCTGTTTTTATGATGTCACCACCCGCCCACCGTTTGTATGGCCTTCTAACAACCCTTTTGCCTTCTGGTCCTTTCCATTTTGTGGTTTGGATCGTTCACTTTCACTTCAGTCTGTCGGCAGTCCTTATAACTCTATCTACATATATGTTTTAGGGAAGTTTTTTTTCGTTATTAATTATAAGTTTAATTTATTTGATTTGTGGCGTAACGAGGTGGTATATACGTACGTATATAATTGTTTCTAGATTTCCATTAAATGAGCTAAGGCGCATCCGATGGGTGGATATTCTGCGTAAGCAAAGAAAAGAAGAAAGCTGGCAGCCAAACAGTGCAAGTAAAATATGTTCAAACCATTTTAAGGATGAGGATAAATATACTTCTGGTAAAGGATTAACCTTATTGAAAAAGTCAACTCTTCCTTTTCTGGAGGTAATTTTTTTCTTCCCTTTAACATTCTTAATTTCAAAGCGATTTCGAATATCTGCTTATTTATTTTATGCATTCATCATTTAAAGATTTTCCAAAGCTTCGCAATCTACTCCCGCTAGTCCAAGCAGTCTTGCTGAAGAAAATATGTCTGATTTGGAGTCGATTTTGGACACCCAAGTTAAAGCAGCTCTTGAAAAATGTATTAGAAAAAATAATCTTAAAAAACATAAGTTCATAAATAAAAATAGAAATTTAAAAAAACAAAACAGAAGATTGCAGAAAAAAATCGCCAACATGAGTGCTATTTTAAATCAAGTCCAAAAAAAATAATACTTATATGAAGAACAATTTGCAGAACTAAATCTAAATAAAGAAACTCTTAGTTTAATGAATAGAATAGTTTGTAAAAAGCGTAGCAAAAATATCCACCAGTACTGCGTAAATTCGCACTAACACTAAATTTTTATTCAACAGCTGCATATAAATATGTGAGAAGAGTTTTTCATAGTGCTCTACCACACCCAAGAGTGTTGGGCAAGTGGTATGAAAACAGCTCAGTTTCACCCGGTTTCACTGCCCAAGCATTTGATACGCTTAAAAAGAAAACGGAATTATCTAGCAAAAGAATGATTTGCGCTCTTGTCGTAGATGAAATGGCTCTACGACACCAATCTTAATGGACTGGAAGAAAAACAGAAGGCTTGGTAGACTTTGGTGGTGACAACACCACCACCACCACTACAGCCTATTAACGTCCCACTGCTGGGCACAGGCCTCCACTCTCATAGGAGAGAGGGAATTAGAGCTTAGACCCACCACGCTGCTCCAATGCGGGTTGGCGGGCTTTAACGACTATTATCATGTTAATGATAATAACCGGGACCGACGGCTTAACGTGCTCTCCGAGGCACGGGGGTGATACACCGCCAACTTCCAACTCCGGGCTGGCACTGAGAATTTTTGTATTGAAAAACCCAATTCCAATTTTTTTGCCCGACCGGGAATCGAACCCAGGACCTCGTGATCCGCAGTCGACTATGCTAACCGCTAGACCAACGAGGCAGTTACAACTGTTGTGGTGACAACAACAGCAAAGTAATTGTCACAGAAGCCTATGTTTTTCTTTTAGTTCTGGTTGTGTTTCCCATCTAAAATCTATAATTTCGTTTTCAAGTCAAATCACTAAAAAGAATTAGAAGAATGCAAGAGCCCCAAGCCCGTAAAAGGGCTAATAAAAAGCAGCAGGAGCTTCTGGTTGAGAGGCTTCATGCAAACATTGAAATTGCGAGGGGTAAGTTCGTGTTTCAGTTGTCAGTATTAATAATTATACTTATACTAGATGATGCGGGCGACTTCGTCCGCGTGGATTTACGTCTTTTTATTCCCGCGGGAACTGCTTAATGTCCCGGAATAAATATATAATAATTAGCTTACGTCCTTCAAACTTCAATCTTTTTTAATCAAAAAAGCTTTTACATGTGCGTATGAATCGTCGAGTGAATCTACCACTAGTTCCTAATGCAATTCCTTCCCCAGGATGCAACCCATCTATCTCTGTACCAAATTTCATTTAAATCTGTTGAAAAGATGGGCTGTTAAAGTGTAGCAGACACACTTTAGCATTT
The DNA here is from genome assembly GCA_923060345.2 of Erebia aethiops. Lineage (NCBI taxonomy): Eukaryota > Metazoa > Arthropoda > Insecta > Lepidoptera > Nymphalidae > Erebia > Erebia aethiops. Next base: position 7,114,268 of record OV281084.1, on the reverse strand, counting down.
ATAATAGGTTTGTATTAGAATTGATTACAGATGTTAACTTATTCAGGGACTAGGGCAGTCTTTGTATGGCTGATTAATAAGAGATAAATTTATTTTAATATTCCTGTTTAAAAAATATTAAAATATAATCTACCAAGTCTGTGTTCACTGTAAATAATATATAAACAATTTGTTCCTTGTAGATAACATGGCTCTTCGAGAAGTAATTGACTTATAGGCAGCATTGAGCATTGAGCTCAACCAACTGGGATGCAGCAGGACTGCACAGCAGTGGCAGCACGTAAGTTGAATACCAGTTTGTTTTTTGTTTCATTACTATTTATTTCATAACACAAACGAAGTAATACAAAGATGACTGGTAGCCGGTATGATATCGGTTAGTGGTGAACTCCAGGTTAGGCAACCTTTGGATTTGTAGTTACAGAGATTAAACTTTAAAAAGTATATTTTGTTGATTAATTTTATAATTTTAATTATATTTTCTCTATTTCTACAGATTTGGAATTTGTGGGTGGCGAAAGTTAAGACAAAAGCTAGAAAGATAAGGGATAACATCAGGGCAACGGGTGGCGGGCCTGCAGGAGCTGGCCTCACAGATATTGAGGAAAAGATTCTAGAGACTGTGGGGTCTGCCTCCATTGATGGCTTTGGTGATCTGGAAGCGGTATTAGATTTTTATATTGCTTACTGTAACATGCACGTTTTTTTCAAAAAATATATTAAATACAACAATTTCTTTTTCAGGGCATGCCACCAAGTCCAGTAGCCCAACATGAACCACCAGTAGAGGCTTCACCGCCTTTTGATGTGCTGCTCTCTGTGGAGCCTAATCAGCACACACACAGAATCACACAGAAGCTGGAGTGGAGATGTCTCCAACTAACAATAGAGTTTTTGTACAACAGGATGAAAATAGCACTATGTGATTTATTATTACACTAGCAGACGCCCGCGACTTCGTACGCGTGGATCGAGGTTTTGTTGTTCCCGCGGGAACTCTTTAATTTTCCGGGATAAAAAGTAGCCTATGTGTTATTCCAGACTATAATCTATCTCTGTGCCAAATTTCATCCAGATCTGTTCAGCCGTTGGGGCGTGATTGAGTAACAAACATCCATCCATACATCCATACATCCATACCGACATCCATACATCCAAACTTTCGCATTTATAATATTAGTAAGATAGTGCTATTTTTACCTTTTATTTATTTATTTATTTCACCCAACTAAATTCTATCCTTACAGGTTACCTAATGCGATAGAATAAGCGTTACATTATTTACAATTGAAATAAAGGACTAATAAAAAAAAGTATACTTAATTCACTACAATATCATACCTTAACCTTATAACCTAACTAAAATAATACGAATGAAGCGGCTTTTGTGAACTCGCTCAGTGAGCATTTTATCCTTTTGTTCTTAATTTAGCCTTTCTGTGTTCCCGGCTCGATGCTTGATGTTGCCCAATTTATACTTCTCCTAGAGTTATCTATAGTTATAAATTATAATAACTGTAACTGGATGATTTCTGATTTTGATGAGTATAATAATAGGTAAATGCTTTAGTATGAAAGGGAATCCCACCTGTGTGAAGCCACTAGACAATAGGGATGATGCCTATATTAAAAGTAAATTATTTCTAACTGATTATTAAATAGAAGGACTTCCAAAATACCTAAAATTCACATCCTCGGTTAGTTTTAAGTTTGATAACCATTTTAAAATATAGATTAAAGATAAAAAGTGCGTTGAAATTTGATGACGTCACTATTGTGAATTTCATACAACTTCCATACTAGAAGTGCGTTTTTAAGTTTGATAAAGAGTTGCTGATTTGATTGAGTTGTCATCATCCCTATTATTTATTAGATAATTTGTAAATATGTATGTGATTGTTGATTTAATAAAAATAAGTAGATATAAGATTTTACATATAAGAACTATGTAACAGTTGTTATACACTGTGTAACAAAAACCCTGTGGTCCCTTTGAGCTGCGTTATCAGTATCGATATTCAAACATAAAAAATCAACTTATTTGGTAAAACTCTTAAATTAAAATATTCAAATTAAATATTAAATCAATATTATTTGTAAAATGAAAATGATTGCTCACCCCTGCCACCGCCTCTGCACTTCTACGAGGCGATGCGAGCCAGAGCGAGCGCGAGAGAGATAGCAAATCGTATCAAAGGTGCCGACTGCCGACCGAGGAGCTCGTCGGCAGACGGCAGCCGCGCGCGCTCTAGGGTCACTGTACTGAGGGTACTGAGGTCATGAACTCGTCACGTGTCACCCGCGAGTCACAAAGATCACTCAGCTGTGTGCTGAACACAACTTTTTAACGTCCAATTTGTTTACACTTTTGTTTAACACTGTTGCAACTTTTAAAATGTGATTCGTTCAATTATTAGAAAAAGTATTAAGTACTTAGTTATGTAATCTAATCGTATCACTAATTTATGATGATGTCAACAGCTTTTCGATTACGGAGATGTTGCTCGACATGCCCGCCTTGTAGCTCTATGCATTTCTCACACCGTTTGGCGATATTTGCACGTACGCGTCGTAGTACCGATGAATCGGACTTTATTTCGCCAACGGGTGATGGGCACTGCCACTGTGGTAGTTACATGTTGAGCGTCGTGAAATAGCATAGTACTCCTGGTAAAGTCTGCGCGCCTCTGCATAGTTGCAGTCACTTCTCCAGAGACACATCAACATTTAAAATATCCTTCATTCTTGTAAGACATTTCACGTAATTTCGCAACGTAATGCGCACGTCCGTTCGGTTGCGCGAGCGACTAACAACTAGGATAGGAAGCGAGCCGCGGGCGGCGCGGCGGCTTAGTAAAAGAGGTTGGCGGCGCGGCGGTATCCTTTGAGCTCGCTTTTGATTGAGCCGACTCAGATGTTACAAACATTTTTTTAATGTGTCTATTTTATAAGCTATCTTGACTATGAACAATAACTGACCAGTACTTGATTTTTTTTAAATAAGATTTTCAGTTTTGGTACACCTATATGATTATGTATACGTACCTAAAAGGAACAACAGGGTTTTTGTTACATATTGTATAGGTGCCTGCCGTTAATTTTATATTGTTGATTAGTTGATTATACATATAGTTAAATGTTATTAAAATACAACAGAAAAATAAACAAACGTTTTTATTAATTAAAATATCTATAAATTAATCCTTGACGTATTAATCTTGCTTGCGCAAGGAAATCTGCGTCACTTTCCTGATAAGGACCAGCTTTATCAATGTCTTCTTGAATGACTTGGTTTTCATCAGCACTGTCTGCAAATTACACCAAACTTATGTATCTGGTATTTCATGGAAGTAGTAGTAAGTTATACAAGTATGTTTTATCAAATCAGTTTAGTGATAACATGCTTATTAAAACCTACGATGATTTTATGCTATTTTAATTATTATATGCCTACGGACCGCATATAATAATTAAAATGTACAATATTTATAGTAATTTATATATAAATAATAAGTGTGGGGTGAATGTTGTGGTCATATAAGCTGGTTTTGGGTTTTTTTTATTTATTTTTATCCACTACTAGCTAGCCCTTGACTACGATCTCACCTGATGGTAACTGATGATGCAGTCTAAATTGGTAGCGGTCTAACCTGTTAGGGGCATGGCAGTTATATTAAACCCATACCCCTTCGGTTTCTACACGGCATCCTACCGGAACGCTAAATCGCTTGGCGGCACGTCTTTGCCGGTAGGATAGTAACTAGCCACGGCCGAAGCCTCCCACCAGGCCAGACCAGGGAAAATTCAGAAATTATAAATTCCCAAATTGACCCTGGCAGGGATCGAACCCAGGACCTCCGCACGTTAAGGCAACAGCGCTACACACTGCGTCACGGAGGTCGTCAAATATCTGCAAAGGGTTTGTTACACTAAAGCCTAATTTTCTAAATTATTCATCAAATATGTCTGCTTACCAGTTAGGACCGCTAAGAACATATTATATAATGTACAGCACGCCAATATGATTGTGGCAGCTTTTGTCGGCTCATAGTGCAACGACAGCACAGGTACAGGCCTTAAAAGGACAATGTTCTATGTCAGTTAGAAAAGTATCACACTAAAATAGTAAACCCTTGTTTTCAGTAACATCATGGAAAACGAATCACCAGTTTCTACCACAAGGAAAAAAAGGGCTCAATGGACTTCTCAACAAATGGAAAACGCTGTTAAAATGGTAGAAAGAGGTATATTATCTACATATGCTGCTGCAGCCAGATACAACATCCCAAGAAGAACCCTACGCAACCATCTAGTTCTAGCGAGTGGGTCGACTACACGAAAGCTAGGTCGGTCGGCTATATTGACTGCAGAACAAGAAGCTGGACTTGTCAGAAGAATCATACGTTTGGCTGATATTGGAGTGCCGTTGACATCAAAGATGTTGCGCGTACAGGCTTTTTCATTCTGTAAAATTAAGAAAATTCCAAATACTCTCAATGATGCCAAAAACGCCGCGGGGAAAAAATGGTTGAGGTTATTTCTCAAACGACACCCTGAATTAGCACGTCGTAAAGCACAGATGATGAATCCAGCTCGTGCTCAAAAATTAAATAAAGATATTGTTAGCGATCACTTTTCCAAATACAAAAGTTTGCTGGATAGACTTGGAATTGAACATAAACCTGAAAGCATTTACAACATCGATGAAAAAAATTGTCGCATATCTTTGCACCATCAGCAGGAAGTTCTGACAGCCAAAGGAAGAAAAAGAGTTCATCAAATAGCGAATGAGCATGCTGAAAGTGTGACAGTGGTAGGCTGCGGAAATGCTATAGGATCAGCTATTCCGCCAATGATATTGTTCAAAGGCAAGAGACTAAAGCCAGAATTCCAAAACAATTTACCTCCAGGCTCTCTGGTGAAGATGACGCCAAAAGGATGTATGACGACAGAAACTTTCATAGAGTTTATTAATCATTTGCATGAATACAGAACATCAGAGCCATGTCTCCTCATATTTGATGGTGCAAAATGCCACCTGGACTTTGTCTATTGTCGAGGAAGCTGAGAAATGTGGCATTACTGTATATTATCTTCCGTCAAATACCACTCATGATTTACAGCCCATGGATAAATCTGTTTATCGTTATTTTGAGCACGACCCAAGAGTTGATTAAATACGTCAGTCAGCATCCCGAACGAACCCTTAACAAGACAAGCTTCAACGTCATTCTCTCGCAAGTATGGCCGAAATGTATGACTATTACCAATATCTCGAATGGGTTTCGCGCTACAGGGTTATATCCATATAACCCAGATGCTATTCCTGAAGAGGCGTTTGCGCCCTCTGCGTTGTCAGAACTTCCAAATCCTTCAAACAGTGAGAATATTGCTGTCTTATCTGATGAATCGAGGGAACAAGAGATTTCAGCTGCAAATGTGAAAGATTCAGATGGGTCAGAAACAGATACTGAGAATTTGCCACTGTCCTTACTCTCAAAAAACAATCCGAATGCTGGAACTCCACAGAAGATAGACAATCAATCAACGAAGGGGCTCGAGGGGGGGGAGGGGGGCTCAAGGGGGGGTGCAGGGGGAAGAGGACGGGGTGAGGTGCCGCAGAGGTATAGTTTGTTTTATTTGTTTGTTTAATTTTATTTGTTAAATTACTGTTTATTGGTATATCTTTATAAATTATCTTTAAATTTATTTTAAATTTTTTGCATTTTTTGATCTATTTATTTTAATGGTATCTTTTTCAGGGTCGAGGTGGAAGCGCCGCTGTCTGCTGCAGAGTTAGTATATTTTTTATCTTCAGTATCATGTCACTGTTTTACTTGTGTTTATAAATTATTCATTTATTATCTTTATAAATTATCGTTTTTTTTTTAGTTTCCTTATTGGGTTCACACAAGGCGAACGGAGCGGTGACCTTCCCGAAGGCACCCTACTGGAAGAGCCGCTACACCCATGGCGGCCTAGGAAATGGCCTGCACGTGTTCAGGTGGACCGCACCGAGTAAGTTTAGATTTGCGCTGAGTTAAATTTTATTTGATTATTTTATTTGATTTAGAACATTAATGTTTTCATATTCTTTTTCAGTTCAACAACAAGAGAAGACGCCGATACGTAAGGATTATTTTCAATTTTTTCATTTTTTGTTATCTATTTATTAAACTGAAATCTTTTTCAGGGTCGAACCGGAAGTGGTAGGGTCGCCGTCTCCTGCAGCGTTAGTATATTTTTTATCTTCAGTATCATCATCATGTCACTTGTTTACTTGTGTTTATATTTATCATTTATGTATTCAGATTCGTGGAAACTTACGGCGGGACTGGCGCCAGCACGCCATCATCGCCGTTGGTTGTCCCGTCCACGAGCACGTAAGTTTTTACTTTATTACCTGTACATTGTTGTCAGTTAAGATGCGTCAGCCTTTACTACTAATTGTTTTGTATCTACTTTTATACTCTGTATTAATATAGGTATCATATAATTAAATTATTATTTTAATTTTAATTTTAATTAAACAATAATTAAAATTAAAATTAAAACTTTATATACTTACCTACTTCAAATATATTTCTAGTGGTATTATTATTGGTGTTGTGTCTAATGTAAGTTTTCTTATCACAGGAAGTGATGGTGATAGCGGCAGCGACGACAACGACGACGATGACGACGACAACGACCTTAGGTATCCTGCGTTCGTACCGAGGGTGGAACGCATGTTGTTTTATAATGAAGACATGGAAGATGACGAACCCCCTCGTGTACCAACGCCGGAGCCTGAATCGTCGTCTGCTCAAGCAGCGCCGCCGACGCCCCCGCCGCACGCCCAAACAGAAGGTCCGAGGGACCTCTTTCACTTTGACTGGGTCACTTTCTCTTCTCTTCCAATTGCTCCGATTGCGAGAAGGGAAAGGTTCCAAGCAGGTGAAACAGGTCCGGTTGCAGGGTTCCCGACTCCATATGACTCATTTACCGCCATATGGACTCGGGAATTTATGCAACTCATAGCTGACGAGACGAACAGATATGCTCAACAAACGATAGACCAGAGAAATCGTGCTGGCACCCTTGGACCAACTAGCCGTATAACTCGTTGGCAACCAACGGATGTCGACGAGTTGTATGTATACTTTGCATTGCTTTTGGCAACCGGAGCATGCATCAAAAGCAATGCAGAGGATTATTGGTCCAAGGATGATATCACTGATACTCCGGTCTTTTCGCAGTACATGTCGTACAACCGATTTTTGCTTCTGAACTCCTGTCTCCACTTTGTAGACAACACCAACGTCACAGAATCGCTGTCGCCACCAAAGGCTAGAATTTTTAAAATAAAACCGGTCATTGATCATCTGAATGACCGGTTTCAGTCATTGTACAGGTTGTCGAGAAACATTGCAATTGACGAATCGCTCACGCAATGGAAGGGCTGGCTTGCTTTCAAGCAGTTCATTAAGACTAAAGCTGCAGGCGTTGGGGTCAAAACCTATGAGCTCTGCGAGTCCCGAACAGGGTATTTGTGGAGGTTCATAGTGTACTCGGGGCGAGAACAAGATACGGAGTTGGAAACAACCCCTGTATCCGGGTACGTGCCGTCTCTTGTCCTCGATCTCCTCAGGGGGCTCGAGTACAAGGGACACTGCGTATGGATGGATAACTTTTATAACAGCCCCCCCCTTGCACGTGTCTTGAAATCTTTGGGTTTCGATTGTGTGGGTACACTGCGGACTAACCGCCAAGGTGTACCACCACAACTCCGACTCCTAAAGAAGAAAGATATGGCAATGGGTCAGCTTTCCGGCTGCACTAGTGGTGATGTCGACGTTTTGGTATGGCGAGATGCCAATCGCGTGGCGATGGTGTCCACATACCACGGTGCCGGCACCGTTACAGCGCGAGGGAAAAAGAAGCCCGTTGTTGTACACGAGTACAACCTTTGCATGGGCGGGGTTGACAAGAAGGACCAGATGCTGAGCATGTATCCGATTGAACGGAAACGTACTCGGGTCTGGTACAAAAAGTTATTTAGGCGCCTTCTTAATACGAGTGTTCTGAACGCGTTCATTTTACACCGGGATCGCGCTGTACCGGACACTCGTCCACAAATACGCAAACACCGCATCTTCAGGAAGACTTTGGTGTCACAGTTGCTTGCGAGACACCACAAAAACCGTGTCCGTGCTCCTGCCGTGGTCAATACGTCTACGGCTAGACCCAGAGCTTTTTTCCCGGAAAATTTCTTGGACCACCTACCAATCCATACGGATTTGAAGGGCACCACAAACAAGCAACGGATTCGGCGCACTTGTGTAGTGTGTCACAAGCGACAGTTATACTACTGTCCTGCCTGCAATGTGGGCCTCTGCTTGGGCGAGTGCATGAGGTCTTACCACCGTAAGATGACTGAATGAATGAGAGAATGAGAGATGTTTGCTGCGCCATTTCTAATTGATTCTGGTCTATGCTATATACTACCGATTTCCGCCATATTACTCTTTACTACTGAATCGATTAATCGTATCTGGTGTAATTGGCGGTCTGGTTATCCATCCTCCCGATCTGATTCCCGTCCCTAATACTTGAAACTACCGAACCGATTTTTGAGAGCTTTTGTCTTTGTCTTTGTATCTCCAGAATAATCTCAGGAACTACTGAACCGATTTTTGCTAGCCTTTGTTTGTGCGCCTAACCTTCAGTACCACTGAACCGATTTTTGCGAGGCTTTGTATGTGCGCCCAACCTTCAGTACCATTGAACCGATTTTTGTGAGCCTTTGTGTGTATGTCTACCCTAAACTCAAGAACCACTGAACCGATTTTTATGCTGGTTGCAGGAGCTGAGCATTACCGGTTGTCGACATGTGCGCTCGAAACAGCTGTAGTTTTCGATACCGTAATTGATTATCACCATCATGTTTTAAATGTTCTTTAGTTTTGAGAGACCGTAATTGATTATCACCATCATGTTTTAAATGTTCTTTAGTTTTGAGAGACCGTAATTGATTATCACCATCATGTTTTATATGTTTCGGACGTTAATTAGTGTACAGTGTACCTACATTGAATAAATGAATATTCGATTGAATATTTAATTGAATTGAATATATTTTTTGAGCTGTTGTTTTCAACTCAAGTTGAATTTTTAGCTGTTTTTGAGCGTATCTGTTCGTCCGTCAGTTAGGTTTAGGTTAAGGCTTTTTTTATAATTTTCTGTATATTTTTTGATAAGGCTTTTTTTAATAATTTTCTGTATATTTTTTGATAAAGCCTCAAGTTGAATTTTAGAACTTATCTGTTCGTTCGTGAAATGCTTTTAGAATATCTCAGTTGCGGTAGTATTCGCTTCACGACAGCTGCTGGACGCGATGAGATTCTTACGTTATTTAATGGTTTTAATAAGTTAAGGTTAAGTTAAAATAACTTTCGTTTTATGCAGCACTTCGCAGTTATAACAAGAAACAAAAATTTAAGGAAAACAATCAAGTACTCGGATACTACTATCAGAAGAACATTTCACCCAGCTACGAAATCGACAGAGTACTGCGACAAACAAAAACTTGGCCTCGTTTGGCCTTTGCGCTTCAGCGGCGAATACAATTATGATTAAGTGGAGGAATTCATGATTGCCATGGAAGTATTTAAGCAAATAGAAAACATCTCAGCCGAGGAGGCTCTCAGCGGGTTACACCGCAAAGACACCGCAAATACATGGCGGCAAGGCGTACGCTCCGAAACAAAGACTTGGTCGGCAGTACTTAAAAATCTAAGATCATCACTTAAAAATCTAAGATCAGCATTTGCTCCAGAGCGGCAACCCTGCGATATATATACGGAGATTTTCGCCAGTCCATAGGGGAAAACGAGAAAATTGACACATTTCTCTGCAGGAAGCGCGCTCTTCTCGGTTAGTTTCCGACAAGACGCCACAAAGAGGAGGCGCAAATGGATTTACTGTACGGTCTGCTTAAACTGAAGCTAAAAAAAAGATTGTGAGGACAGACGTAATAGTAGTTTGCGATATAAGAGCGGTAAATAGGTTTCTACATACGAGTTGACTCATGTCAGCCCGATGACGCCAGTCGAGGGCTGACCATGACATGCTAGAATCCAATCATCTTAAGGCTCTCTATCTCACATTATCTCAAATGAAAATCCTACGAGATTCAATAGATCTTTTGAGTTTGGTGGTAAAACCTTAAGTATTTCTTTGGCACTTTAGATGCTGAATATCCTCGAAAATATTATGCTAAATGCTGCAATAAATTCTTGTCAGTAATCTGAATTTGAGATATTTCATTTAATGAAAGATAATATTCATGTCGTTAAGTCGTCTATTAATACTTTTAATACTACTATTTCTAGGGTAAATTAAAAACACATAAAGTTAAATGACATATTGTCCCATGTTACTAGTTATAATAATAAATAAGTATATTTAACTAGATTTAATAACTTAGTTAATGTAAAAGGAAGCTATCTCCTCGATACTGTAATTAACGCAATCTTGTTGTTTTTTTTTATTCACTACAAGCTAGCCCTTGACTGCGATCTCACCTGATGGTAAGTGATGATGCAGTCTAAGATGGTAGCGGGCTAACCTGTTAGGTTGTTTTCAAAGGTTAATATTCTACATCTTTCTGTTTTTAATCCTGTATGGTCTTTTTGATAAGCTAAGCTAAGCATAGGCATAGGCATACGTTAAGAAATAATCAGTGGAATTATAATAAATGTACGATCGACAACAAATAAGTTGACTGTGAATTGTAATAACTTATTGTTTAAGAAGGCCTTTTTGGTCTTGTATACCAAGACAAACGAAACCGTTTGTTGCCTCTTAGTTGAAGTGCGCGAGGGGAAGGAAGACGTGCTGCTATCGTTTTACTGTGATGACAGCGCGTACTTCGCGTCGTCTTTCCATAAAATCGTCGCTACAAATCGCATGCAACGTCTGCTGGACTTCAGGAATGGCTGGACAAGTGGAGAGTGGCCGTTAACGTGGGGAAGGCCGCAAAAAACCGCACAAATGGGGGTTTTTCATATGATTTTGATATAGGTACATATATGCGGGTAAACAGTCTGACATCGTCCCAGAAGGTGAACGAAATATTGGAACCAGTAGCAATCAGTGGCGTTTTTATAGTACAAGCCAAAAAGCCAGGCTTGCGTTGCGAAATCCTATGATATACCTACTATCAATAATTATAAAATTATTATAAAATATTCAACTACTTTACGCAAACAATGTTTAAAATTCGCGCGCAGTGATCTGTCAAAACTAAATAGAGGTCAGTGGCCCGCTAGCATGCCGCCGCGCGCCGATCGCGTCCGTAGAGACGCGAAGTCCTCCGATAGGATGTAATGTTCCATCCTGCTCGCTCATATTGGCTTGCAATGGGGCTTTCAATTCACTCTTCTCTCTTGCTGAGAAATGAGTAAATCAACTATAAATATTATAGGTAAATATAGTCACTTTGTATGGCAGCAATAAGCCCGGCTTCGTAGTGAACTTCGTGAGAATTGTGGCGTCAATAAGTGTGAAGTACGTATATGTGCCGCCTTGCGATTTCCGAAACAGCTACTTAGTTTTGTTTTTGGGTAAAATGTAAACAAACAAAAATTGGTGATTAAGTTTACTAAGCATTTAGAAGTTTGTGATATTGATGTTTGATAAAAAATTAGTTCAGATCAATGACCTTCTATATGAAATAAAAGTTCTCGTATCGTATCTTACAGTCAACTCATTAACTATATATCGAAAATAATGTGTGCATTGGTGAAAGGATATTTCTTTTGAGAATACCACGGAACGGAAAACAGTTTCAAGCCTGAAGGAAGGCTAGGTAGTAGGTACCATATTATATTAAGTCCTAAATTTGCAAGTAAAATGCATAAAAATTTAAATACAATTGAATAAGATCAGCGTACGAAACAAATTACTTATCTTGCTTTGATTGGTAATTATAGACTATTCTTTGATTATAGGTATAGGTAGTAGGTATCTAATATTATGAATTCCACTGGCTGTTCTTTCGGTTTTCGTAAAATAACGTTCTTCATTTCACAAATTTACAGTTATGGAAGATGTGAATTAGATTTTAATATCCTATAAAATATACCTATATTGGCTGGCTTGACCTGGTTTTGGACCCTAGGCAGTCACGCCACTGGTAGCAATGTAGTATTGAGGCTGACAGAGACAGTTCCCCAGAATCTTAATTATCTGATGGGAAGTGATGATGCGGCCTAAGATGAGACGCGCTTGCATAGAAGATGCCTATTCACACTTGAATTAAAGATACCCGGATTGTAATTAATAATAGAACGAACGAATTTAAATTTAATGGTAAATATTCCTAATTATTATTTTTTTCTTTTGTTGTATAAAACCTGATTACTGAATAAAGTAAAGTCATTTTACACGACTTACTTTGTCTCACGTTTTACTTTGTCATATTACACGTTATCAAATCAAATCAAATATTTTTTATTCAAATAAACTTTTACAAGTACTTTTGAATCGTCAAGTGAATCTACCACTGGTTCGGAATGCCATTCCTACTGAGAAGAACCAGCAAGAAACTCGGTGGTTGCTCTTTTTAAATAATTCATTTACAATTACTATATCAGTGTGTACATAAGTAACCGCTGTCCCCAGCATTGCTGGAGCGATCAAATCCATGCTCCTCTATCATTTACATAATCTTCAACAGTATAATAAGCTTTTTTCAGGAGCATACTTTTAATGGATTTCTTAAATTTGTTTATTCAATTCATGTCAAAGACGGGCAGACAGAAAGTAGCCCCATTCCCGCCGGTGGCACCCGTTCACGAGCATGACGCATGATCCAGCCATTGCTTCGCTCGACCATATTTGAGGGAACGTAACGTTACATGTGCCTACTGCCAACTATTACTGCATGCAATGCCATATTTGGAAAATGGGATATTACATCCATAACTGCATACAATGCCACGTTTGGCATTAACAGTTTTTGGACATTATTTCCAAAAATACATTCTATTTTCTTAATATATTTAATTTTTGATCGATACTTTTCGCCATCAATCAAAGCCAAGCAAATCACCATCATCCGAACGTCAGAATCGACAGAAATTCGATATTCCGTTCAATATTTCCGGTCCTCACTAAACCAGGCTAAGGGGAACTTTTTAATCCTGAAAAAATTCAAACGTATGAAAGATTTTCAAGAGAAACCGAAAAGATTGTGAGATTGTGAGAGAGAAAAGTAAAAATATGGAGATTTTCTAGTTGTACTGAAGGATTTAAGTGGCAGTTGCAATTTCGGAGTACAAAGTTATAATAAAACAACTATAATATCTTAATGATAATAGTATACAGTTTGCATCAAAACCACTTCAAAATCACAATCACGAACATATCCTCTACGTAAGAAAAATGCCGATTTTCGATACAAACTAAAAGAAGACTGAAGGTTTAATGTATAAAATTACACATTTTATACATTAAACCTTCAGTCTTCTTTTATTTCCAAAGTGAAAATGAGACAAACCAAAAATTTCCGAGTATGATTTCTTATGGCACACCTGGCTTTGTCATCCAGCCTTATTCACTGGGAGATCTGAAGTTAGGCAAGAATGGAACAATCAATTTCATCACAGATCATATAAACTTTGCCATGAAGGCCCAGCGAGATGTCTATTGCATAAGCCCCACTTCCTTCTTGGGTGACATTGACAAATATTGTGTCAAGAACACCGAAACCAATGTTGGATACTCAATAGGATCACATTCGATAGAGATATTTGCTTAAAACATTCCAATGATCACTTCGAGGACCTGGAAGTTTCAGTCTGGGACACAAAAAATGGACTCGGTGATCTGCTGATGACAGTAGTTGCTAAATCAAAAGGTATATTCAGATTCCCCAAATCAATTGACATGGAGTCGCACTTATTTCCCTGCGATGGCAGACCGCATAATACCATTTTATATGAAGTCGTTGAACAGTTGCGGTATCAAATACACCTATTATTCTAATGCTAAAGATATTGTGCTAGAGGAGGTGGATGGATCAGAGATAAGTCCGAACATTAATTGACAATTATGGAGACATACCCTGGCCACCACGATCGCCGGATTTGACGCCGTGTGATTTTTTCTTGTTGTGTTTCTTAAATCAAAAGTGTACTACAATAATCCCCGTAGCATATCCGTCCTGCACGAAAATATAAGACGTGTAAACGCTGCGATCTCTCGAGCGCTTTATTCGCCTAAGAATACGAGAGTTACAAGAGTGTTCTTCGAGAAGTGGACGTCATATGGATGACATTATTTTTACCTACGAGGTTGTTTGTGCACTTTTTTGTTACCATTTTCCTGGAAACTATTGAACTGATTATTTTTCATCAGATATGTAAGCTTCTGAGAAGGTTCTTAGATATGTTATACATCCATAGCCCACCATACTGCGCTGGAATCGTAATTTTTGTTTTTTAATATGTTACATTTTTCAAATATTATATTCATAGTTTTTTATACAAACAATAAGAATATTTACACTCATAGTGAAATATTTAGAAAAATAAGAACTACACTTATTTTCACAAATAATATACACCGTCCAAATGATCATAGGCATGGTGCTCAAAGCACTGGCGCTTTTACCTTTCTGGATCGCGGCAGGCTTATCAGTTCAACGTTATTAAATAATAGGGGTTAAAGTATGAAATTGCCGTTTTATTGTTATAGGTACTTCCAATTGACATAGAACCTTCATGGTTTGAGATTTTTGAGTGAAACTTTTTTCACATGGTACCTATGTAGTTCTTGATCCTAGGTTTCCCATTTCAGCTCGGTGATTCAAGAACCCATTTTTGAATTTCATTACTTTCATTGTATGCATTTCAATAAATTTGTTGTTTGTTTACATTCAGGGAAAGTGTATCTGGCATGGAGTATAGAATAGAAAGGATTATAATATACAAGTATATTATAATCCTTTCTATTCTACACTCATTTGATGGCCTTTCTTCAGATATTGATATTGTTTCTTTTTTTTTTAGGTAATAACTAAGGATATAATATGTATTGAGGAAGCAACACGAGCCCAGAGTAATTGTACTACATGGTTTCAAGAAAGGTCTATGCGATTAACAGCAACCAATGTTGGCACTGTAGTACACATGACACACAGAAAGAACATAGAATCATTCGTAGGTTATTTTATTGAACCAAGACCATTGCACTCCGCTACTGATTGGGGAAAAAAATGAGAAAAAGACTATAAGTATCTAAGCAACTTCTAACCGTGTTGTAAGCTGTGGACTTTTCATCTCTTTGGATCATCCTTATTTTGCTGCATCTCCTGACAGTCTTGTGAAATCACTCACTGTTTTAGAAGTTATGTGTTTTTTTTTAATATACGCACTCCGGTGGCAAGACCAGAGACAGGTTAACCAGAGAAAAACAAAAACGCAAAAAGAAAAACGCCATACTGCAACAAAAGTCAAAACCGATTAAATCCAATAAAATAAATCGTTAATTCAATTTTAAAATATGGCTGTAAGTAAATATTACATAGCAAAACATCCACAATTTAATTAGGTCCCGAACTTGCGGTTATAAACAACCTGTCATAAAAAAACATGTTTTTACCATGAAATTATGGCAACGTAATAAATTAATAAGGGAATAAACCGCAGAGTTATCCCCGAGTGTATGGTATGGGTTTGTACGTCAACAACATACCTACATACTGTGAATTAGAGTAGGTACGTAAACGACGAATGGAAGCTCATCGCTTACTACGATATGAATTCATACTGGGATGGCATCACAACATTTGACAAACCTTTTTTTTTATTTTTTATTATCCTCTCCATCATGCGATCAGCTACGAGAGCTATGAGCAGATTTTATGAGTTTCCATGGCGTGTGAGGCTGTCCTTCCATTGGAGGCTCTACCACTTATTTATTCATTTTTCCCTCCTTTCACTTTAGTGGATGAAGTCCCGCCGACCGCGTATAGAACCGCGTTTCAGCCTCCATTGGGATGCTGAGTGACAAAGCTAGTTTGTTGTTGTGGGCGTTTATTCGCTCTTTATAGCTCTTTGCTCTGTGTTCAACTTCTTCTTTTATAGTTTTTATGTCAAGATGTTCATGGAGTTCTGACATTAAAATTTTGACAAACATTTAAACCAATTTAAAATAAACGCGACTTGTGACAAGCTGGAACAAGGAAACACGATACCGCCAATGTTTGTGCTTCCACGTTTAAAGTATAAAGACTTGTTTTTACGGGGTGGCCCCCCTGAGTCAGTCGGAGCTGGGAATAGCTCAGGATGGATGGCCGCTACGGAATTTCCTCGCTTATATGGACCATTTCACAAAATTAACTAAACCCACCCGAGAAGAACCGGTGTTGTTATTATTAGACAATCACTCATCACACGCGCACACATTGATATTAACGCAGCTGAAAAAGCTAAAGTCAACTCCATCATCATGTCGTCATTCCCGTCTCACTGCACCCACATGCTGCAAGTGCAACCTCTGGTTGTTGGCTTCAACGGGCCGTTTAAAACATACTGTACCAAAGCTCAAGATAACTGGCTCCGGAACAACGCAGAAAAAATGCGTTGGCTGAAGACAAAAAAGAATGAACAAGAATGACAAGAAAGAATGAAGACAAAATTTTTTTTTGTATTTATCCAAAGTTTATCTTAACTAATATTATAAAGAGGTTTTTGTTTATGTTTCTTTGTAATGGATAAACTCAAAAACTACTCAACCGAACTACTCTATTTTCAAAAAATTAGAGATCCCTACGAAAATTGCAATAATGTGAATGAAGTCGGACAAAATCGTAAAATCTGAGTGCTTCCGTGGCATGCGCTGCGTAAATAGTAAAAGTTACACGAAAAGAATGTATCGTGGAATTGTGCCTCATAGCATATATCTATCTTTTAAGGTTGTCTCACAATAACCATTTTTATGATTTTAAATTAATTTGGTCTAAAACAAAGCTTTACTTTCGAAGGTTTTTACTGACATTGTATTGATCCTTATCAAAATAAAATAGTTTGTCATCTCAAATATTTAATAGAGACCAAATTTGTCCTTTACACCATTTAATGCAGATGAATATCTTAGAAGATATCATAGAAATAATGTAACGCGCAATAGAAATAGGGGCCGCGACCTGCAATGGCAGGCAGGGTGAAAAGATAATCGCAGTGCTAATGTAAAACCTGATGAGCTGCCCAGTGCCGACTGGCTATTATTGGATATGGACTATTATGACGATTAGTACTACCCGTGCGAAGCCGGGACGGACCTAGTACAACATATTTTTGTCGTTTCAGGCTTTTTCATTATTTTTGGAGATGCAACATATAAACAGTCCACAAACATCTTTCAAAATTCAAGTTCCTGATGCCAGATTATTGCAAGTTTTGGCATCACTGATCTAAATAGATTCTGTTCCATAGCAGAACATGAAGATAAGTATAATGCGGCCAATATGGATTAAGAAAAAAATTATGTTGACTTTTCGAGGGGCTGCGGATGGACTTCACCGCTTTATTTCATCAAGACGTACTTCAGAGATGTGAAAATATAATTCCTATATTATTATAGAATATGAAGAAAATACAGTTGTGGAAGCTCAGTGCGAATGTGCAGCCCATGTTGTCACTGCACTTTAATATGGTTTAATTTACTATTTATTAATGTTTTTTCAAAATTTAATTTATATTTCACTAAAATAACTCCCGCACTAACCATTAAAATTAGCTCATTAGTGAATACTATAAAGGCGAATGCACGAACTAGATTTAAGTAGCCATTTGATGTTTAAATATTAATGCTGTATGAATTCCAATAAAGAGAAAAAAAAATCATATGTTGACAAAAACATGAATGTGCGTTCAAGCTGTACGTCCACATTACAGAATTTTCACCATTTAAATATTGTGCAAAGGCCCGGTTGAGGCAAACGAATGATGATGCGTCAAATCTATTATCTAAAATTTTTGTTAGGATACTTAGGCCGTATAGTCGAGTCAGTAACTATTTGCCTTTCAAACCTGGTTTTTCCAAAACTAATTTGGGGAACTCCGCACCTATCAATAGAATGTTGACGTCTTAGTAAGGTTATAGACATTGACATCATTAGTGATAACTTTCCTGAGTTTCGAAAGAAGGTAGGGTAGGGGGAATAGCGCTCACTGGGTAATGGCGCTCACCTCTGTAACTCTGTCAAAATGGAACGTAGCAACACGCCACGTAGCGTGAAGCGCGAGGGGAAGGGGTCTCTAACAGACAGAGATGCAAACGGACAATCAGCTCGCGTCATGCGACCGTGAAGTCAGTTTCTTCGTTTGCCGCCGCGCTGTTCTAATTTTTGGTTAGGTGTTTTTGTCGGTAAGTCCAAAACTTTAATGCTTATTTAATTATTAATTTTACTTTTCTGACAGTAAAACTATTCTATTTTGTGATAATGTAATCAATATTCAAGAATTGTGAATATTTTTTTATAATTTTAAATTAATTACAAAACGACCGTTTGGGGTTATACCGCTCATCTGAGCGCCATTACCCCTTAGCGACTTATTATTTTATTGTTGTAGATATGCCAAGACATCATCAAAGTACCACCGCAGAAGCGACTTGGACCGAAGAAGACCTTCAATCTGTCAAAGAAAAGAAGAACAAACATATTGAACAAAAATCTTACCAGAGAAATTTTTTACAAGAAAATTCTTCAGAGAGTGAAGATGAAGAGCACCTTTGCGACTATGACAGTAATGAGGAAATGAATGTGGATGATAAAAATTATAAAAAAAGTGTTATTTGGAAAAAATAACGAGTTATGGTATCGCTGCACCATCTGCGGACTGTGGGCTCATGCTATATTATGTTCAGGGTGGGATTCGCCAGATGGATACATCTGTGATTTGTGTCCAAAAATATATATTTCTATTTCTGATTTGTCTTACCTCTAATAATAATTATTATTTTATATTATACTATAATAATTGAAGTTGATTTGACATCGAAGACCTGACTATATTTGTTAAATTGAAAAAGGCTAATCTTACGTACAAATGGGATAATTGATGCTAATTATCCCATTTTATATATTTATTTAATTGTATAAGGTTGATCTCATTAATATTTCTTTAATTAAAATGTATCTTACTTGTTATATTCCAAAAAGCATGTTTGAGCGTCAATACCCCGTACCCTGCGCGGCATTACCCAAAGGCAGGGGCAATGCCGCTCAAACATGTTTTTTTAATAATGTTTTCCTACTACTAGTAGGTTAAAGATATATGTTTTTGTTG
This sequence comes from Erebia aethiops, assembly GCA_923060345.2. Taxonomy (NCBI): domain Eukaryota; kingdom Metazoa; phylum Arthropoda; class Insecta; order Lepidoptera; family Nymphalidae; genus Erebia; species Erebia aethiops. Next base: position 7,094,928 of record OV281084.1, on the reverse strand, counting down.
TTAAATTGTTGATTACTCGATAATTAAAGACTTTGTTACTTTTCTTAATTTTGATTTATAATAAATAATTTAAAAAATACACCATGTTTTCCTTAAGTGAACGCCATTCCCCCTTCCTACCCTACTGGATCATTTTAGATGTCGATACAGCAATGAATTGATTACTTTTGATGTTATACAGACTTATTTTCCTGCCTACTTTAAGTATTTTTAGTTTTTAGGTTTTTAGGTTTAGAGTAAAAGATGTCTTTGATTTTTGATTTGTTTGTAAATACATAAGATCCAGTCTAGCTGTCTGCCTCAGCTTGCTGGATCTCATCACTGTCAATTTTGGTTCTTGTTTGCGTAATTATTTTTGTTTTATTTTCCGTTCTTCTTTTATTTGGATTTTCTCCTAACTATTGTGTAATTTAACATTTTATAGCAAGCTGTGGCAACCTCTAAGTGGGTATACAATAGTGCATATAACTCTTTTTAATTTGTATATATTTTTCTTTGTTAATGAACCTGTTAGGTGTCCTAAAATAAATAAATTAAAAATTGTACTTTTTTTTTTATCCACTACAAGCTAGCCCTTGACTGCTATCTCACCTGATGGTAAGTGATGATGCAATCTAAGATGGTAGCGGGCTAACCTGTTAGGGGCATGGCAGTTATATTAAACCCATACCCTACCATATAGGGCAAATTGCGAGCAACCGTGAAACTGAAAGAAAAATCAGGAAAACTGAAGGAGATGCAGGTCGCACCGGTGGGTACCTGCGTCGAGATCGGAAAACACCGGTTATGCGTCACAGACAAGGACAAATCTGTGCGTTTTTTAATAGACACAGGGGCAAATATTTCAGTGTTACCTAACTCATAGATCCGTACGTAACAGTGCAGTGATGTAATTTAACGTTAGGGCATATAAGCCACACGTCGCACGCCAGTTGCCCCGCGTCCACCACCAAAGTTACTCCTGCACATGCATGTCATTTAATTACCCTAAAATAACCTTCTGATAACCTAACTGGAGTAGTAACAATATTACGTGTGTCGGTTAGTGTCGTGTGTGGGTACACACGTACACTATCCAATTGCCCAAAAGCTGTTGCCGAACACGCCCGGGCAAGGAGGGTCGACCTCGAGCCCCGTCCCCGACAAATTTCGGCTTGTTGAGAAGACACTAGGTACAACGAATATTTTTTAATTTTATTTTTCATCACCTTTTTCAAACATGAGAAAGACGTACAGTAAAACAGAAGAAAACAAGGAGATTGTCAGTGCGCAAAACAACACAAACGACGCCAAGTACAGTGCCGTGGAACAAAAAATAGAGGCTAATGGAATCATTACATCAGTGATGTTATTGTTGCTCATAATATTTAGTGCATATATATTGTACAGACGTCGCAGCAAAATTATAACAAATCGGGCAAGTAAGACAATGTTATCTGCCGTGACTGCGAATCAGGTTGCCATTGACAAAACCAGTCAACCCAACTCAGCCCAGTAAGCATAGCTTCGGTAATTTTTTGTTTATTTTAATTTGATCGATTGTTCACCAATCTTTTTTTTAATTTATTATTTAATATTTTTATATCCAGCGTAGTTAGTTACCTACAGTACCCGGCAGTAAATATTGCACATCGAACTTTAGAAAGAAATAGTCGGTTGCGTCGGCTTCGTAGAGCGTCGTCTCTGTCACTCAGACTCAGTGTCAAAACGTCACATACGAGTGACAGAGACGACGCTCTACGAAGCCGACGCAACCGACTATTTCTTTCTAAAGCTCGATGTGCAATATTTACTGCCGGGTACTGTACCTATTGTTTGATATTAGATACTTTCATCATATTTAACATGAGCGATTTAGCGCGTGCTAATTACGACATTTGATATCTTGTATGTATATATAGTGTTTATTATTGTATTGTATTATGGGTATTATTTATTCAGAGAATACAGATTAAAATAGGAGGATACTTGCAAATGTGTTAATTTTTAATTTATGACCTCGCTTTTTACTGGCATTCCTTTTGTTTTAACTGTAGAGTTGTGTTTATAAGTTTCCTCTAAAACATGCCGAAACGAAAATGCACTTTCAACGAAGCTTTAGAAAAAATGTTTCCCTCGTTCAAACGCGGCGAGTCTGACTCGTGAAGTGTATTGTTGTATTTGTGAATCCAGTATATCTATAGCCAGTAGAGGTGTGATAGATATTGAGGATCAGAAAACAGAAAAGCATAAGAAGAGATTACAATCCCAGGTAGGGACTTCTAAAGTCTTAGACACATAAAGAAATATCGACGACTACAACAGAAGCTTTGACAATGTTTTTTTTAAATCTTATATTTTTTGGAGGCTTTTGGACATGTCAGCCCCAAGTTACGTATACCTACGGCGTCATGGAAAAAATCACTTTCGTTGCAAGATCGAAACCTTGCACCTCCAGCGAACGGCCATGGTACCAGTGCATAGTCAGCGGATTCCACGGAATTGCATCACGTCCGAAGAAACGTGACATCAAGCATCGCTTAGATTTTAGTATGAAGATGTAAGATATAAAAGCTAATGAAATAATGAGAAGATCGTTCATTAATCCTGTCGTCTCACATCGACGCAGGATGCTAGTTAGGGTAGATTAGGTTAGCCCTAAGTAGTCATAATGTGAACCGCTGCGTCTAAAATCGACGTAGCATTAGGTTAGGTCATAATGTAAGAATTAATTAATAAATTTAGTAGTAAATTAATCGTCGTCTCCTTCTGTAATCCTTCTGGCTGCCGCCTTACGTAACTCCCATCGTACAAAATAAACAAACAAACAGATCAAAACATTACATAAATGCCATACCTAATTGGACATTATCCATCATGTAAGAAACTCTCACATCTAACGAAAACGACGGACTCACAAACTGTTTCCATCAAATGTTCATCACCGATGAGCCGCGACAACCAAACCATAGAATGCAATCGCTACTTTGACAATATAAAAAAGGCTGTCATCAAAATTTTAGGGGAAAAACAATTTTTATAAGGTTTCATTGGACAAGAGGTTGTAACCATTTATGTACCACATCTTCTCTATTTTATTCAGTTTTTTAACCGACTTCCACAAAAGGAGGAGGTTCTCAATTCGGCGCGTACTTTTTTTTTAATTTACTATTTCTCATGGCGGATTAAACGACGTAGTGAAGCATTCAAAAACATGTAGTCACTCGAAGATCACGAGATCTCGGGCTGCAAAAAACATTTCCCGTCACCAGGTACTTCCACATTGTTATATTTATTAATTTGATTTGAATGAATTTTACTATAAACTATGACACATGGAATAATTATTATTGATTGATATGGGTATTGTATTATCTTAATTTAAATTATGTTGCACGCACCACTGTTATATTTAATTAATATGAGTTTTATAAATTTAACATGGTATAGTTTGAATTGTATTTTATTAGTAGGTATTATCATTAATAATTGTAAATCGGATATCAATACTATTCCAAAAATTTGCACACCAATGAGTTGAATGTGTCAGCGCAAAATAATTTTAAGACCTAATAATTGTACCATATTCTTGCAAATAAATTCTTCTATTCTGTTCTATTCTCATCTGATTGTTATGATATTATGTACAAAACGTCAGCCGCAGAAATTACTTCTATACATATATCACATAAGGCGAGTCACCTCAGCTCAGCGGTGAAAACTGGTTTGCTAGATCAAATTTTTTCGGTATTTACTATTAAATAACGGTCTTACAAAAAATATCCGATACACTAAAGAATGTGCTAATTTGTTACACGATAGGATGTACTTTAATCGATCAAAAAAAATCTTGAAACAGGCTAAATTAAAAGTTTAAAACGAATTTTTTATTAATAAAATTTTCGACTTGGCTCATCATTTTTATATGGATAACTTCCTCTTGAAGTATTAATAAGAACCTGCTAAAATTTATTTCAAACTGAAGTCCTATATCTATTTAATTCAAATTAATCCCAGAACTTGAACGTTGCCAAGCGGTTTCAGAATATACCGCGCTGCCCTCTTCCCCGCCAGTCTCTACGAGAAATGTACCGCGGGACGCGCGGGCGGCACCCCACACCTCACTTCCTAAAATCTTGCAGGTGACTCGCCTTAAGCTACAATAGTATGGATTGCTTCCAAAAGTTATTACCTCTCATATATGCCGATTCTAAGATAGCTAAGAACGTTAAATGTGGCAGGACAAAGAGTGAAGCAATAGTTTGTGAAGTATTGGCGAAAGAAGCGTTGAAGGACGTAATTCAAAATTTAAAAGATGTTTTTTTTTTCAATCTCTACGGATGCCAGCAATAAAGTTTCCAATATGTGTGCGATATTTCAGTTTGGACGAAGGAATACAAAACAAATTATTAGATTTGTAGAGAGTAATGACGATACTGCCGACCAAATAACAAAGGTACTTTGTGAAACATTGGATGATTGGATAAACATATCTTAAAATTATCGCAAGTAACATATAGGTGCTGACAATGCAAATGTGAACTTTGGTTCAAATCATTCTGTTCTCATGAATCTCACTGACAAGAATACGCTAGGTGTGAAAGAATGGACTATTCGCTATTGGCTTGGTGATAAAGTTGGTAAAGAAAACCATACAACAGTGAGTTCGACTTCGTTACAAGGCACTGAGAGTAAGCGAGATTCTATTAAAAGCTTTTGACAGCATTGCCTTAGTTGCCATCGCATTATTGCCGCAAATCGAGTACATAGCAATATTAGGAGCCTTTAATTCAGTCCAAGTCTCAACTTTACAATTTATATGTGGAATGTGCAACCTCTTGTGAGCTGTACACCCATTCCGGGTGGTGTCACAGACAAACATAAATTTGTGTGTACAGCTATGTATGACAGATGTTTGTCTGTAACACCATTTGTGAATAAATGTGTTTTCTTTCTTTCTTTCTTTCTCTTCGTCAAGACCTGTTGCTTCAAGGAAATTGTTTTGTGAAGTTTTAGCAGACGAAAACATAAGCTTATTCCAGCCCAAAAAACACGCTTGTGATCTTTGCTGCGCGTATAAAGCGGACAATGTTGCGGAAGAAGATTATCGTCGTATCGATTATATCGTATGCGTCACATTGAAATGAAGGACATGGCGCGACATGAAAAACAGCTTGCAAAAGGTGGAAACATCCACACCGTGACTGCTGATTTGCAAGCAGTAAAGTTATGACCTTCTTTGTCAGCCAGTGCGCTTTATTTCAAAACAAAGCTAACAGTGCTAAATTTCACTGTCTACAACCTCGGGACAGACGATGTCACATGCTATTGGTTTGACGAGACCACCTGTGACTGTTGGAGACTACGCCTCACAACCTGTTTGCACGCGCGGGGCGCGGGCAGCGGGCGCGGGACATCGCGCACTCCGAGACTTGCGACTTACCACTTGTATACGCATTTCTGCTTATATATATTATTTATAAGTAATTTATATATTAAACAAGCACATTTCATAACTTGAACACTCCACACTCCTCAATATCTCTTGTTCCCTTCGTCCCATCTATCATCGGTGGTCAAAACGTCAAACGTCAGTGTCATATCGCAAGTGTGTGAAAAAACTGCAACGAACGAACTCAAGTTTGAAATTAACTCTGTAAAAACGCTAAATCACCTCAAAAAATTGGAATCCTCGCGAGTGTTATCATAGTAACAATATAGACTGCAAATACTCAAAGTGAACTAGTGCCGGCCTGTGTTCAAGCAATCTCCGCAAATTGTGCACATTCTGAAACCAGTGACCTAGACATACCAAGTAAGCGAACTCCCTCATCCTCTAACCTACACCACTTGCAATTTCATACGCGGCAACTGTGCACGTTACATCTTTATACCTTTATATACAGTTCGCAATTATCATATTATTTCATTGTCATAGTATTATTGGAAATTATAACAAAGTTCAACCTTATCTACAAGACTTTCTCTTACCAGTGACTTTAAAGGCACAACTTGTATGTGCATTATATTAATTTATTAGATGACGATGTAAAAAATGTTGTGATATCGACAAACGGCTGCACAGCCCCAAATAGAAACAGTATCGTTTCTAATGCACTTCTCAGGTTGACAATGGATAAAAATATAACAATTACCCAAAAATATCTCGAAAAGGGACACACTTAAATGGAAGTAGATTCCGTCCATTCTGATAACGAGAGAAAGTTAAAAAATGTTGAAATATTTTTGCCATATTTCGTAGTTCACCACGCTGGCCAAGTGCGGGTAAGCAGTATTCACACACCTTCGGGAACTATTTTGAAGAACTCTCGCGCTTTCAGGTTTCCTTATGTTCTCTTTCACTTTCACAGCCAGGTAAAATGCACATCCCAAAAATTAGACACACCTGGGGATCGGACCCACAACACCGTATACGTCTAAACTGCTTTAGTTCAGCTGAAGCTGGTTTAAAAGTGTCTTTTTCTTTAGCACATCCTGCAATGTCCGTATCGATGGTAGATGTTTCGTAATAATTTGTAACCTCTTCCAGTCTTTTCTCAAATAAAGACATTGATAAAATGCGCATCGACGTATTCCCTCTCGGTTAAGCAGTGCCTTTAAGACTCTATGAGCTGCACGCCACTGATTAGATGATCTCTTCCAATCTTTAATAAATCTTAACCTCTCTTTATTGCTGTGCTTCAATTGCATATTCAAAAGTATCTGAGTAGGTGATGACTGTTGGTACGTCTTTCAAAACATTGGCGAAAATTGTTTTTCATGACAATTTTTTGCTAGCTCCACCTTTTTTTTTTTTTAAACAACTATTTTCTGTGTCAATCGCTTGATTGTGTTACTCTCATGATGTCTTCCAACCGGTTTACCTGTAAAACAAAGTGTTAAAATACGCGCCGAATTGAGAACCTCCTCCTTTTTCGGAAGTCGGTTAAAAATGAACAATAACTATTAAAATATCCATACTAATCTAAACTAATATTGTTTTTTTTAATCCACTACAAGTTACCCCTTGACTGCGATCTCACCTGATGGTAAGTGATGATGCAGTCTAAGATGGTAGCGGGCTAACCTGTTAATTAAACCAATACCCCTATTCGGTTTCTACACTGCATCGTACCGGAACGCTAAATCGCTTGGCGGCACGTCTTTGCCGGTAGGGTGGTAACTAGCCACGGCTGAAGCCTCCCACCAGAACAGACCAGGGAAAATTCAGAAATTATAACCGGGCGGGACCTCCGCACGTTAAGACAACAGCGCTCAACACTGCGCCACGGAGGTCGTCATATTAAAAAGAGTAAAAATTTGATTGTTTGTTTGTAATGGATAAACTCAAAAACCACTCAACCGATTTTAAAAATTCTTTAACCTATAGAAAGCTACAATATCAAACAAATTAGAGATCCTTACGAAAATTGCAATAATGTGAATTAAGTCGGAAAAATCGTCTCATCTGAGTGCTAATGTGGCGTGCGCTGCGTAAATAGTTAAAGTTACACGAAAACAATGTTTGGTGGAAAAGTACTCGTAAAATACCTCTCAAAAAGTTCTAAAAAATAGCTTGACTCACGATAACCATTTTTATGGTCTAAATTGTTTTAGACCAAATTTGAACAAACATTGAAAAAACAAACGCACTTTCGCATCATACTAATTACTAATATTATAAATGCGAGCGTCTTTGTTTGTTGGCTTGTCCTCCAATCACGCCGCAACGGAGCAACGGATCGACGTGATTTTTGGCATGGGTATAGTTGACGACCTGGAGATTAACTTGGCTACTTTTTATCCCGGAAAATTAAGGGAGTTCCCGCGGAAATCAAAAAAACTTAAACCACGCGGACGAAGTCGTGGGCATTAGCTAGTGGATAATAATATATCTGTCACTTTAAGATTGCAAAAACTGTTAGATTGTAATCTTACTAGCGAAATTGTAAACTGTGGACAGATTGTGAACCGTTCAATGTTCTGAGTGTTAATTTTCGAAATATTCATTGTATTTACGTTTTCTTGTCTCTTTCTTGCAGGTTAGGTTAGGGATTGGGTTAATATACCTAACAGATTACAATCTACCGAAAAATAATGCAATGACAGTTTACAATTTCGCTAGTTAGATTACAATATAACGGTTTTTGCAATGTTACTGTGACACATCCATCCTGTTAAACCTACATTATAGGATACAGGCTTTCGTGAATTTTGCATCACAAGCCCAAGTATTATTTAGTCATATTGTTCTGTCACGTACCAGATATGATATTGCTTGCAACTCTGAGATTCGGAGCATTCATCTGGGATACTGTCGACCACAGCAAGGGCCGAGGGCACTCGAAGTAACAGATTAAGTAATTATATTCATTGTCTATTTGAATATTCGTTTCATATTAATCTTGACACGTAGCTGGTGATTCTGAAATATTTAAAGAATATTTTTATTCAAATTCAAAGTATATAATATATTCAAAACTGGTACCTATACACAGTACACCTTCTGAACATCAAGTTTACACAGTATAAGACGTGATGGTGATAACTAAAACTAAAGCTATGAGGGTTCCATTTATTAGGGTTAGATATTCGAATACAATTTAACCCTTGACTGTGATCTCACCTGGTGGTAAGTGATGATGCAGATGCAGTATGGCAGTTATATTAAACCCATACCTCAAGTGTTTTTTTTTTTTTTGTGAGATAGGCTTGCGCTTGACGACAATCTAGCTTAGTGCAAAGCAATGATGAGGTCTAGCTTGGAACGCACTTGCCTAGAAGATGCCTATTCACTCTTGCCTTGAAGGTACCTAAGTTATACGTAGCAGGAAACACGTACGCTGGGAGGGTGTTCCACACCCTAGCGGTTCGGATCAGAAACGTCGAGCAAAAACGTCAGTCAGTTTCTACACGGCATCGTACCGGAACGCTAAATCGCTTGCGGTACCTCACTGCCGGCAGGGTGGTGGCCACGGCCGAAGCCTCCCACCAGACCAGACCACAGAAAATTCAGAAATTATAAATTCCCAAATTGACCCTGCCGGGAATAGAACCCGGGGGCCGGGGCCTCCCGTTAACTACCAGGGAAGACAATGTCAAAACTTAGCCTAATATGGTACTGATCGGCGAAAATACAGAAATAGAAGTTAAGTTTCTATAGTCATCAAACAACTCACCAGTAATGATTTGCTTCCGACTCTGCGATTTGGAATATTGGTGTAGGATACTCTGGACCACAGACGGGGCGCTCCAAATAACAGATTGGTTATCTTTATTATTTTTAGGAATAGGAATTGTGACTGGAAAACAAATCTGAAATATTCAAAATAGATTTTTAGATAGTTTTTAAGGCATCCAAAAAAACTACATTATAATAATCCATACAAATATTATAAATGGGAAAGTGTGTCTGTCTGTCTGTCTAGTACGCTTTCACAACCTATTCAACCAATTTTGATGAAATTTGGTACAGAGATAGTTTACATCCTGGGTTTATGTAAACTATACCGGGATTACATCATATAGGCCTATATCCTCCGTTGGGGTATAACCTGTCTCTGTACCAAATTTCATGAAAATTGGTCGAATAGGTCGTGAAAGCGTACTAGACAGACGTCTGTCTGTCTAGTACGCTTTCACGACCTAGACACACTTTCGCATTTATAATATTATATGTATGGATGAATAATTGTATTTTATCATATGATAATTTGCACACCATATGATTAGTGATTACTAGATTGTGGCTCGGTACTATGGCTTTATTGTAAGAACGTCCAATGTAATAACCTTCTGCTTCTGGTCCTTTTCCCACCTATGTGGGGTCGGTACATGTTTTCTTCTTCCACTCACTCCTGGCTATGCATCAACCTAAAAAAATAATTTTTTTTTTTTTTCTTTCTGTCTTTTCTCTATCTGCGATCAGTCCTTCGACTATAAACCGATCTGTTCCTTGTATTATGAAGTTAAGGCTTTGCACATCCAATAATGTGACATCCTTTCAAGGTAATATATAACAAGTTATATGTTGGCCAGTCTTGTCCTTTTAAGGCGGAATGTGCTGTCACTGGCATCCAGAAGCTGGATGGCTAGGCTGTTTTTGTGACGCTCAAGTCAACAAATAAAATATAAATATAATATTATGATTATAAAAGTTATTTTCCCCAAGTTCCCCTATGGATGAGCCTTGAAAGCGTAGAAGACATACAGACACTTTAGCATTTATAAATTAGGAATTAGATAATGCCCGCGACTTGGCACGGTGTACCGTACCGTACCACGGTACACGATTTTTACATCGGACTTTTAATCCACAAGGAACTCCTAAGCTTTGCCTGATAAAAAGTCTAAGCCTGTGTCCTTGTCCGGGATGTAACGTAACTCTGTACTAAATTTCATCAAAATAGGTTTAAAAGAAGGCCGATAAAACGTAGCACAGACATTTATTATATTCTGAGTTTGTCACTCAGAATTAACCCTTAATGTTGTTTCTCTTTCGGGACAAGTTATTACTATAAATAGATTAAAGCGAAATGCTAAGATTACTTACGTCTTACAGCTGCTGAAGAAGCAGTTTAATTTGTTCCACCGACCAGAAAAGAAGTTCATCACCGACCAGAAACAGAAGAAGAAAAAGAAAGAAGTTATTTTTGTGATTTTAGCATGGAGGTAACAAATACGATTTTACTTTTAGCGTCCACTAAGGCTATTAGCGTCAGTCTGCACTCTGCAGGTAGTAACCAGAGACAAGTTGAAGTAACATTTATGTAGTAACTAGTACTTTAATCTGTGGTCTGCAGTCACTTGTCAACACCTTGTCAAGGAACATAATAGTTATTTACTACGGGGGCGTCAGTCGTCAGAGACAAGTAACCACAGAACACACTAGTAACAAGAGACAAGATATTAGATAACCAGAGAATCTATGAGGGTCATAATATGAGGGTAGAGGTAAGGCGAGAATCATCACTGTATTTAATATAAAAGTGTCCGTCGAAATGCATTAAATTGGGGGCGCCACATCAGCATCAGGGTAAATTTAAAAAGAAAGCGCCAAGTATTTAGAGTAGGTTTTGAGAAATAAACAAGGAAAGAAAACATTCATCATTACTTTTACAGCGTAAGCTGTTGAAATTTTAATAAATAACTACATAAGTCGGCAATTAAATTAAATTTTTTAACTCGGCATAATTCAAATCAAATCAACAATTTGTTACATTCATACCATAACCTTTGCCTACACCAGCGCCACTGTGGAAGGTTTTTGAACTGATAATGCATAGCAACCACTGGACACTTTTTCAATTTTCTTCCAATAGAGGACTTTTCTTCCACTCTTTACCTCCGAGAAACTCTAGAACATGGAACTAATAAGTACTACGTTTAGTTCCATGCTCTAGACTCTAGAAAAACTTGAATTTTAGCAATATAATTATAAATCATTTCTTTTATTTTTTATTTAACTGGTTTTACGGCTCTGGGTTCCAACCAATAAAATCAGTTATCACTTCACAGACCAACAAATCCAACAAACTGGTCCGACATGATTCAGAGCAGAGACAAGTAAACAATAAACATATTCAGAGTAGGAATCAAACCTGAGAATCAAACCTATTGTGCTGCAGAGCAACTGCAGAGTTGTGCTGCAGAGTAGTTAAGAATTAACCCGCTGAAACATACCAACACATACACATATCTCATAACATAATACATATCAGCACGCGGCAACGCGGCAGTGTCCCCACCTTAGGGTATTTTCCCCTATATTTAGGGGATTTTAAAAACAATTAGGAACTCTTTAGGGTATATAATTATTTAGGAATTCCCCTAAATAAGAAAGTATAAAAAAATTAATTTAGGAAAAAAAATATTAAGGAATTTTTTAGGAAAAGTTTCAACGTTCGGTTCGAATCGGTGACTGCGTGTATCTGAACGTAACTTGGTGTGCCGATTTTACCCATGGAAGTAGGAATCAAGGAATTACGACTATGATGTTACATTTCTCTATGGCTAGTACCAAACAAAATATATTTTTCTCTTTCGCACTCATAGATTTGTGTACGCGGAAAGAAGAGATGTCGAATTCGATTAAAGCTGCTTTATGTGTGCGAGGTAAACTGGTTTTTATGGATTTATACGTTATGGTTTAGGTATTCTTGTTTGTTTGACTTGGTTAGTTTGACTGTCAGTGTTTTTTAATCTAGATAGTGTGTTTTTCGCTTGTTCCAAATGTACGCTGTGCACCATTGTCCTCTATAAATGATCTGTGGTTAACATAGTCCGAAAAGCTTATGATCGTCGGAGTCCCAAGGTGCTTGAGCGCGATCCCGCACTGGGAAGTGCTGTGTTTAGCAGACCCCCCTCTAGGTGGACCAACGACATCAAACGAGTCGCAGGGAGCCTTTGGATTCAGGTGGCACAAGATCGAGTCCTGTGGAAGTCCACGCAAAAGAACTATATCCAGCAGCGGACATCTATCGGTTGATAAAGAAGAAGACACTGTTAAACTTCAACACTGGATAGGATGCTGTCATATTTTAATTTTTTAGTTTTATATAATAAAAAAAGTTGAATAAAAGTTTAATGCACTTTCATTTGTGTTTTATTCTTAGAAATTTTTTTTTAGAGGAAAACATTTTGGAAAGGGCATATTTTAGGGGAATTTCACGAGGAGTTAAGGGAAATCTAAATCAAAGGGTGGCAACACTACAACGCGCATCGACAGACAAATGACAATCGACAGTGGTCGACATTTACTTGTCTCTGGTCGACATAAAACCTTTTTCTGGTCGGCGTTAAAACCAGTAACCACCACGTGAAAAGTTAATTTAACAGAAATAACGTTTCACGTTTGAGCTACTATTGTGTATTAATTATTTTAATTTGTAATCTTTGAAGTAATTGACGTAGGACCCAAATTTAACGTTTGTAGTTGCTACTCGTGTTGAAAGTGTGTCCAGTCCAGTGTTGTTTACTAGTTTCGAATCCCGAACTACCTGAAAATGAGGCTTGCACCTTGACCTCAAACACACCATGCACCGCTCTGAAATGTCGCTTCCTGATTGAAGTTATTCGTTCAGCTACGTCGTACAAGTTTCTGAAGTTGCAATCTACAGTTTTTATCAACAATTCAACTGTATATTTCCGTTACGGATTATGTCTCTCGATGTGTACCTACTAAGGTTTGTCAAAGGTGTCCAAAAATGCCGTGTCCGGCCTCATAGGTGCCTCATAGTCAAAGTATAAGCTGCTAACTTATTTCACTCATAACTAAACTCTACAGTAGAATCAGTGTAGAAGTCGTGAATATAGGTACTAAAATCACATTTAAAACTTATTTGAAACATGGCTGCCAGTTATGAATGATACAAAAAATGGGTTTACAAAAACCAACCCTAAATATGCTCCATTGTCCGGTCTCTTCAATCTAGTGCCCGACTGCATACATACAACTAGCGGCTGATCACTAGGTACTAACATCAGTAAATTTCCAGTTTAATGGGATTTGGGATAAGAGTTATCTTTGAATGGTGCTTTTATTTGTGATTCTTACTAGTTATGTTCCACTACTCCACGTTTTATGGTGTAGGCTGTAATAGAAAGAGTATAATGATTGGTATTGACACTCACTACACACAAGTGGTGTGATGGTGCCAATTGTGCTAATGTGCACCGTTGAGTAATCTTCTTGGTTGTCTGCTTCATAGCTGAAGGTTGTGTCTGCAGTCTAGTGCCTTTGTAGCTCTGTTAACTAGAGCCCGTCCCTGGCTAGGTTATCTAGGTCCCCGGCTTTTCGGATTGCAGTTGTCAGTGGAAGGCCAGTGAGTGATTTAACCTGGTCGGACCAGTGGCTAAGTTGAATCACTCACTATGACTATAAGTTTATTTAAGTTACTAGGCAGGGTCGGCCTTGTGACCAAAATAACTAAGAATTCTCTTCTAACATGTTGTATAGGGTCTCATGTCCATACAAAACTGTTCCAGTATTGATTAGTTGGTGCTTTTCACCATCCATAGTTTCTGAAGCTACCTTCTCAAACACCAGATTTAGAACACATCAATCCTTTTTGGTCTGTCACTCGGATTGTCCATGCTTCAGAACCATAAAGGTAGATGGAAAAGACAAAATTTCTAAAGAGTCTCTTTTTGGCGGATCAAGATTTTCCTGTTTTGTCAAATTATTGTTAATTTGCTCATTGAGTAATAGTGATGGGAAATTAGATCATAATGCAGAGAGTTTAGACTGAGTTCTGCGTTCTACATTCTTTGTAATGTTTATAACAGTAACTTTATAGCGCTGGGTAGACTGCAGGCAGTCAGAACGCTATGAAATTACAAATGTTACAAAGAATGTGGAACTCGGAACAGCTGAACTCTTTCTGTCTGGGCTGGCTCTAAAGACAAAAATGTTGCAGGCAAACATTTTATTCATCAAAAAAGTATACCTATATACTATTAATATTATACATATAGACACACAACTTAATATAATATTGCCAGTATGAAAGTAAACAAAACAAAAATTAAAATTAACTCAAAATGAACTAAAAAAGTAGTATAAAACTACCCTAGAGTGGGGTGGACATAAACATTATGTACTTCAATTTTGATTTTCATGTTAAAATGGGCTTGTCTGATGAGTTAAGGTTGGTTTTAAATTTTAAAAACTAAAACTTTACCGCCAGAGGAATCATCTTCATATTTGTTCGGTTCGACTTGGTTGTTTTCATCTACTTCTTGAGTATCTGCAACAAAAAATAGTAACGATACTTAACACTTAGGGACTCGCGCTTTTAACGTACGGACTCGCTACCGGGTCTGCTGGATCCAGTCTAATATCATATGTTTTATCCAAAACCCATTAACTAAAGTGATTGCTTACTTTTTTTTCAGGATAATTGGTCAATAAAGAAAAACAATATTCAATAAAATCCTAATATTTATTGGTTTTACTTAATTAAGATGTCACTACAAAAATTAAAGATTTTTAACATACTTTTATGAGTACATTAATAGAATTTCTGTAATTACTTATTTGAAACAAAAGTCTGCTGTATTTTTCTTGCACTACTAAATCGAAATAACAATAAGAGATCAATCATAGGGTATATAAAAAAAATATAATCGCTTTGAAAATCAACATAACAATACCTTAAATGGCAAACCAGCGATTTTCAGGAGACACTTAAAATGTTGTAATATTTTTTGTAGACCACTAATGGAAAAATATAAAATACCGTTGGTATTTATAATTTATAATTATATACAATCCTTTATAATATACCTTTTCATTACAATACTACAGCGTTTTTTGTAGTTATCCGTTTTTCCTTTCCTGTAAAAATATGTGATCTAGGAGTTGGCTGGTCTGCACAAAGATTAACTTTACAGGAAAAATATGGGTTATCACCTAAAAATAAGTTTCATTGAGTAAAATAAAATATAAACACTTTTTTAATAATATTAACATAGTGGATACTGGATAGTATTGGACACACAAAATATAGATTATCGTATTATATCGTACTACGACAACCTTCCTCATGAAAACTAAAACAGTATTTTAGTCTTCATGAGGAAGGTTGTCGTAGTACGATTGGTAGTCTCGTGGCATTGAGTTCTTCAACTGTTAGGTACTGTAAATTTAAATAGGTACTTTTTTAAAGTTATTTTTCTACGTTCATTGTACAAGTTAGTTATATTTTCAAATAGAATTTTGTTGACTCGGGCATTCCTTCGTTGGTTGAGCAATTTCTAATCTTCGGGAAATCTAAGTTTGTAAAAAATCTCTCCAGATGGTTCATATTTAAGAGCTCTTATAACGGTTACCTGAAAAAAAAAAACAGAATTACATATATAGATCCAATATAACAATACAATTAATGACCTACTTATGCAAACAGGAACCAATCCACACACATGCCAAAAATGAGATAATTTTAAAATGCACCTTCTATCGACCCTGTAAAAATCAAAATGATCTGACAATTTTGACAGAATAAAACATTTCTATGGCAAGGTTATCAACCCATATAAATGTACCTATAATTTTGACATTTAAATGTCTTTTTCTCAAAACTAGCATTGTGTGGGTTGATTCCGTTTTGCGTAAGTAGGTCCAATTAATGTTATTAATTTATGTAGGTACCTTGGGTCTCCCTTCATTTTTCCTGGTCTTATGGAATTATAAAAATTTATGTTTTTAAATTTCTTGAAGTAAGAATAGTTCAGGTATTCAACTGTATAAGGTGTTGCCTTTTTTGCATTCTTGCATACAGTAATGTACTCAGCGGGAACATATCACTTTATTTTTAGAAACTCCTTGTCAGAAAACCTTTTTGGAGTTTACCTACTTTTTTAATCGATTTTCATATATCCCTTCCACTGGCACGGCTATTACAAGATGGCGCGGCGCATCTGCGCCAGTGACGTCACAGGGTGTCGAATTTCCGAGCCGCGGGCGGTCCCGCGCCGCTATAAAAATTCTAACTCATATCTATTATAAGTGCGGGGTCAAACTCAAACTTTCTCCGTTACGTTATTTAGGGTAGGGCGGGGCTAAAAGGTCCAATTTGACTATTTCGAATAATACTGTGAAAACTGACTCTACTATATCAAAATCAATAACACTAATCAAACAAACAGTTATCTGGGTATGTTCGACTCAATTTTCAGTTGAATTATTATAATAGAAATATGTGTTTCTACAACTTTTTTAGACCTTGTCGTCTGTCCCTTTTTGCCCCATAGTAGGGGTAAAAAGGGACAGGCAGGAGGCAAAAAGGTCCAGTATTTAATTTTTATTTAAAATCGATTTTATGGAACTAAAACAATATTTAGTTCAATAAAATTCAGTCGTTTATTTTTATTCCAAAAACAAAAAGTTAAAAATATTTTAATTTTTAAACAAACCAAAAACTTTATTATAATTCCAAGATACATATTATTTAAAAAGTCTCTATTCTAAAAGAAAATATTTTTTTACCAAACAAAATTTATTTTTTTCTAAATGTATTACAACAGTAACAGTCGAACTAATAATTTCTAACTTTGTTGAGCTTATAATAGTTTAATCACTAATCAGTCTCTATTGAAGAATCTCTCAGTCTCAATTAAACAAGACAGCACTATTCATTATGAATGTTGACATAGCCTGAATTTAAAATCTTATAACTAATCTTACATAATCTTTTAAAAACTTTTAACAAACAATTTTTTATAAAACAAAATATACTTCTTTAACCGTAACACAAAAATTAAACTCTTCTTTAATTATTAACTTCAACAAATTAACATAATCAACATGTCTTGATATCTCTATATTATCTTAATCAGACTCATCGTTTTCTGAATCACAGTTAATACAAACAAAGTAAATGCTACCTCTGTTTGAGATACATTTTTCATGGGCCCATTGTTTGCAAAGATTGCATTGAATCCAACCTTCGCCTGGAACACTGTCACTGTACTTCTCGCAGCAAATCAAACAGAAGCATTCATCGTCAGAGCTGGAATCACTATTAACCTCTTGTAAAATAGCTTTTTTTACTTTCTCAACTCTTTTAGTTGCTTTGCTTTTCTTGTTTACACCTTTAGCCTTTTTCTTACTCAAGGTTTCTTGTTCATTACGTAGATTTTCTTTTTCTGGTGTGTCCGTCAAAATAGCAGTTTTTCGGCGCTTCCTATTAATAGTTGACTTTCGTGGTCCGGCTTTAGGTAGTGGTCGCACGATTTCGGGGGAAAAACATTCGTGTGGATCAACTGATGTTGATATCTGTGCATCATATGATGTTGATGGCTGCGGATCTAACGGTGTTGAAGGTTGTGGATTAGACAATATTGTTGCCGGAGGAGTGGACAATGTCGAAGGCTGTGGCTCATTACTAACAGTTTCCATAGGACGGTCCGTTACGTAACTAGATGCAAAATCAGCGTCATTAAATTTATGTTGGTTGAAGGGAAATATGCCAGTTTTTTCGAATCCACTCATTATGTTACTCGGTGTCAAAGCTAAAGGTAAAGAAGTGCGGACGATCCCAGGGATATCGTATATGGTCATGGTTTTTCCAGCGTTATTCCGCATCCAAGCATCTTGAGCTGAAGACAGATATCTTTTAAAAGGGCCATATACCGACACGTCAAGTGGCTGTAATTTGTGAGAACAGTGTGGAGGAAAAGAGAGCATGACCACTCCATTTTCTTTAGCTAAATCTAGTGTTGGTACAGATAAGTGCGAAGAATGGTTGTCTAAAACTAACAGAATAGGAAATTCTTTAGAAGGTCTAACGTGCTTGATAAAATGCTGCATAAATAGGAAAAACTCGTCATTAGTGATCCAACCGCTAGAATTCCCAGCACCAATGCAATCAGTAGGACCGTCCCGAATGAAATGATCTTGAAAAAGTTTCAAGATCATTGCGAGGGAAGATGAACATAGGTGGAACTGATGAACCTGTAGCAGAAACCGCTACTAACAGGGTTACATTAGTTCCACGTTCACCGGATGTTATTGATCCAACATTTCGCTTTCCTTTAGCAGCAACTATTTTTGATGGTTTGGTGAGGGTGGATACACCAGTTTCATCCGCATTCCATATGGAAGAAGCTGTAAATTTGAATCGATCCACAACGTCAGCTAATTTAGTGTAAAACTCTTGCACATTAGACTTATTGAAAGACGTAGCTCTGCTGAGGCTAGTCGCTTCAGGTTTTCTTATGGAAAGACTTGTATTACGTTTGAGAAAGGCAGACATCCAATCTCTACCGGCCATTTTATTTGTATGCCATGTTGACGGTACACTTATTTTATATTTAATGGCACAGTCATAAGCCATGCGACGAACTTCTTTAGGACCTATGCCGTGAAAAATTTCTGCAAGTTTGAGCAAGTATTCTGTGAGACTGGCTTCTTGTTCTTTATTAAATATCTGCCGTGGAGAACCATAGCCAAATCTCAAGTTAACAGGGTCATTCTTCATTCGCTTAATAAATCTTGACAATGAAGTTTTACTTAATTCATAGTCACGACATACCTGCCTCAATGATTTATTTTCATTGATAACTAAATTTGCTGCCCGTTGCATCAACTCAACAGATTTAGTACCACGATCCGATTTTCTTTTATAGTTGCGCATACTGAAACAAAAAAGTCTTTATTAACCCACATATTAATGAAATAACCGTTAAACCGAGCCTAAAACTAATAATAAATCGTGAAAAACAAATAAATCACTTATACTAATAAATTATGTTTAGGTGTGATAAACGAAAAACCACTGCTCGAAACTAAAAAGTAAAATGATGAAAAAATTTACTTACGTTAAAATTTGTAGATGTAGTCGTATATCTCCGGCTAGCGACGCTGCTCGACTGCCGGCGATGCCCCGTTACGCCTCCCGCGCGCTCTTCATTCCGCGTACATAGTTAGAACGCACGATATACCGCTAGTTTTTTAGATACTTATGGTGGACCTTTATACCCGCGGACCTTTAAGCCCCGCCCTACCCTACTTGGTTTCCATGGTAACACTTGTTTATGTTTGGATCTATATATTTTATATAATATAATCTGATGGAAAGTGCCCAGCAGAGACCCCGCAGTGCCTAGGCCTGATATCTTAATTGATTATTATATACCACAGAAACACCATTTTTCACCAGACAATTTTATTATTATTTAAATCATGACAACCAAAACACCACAAGTCACTATGTGACAGATTACGAATAACAGCCAGTAACAGTCTACAAGAAGTATCAACCTCCAACATAACCGTTCGTAATAGTAGTAACAGACGGTCGAATTTGGTTCGAGGCGGACAGCGGACTTGGTATGGCGTACCAGATCCGCTAGTCACAACAGACGGCCGGATCTCGCACTAACCGCGTGGCGTACACACAGGTTAGACGTCATGCCTCCGACGTTATCCAAACGCGCTAAAATTGCGATTGTTGTTGCGGCAACAGTAATGCCGCCACAAACATCAAGAAAAAAAAGAAAGGAGTGGGCAAAAATCTATTTGAAAAATCGTGATAAATTTAGTCACATGAAATTAATCAAATCGCTCGATTGCGAAGACTTCCGTTTATACTTGCGACTAGATCACGAAGCCTTTGCGGAATTGCGGAATCCTTCCGACAATATTTTTTTCCGGGACATCTGCCCCAAGATTCTGGACACCACATAGGTATGTACATTAAAAATTAATACTATTTGGAATAAGTAATTTGTCTATGTTTACCTAAACTAGAAAAAGACTAGACATAACTGTGTTACTGAAAAATGTGATCCAACCATTATTTTAATAATAACATTACGCACATTGCATGCATGCGTTTTTTTTATCCTACGCACATAGTTTATAAAATAATTTTTTTTTATTTTATCTACTACAAGCTAGCCCTTGACTGCGATCTCACCTGATGGTAAGTGATGATGCAGTCTAAGATGGTAGCGGGCTAACCTGTTAGGGGCATGGCAGTTATATACAACCCATACCCCTTCGGTTTCTACACGGCATCGTACCGGAACGCTAAATCGCTTGGCGGCACGTCTTTGCCGGTAGGGTGGTAACTAGCCACGGCCGCAGCCTCCCACCAGACCAGACCAGGGAAAAATCAGAAATTATAAATTCCCAAATTGACCCTGCCGGGGATCGAACCCGGGACCTCCGCACGTTAAGGCAACAGCGCTACACACTGCGCCACGGAGGTCGTCAAATAAAAAAATAAATGAAAAATAATAAGACTGATTTTAACTAACCTTTTTCCTCTCTCGTCTGTACGCGGCTCTCATATTCTCTATTTTCTTTTTCACTTCATTTACAGTGATATTTCTATCAAACCTTGAATAACAATCCCGAAGAATCTCTAGAGCTTGATTACGAGCATCTCTGTTGCAATATAATTCATGTGATGTATCCCACAAGTACGGAAAGTCTTTATAGAGTGCCAAAATATCGACAAGAACTTCGCGTTCTGTTAAAATTTCCGCCATAGTGCGAACATGCGCTGACGCACGTGCTACCTCCAGAAGGTTTCGATCGCGACTGCCGTGCGTTTGTCCGGTCCGAGCTTACACACCGGCGGATTTGGTACGGAGCGGACCAAATTCGATGCGCAAACCATCGAACCGACCGGACACGAAATAATAATAATAATATTCGGCAGACAACTCTCCAGACGAACGGATATGGTATGGAGCGTACCGAATCCGCTGTCCGGCTCGTACCAAATTCGATCGTCTGTTACTACTATAAAGAGTAAACTCCAGTCCTGCGTCGGAGCCTGACACACACATTTTTTTTTCAATAATTGCGTGCATGATGTCTACCTCCATTTGCGTGTGGCCAACATCTAAATATTTTTGTGTAATAATTACGTTGTGCAGCATGGCTACATTGAGTAACGCGTTGCTTAAAACAACGTTACGATTTTGATACGTACACCCCTCTGTGTACAAGGTTATGTATCTGTTGTTATCTTCCATTTTTGGGATTGTTACACCAATTATGTACAAAAAATCTGGACGAAAAGTCGAAAAAAAACTACCAAATCTTCTTATGGTTTGTACATTCAATAAAGTTTGTGTCTGCTGATATGTGTACCTACCTAGTAATACTTTAATATAATTTATTTAAATGGCTTTTACGTTTTAAAATATTATGGACCACATTTTGTATACATGAAAACAAAACCTTCGTATTTTTATTTGGGTATGATAAATATTTTTTATTTTTTACGTATTCTCTGCAATTTATGTATCTGTTTTCCATTCCATTTTTTTCGAAAAGGTTTTCTTTACAATGAGAACAATTTTGAATTATTGACCTGCATTTTCTTAATAAATATCCAGTTACATAATCTAGTTGAGCCTTAACAATTGGATGGTTTTCCTTTTCTTGATAGTTTATTATTATTCCATCATTTAAATCTTCAAAATCAATTTCACTTGTATCTTGTGAGTCAGTTTCTGCATTCATCAAAAAGTATACCTACATACTAGTTGTTCCGCACTGTTACCTGCGGAACTTGTGCAAGTATATGCTTGGATCTCAGGAAGGATTGACTCAGCAATAAAACAGTTCTCTATATACACATTTATTTACATAAAGCATATACACCGGCAGTTTTAATTTTTACAACAGATTGACCACAAGTAGGTTTAGACACGACCTACTTGTAGACAAACAAAAACAAAATAATTTATAACAATTATAAGGCACACGATATATTGTTATTGCACGAGTAGGTATTGACACGACCTACTCGCGGACATGTAAAAATATTAGACAAAGGGAGTTTATAATGACAACATTAAAAGAGATAAGCCTATATAATTAAGAACTTATATCCATATAACCATGAAAAACATATGGTTATAGTAAGTACACGTCAATGGGGACTAGTACCTACTAAACAAAGAAAAGGTTTATATTATTTAAGATTAACACTACGATTATGGTAGGCACACGTCAATAAAGGCTAGTGCCTACCAGACAAAGAATAGGTATACAGTAATTAAAATTAACACCTATACATAAGAGTTAGTTTATCAATGAGAATTGATAACTAAACATACTCAATACGAGTACCAACTTATGGTTTACATTAACATTAACATTTAATTTAATAAAAATTATTTAGACAATTCTGTTAAGAGGGATGCGTTGACGCGTTGAAGCTATCCGCACGGTACGGGCATAGGGGTTGACTGGTCGCGATAGCACTGCGACATTCCGCCTGGGCCTGCCTACGAAGGCAGCCAAACCTTGTAGTCGAGGTACCGGTTCGGGCGGGTTATTGACCCAACACGGGCGGTAGGTATATAACGAACCCATCGCGGAGGGCGGTGACCCCTACGTAACCAAGGCCCGACCGTGGGCCGTTGACTCGATAACGAAGACAGCTTGAATAGAGTAGTGACCCCAGAGCATATACCTATTAGGCGATATAAATATCACAGCCTTCCGCAGCCAGGAATCTGGCTTTGGAGAGGTACTCGGCTAGCAGCCGCTCTGTTACTAGGTCACTTACCCTGAGCTGATTTCACTGATTTTAAACTACTGAGCTAATTCGAGGTACTTTTGCCCTATTAGGTACTTCCCTATTTACTATTTCACTTTCACTGTTAGAGATATACTCCGATGCACTGGAACATTTTTGACGTGTTTTTGGGCCAGTTATATTGCCATATTACGCCTAACATATGAGTACGTATTCTAACGGGCGATATGTTAGTCATTCTCTAATCAGGAGCTTTGACGGAGGAGGAGGGTGGAGCCACGGGTCCAAAGTGCACCAACGGTCTTGACATGTACACCTTCCTTGTCTCACGCCGGCACCCGTTCTGGGTCCTTACACTCTCCCCCTCTCACATATGGTCGCTCGCTCACTCGTCCAGATATACTCCTTTTTTCGGCGCTCACGCCTTTCATTGTATTTAGGATCGCTTAACTGTAGGCAACATCCTCCCCCCGGCGCAGGCTCCCTCGAGGAGACGCAGCCTCTTTCTCAACCGAGAGGACAGCTAGCTTCCTAGTTGGTCTTCGGAACACACCTCCTTGTGTTCGTACATCTGCACATCGTACCTCGCCGTCTGGTCCCTCATAGGTCCTTTCTACAATTCCTCGTGGTACATTGCGAGGTAGGTTAGGGTCGACTACGACGACGAGATCTCCCTGTTGTAATTGTCGTGATCCTTGAGCGGCACTGCCACGAGGTACCAGATAACCTAACCTAACCCACCTTTTTCCCTAAAACTAAAAATTAAATTAAAATAAAATAAAATAAAAGCCATTTATTCCCATACTCCTTATTAAACTAATTTACAATGATTTGGAAGTTGTTAGTTGAAACATAGTAATTTATTCTTAAAATGCTAATTGTTAGTAAGTACATAATATGGAGTTTTTGTTACTGTTAATACGTATTTATTTTTCTATTTCGAGTGAGATTGCTATTTATTTTGATAAAATAAAATTTAAAAAAATACAGCAATCCGCCATATTGGTTAAAACACCAAGAAGCGAATGACGTCACAATGGTTTGTTTTCGAGCTTTGACAATCACACTATTGATTACTGCACACTGCACAGAGTACATTGGTAAAAATAATAGTGACGTCACAAACGACGCCATGTCACCGGGGAGCGTTTTGGCGTGAATTTTAAAATTTAAATTTCAAATGCCAATATTATCTACGAAACCTTATTTTTCTGCTGAAATAAGATATTTTTTCGAAATACTAGATACTTCCGAACATAATCTGACCATTTTTCAAAATCAGTCAGGCGTTCTGTGGGTGTGCATATGCCTCAATTAGAGAGATGCAAAGTTCGTCAAACTTGAGCTGAAGTACCGGCAACTACATGTAGCTCACCTTATACGTAGGTATAGTTTTTTTTTTTTTTTTTTTAATTTAGGTATAGATCTGTTATTCCTAGGTGGAGGGTTTTGGTCTAATTTCCCACGATGACCAGTCGGCTTGGGAAATGTTTGTTTTTACTTACTCAGTTCTGTTTTTTTTTTGTTTTTTGTTTTGGTGGCTGGTGGCTGGTGGCTGTTTCCTATAATTTTGGTTTTGATGAAGGTTTACATGTGGAAAAGGAACTGCTTCTTCCTCTCATTACATCAAATGCGTTTGTTTTATTCATTTGTGATGTTTGTGACGTAACGTGTTGCTTGCGAGGCTGGATCGTAGCTTCCGGTGACGTTGGTGAGGTTCTTTTACGTTTGTCTTTACTCCGGACCCCTTCTTTGATAATCAATTTATCATATTTTATGATTGCGAAGTTTCCCTTTTTCCTCTCCTCTGCGAGTTTTTCTTGCAGTTCATTCCTCTTTTTGAGAACCTCTTTGGGGAAATCCTCTGAGATGTGAATGTCTTTTAGTTTCTTCCTCTGTCTAAAAATTAAATAGTTTACCTTTATTATATTTCCTCTTGCCAAATTTACTCTCATCGATCTGTACTATTTTGCCCGGGCCACCTATTTTTCCCTTTCTTTCCTGCTTCTGTAGCTGGTACAGAACCACCACTTCTCGGCAGTAACTGTACCAGTCTACTACTGTTACTCGGGACAAACATTGGTCATCCGTCCGAGTGAAATCCTCCCAAATCACTTTCATAATTTGCCATTTATGTGCAAAGCAATAAACAACGTAAAATATAGTAGGCATTAGAATATTGGCATTTTCGAACCAAGTCCCTGTTGTTCTTGAGGTGCGGGACTTTCCTTTACATTTTCCCTTACTACAGGAAAACGAGCCAACGGTTCTGTTGGTTGAATATTCAACTCGCATTGGAGTGTGATGCACATGGCATAGTTTATTTTTTTTAATTAGGCCGTGCTCCTCCGAAAATGCCACACATTGGTCCCGCGTACCTAATTCTTGGATCACCTTGGCTAAATTCCACATTCCCACAACTTCACAAGAATAAAGGTTTCGTTTTACAATTGGTTCGTCTTCATCGGAACTGAAGTCCCGGGGTCTCCGTGATGCACCACTCGTGGATGGTTGCTGATCGTCCTGGTTTTCCATGGCAATAAAATTCGGCAATACAAGGTCCAAAATACACGCAACGGTTAACAGATAGCAAGCAGGGGTCCAGAGTACACGCAGAGGTCAGTCGGTAAAAGCAATCACAAAAGTCCAAAAGAATAGCCAGAGTCGTCGGAAATAACACAATACGGAAAACAGAGCACATTCGCGTAGTCACAAAAGAAACGGAATGAACGTCCGTCATCCAGTCCAAGATGGAGTCTGTGATGGCGTCGTAATCATAGATAATTTCGCTATTAAAAAATAGAAAGTTTCACAATATTGTAAAACTTACGTTATTTCTTGTGATTAATTCAATAGTTCATCAATAATTTTCAATTATATCTTTGATTTTTACAAAAACTATGTTGTTTCGCAGAGTGTTTACAAAATTTATTGAGTTTATTTCACAAAAAAATTGCAATTTTCATTTTCGATTTTCACAAAAACTACGCGTTTGCTCAGAAAAAGAAAAGCAGTTTGTTAGGAAAAGTGACTGTCCTCTATCGAATGCACATCTCATTTTATTTGAATTCGTGGCGCACGATATAAAAACCAACCCCCTATCTCAACAAAGGGGTAAATTTTTTAGATAAAATACCACACTTGTTAACAGGGTTTCGAAAGGGTGCGATAGGCATTTCAGCTGATTTTGCCAAAGCCTTTCTACAGATATCTGTTAAACCATCAGATAGAGATTATTTAAGGTTTTTATGGTGGCAAGATGAGTCTCGGGCAGACATAGTAGAGTACAGACACTGTCGAGTAGTATTTGGTCTAACCTCTAGTCCCTTTTTACTGTCTGCTACTATAGTGCATCATTTGAAGCAGGTCACAGGTAAAGGAAAAGAAACAGCAGAGATACTAGCTAAATCTTTCTATGTTGACAATTGCCTGACAAGCATGGATTCAAAAGAAGAAGTAAATAAATTCATAGCTGAGGCAAAAGACATTATGAGGCAGACTAAGTTCGACTTAAGACAGTGGGCCACTTCACCTAATGGAATAAATGAGACAAATAATACAGTAGTGTCTATCCTTGGGTTAATGTGGAATACAGAAACTGATGAACTTAGTTGCAATCTAGGTAACTTACCCGATTATTTAGAACTTGGTAAGATAACAAAAAAGATCTTATGTCATTAATTCAAAGAATATTCGGTGTGTGAATACCACACATAGACCCTTTTATGTGGTGGCTCCAAACTTAAAAAATTTGGAAACATGTGCCTGTCTTAAACATGCAAACATGCAGTTTATAATTAATGGTCTTAAATCTCAATCTTATAATTTCAAGTCTTGTTTGCGACCAAACATTCAAGCAGTGTATGTATGCCGAGTGTAGTGCTTGTGCAGGAAACTTTACTGAAATCGATGACAAAATTGAGATCGACAAAAATGTGAAATGGTATGCTTGGACTCTAAAAGACCATGTTTATAATGAAAAAGGTAATGCTAAAACCTCGAAACGCATGGTAAAGACAGAAAAGACTGGAAGTATTAAAGAGCTATTGGATTTGTTTCGCGTCGAACTGAAAGCCTTTAAAAGACACGTTTTTAACGTACGTCACCAATACCAACAATATAAACTGTGCATAGAAAACTTGGAAAGTAATGAAGCTGCCATTCACATCGACTTCTCTGAAAATTGGGTTTGCAAGTACAATGAAGAAGTACAAGCCATGCATTTTGGTGCGTCCAAAAACAAATTACGCTGCACACTGGAGTGCTATACGTAAAAAACGAAAAACCGTTCACATTTTGTTCCATTTCAGCGGAAAACTCTCATGGCCCGGAAGCTATTTGGGCGCATCTTAATCCCATTTTAGAACATATTAGGTCGGCATATCCATACATAAACACTCTTCATTTTCATTCAGACGGACCAACATCGCAATATCGCCAGAAAAAGAACTTTTTTCTTTTATGCAAAAAAATTTATGAGCTTCGCTTGAACTCAACATGGTCATTTTTCGAGGCCTCACATGGGAAAGGTGCTGCTGACGGGATCGGCGGCAGCGTAAAAAGGACATTAGATTTTAAGGTTTCCCATGGGCTGGATATTTCAGACGCACGAAGGGCATTTGAAGTTTTACAGGATGCAGAATCATCAATCAAAATATTTTTGATACCACCTGAAAATATTCAGCCGTTGGATACCCATATTGTAAGCAAACTGCTCCCTATCCGTGACACAATGAAAATACATCAACTTATTACGCAGTCCAAATTTGCTCGGAAGCACCGCATTTTATCTTGTTTTTGCCAAAGTTTGCAAGGAAAATGTGATTGTTATAATCCCGCGTTACATATTTTTGATTTGAATGAAAAGTCGGACACAAATTATGACACTGGTAATTCAGATAATGTATTGCTAGATGAAACGACGGGAAAATTCATAAAAAATAATGCTGTTGAATATTTTGACATTTTTGACACAAGTCAAACTGAAAGTTTAGACTATTTAGAAGACGAAAAAACTGAAGAAAACTGCTCGATGAAACGAAAAATCAACAAAATGACAGACCTGAAAAATAATAAACGCTTGAAAAAATATACATTACCGAAAAAAGGATGTGATCTAAATGATTCTGAGGAAGACGATGAGCATGATAATTATTCAATACATGATACATCAGATTCATTAAATTATCTTGACGATATGGATATGGCAGATGATGATGAAAGTACAGAAGTTATTGACCAAAGTACAGAACTTAATGATGAGAGTAGAGAGCTTAATGAAGATAATAATTTTAAACACAACGAGGGTATTAATTTAGAAATAAATGAAGGTTCTTATGTTTTTTTAAAGTTTCTGACAGATAAAAGAACGAAACACTATATTGGAGAAGTCACAAAAATATACGATAGTAGTTACACAGTTAAATTTTTAAGAAATAAAGCATGTGCTACACGGTTTTAAACTGCGGTTTGAAACAGAAAAAACAGATTTGCGCTTTGCCGGCTACACGGTTTAAAACATGTATAAACCATCAGTTTTTAGAGAACGTTGCGTGAATAGGACGTCTCTACGCTGGCACCGTATATTCATTACAACGACGTCATGGCGCCTTACCTATCTAAAGAACAAAGAGTAGGGGTGTGTCTTGCTCTTTTGTGTGCAATTGAAGAAAAAAAATGTACTTTTTTTTACTTTTTTTTTGTACTGTAAATCCCATAGATTTTAATATATAAGAGAGGATGTGCCCTAACATATTTAAATTGAAGCTTCCTGTATCCTATAAATGGCGTAATGGGCGGAGCTTAAGGTGGTGTTAGGGCTGGTATTATCGATACTTAAATAATCGATATAAAATTATCACAAAAATATGCTAGAAAATAATAAACATAAATTTTTAAAAACACTAGTATTCTTATTTTATAATGAACTAGCTGATGCCCGCGACTCCGTCCGCGTGAATTGAGGTTTTTTGGTGCCCGCGGTAACTCTTGAATTTTCCGGAAAAAAAACTAGTCGATGTCTATAAAATTGTCCCAAATTTCATACAGATCAGTTCAGGCATGATTGAGTAGCAAACATCATCCATACATCCCAACTTCGCGTTTATAATATCGTCGACCGTAATCTAACTTGACGTAAGGGACAAATGGCTACTTTACAGGAGAGCCAAAAAAAGTAATTTAAATAAAAAACAAAAAACCCGACTGCTTGGATACCTAACGATAAAAGTGAAATCACTTTTAGTTTCATAGACGATGAAATCTAGCCTTACAATCCGCTTAAAATAATGCTCAGTTACTTACCTACTAAAAGTTTTACTCTGAAGCATTATTTTGTTCCCTTTCTTTTAGCTGTCCGCTAAAGTGAGACGGGCGTTACTATTTAGTAACTTCTTCATAATACAGCAATATTTTATAATATTTAATTTTAATTGATATAATGGACAATTTTCACAATTTTATTTAAGTTCATAAGACGTAAAAGCCATTCAAGAACAAACAAATAAGTTTCATATTGAAGTAAGGGTCGGAGCATTTTTACTTTTGTCCTATACCTACGCCATATTTCTCTTTGAAAATTGATTTTTTGAAAGCTATTAAAATGTTACCTATACCATTCGATAGAGCTTAAAAAACTGTATCGGACTGCATTCAAAGTTCATTTTGAGCAAAATGTCCCTTACGTCAAGTTAGATTACGATCGACGATATTAGTATAGATTTATATTATTAGTTCATGTGAACCTTACAAACAATACTGTTTCATAATATAAGTTGGAATTCCTAGATATTATTGAAAAAATGGTACTGAATGTGATGATATGAATAATAAAAGTAGACTGATTTTAAAAATGATTTATTTCTAAAATTTATAAAACTGCAGACAGTAAAAAAACACGATTGCAGCGCAGCGTTGTGGACTTTGACCATAAAATATATCTAAAAACTTTCTCACAAGCTATACATATCCAATGCAAAAAACCGCATCTCAATCGGCCCAATACTTGTAGGCTTGAAATCAGGCCTGTTTATAGCATTTAGCCATTTCAGCCTTAATTCAAGTTTTTTTGGGAAACTGAAACAATTGTAAAACATTAATTAAAATGATACACAATAACTGCAATGAAGGGACCAAAACCACATAAATAGACAATAATGTAGTAATTACGAGTTTACGTTTTTATGAAGAAGGTACCGGCTTGAGTCCCCTTAATCACTAGGTTTTCATAGCTACAGCCTCAAATGAGTTTGGCAATATTATAAGTAAAAGCTGACTGTTTAATTTCATCTCTCTACCCCTTAGAGTGAGAAACAGTAAGAGTAATATGAAGTTTTAATTTTATCGATATTCAATTTATTTGTAAACAATACAATCCCCACACTGTACATACACTCCAAACAAAAACTAATGAAATAATCCAAATTTTTGGGGACAGCGCAAAAATTGACGTGTTTTGGATTCAGTAAAGAAGAAACTAAGCTATAATTAGTCGAAATAACTTAAAATACTCGCTACAAAAAGAAAAACTAGACAACTTTGTTACTCACCTATGAAATGAAATTCCTGGGCGTTTTACAATATTATTATTCGGACACCCCACAACTGAGCACTTCACCATATTTGATTACTTAAAACTAAGCAAAAACACATGAAAATATCCAAAAAAACACGTAATTATTCACAGCTGACACACCGGAAGAACAACAGACACCATTTTTATTATACAAAAAAAGGCAAAAAATTGGCTTCAATTGCTAAATTTGATGACGTCATATGTCAATTGCGCGACATGTTCACGCAATAACACAATACTCCTGTCTCGTTCTAATAACGTAGCTTTCACTATGTAAGAAAAGTCAAAACATAGTTGTACATGTTTTATTAACAAAATGCATCGTATAACTATAATTGAGTAAAATGTAACGTATCCTCTCTTATATATTAAAATCTATGGTAAATCCCGTGTGTACGAAATTCTTAAATTGTATATTTTTTTTTTGCAGACGCGGCGTTGGCCGTTGGGTCTATTTCTTTTAATTTCGTGGCTAAAATATCCCACGCATTTTTTTCTGCGTTGAGTCTTTGTACGACTCGCATGTCAAATCCCAAAGGCAGGGCAAGTCTCTATAAGAACTTTTCGTTCTTTTTGTTCTCGTGCCATTGCGTACGTCTACCTGCGCTCGCCGCTGCAACGTGACTGTCGTTCACAAGGTTTTAAACAAGCGGCTAGACGGTTTCAAACAAGTTTTAAACCAACGCTTCTACCAGTGGTTTCAAACGCAAGCCTTGCTGCCAAGGGTGTTTCAAGGTCAAACGAAATTTGGCATAAAACAACTATCTACACTGTTTTAAACCTCTGTTTCAAACCGCCGTTTAAAACCGTGTAGCACACGCTTAAAGGTAATGGGAGATTCGTATGGTCAATTAACGAGGACATATCTGTCATATACAGAACCGATATCGTCCAGATAATTCAAAATCCAATATCAGAAAGGAGAGGCATCAAAACCTTCGACCTAAAACATTTAAGCATAAAAATTGAGTAGGTTTTAGTAGGTAATAGGTTTTTTTATACTATTATCTCAAATAGGATTTCATTTACTTTACCGACCTGAAACGTGATTTCAAAACTCCTATACAACGCTCTACTGTATTGCGTGCAGTCACATGCTTTACGTAAAATGTGTGCTGTGGTGTCCCCTCTGTGGTATTCAGGATCGGAGTCATCATGGTTTTCCTCAGAGGGTAGCCACTGTCACCTGGAAATCAAACCAATGTTAACCCATGAAGGTGTTTTACATGCCTTTCATAGAATTATTATTATTGTATATATTTGGCGGAGAGAAGTAATACACGTGCGGTACAAAATGAAGAACTGTATATTGCGCGTAAATATGTCACCGAAGGGAATTTTATAAATGCGACACGGGCTTCTTAGATAATAGCGGCGAGCACACTACTGCCGCGTGCATACGTCGGGCTCGGGCGGCCGGCCACCGAGACCGGTTTCTTATCTCGGCAGAGCCCGTTTCCACGGACGGCGCGCGAGCTCACGCTACTTGAATGTTGATTCAATACGATATAATTATTTATAATAAATGATAAACGATATACTTAATATGGTATATAATATTTTTATGGAGTAATAATAATGTAGATGATATTTATATATGATATAATATTTAATATGTAATTGATACGATAAAATAAAAATAAAAATAAATAAATAAATAAATCTTTATCTATATATATAAAAATGAAACCCGTTTTCCTTGGTCACGGCATCACGCGTGAATGGCTGGACCGATTTCACTAATTATTTTTTTGTTGTATTTGTTATTATTAGGAGAAGGTTCTTACGGAAAAAAATATTAAGAAAATCTCTCAGAAATATTGAAAAATATACATTTAATTTTGCATACTAAGGCGGTACGAAGTTCGCCGGGTCAGCTAGTTTGTTATAAAAAGTTTACCTGCCTCTAGGTATTTATAAGGAAATATCTTACCGATGTAATATAGCGCCGTGTCCTGTTCAGTCTATCGGGTTTAATAACACAAAGTCCTCCAATTACTTACAGATTTATTAAAGTTAAGGTTAAAATACAAAATGAATACAATGAACAAACTAGCTAGCAGTGGACCAGTAACTACGGCGGGCTGGGAGCAACTGGCTACTGTGTCAAGTCCTACAAGAAAGCCAACGTGGCGAAACCTGCAGCGTCAGCGGCCCCCTACATCACACCGCCCCAAATTTTTATGTCTATAAAAATTAACAAAATGTAAAATTTGGTATAAATCAATAAATTCATTTAACAATAATTAACTTTTTCTTTTGTGACAACCCTAGCAATGACTCCGATCCGCTTACTCTACGAATTATTATCTACGCACGACCCTTGTTTACATTGTTCGTTACTTCTCCTAATACGTCACACCTGCGATGATGTCACTACGACCTGGGCCGGTGGCGGCGGGGTTGCCGTGGCGAGACCACGTTCGATTGCCGCTATGCCCGCGCCATTCAACCGTCGTTGAACCCAACGCTTCGAATGTTGGTTACATTTACACACTGTCCAATATACTAACACGAGCAGTGACAAAACGAAGATCGCCGTTATCATGACACCGTACATTTTCACACTGGTTTCCACACCGATATCTCCTTGGGATGCGTTCTGCGCTATTATGACCTGCTCCTCAACCGTATTAGATTTACTATGCTGTTTACCCATGATGGAGCACTGGTAGTCGAACGGGGGCTGAGCAAACTTTATCTCCCAGTAGCGTGATCTAGCTCTGTCTTCAAATGTAAAATAATATTTGCGGATCGGGTTCATTTCACAATACTTATTTCGCGATGCCTATTTTAAAATACTTATGTATTAACCTACTTAAATCTAACAGGCCTTCTGCTGACTCGGCCACTCCGAGTTGTTCGCGGCGTCAACATGTCGCCGTTGCATGATTCGCTACCCGGCACATTCTGGTTAACTACTTTTTCACCCGGCGTTTGTCGTGGATTTTCGTCATCCAGGACAAAGGCTGGTTTCAATCTGTCAATCGATACAAGTGCCTGCCTGTTGGGTAACTGCACTAAATATGCTTTCTCCAACCGCTTTATGACGTCATAGGGACCGTCGTAAGGCGGTTGTAGGCACTTTCGCATTACTTCGCTTCTAATAAATACTTTTTTGCAATCTTCTAAGGCTGGGTGCACAAAAATAGTCCTAGAGTCTCTCTGTGTCTGCGGTTTCGGTCTTAAATTACTAATTACCTGTTTCAACTGCCTTAGGTACTCCTCGCCATCCGTTATTTTATTATCCGATGGTTCAAAAAATTCTCCAGGGAGCCTCAGGGTTCGCCCGAAGGTTAATTCCGCGGCACTTACCCCTGTGTCGCTGCGCGGCGCTGCACGTAGCCCCATCATAACGGTATGCATTTCTTCGACCCACGACCTATTGTCCTTTAATCTCGCCATTAAGGCGGCCTTAAGACTGCGATGCCATCGTTCTATCGCTCCATTACTCTGTGGGTGGTACGCTGTCGTCCTAAACTTATGAACGCCTAAATAATTCATCAAATGCCTAAAGAGACTGCTCTCGAACTGCTTTCCCTGATCTGAGGACAAATTAATGAAGCAACCGTACCTAGTAATCCATTCTTCATACACAAGCTTTGCTATCGTCTTCGCACAAATATCTTTAATCGGAAACGCTTCCGGCCAACCTGTTTCCCTATCGATCATTGTAAGGCAATACCTATACCCTTCTTCTGAAATAGTGAATGGACCTGTAATGTCAATGTGCAAATGGCACATTCTATCTACTTTCGCGAATTGTCCTAGTGGTGCCATAGTGTGTCTGTGAACCTTAGCTCGTTGACATTCTATGCACGACTTAGCCCAAATACCTATATCTCTGTTCATCCCTGGCCAATAATATTTATTAGTTACCATTTTCCTAGTTGTTCTAATGCCAGGATGACTAAGGCTATGTATTGCTTCATATGCGGTACGCCTAAACTGCTCCGGTAGGTATGGCCTGGCCTTATCGCCTTGCAAGTTACAAACGATCGGTTTAGGTACGCTTGGTAAGTCTATTTTTATTAGTCTCGTATTACCGTTTCCTGCTCCTAGCAATTCAGCGAGCTGCTTATCATTTGCTTGCGCGTTGGCTACTTCTGCGAAGTCTAATACCGAGGGACATGATATCGTTTCCACTCGTGATAACGCATCCGCGGGTGCATTCTCTTCGCCTTTCATATATCGTATATCCGTCGTAAACTCACTTATAAATAACAACTGACGTGTTCTTCGCGGCGTTTCCTTGCTACTACCTAGCTTTTTAAATGCAAAAATTAATGGCCTATGATCTGTATACAAAACAAGATCCCTGCCTTCAAACATGTTCCTAAAATATTGCACTGACAAATACAGCGAAAGTAACTCCCTGTCGTAGGTACTGTACTTCTGTTGCGTGTCAGTCAATCTCTTCGAAAAATAACCTAACGGAACCCATTCATTCTTTACTCTCTGTTGCAACGTACCTCCAACACAATTATTTGATGCGTCTGCCATTATGGCAAGCGCCTGACCTGACATCGGATACGCTAACAACGCGGCGTTTTGCAAACTCAACTTGCATTGTTCAAATGCTTGAACGGCCTTTTCTGTCCACACTATACTACTTTTGTCACGTTTCTTTGCCCCGTGAAGATACTTATTTAACTCTGCCTGATATTCAGCTGCCTGACGCAAATGACTCCTATAGAAGTTTACCATGCCTAAAAATCTACGCAGTTCCTCTACCGTTTTCGGTTTGGGAAAGTCTACAATGGCTTGGACCTTACTTGGTAACGGCCTTAAGCCACTGGCTGAGACCTCATGACCCAAAAACTCAATTTTATCCTGCGAAAACGCGCATTTTGCCAAATTAATAGTTAATCCCACTTCCTGTAATCTTTCAAAAACGGCCTCTAAATGATTTTCGTGCAAAGTACTATTCTCACTAGCTACTATCAAATCATCTAGATACGAAAACACGAATTCCGGTTTATATGACTCATACTCCGGGTTATTTTGTCGGAAATTCGCCTCTAAATCTTGCAAAACACAACTATTCATAAAACGTTGGAATGTCTGCGCTGCGTTCCTTAGACCAAAAGACATACATGGCCATTCGAATAAGCCGAAAGGTGTAATTATTGCAGTTTTCTCCACGTCCTCCTCTGCTATTGGAATAAAATGATACGCCCGGTTAATATCGATTCTGCTAAACACTTTCTTATCGGCTAAAATAAAAGTAAAATCCCTTATGTGAGGAATTGGGTATCTATCGGGTTTCGTGATTGCATTCAGCGCTCTATAGTCTCCACACGGCCTTATATTCCCATCTTTTTTAGGTACTACGTGTAGAGGGCTCGCCCACGCACTCTTAGACGGGCGGCAAATACCCATTTCCTGCATAAGGCGAAATTCTTCCCTTACCTTTTTAAATCGGTCCGGCGGCAGCGGCCTCATACGCGCATGCACCGGGGGACCCGTTGTCTCGATGTGGTGTCTTACGCTGTGACGTGGTGGTTCCTTGAACGTCGTTGGCTTAGTTAACTCAGGGTACCTACTTAGGAGGGAATAACATGGATGAGACTCGGCTATGGTAAAAATTGACGTATGCTCCGAGTTCACTATAGTAGAAATTACATACATATTCGTTACTTGATCTAACAATCGTTTGTTCCTTAAATCTACTAACAAATTATACTTAGACAAAAAATCCGCTCCTAAAATAGGTTGTTTTACGTCGGCTATTACAAAAACCCATCTAAAGATACGACGCAATCCTAAATTTAACACTAAGGTCTTTGTTCCGTAAGTCTGTATTTCACTACCGTTCGCGGCATAAAGTCTATATTTATCATTCACTGCACTGTCACACACTGATTTGTAACCTTTAGGCAACACTGAAATGTTTGCACCTGTATCGATCAAATATCGCATACCATTGTCCTTATCCGTAACGCACAAACGGTGGTTCCCTAAGTCGACACAGGTACCCACCGGTTCAACCTGCATCTCCACTAGTTTTCCGGATTTTTCTTCCAACTGCACGGCTGTTCGCAGCGGTTAGCTCTCTGCCTATATTTATAATGATACACGCAGAGCCAGTCCGGACTATCCGGGGTGCGTCTGGACTTGCTGTTCTCTCTCCCACGGGAACGCGAACGGCCACGGAACCCTCCGCGACCTCGCCTGCCTCTCCAGCTGTGTCTGGACCTGTCCAACTGGTCCAACCTCGCGGTGATTTTGGCTAATTCCGCCGCCATCGACGAAGTTCCAGGTATCTCTTTCGTCGCTGCCACTTCTGCAACCGGTTGCGACTTCATGCTCTCCAATACTTTGTCTGCTATGACGGCCAGCCGTCCCAAGTCTTTGGCCTCCGTTGCAGCCAGAACGCCTCGTGCTGCAGCTGGTAGCAGCTTCTGCCACAGTACACTTAGGGTATCGTCGCTAATCTTACCTCTGGCAAGATCCTGCATCCTTCTGAGCAGATGGCTGGGTTTTTGATCGCCCAGCTCCATTTCCCCGATGAGCTTCTGTATCTGACGGATCGCTGACTCTTCGTAGATGCCTAGCAATTTTTCTTTGAGTGTCTCGTACTTGCGTTCCTCCGGCGGATTGATCAGGATGTCCGTCACCTGTTGAATAACCTCTTTCCCTAACTTGGATACCACCAGGTTAAATTTAGATGAGTCTCCTTGCTTCTGCGGTGCCAGTATAGCTTCGAGCTGGATAAACCATACCCTGGGCTGGTCGGTCCAAAATTCCGGAATCTTCGATGCGAGAGATATAGACGCCAGACTCGCGTCTTCCAGCTTCACCACCGTTGTTTGTTGCGCCATCGTAGAGGTCGTTGCAAAAGTATACTGTCCTTTTTTTTTTTTTTTTGAGTCGCCCCCTTCAAAACATGCCCGGCCGCTTCAAAATTGCAACGACGCTCGGTACGTACACGTGTGACCTCGATAGACTGATCACGTCGGGGTCACCAATTTACCTGCCTCTAGGTATTTATAAGGAAATATCTTACCGATGTAATATAGCGCCGTGTCCTGTTCAGTCTATCGGGTTTAATAACACAAAGTCCTCCAATTACTTACAGATTTATTAAAGTTAAGGTTAAAATACAAAATGAATACTATGAACAAACTAGCTAGCAGTGGACCAGTAACTACGGCGGGCTGGGAGCAACTGGCTACTGTGTCAAGTCCTACAAGAAAGCCAACGTGGCGAAACGTGCAGCGTCAGCGGCCCCCTACAAAAAGCATACAATTTTTATCAACGTGAA
Source organism: Erebia aethiops (assembly GCA_923060345.2). Lineage (NCBI taxonomy): Eukaryota > Metazoa > Arthropoda > Insecta > Lepidoptera > Nymphalidae > Erebia > Erebia aethiops. The sequence continues at coordinate 7,057,103 of OV281084.1, read as the reverse complement.
ACCCTGTGGTAGTAAAAACTGTGTTACAGGAGACAGTGTCTTCCCAATATCTATGATCATCAAATAACTTTTGACAAATAAGTTTCGGTGTAGGATCTACAACTAAAAGATAAAATGGGTAGGTACAACATGCAAAAATAACCAAACAATAATATGTATACAGATCGATTAGAAATAATAATAATTAGTGTATGTGTGAGAGTATGTTAGTGTTTGTTTGTGTGTGTGTGTGTGTGTGTGTGTGTGTATGTTTGTGTGTGTGTTTGTGTGTGTGCGTGAGATGGCATGTATGAGAGAGTGTGTGAGTCCTGTGTTATATATTCTTTACCAAAAGTTTCTCTGTACTATCATAATCATAGTTCTTAAGCCACATTTTTAAGTAAGTTTTTAATTCTGTCTTGGTCATATCTTCTCAAGGTCTGAAGAATGAACAGTTTAGAAAAATATATAGTTTATTAAATATAATGTGTTATGAATAATAAATAATTAATTATTAAGTGAAAATTAATTGTGTATAAAGTCACGCTACATATATGTAATACCTAATAAAAACCCTTGTTCCCCATTTGCTGCCAATTGAGTCAAGTGCTGACTGAGTGGGTGACTCTGCCACACACTTGAGTCATGAGCGGAGCCTGGGTTGCTGGCATCCATGCATATAATATTTAAATCGGAGTCGCAGATCTGTAAATTGAATAGAATTCAAACATTTCTGTGGTGGTGTCATGTGATGCGGGTTGTTACGTTCCCTCAAATATGGTTGAGCGAAGCAATGGCTGGGTCATGCTTCATGCTCGTGAACGTGCCTCCGCATCTTAAGATGCGTTACATTGTTGTTTTTTTCCTTCTATTGGAACTTCCCTTATTGTGGAAACACTGCATACATAGCATAGAATCTATTGTATTGTAAACTTGTTTTTGCTTTAAAAAGAGCAACTGCTGAGTTCTTTGCCGGCTCTTCTCAGCAGAACCAGCTTTCCGAACTTGTGCTAGATTCATAACTGTCATAAGAGCCAAAATTTGGCCTAAATGAAATAAATAAATTTGAATATGAATTTAGAATTGGTAAATAATTAATTGTTAGGTAAATCATATTACTATTTTAAAATATAATTCCAATAGGTACAAACTTACTATCATGACATTTAGAGAATGGAATCCCTTCCTGTTATAATATCTCTCTTCATGGATATGTGGCCTTAGTATTGCCACCTGTGTTCCATCTATGCAACCCAGGACTCCGGGTATATCAAATTTCTGATAGAACCTAGAAAAGCATTCTTATTAATAGATATGTATAACCAGGAAAATACAATTAGGAAAAGGAACATTTCTCACTTAGCCTTGATGGCATTCCGGTCATCACGATGGGTGCGCCACACAACATATTTGCCAAATATGTTGTTCAGGCCCTCCGTAACTTGCCTCACAGCTCTTGAGACAGTTTTCTGTGAGACATTGTGGAGGGCACTATGCCCAACCAATGTTTGGTCAGACCCTGATGCATAGAATGCTAATGCTATCAGAATCTGCAACAGAAATACTGGCATTACAGTCATACCATCGTCATGTAGGTAGGTATTCTTAAATTATAGCTAAGTATGCCTTCAGCGAAGCAATGAAAATATAATTTGTTTTCTAACCTTAGTTTCCACCGATATTCCATCATTCCGACGTGGTCTGGGAATGAATGGAGTGAGCTCCTGCACTAGCCCCCTTACAGTCTCCTTCCCAAGCCGAAACGTTTTCACAAATTCCACCTCGGGAATATCCTGAAAGGGGTCTATAGAGCTCCGCAAGTGGCGGCGGGCTCGACGGCGGCTTCTTCGCTCCAAACGATCGCGTTGGTTAACATCAACCGCGTTAGCCAACTCCAGAACATTCCACCTTAATCTCAGCATGGTACTTAACAATATTTGCCAATGGGAATACAGAGGAATACGCTAAAACCTTTGAATATTAGAGCTAAATTTCACAACAACCGGCATAGAAGCAATGACCGCACATTGCCTTTTCAATTGCAGTTCGATGTTAGTACAATGATCATAGAACTGTCAAAATAATAGCAGACTAGAACATACATTCGATCATTGACTTGTCAATGACTACGAGACTAGCAATGTTCCAATGAAGTGTCAGTGGTACGCCATCGGGAAACCATAATGACGCCATTGAATTAGCAGACTAGAAAATTTGGCAAAAGTAGCAATTCTGAAGTCAGTGATCGACAATTGTGACACCATTGCAATAGCACACTTGAGCCCCTGGTGTTGTGTATCCTGGATCTGCTAACTCTATATTCTTAAGCTCTGTCCATTCAGGAGCACTAAGGTGAGTGGTAGGTAAAAGTGTTGTAAGTGAACCTAATATGTATGCATTTACTTGAACAAAAGCTTTAGGATTGTTAAATGACTCTACGACTAAAGAAGTCATGTATTTAATTTTCACCTGTCCGTTTCCTAGCCCTGACACCAAACCATTTATAGGTTTTCTTTTTAATCCAAGTAATTGTACTGTGGCTTCTGTTACAAAAGAAGCTTGTGAGCCCTAATCAAGCTCTAAAAACTAATTTTGAAATATAGTTCTAAAAACTAATTTTGTTCCGCATTTAGATCTAGATTTAACAATTGCAGTAGCTAGTAAAACATTATAACTATGTATTTCTCCTCTCGCAAAGTTAGCTACCACTCTGTTCTCTAGTGTGGTTGTATCTGAATTTTGTTTTGTCTCCTCTCTCGGTGGCTCCTATCTCTGCTTTGTTATCATATTGTTCGAATTCCCTTCATAATCCTCTCTCTCAAAATGTAAAAGTAAGTGATGCCTCCGGCCACACCGTCTGCAGGATTTTGTCTGCTTGCACCGACTTACTGAATGCGAATTTGAGAGGTAGTTAAAGCATAGGCCTCTCTCTTGCACATACTGCTGTCTCTCTCTTATTCCTTTCTGTCCAAACTCTTTGCAACTGAATATGAAGTGCGGCCCGTTACATAACACACATGTGGGATGTTTCTCATTTGTGAGTGCAGCATGAAATGATTTTGGCTTTGTCGTATTATGTTTAGTAATAGTACAGCTTTGTTTCCCTGAATCAATCATTTCGAGACTTCTAAAGCGTGATTCCAAGAATTCAACGAGTTGTCCCCATGTTGGTAATTCATTTCCGCTTAAGCTTTGTTGTTGCTCCCACAATTTCCGCGACTCAATATCCATTTTAGAGACAACAAAGTACACAACTATAGCATCCCAGTTGCTAACATTCACTCCGATGTTACTTAAACTCTTTAAACAAGAAGATGTTGTATCTAAAAGCTGTTTCAGTACTGCGGGTGACTCATTAGTTATCTGCTTTTGTGAATATAAGATTTTTAATATTGCATTACAGTTAAACCGTTTATTATCATATCTCATAGTGAGCTGCTTCCATGCTTCATCATAATTTTAAGCTCTGTTGTAGCAAAATTTCTTATTAATGCCTCAGGTTCTCCGGATAGACTTGTTTTCAAATAATGAAGTTTCTGCACTGCTGATATACTCTTATTGTTATGAATTAATGATGTGAAAAGATCATGGAAGGTCTGCCACTCATAATATTTACCAGTAAAAGTTGGTAAGGTAATTTTGGGCAAGTTTATATCACAAGACGGGTCAGAGGTGTGAACTACATCATGTGGCAACGATGAACTCTTTTTAGTTTCACTTGATACACTAGCAAATGCCTCCTTAAGTATACACCTATACTTTGTGTATAGTTCTTGGAATTGATCAAACTTATCAGATGTAAAATAAATTGAATTTTCTCTTTGTGCTTTTTCAACAATAGAAACTATCTCCTTGTGGCCCTTCCTAAAATCTTGCCAAAGTTCCTCCAATGTTTCTAACCTAGTTTTGATGTACGCACGTTTGATCCTCTCCTTTGGAGATTTGCGGAAGTTGTATATCGCCTTTTGCACCTGCGTGTATAATTCGTCTTGATTGGCAAGCAAAGCCTCCATCATTTATTACAATGAGCACTAATTCGAAGCATTTTTTTTAATGTTATAACTGAACAGCAAACCTTGTCACACCTTTTGTTAAACTTAGAAATTGTACTTACAGTTTTGTTTTGTTTTTTACTCACACTCTCCCTGGTTTCGGCACCAAATTTTATGTTCACAGACACGGTTCACGGCTCACGGGTCCACTTTACATTTAAACACGATTACATTAGGTATCAAGTTCTTTTATTGATTTTAGTAAATGCCACGTTACATCCATCAAAATTCAGACAAAATTAACAGAGACTAACAGAGCATAGACAAGACAAAAAATTGTTTTACAAACGTCAAACTAGAAAAATATTCTTTCCTCTATTTTTTACTATCGGATTGTATGGCACTGGGTTCCAGTACTTTGGATACCAGTGCACAATTTTAAACATTATGTGTATTTTAGACATAGAGGACTGATGAAGGTTACGACAAATTATTAAGTTAAGTAGGTACGCGACTAAATACTTACTTCGCGATACTTACGGACTTCTAGAGACTACCAAGATGACTCAGTCAGCAGGAAGCCGGACCTTTGGATTTCAAAGGCCGTCCGGTGCGAATCTCACGAGCCCTCCGTCCACGACGATCGGGTAGGGAGGTAAAGGTCAAATGACAAAGATAGCAATCACAGACTATGAATTTTAATCAATGTTCTACAAAGGAATGGAACTACTAACTTATCGACTAGACTTAGGTACGCTACGTAGGCGGTACAGCTTGTTCGAGGGAGGACGCGTCGCCGTGATGCTGGTGAGGACCTCTACGCCCAGTGGCGTGGCGGGTGAGTAGATATCCCGTCGGGATCAGACGAGATGATTCGGCGAGAAGGCGGCGACGGCAAGTCTGCCGGCCTCATCTTTTTTTCGCACTTTACAAAACCTCTAATATTTCACTTGATTCATCTGTCTTATTTCTTTTCCTCGAAGATGTAGATGTTGTAGCATTCGATGTAAGACTTGGTGATTGAGATGGCTCTAACTCCATATCGGAATATCGTACTTCAGCAGCATTATGATCCTATACACTTATCCTTAGGTCATTTTGTTAACATTTGCAGGGGAATTAAGGTATTGTATGTACCTGTATAAAAAAAAACTTTTCCTGGATTTTTACGAAGAAATTATTGATGAAATTTGTACGTTTTATCAACCCTCTCCGGGCTGCACCAGTCAAGTTTTTGAGGAGCGATATTTTTTTTAAATTAAAACTGAATTACAGTACAGTTAAGAAAGGTGTGTTCCGTACTGTTGGCTACGAAATAACAAGTATATGCTTGATCTCAAATGATTTATTCAACATAAAATCAGTTCACTATTTACATGGACATAAAACTTACATGTTAGACAATTAACATAGCATATACACATAAGTTTTTACATCCAACAGATATGATAAATGATAAATGATGTGATAAATAATAAATGATTTATTTATTTCATGTAGGACAAACTTATGTCACTACGTTAAGACTCTACCACCGATTCGGAAATGATTCTACTGAGAAGAGCCAGTAAGAAACTCAGCTGTTGCTCTTTTCTTAAAAAAGAAAAAGGTTACAATAAATAAACAATACAACATATACATCAAGTATTACACTGACTTGTGGGTCACTGGATGCGAGGCCGCTTGCTTCCATGCAACTTTGCATGAAATATGGAGATCATAACTCCTATATTAACATTATTTTATTTTCTATATCTACTTTTTGATTAGATGTTCTATTAATTTCATTTTATTCCTTATGTTGCCTTTCTTTCATTTCCAAAAACTTTGCAAATCTTTCCTTTTTTTTCTTCTCATTCTTTTGCCCTCACACGTCGCTCTTCTTTCAATTCACTAAAATATTTTTCAAGTTGGTCTCTTTTATTTGGTTTTGGCGACTCTTGACTATTGCTAGTAGATGCTGTAGATTCTGCTGATACTCTTGGATCTGATGATGCCAGTGATGTCGGTTGTGCCCACCCGGTCACACCAAATATTTCATGCATCCTCTGTAATGAAAAATTTTCATTAGCTCTATGAAAATGAAATCAGAATTACTTCTTTGTTTGATAATATAGTAGCACTATAACGATTTTTTTCATTTCAAGTTAGCATCACAGAGTGTAAACTTTTAAAGCTTTAGTGCAAAATAGAAAGAGAATCTTTAATGATCCAAATAACTTACATTAAAGAAGGGCCAGGATGCTTTATCATTCCCAGAAATTTTATTGTGGTCCAGAATTTTCTTATAGGTCCGTTTCAGACCATGCGTTTTTGATTGGCATTGTAAGCCTGTTACATATTTTTCATAAACTTCTTTCATTTTCCTAGCTATTTCGTCCCATATCTATTTTATGCCTCTTGGATCCATCTTTAATGGATAACCAATGCCTTTCTGCTAAGCAGTGTCAAACTAATATTAATATAAAAGGAAGTTTATTTTTTTCTTTGTTTTATTATATATAGGCTTGCGCTTGACTACAATCATGCCTGATGGAATGAGATAATGAGATCTAGGTTGGAGCTTTCTTACTTAGAAAATGCCTATTCACTCTTCTCTTGAGGGTACCCAAATTATACTTAGCTGGGAACATAGAACATTCCATATTCCCAGCCATATAGAAGAAATGGCCAAAAAGCAAGATGAAACGGAATGTAGTAGATGTGTGGGCGTTTGGGAAATAATGGCGCGTATAGGGCGTGCGTGGGCGTTGATAAAGGGAAGCGAATTTAGGTAGGAATGTACTCACTCAGTTTATGATTCGGGTTTGCACTACACTAGTGTTTTTAAATGGAGCAGTCCATGTTTTGGGTCACACTTTCGTTCATTTTGCGGGAGTTCCTTTTTAACCACGCGTTTAATTTGCGTTAATTTTATCAAAACTCGCGAACTAAATTCGAGTAGGCCTCGTGATATCGCGAGACCAAGTAGCGTGGATTCACTTTGAGTGCATTTTTGAGACTAATCCGCGTGGCGATTTTTCATTTAACTCTTCGCCTTGCTTCCGTTCCCTCCAGTCTCTCCTGTCGCCTCCTCACTACATCCCTCACCATTTCACGCAGCTCACGAGGGACATCGTCATCTGTCATCCAGATTTCTTCCAGATGCTGGCCCGGCTGCCATCCCTGGTGACGACAACGTTGCCCCCCGCGACCTCGACCCCGCCCACGGTTACTCACATGCCCTCCTCGTCCACCCCGCATTCTACCTCTCACACTCCTTCCACGCCCCCTTTCAACACTTACAGCAATCTCACGCTCAACACTCAAACGCTCAGCACTCAAACGCTCAGCACTTTCAAATAGGGCGTGTGAGTCCGGGCCTAAAAAAACGCCGTCCTCATCGAAGATTCCGAGCACCACCCCATGTCTGAAACAAATGCACCGTTGTTAGTATGTATATTCTTCTCTTCATGAATGAACTAGATAAAAAGTATTAAAACTTACTCCGGCGCCGGCTCCGGTGTGGCATTCCTTGTTATCGGAGAATATGGTGGGGGGCTCGGAGACGAGGACGGTGAATCATGCTGCAAACAAAAAAACAATAAATTTTAATTTTGTTTTTTTTTTAATAATATTTTATATTTTTATATTTTCAAATAAAAACCAATCAGCACCTCTTCAACAGCATCCTGCATCTCCTCCTCATCCTCAGAATCGAAAAGGAAATCATCATCATGCTCGTCTCCGCTGCTGTCGTCCCCATACAACGCCAACATAAAATCTTGGGGAGGGGAGCCTTCCGCAGGGTTCCACGTCATCTGCAATAAATATTCAAATGATGATTGAGTGTGTGGTTGAGTGATCATATTTTCTTACAGTGTTAAGTTGATATAGTTAAGCTACCCATTTCAGCCAAGAACAGAGTTTCATTAATTATTTTTTCTGCTATAATTCTCTGTTCTTTTGGTAACTCTTGTAGTTTCATCCCAAAATTTTTGCCAAAAACCTCAAAACGATTATCGGGTTGTTTAGGCCTTTTAAAATGATCATTTACGGACGGCCGAACTAACAGCAAGCTAGCAAGCTCCGTGAAGTACTGCCGAACTGAGCGATCGCCGTCCACTCGCAACGATAAAACTGTGCAAATGTAATCGACAATGATTTATCTGATAGAAATTGCAACTGCCACCGACGAACGATTATCGACAACATTTTTTCATACACACGATCGATAAAACTGCGTACACTGGTCTGCATAGATTTATCGCTACGATAAATCGTTACGTATGTATGAGGGATAACGCAACAAAGCAGCCAGCATACGCGAACTTTTAGCACGCAGCGCAATAAGTGTGCACGCGTTTCTTCCACACTAGGCGCAAGCGACGCTTCCGCTGTCGGCTGGTTAGTGGTAACTCGGCCACATATTGTAACCTGAAGGATTCGGTGTCTGGCGCTGTCAGGTTCCACCACCTGGATGACGGGAGCGGGAGCAGCGCCTTCATCTTCATCTTCGTCCTCAGAGCTGTCAAAGAACAAAATTCAAAAAAAATTCAAATTCAAAATGATTTTTATTCAAATAAACTTTTACAAGTACTTTTGAATCGTCAAGTTAATCTACCACTGGTTCGGAATGCCATTCCTACCGAGAAGAACCAGCAAGAAACTCGGCGGTTGCTCTTTTGAAAAAAATAATAATTTACAATTTCATTAATTTGTAAAATACATAAGTAACAGCTGTCCTTAGCATTGCTGGAGCGAGTGAAATCCAACATCCTGTGAGACAGGGATGAATGGCGGTACTGCCTCGTCATCGTCGCTCTTCAACTCCGGTTCGCCCCCTATTAACAAATGATAATAATCAAGTAGATACATAATTTTCACTTGAAATTAACTTCATAAGACACATGAAAATCAGTAGCTTCTTACCAGAGTTTACTAGGAACTCGATTTCCTCATCCCGCAGCGCGCCCTGCTGACGACGCTGGGGTGGCAGGATGGGGAAGGCGCCGTCCTCGCGACATTCGACGAACCTGAATCAAAGGGTGTTACCACACCAATGGATCGATTGTCGATCGACGGCATCGATCAACGTCGATCGAAGTTGATCGACTAGTCTGGTAGCTTTAATTGATCGACAAATACCGTTCGACTTACCTATCGATCGATTGCCGGTCGATGGCACCGGTCGACGTTGATCGATTAACTCAGGCAGTTTCTTTCAAAATGTATTCACAAGAAGACGCGTTGTTGGTGGCCAGTACGATGTTGCTCGTCGTATTATTACGGAGACGCAAACGCAGAAGATTCTGGATGCGACCGTTTTTTAAAGCCAAAGATCGCTTATCTTATCCAAATGACATTTTAAATAGCGGTTTTTTGGATGCTTTTCGAATGGGCAACAGTGATATTGAAAATCTCTTAAACATGGTGGCTCCTTCAATTGCAAAATTGGATACCAATTACAGACAGTCAATTTCACCTAAAAATCGGTTACACACTTAGATTTCTAGCCAGTGGTGATTCATATCAAAGTCACGTTTAAAGTTTCACAACAAAGTATTTCTTGTATAATTCCAGAAGTGTGCAATGCGCTTACATGTTCTCTCAGGGATTACATACAAGTAAGTATTCTTGGACTTGTTATCATAAATTAAGTTATAAGGTCAGTTAAGTTGTAAAGGTGTCTTATCATCATGTATCTCTGATATAAGCTAGAGGAATTAAATAATATCAAATAAACGTACATAATATTTCAGTATTTCAGGTTTATTATAAATCTTTCAGACAAACAGTAACCATATAATCATATCGTTTAATTTTCTTGCAAGTCTTGCCTGCCTGCCTGCTTGCTTGTTGCCTGGTGGGAGGCTTCGGCCGTGGCTAGTTACCACCCTACCGGCAACGACGTGCCGCCAAGCGATTTAGCGTTCCGGTACGATGCCGTGTAGAAACCGAAGGGGTATGGGTTTAATATAACTGCCATGCCCCTAACAGGTTAACCCGCTACCATCTTAGACTGCATCATCACTTACCATCAGGTGAGATCGCAGTCAAGGGCTAGCTTGTAGTGGATTAAAAAAAAAAAAGTCAGATGAGACATCTTCAAAATTATCCAACGACTCTATTGTTGTATTATTTCCACTAGGATCTCTTGCGTATTGAGAAGTGGATGGAAGGTTGGTATTATCCAGCAACAAGCTATTTCCAGTTGAATCTCTTGCGTATTGAGAAGTGGGTGGAAGGTTGCTATTTCCAGTTGAATCTCATGCGTATTGAGAAGTGGGTGGAAGGTTGGATTGATTTGAAGATAGTGCATTTGTAGAATACAGCGTGGTGTAGTAGCCTTGATTTTGAGTATGTGGATAGTCATATTTACCAAGTTGAGCTTCGCAAATTAGGTTATTTATATGATTCTGTACGGTAATCCGCGCGTAGTCCGTGTTTAGTGACCTCAATTTAAATGCGATATGTTCTCCGAACAATGTATACTCATCAACATCTTTTCTATTGCGAATCAAAGAATCAACCATCTCCAACGTTTTTTCTATTGCGGCATCATTTGGGTTGAGGCGCCTTTTACGATTACCTTCACTATCAACGGAACTATCCATCCCTGACTCAGATGATTGTGAATTTATCTGAAACAAAATTTAAATATTTTAAATATAATAAACATGTAATATATAATTTTAAAAAATATTCTATGAATTGACTAAAGCAAAGCCGCGAGTAGTAGCTAATATTGAGGTTTTAAGTGTATATTTTAGTTCCGCACTGTGTCTCACGCTATCAATAGTGCACGCTCATGTTTGTGCGCGCACTCAAATGCCCCGCTTTAACGGCATTAACCGGACTTCTCATCGAAAACTCATTCATGGGTATTTCATTGCCGGGAATTCTTCCGGCCATCGTCAAGCTAGCGTAATAGAACTCTTGATCTGATATGGACTGTTCAGCCGTCCAGAACTCAGCTACGTCCCCTTCGATGTATGGGCGTGCATGGGCGCCTTCTTCAATGTGATCGGCGCAACGTATGTCACCACGGCAGGATACCAATACCGATTTGTGACCTTCCAACTCATAATTAACAGCCGATGAGATGCGTTTCGGATATTTTCTGTTAATTGATTCCAAAGATTGCTGACACACCTCAATGTCAAGCAAGAACTCTCCCATTGCATAATTTGCTGGCATTATTTCTTCAGCATTGGCAAGTGATGGGTTTCCATCTGCATCAAACGCCCACATGGAAAAAGGAAATGGATTATGCTGATATATCTCATTTCTAATCTCTGCAGGGCCATTAAAGGCCGTCTCAACTGCGGCACGCAGTGTACCAAGCGTGATGGTAAATGGAGTTTGCACTTCAGGCACTCCAACGTAGTGCGGCGTATCCCCTACTGTTATATTCCCAATCGAGTTCAGGTAGTTTACAAAACCCAGAAAATGAGTCTTAACTCCCAAACATCTGTCCCTTAGATCAGATGGCAGCATAATCTCTCCAAAACCAGCTGATGAATAAGGTAGCGCAGTGCGCATCTTAAATTGAGTGTACATCTTTGTTTCAAACATGGCGAGTGCAACCCTATAAAATGAATGCCGGTTATAATTTAACGGTTGATTGCCTCCTCGCATTTCACTCTCAGTCCGCAATATGTTTTCGCGGACAATTACGCCAATGGCGTGGGTGGATACAGTTACGATTCGCGCAGTCTTTTGTGTAATACTTAAATCTTTGACAACATGCGCAAGACTGGCAAAGCCAGGGTGCAATATCTTATTAAAGTCGTCTGCAATGGCATCCATTGTAGCGACATTCTTCTTTTCGCGATAGGCTTCAGCCCTCTGTTTATCGCGATTACTCATCTTTCCACCTCTGTTATTTTGCTGCTGGTTGGTTTGTCTTCTAAACTCGACGGGTGGGTCTTCATCCCGGTACTGATTCGAACTTCCGTCACGGGCGTTGCGGTTGAAACCGCCACGGCCACGTTGATTTGATCTTCCTCTATAATTCATAGTCTGTATCGTAGACAATCCGTTTCCAGGAATACCTAGAAAATCGGATTCATATTCAATATATTTACATTGTTGATATTTATTTTACAGGTGCCAACCACGGAAGAAGGATGTTTAAACATTGCAAAAGATTTTGAACTGCTGTGGAATTTTCCCCACTGTCTGGGTGCAATAGATGGGAAACATATAAATATACGAGCTCCAAATAACAGCGGGAGCACATACTATAATTACAAGGGTGTTCACAGTATTGTCCTAATGGCTGTAGTGGATGCGAATTACAATTTTTTGTACTGCGATATTAGGTGTCAGGGTCGTATTTCTGACGGTGGTGTATTTGGAAATACTATTTTGAATTCCATGAATCTACGAGGAATCCCGAAAGAAAGTGCATTACCTGGAAGAAATTGCCTTACACCATATGTTTTTATAGGTTACAATGCCTTTCCTATTTCAGAAAATTTAATGAAACCATTTCTCGAATTAGGGCGAAAAGGATCAAAGGTGCGAATTTTTAATTATAGGTTAAGTAGGGCTCGCCGAATGGTAGAAAGTACGTTCGGCATTTTAAGTGCAGTATTTCGATGTCTTCGGAGACCTTTTCATCTTCAGTCGAAAAATGTGGAAAACATAGTGTTAGCTACGACTTATCTTCATAACTATTTAAGAAGGAATTGTGAGAGTTATAGGTCTTTAGAATTGCGCTATTCAAATAACATGAATCATAGTACAGATTCCGAAATAATACAACCGCCAGAAATTCAGTCATCTGTACAATTCTACAGTTTACCAACTCCAGCTGAACTAGTGAGAGAAGAGTTCGCAGAATATTTTTGTTCTAAAGATGGTATGGTTAAATGGCAATACAAGTATTGTTAAATAAACGACTATCGCCATGTCGGAAGTATATTATTATTTTAGTAAGTCATTTCGAGATTTGTTTTAGACTAATACCCTGTACACAAGTGACTGCGTATAATCTGTATCAATAAAGGTTATAATATAAAGTATGTACTTGTAAAATTGTATTATTATTTTAATGACAAAAACGGTTGCAACATACCCTAAGATCTACAAAGGTTCGGCTTTAGATTCAGTATGTTAAGAGCTATAATAAATTGTTTAATTGCAGACAAAACGACAAAACAGAGCCATATTGGCCATAAAAAAGATAAATGTATGTAGGTACTTACATCAGTTGACATGCTCGAATGAGGCCGATCCTCTGTAGACACGGTAGATCGTGGGCGATTCCTTTCTTGTATGAACATCATAGCTTGAAATGCATACCATTTAGAAATGTATATTTCGTCTCGTCCAGCACCGCTTCTTAAACTATCTTTCACTTTTTTATTTTCTTTCGAAAATGTTGTTTGTAGATTTTTTTTTTTTTTTCTACTTCCTCCCTCGTAATTTCAAATGAGTTTGCTTTTTCGAGAAGAGCATCATGTCGTTTTATTTTATTACGGTAGTCATTGTGAACAATATCCCATAGTAATGGTTTGTTTTTGTATTGCTCGAGAAATTCCAAAGTTCTTGCATTCGTCCACGCAGTCGCCGCCATTTTGCGCGTCACGAGGCGAACTATTCACGACCGGGAGCTTCACACAACTGAACACATACACAAGCAGGCCAGGTAGGAAGTGCGCGGGGCGCGGGCGGGCAGCGGGTGACAAATGGGGAGCGGTCGGCGCGCGGCACGACTGATGAAACGACTCGATCGACATCGACTATACCATTCTACCATCGATCGATGCCGTCGATCGATTGGTCTGGTAGAAACTATCGATCGACGTCGACTATTTCATTCTACCATCGATCGATGCCGTCGATCGACGTTCGATCGATTGGTTTGGTGACACCTGTTCGGGACGTGCCCGAACTTGCACTGGTTCTTGGTTGCTTGTTTTCAAATAAAACACGTGGTTGTTGAAACTTGAAACTGTTCTTGAGTCGACGCAGGCTAGCTCTTAGCTACTTGTCGGGTGACGTACGACCGCGGGGGCGGCTGGCTACATAGTGAGTTGGCTATCTCGCTGGTCGTCCACGCAGACCCTTTCGGGTCTCGGGGTTACTGGTCAGGGCGATGGCCCTCTTCAGTGGTTGCCAACGCCGCTTGCAACTACAGGCGGGGCACTGGGTGGGACCACTGGTCCGTGGTGTCATTTCCGTGAGTCGCGCCACAGTGCGATCGAGCCCGCGGTGATTGTCGCGAGCGATCAGCGAACTGTGGCGGAGTGGTAAGTCCATGGTGGGCTTGCGCCCGCCGCTCAGCGAGGTCGAGCCCGCCAGTGAGGTCCTGACGGGCGCCCATCAGCCAGCGGCGAGGAAGCGGTCATGTCCGTTGTGTGAGACTAGGTCTCGTGGCAGTCCTCTTACATCCGGCGGTCGTCGATGGTATGGCGCGATACCACGCAGGTGCTGGGATCGCGCTCCATCGGCGCGCGCGAACATAGCGGTGCTCAGGCGGCTTACGTGGTCGTCGAGGCTCTCCATGCGAAGGTCCCTGGCGATGACCTGGTTGCGTACATAGCGTGGTGCTCCGGCGATGGTGCGTAGCGCCAGCGACTGCTGCGCCCGCAGCGACTTGCGGCCCGACTCGCTGACCAATGCGAACCAGGCTGGGGCTGCGTAAGTGAGTCGCGTGCGGATGTACGTCTTGTAGACGCACAGCTTCGCACGGAGCGGCAGGTGGGATGCCAGTATGGGGCGGAGGAGGCTTCGAGTAGCGCGCGTCTGCGCGACCACGTTTTTCACATGGCGTGTCATTGCCAGTTTCCTGTCGATGGTCACGCCAAGGTACTTTGCCGTCGGGGACCATTCGATGGTCTCTCCCAATAGCGACACCGGGGGCGGTGGGGCAGCCCGTCCGATGTGTATGAGTTGGCTAGCGCCGAGGACCGACTATTTATAGCGCGACAGAGCGCGTCTAGCGTGCGTCTACTGGGAAGAAGCTTTATTTACCAAAATCACTTATTATTATTATTGCAATGTCATGCTGTCCCTTGCTTAATTTATACATTGCAACCCGTTATCGTAAGCCTATCGTAATCCTATTATAACCGATTTATTTTACAGATTTTCACTTAGCCTAATTACATAATCATATTATATTACACTTATATCTAGGTATATAGTCCGTCGTGCACATCTCTCCCGCCGTGAAGCTCGCTTCATTTATGTACAGGTAGCACGACGAGCTTCTTAACTGGTCGTCGCAGCACGCCTTTTGACGTCCTCACGTCCGCTGCTCTAGTGATGCCGTCAGCGCCTGGGAAGACTGCCACGACGATACCGCGTGGCCAGGTGTTGCGTGGTAGCGAGGCGTCGACTATGAGTACTAGGTCGCCGATTCGTATCTCTTCTCCTTGCCCATAGGGCTCCCGCCGGTGCTGAAGTGTAGGCAGGTATTCTCGGAGCCATCGTGCCCAGAAGTGATCGGCGAGGCGTTGGCTAGCCCTCCATGTCTTCTTAGTACTAATGTCGGCGTCTTTGAAGGTTCCTGGCAGCTGGCCCCGGGACGGACCGCCGAGCAGGAAATGATTCGGCGTCAGGGCCTCGTCGTGTTCGTCGGTTGCCAGGTACGTGAGAGGTCGGCTGTTTACGGTGTCTTCCACCTCGGCCAGGAGCGTCACCAGGGTTTCTTCATGAGGGTGCTGCTCGTGCAGGACGACCCGGAGAGCGGTCTTGACGCTGCGCACGAGTCTCTCCCAGGCGCCTCCCCAGAACGGCGCCCCTGGTACGATGAACCGCCACTTGATGAAGAGATTGGTAGCGGCTGTGGTCAGCTGTTGCTCGTCGAGGGCTCGGCGCAGCTCGGCATCGCTTCCTCGCAGGTTGGTGCCGTTGTCACTCCAGATCTCGGTCGGCCGTCCTCTGCGAGCCATCATACGCCGGAGCGCCATGATGCAGCTGTCGGTTGTCATGTGCGCGGTGAGCTCGAGGTGCACGGCCCTTGTAGTGAGGCAAGTGAAGAGGGCCACGTAGCGCTTCTGGTGTTGCCGACCCACGGTGACAGACAGCGGCCCGAAAAAATCCAGGCCGGTGTAGGTGAACGGCCTGTGGTGGTGGGCCAGGCGGCACGGCGGCAGGTTGCCCGTCGGCGGCGACGGCGGCTTGGCTCGGCGCAGGCGACAGGGCAGGCAGTTGCGGAGTACGCCCTTGACTGTAGGGCGCAGCCTGATGACCCACAGGCGCTGCTTCAGCTCGTTCGCCACGGTCTCGGAGCCACCGTGGTGTAGCTCGCGATGCACCCAGTCGATGTACAGCCGGGTGTAGGGGTGGTTGCCGTCGGCTATGGGCGGCGTGCGCAGCTCAGTCGCGGCGCCCTGGGCTGCGTCGATGCGAGACTTCACTCGCATGATTTCGTCGTCGTCGATGAAGACAGCCAGATTGCGGATGCGGCTGTCCGGCGGGAGAGCGGCGTTTTTCCTCGCACAGGCGAGGTCGTCCGGGAAGGCCTGCTGTTGCATCGCGCGGAGCCAGAGGTGCTCCGCCTCTCGCAGGTCGTCCGCGTCGAGCGCGGCGTAGCGGTCGGGTGCGACCGCAGGTTTTTGCTGCGGCGAGGGAGCCGGCCGCGCTGCCCTGGGTTGCCGCGTCCACGCTGGGTCCGCCTCGGGGTTACGGCGCGTGCGCGCGTGCGCCGTCGTAGCTCTGGGTTGCCTGCGAACAGATCTAAGAAATTGGATTACCCTACCGGTCGTCCTGATCAGTCGTAACCATGACGAGAATCGTGTCGGATCGGGGAGTGATTCATTCAACAATTGATTACGACGAGTGACGTTGACTTTCTCTTCCCCGGTGACTACCGAGGGTAGAGTGGGCTCCTCTGGCCAAAACTCGTCACTTTGGTATAGGAAGGCTGGCCCCTGGAACCAGCGGTGTGTATTGTCAAATGAGACGGGGGTCTCACGGGTGGCGTCATCTGCGACGTTTTCCTTCGTGGGCACCCAACGCCATTCGCTCACCCGTGAGGCCTCCTCAATCTCAGCTATTCTGTGGGCAACGAATGGTTTAAATACGCGGGGCCCGGCTCGCAGCCACGCCAGTACTGTCCTACTATCCGTGGTCTCCGTTGTGGGTTGCTCGCTGCTGGTGTACGCGCTGACCGACGCGTCCCAGGTGTGCGTGGACGTGGAGTCTGTGCGCGGCGAGTGGCCTGGCACGACTGTGACTTCACCGCCCGCTGCACCCGTGGCGTCTTCGTCACCCGGCAGCTCTGCGGCCTGTGCTCGCGTCTTCACCATCGTTGATCTTGATCTGGAATCCGGTTCGAAGCCGACCAATGTTCGGGACGTGCCCGAACTTGCACTGGTTCTTGGTTGCTTGTTTTCAAATAAAACACGTGGTTGTTGAAACTTGAAACTGTTCTTGAGTCGACGCAGGCTAGCTCTTAGCTACTTGTCGGGTGACGTACGACCGCGGGGGCGGCTGGCTGCAGAGTGCTGGCTAGCTTTTTTTTTTTTTTTTCGGATGGAGTATGCTGCATAGGCCCTACTGGCCGCTACAGCGTCACCGGGGGGTTGGGCGAGCGCTAGGCGTCGCCGAGAAAAGAGCCCTAGGGCTCGAAGACATCGGGGGGGGGCAACGCCTTCCTAAGGGCGCCTCATGTGAGACTCGAACCTCGGCTTAGGATGACGTTGGGACGAAAGGGAGGTCGGTTGAACTAGATTAGTTCGCACGTCCCCGAGGCCGTGGGTTAAGACCACGTCCGGGTGACGTAAGATATCGGGGTCCTCGTCTCCGCCGGCGAAGACGCTGTGTTAGGCTGGTGTTTGTGTGTGGCCCTATGTAGGGAGCATTGTCGGTAGTGATTTGGTCATCGGGGTCGTTAAGGACGTGTTTGGGACGTCTTTTGTCTGGTGGGTCATTTCGGTCAGGGATGTATGATGCGGTCTGGACTACAAGAGGGTTGGGATGTCTGGCTGCCTTTTCAAAATAATTTTTGGAGAGCTGCTTGAAGTATTGAGCTATAGTGGGGAGTTCGAGATCCCTATGGAGGTCTACGTTGCGAACGAACCACGGGCTACCCGTGGCCATACGCATGAATTTGTTTTGGAGGACTTGGAGACTGTTAAATCGGGAATGAGGGAGGTGTGCGAATAATACGCATGCGTAGGACATAATGGGGCGGATGCACGTTTTGTAGAGCGTGACTTTGTGGCGCAGGGACATTTTACTTTTACTGCAAATCATGGGATAAAGACGGAATAAAACATAGCTAGCCTTGTTACGGACTCGGCGTATGTGGGCGTTAAAGTTGAGTTTAATATCAAAGGTTACACCTAAGTATTTGGCATTCTTTTGCCAGGGGATCGGACGACCGTATAAGGTGATTTCAGGGAGGTCTATTCTCTTTCTACGAGCGGAGGGACAGAAGAGCATTGCGGCGCTCTTTTCGGGGTTGACTTCGATTCTCCATCGGCGGAACCAGTCGCCTAGACTACTAACTGCCGCTTGAAGGCGGGATCTAATAAAGGTGCGGTTTTGCGAAGAGCTATATAGGGCAGTATCGTCCGCATACTGGGCCACGCTGACCTTAGGGGACGCGGGGATGTCACTGGTAAACAGCGAGTAAAGAAGGGGGGAAAGTACTGAGCCCTGTGGGACGCCAGCGTGGATCGGTCTGGGGGAAGAGAGGGTTCCGTCTATCCGATAGCGGAAGGTGCGATTTGTGAGAAAATCTCGTAAAAGACGTACGAGTCTTATCGGTACTCCTAGGTGGTGAAGTTTATAGATCAGGCCTGCATGCCAAACCCTATCGAACGCTTTCGCAACGTCAAAGAAAAGGACTCCGGTTGGGATGCCTCTAGAAAGGCGATTGAAACCTGCGTATATATGTTCCGTGAGGCGGTGCGCTTGATGAACGCATGAGTGTTTGGCCCTAAAGCCGAATTGCTCGTCATTGAGGAGCTTCCTATCTTCAACTATGAACCTAAGCCGATTGAGGATAATTCTCTCATACACCTTTCCGAGCGTGTTGAGTAGACTTATAGGACGGTAGCTACTTGGTAGGTTTCGGGGTTTTCCTGGTTTAGGGATGCCTATCACTGTTGCTTCCTTCCACCTATCGGGAAAGGAGCATCCGGCCATTAGGGTATTAAAAATGACAACTAGAAGGTTTATTATTTGATCGGGGAGCAATTTTAATGTTTTATTATTAATTGTGTCGGGACCTGGAGCTTTCTTAGCGTGTAACTCTTTGATAATTTCTCGGACTTCGCCGCAAGTTGTGGGAGGGAGAGGTTCCTCTTCAGGAGAGGGGGAGGAGGAGAATAGGGTGGCTAATTCGTTATCGACTAGCTCAACGTGGGACCTATCTAGGGAGGTTGTGCTAGGAGAGCATTGGGCTTCTAAGCTATCGGCTAATAATTCGGCCTTATCGACATCTTCAAAGGCGGGCGGTTGGTTGGGACGTATAAGCGGAGGGGTAGCCGAGACAGGGTCGGCTTTGAGAGCCCTAGCCAGGCTGTAGTACGCTACATGCGATGGCGAGAGCTCGCTCAGCTTCCTGTCCCATTGTCCGTCGCGGAGTTCGGCAAGGCGAGCCTTTACCTCCCTCTGGGCTTTCCAGAGTTCTCTCCGGTGGTCAGCAGTCGGGCATGCGTCATGGGCTCTACGTTTTGCGTTTTTAATGGTAATTAATTCTCTAGCGTCGTCCGGTAGATGCTGGCGGATATAACCGTTAGGCATTTCCCGAGAGCAGACACTGAGGGCTTCACGGATATGATTGGTTAGGTGCAGTGAGGCTGCATGCGCTTCGTCTAAGCTTACTATGTTGTCAGGGATTTGAGAGAGGTGCACTGAGTCTATGGACTTAAGATGCTCGGAGAGTTTCTTGAAATCAATAATTGTTTTGGTCGGGGGGGCTGCGTTGGGCGGGGGTCCTAGCCGGAGTAGGACGGGGCGATGGTCTGAACATAATTCGGATAACACTTCCAAAGGACTCACCTGCAAGGCGATGTTCTTTAGCAGTGCTATGTCTAGTATGTCCGGTCGGTCAGTAGTCCGTTCTGTGTTAGGATAACGAGTCAGTGTGTCCGGGGCCAAAAGTATAAAATTAAGGTCCTGTCGGTTTGTCAGTCTTTCGAGTATAATTCCTCGTTGATTAGTGGTATTGCAGTTCCAGCGGTGGTGCTTGGAGTTGAAATCTCCTGCCAAAATGACAGAGTCACCGAGGGATAGGAGTGCGCTGATGTCACTCTCTATGAGCTGTTTTGAAGGTGAGAGATAAACGGAAGCTATTGTGACCGTTGGATGGCCTGACATGCTAACCTGACAAAAAGATACTTCCATATTGGTGAGGGGTGGAGTATCGAGTGGAGTGCAGTGAAGAGCCCTTCTGTAGTAAATCGCGGTGCCGCCGAGGGCGGTCGCTCTGTCGTTTCTAATTAAATTATAATTGGCAATTCGCGGATTGCTTCTACTAGGTTTTAAGAAGGTCTCTTGCACTAGGAGAATGTCGATTTGATGTGCACAGACAAATTCGCGAACTTCGTCTATTTGATCGATAAGGCCGGCAGCGTTGTAAAAGGCGACCGTTAAGGAGTGTGGTTTGATTCTACTATTGGGTGTGTTGGCCA
Organism: Erebia aethiops; assembly: GCA_923060345.2. NCBI lineage: Eukaryota > Metazoa > Arthropoda > Insecta > Lepidoptera > Nymphalidae > Erebia > Erebia aethiops. Next base: position 7,036,549 of record OV281084.1, on the reverse strand, counting down.
TTTAGGGAATCGTATAATATTTTAACCGGAATGAAAAAGTCCAAATGATTTTGGAGTACCTCGATTGAGTTTGGGTTGGTCTTAAAATCCGAAATGAATCTGTTTAATTTTACAAGGTCGATTGTCAATAGGAGTTGATTGAGAATATGCATATTCTCCCTAGCATTTGTATATGCGGAATCGTCTTAAGGCTGTTCTCTGTTGGCCTGACTGGCCGAATTTGGCGTTGTTGGTGAGGCCTGGGTCGGGGTTGGCTGAGCGGTCTTAGCCGCGGGAGCAGGGCGATTTGTCCTGGGAAGAGGTTTGTCCCAAGCGTTGGTGGCCGGGGCCGGGACGAAGGTTGGGGTCGGTTTGGAGGGGGGGGCGGCGGGATTGCGGCCGGCCGGTTTGACCCTTCGCTTAGGCTCTTTGGGGGCTTTAGGACATCCGCGATAGTTCGCGGGGTGCCCTTGAGACCTGCAAAGAACACAGCTTGGGGGCTCCTCGGTCGGTTGCGTCCTAGCACAATCCGCCGTGCCGTGGTCACCTAGGCACTTTACGCATCTGGGGCAGGCGAAGCAATTCCTTGCTGAATGGCCGTATAACTGACAGCGATGACACTGCCCTAATCTACCTCGCTGACGGGGGGATTCGACCCTAAGGCCAGAAAGTCTACATATCGCTTTTAGGTTGTATATTTTCTTACCCTCTGGGGTAAGGTCTAAAATGACTAGGATCATCTCATAGGGAGACTTTGACTGGGCGTGGTACATGCGGTGTACCTCCTGGACAGGGTATCCTTGGGATTGGAGATCATCCTTAATGGTGTCTGTGTTTAGTTCCTTAGGAATATTCCGTATGACTACGCGGAGGACGCGTTCCTCGGGCAGAGCGTATGTGTGGAAACCTACATTTTCCTGTCTAAGGATTGATGTGAGACCCCGGTGGTCTTGGGATGTCGGACATTCGACTCGGATGCCTATGGCGGTGGAACGGGCTTCAGAGAAGGTTATGCCTTTCTCTGACAGGATAGGAAGGATTCGCTGCCAGCTCAGCTTCTCTCTGATGTAGAGAGGAGGGACTTTCTCCCTTACTGGTTCCTCCATCGGGGAGTCTTCCGACTCGTCTCCGGAGGGGGATTGGGTGGCGGATGGGCTATGGGGTCTGGGTGTGTCTGTTGACGCGGTGGATGGTGTAGGGGTGGCGACCTTCTTAGGAGGGTTTGCTAGGGATTTGGACGCCTTTAGCTTGCGCTTTTGGCTTTTTGATTGGACGTGTGTAAAATCGTCCGATTCAGAGGAGGCGGGAGAGGTCTCATTTTGAGGTTCATCGGATATATCGACAGGAGTGGGTCGGGCTACAGGACCTTGGATGGTGATGGTCGGGATTGGATTTAGGTGGGCGGCTGGGGGCCCTACAGGGGGTGAGGAGAGAAGCTCCTTGGTTTTGCGAGGCGCGGGGGCTGTTGGCTGCCTGAGGGGCGGGTCGGTTGGCGGCATGACCGGGGGGATTGCTTTAGTGAAGGGGCCATAAAAATAGCTAAGATACTGCGGACTGCGTTTTTGCAGGTCCTCTAATAAAGCCTGAATGTTAATATTTGGTTGCGTCATCGGAGCCCTAGTGGCACCGAGAGCGGGTCGGTCAATGGGTCGGGGGTCCATAGTGGACCAGGAAGCTAAAGTTGTCCCCCCTGCCGTGGCAGGGAGGTGGGTACCTGAGGTGAAAACCCTAGCTGAGTCCCCGTCCTTTGGAGACGGGGGTGTGGACCTATGCTGCGCTTAAAGTAGTGTACTTACGGAACCTAGACCCTGGAACTACACTGCACTAAACACAACGCTAGAGCAACGTCCGTCCACAACACTGGCACTGTCACAACTGGCGTCGGGCGGCACAACACTTGCGCGAGAGGGGAGTCGGTGCACTATTAGGCCGTACATGGAACACGTCCGCTCGGGGCGAACGCTAGGCACGGAATCCCTGGCTAGCGCCGAGGACCGACTATTTATAGCGCGACAGAGCGCGTCTAGCGTGCGTCTACTGGGAAGAAGCTTTATTTACCAAAATCACTTATTATTATTATTGCTATGTCATGCTGTCCCTTGCTTAATTTATACATTGCAACCCGTTATCGTAAGCCTATCGTAATCCTATTATAACCGATTTATTTTACAAATTTTCACTTAGCCTAATTACATAATCATATTATATTACACTTATATCCAGGTATATAGTCCGTCGTGCACAACACCCAAAAGCAGTTTTGTAACTCTTTCATTCTTTTTTAGCGTTTAAAGTTATTGAATTGCAAACACTATTTTAATGCACAATATAATTTATTATTGAGAACTAATCAGAAGGATGTCGCAAATTACAACGGTACGCAATCAACAATTATATGTATAATTAGTTTCGCGAACACAAGGTAGGTACTTAGCCGTGGCGGCGGGGCATACGTCAACACAGGTCTTACGTCGAGCGTTATGGAATACCGACTGCGGAACTGAAAAATCAAATGTGTCTGATATCCGAAACACATTTCACAAAAGAATCTCACATAAAATTTAAAGGGTATAAAGTGTACCATGCACTACATCCGAATAATTCAGCAAGAGGTGGTATAGGTAGACCAGAATCTCATGAAAAATAGGGAAATGAAATTTTGTAGTAAGCAACACTAGTGTAATTGGATTAAAACGTCTTGATACTTTTTAATTTATTACTAATATCATTCATCTAAATTATTAATTTTATATAATGTATTGGGGTTGTTGGTGTTGTATCTGTTATAAACAATAAAAAAATAAATGAAATAAATCGAAGAGGTGTTGGCTTGTTTTATTTATTATATATTAAGTAATTACATTTGTCTTAACCCTTTACTAGGCGCATTAAAAAAATCACCCAATTAGGCGCATGGGGTATTGAGTGACCCCAAAAAAACATTGGGAAAGGAGTGTCAAAAATAAATAAAACTTAATGTATTTTATAGTAATTACTAAAGTTCTTTAATATTTAACTCTAAGAAACAAAAACATAACTGGAACATTATACTTAGTAAAAAAAAATGTAACCTCTCTTTAAACTAATATTTTTTGGCATTGCCGAGATCAACTTAAAAAGAAAATTAATCAGTCTCATCAGCGGATTCTTCTGTTCTGCATTCTACGCAGTAAACCCTCGAGTGTTGCTGACAAATAAATTTACGACACTTGAAGCATTTTGTTGGCACTTTTTTGTCGTCCTTTCTAGGACATGATGAACAGCGCCCACGCTTAGCTGTCGATTGCTGGACCGTCTCGTCCACTTCATGAACTTGACGGAGTCGTTTCTTTGTTGTTGTTGGTACAGCACGTAGTTGTACACGACGTTTCTGGTGATTTTCCACAAGCGCTGCTGCTAATTTTTTCAAAAAAATCCGTCTTGTATGTGTGATACTCTTATCAGTATTCGCTTTGTGTATGACAAATGCGTTGATGCCAGATATGTTTAGAAGATGAAAAAATACAGCCAGTGGCCATCTTTTTGTTCTTCTTCCAACATTATAATTACTGCAAAGTTGGTCATTACAATCTACGCCACCTTTGGTACTATTGTAATAAGTAATAATTTCTGGTTTCTGAGCTCTGGCTGTTGTTTCGTCAATGGCGTTATCATGGTGCATGGTGGAAAGTAAAACTACAGCTTTCTTTGGCTTAGGGACATATGAGACTATAGTCATTTGACTATGAAATCCGAAAACTGAACTACATGGTGGTCTATTTTTGTTAGGCAAAAATTCTGTTGGGATGTCAGGCTTCCTTTTATTCAATGTACCTACAAGAGTCAATTTATATTCAGGTGCTAGCAACTCCTTAGCCAGTTTTGTACTTGTGTACCAATTGTCAGTTGTTATGTTTCGACCGCTGCGTTTTATTGGTTCAACTAGACGTTTTACAATCTCATCTGGAGAATTAGATATTTGATATTCTCCATCTGGTTGTTTTCCAGAATAAACTTCAAACTTGCACAAGTAATATGTTTTCGAGTCTACCATGGCTTGAACTTTTATTCCGTACTTGTTTGGTTTATTAGGCATGTAAACCTTCCCTCTAAAGCGGCCACGAAATCCAATCAACTGTTCATCGATAGTGACATTCTCGCCGGGGCAATAAGCAGCTAAAAACTTATCCTCTATAATTTGACACAAATATCTTATCGCTGCCATATTATCAAGTTTTAGTCTTTCCTCTCGATCTGAAGTATTGTCAAAACGCAGACATCTCAACAAAAATAGAAAACGTTTATAAGACATTGTTAGCCGAAACATTTCTACGCCTGATCCATCTTGTGCCCATAAATCAATAAAATTCAAGTGCGACCCTTTTAGGACTCCAGCCATAATCAGTAAGCCTAAAAATGCTTCTATTTCCGTACCATCAGTAGGGAGTGCATCACGATCTCTTCCGAACTTTGCCTTTATTTTATCAATATATAAATTGGTATTTGTGACCAAAAGTTCAATAACATCACTGTCAAAGAACAATAGGAAGCATTCAAGAGGAGATTTGGCGTTTCTTGCATACTCTTTGACTCCCGGTAAATGAAGGATAATATTTTGTGCTCGGGTCCTTACTGCGTTCGATGGTGGTACTTTAGACCACTTCACTTTCGGGCCATTTCTCTGGGTATGTCGAGATAAAAAATAATTACCTTCTGATGGTTCGGGGATGTCTTGGATATCTTCGGACTCTTCAATTTCGCTTTCTGAATGATGAGCACTATCAATAGCAGTATCATTTACCGTTTCGTCTTCCGAATCCGATCCAGCAACATCTTGCTCTTCATCGGACACTTCCTCCAGCCAGTGCAATATTTGTCTTTCGTGAGACATTTCAAATCAGTAAAAAACTGAAAAAAAAGGGAAAAGGATTAATATAAACTCAGACATACATAAAGCAATTACGCAGTGTAAAAATATACACATGCAAAGAAAAATAATAAACAATATACTAATATAAACTAAAAGAAAGCACAAAAGTAAAAACTTACCTCCGCCAAAAAATGTAACGTAACTGGTCGCATGGGGTCAGCGCTCTAGAGAGCAGCGATACGTGCGCACGCGTTGATGTTCTGGACGCGACTAATTTGCGTTCCCCGCGGGGAGTGAGGAAGCTACTAAGAGCGTGAACGCGCTCTAAAAACTATAAAACATATTTTTTTCAATTTCAAGTTGCTCTGACCCCATGCGCCTAATTAAGGGTTAAACATGAAAATAAAAGAACTTTATTCAGAGCTAGAAAATGGTTCTAAATACTCCACTTGCATATCTTCTTCTTCCTCTGAGGAGGATGACATAGAGGTATTTATAATAAATCGCTCCTCTTGCATTTCTATGAACCTGTCTTGGTCAATGAAATCATTTTCAATTTTTTTTACATGCTCGCAACATTTTCGCCATTCATCTGCACCAATTTCTGAGAAAGCTTCCTCTGTTAATGACTTGATATCACTTGCAGGTCTATTAACATTCTTCTCGGCAACTTTCTGCTTCATTATACCCCATATAATTTCTATGGGATTCAGAGTGCAATGCTAAGGTGGAAGCCTTAATACTTCATGACCGTGCGATTTAAAAATTTCATCAATCTCATATTTGGGTGGAGACTTGTTTCGTTGCACTGCTTCAAGCAATTGGCACTTACGCCAATGATCTTCAAAATGAATATTATTTCTAAGGAGCCAATTTTTAATGTCAGCTATGCGGTTGGCTTGTGTGGGAGGTTTATTCAACTGTACAGAGTGATAACTTGCGTTATCCATGACATCAGAGCAGGTTTCGTAAGATTTGGTATAAGCTTTTCTGTGACCCATTTTTAAAGTTATTTTGGTTCATATCGTGGTGGTAGTCAGCAGATATAATTTTTGACCTATATATTAGGCAACAATTGGGTACAAAACAGTTTTCTGACCCAGCATTCTAAATAAACTAATAAATTCTAAATAATTCATTCTTCAGCAGTCTAAATAAACTACATCTAGTTTGTCGCCGCCAAGGCTAGTTACTACCTACCAGAGCTGACATCCCGCTCAACCGGCGAGCTGCTACCCTCCAACTCGTACCACCCTCAGCCAGAGACTCCTGGACGGCGACTACTCTGCTGGATGCTACAGATGAGTATAGTCACAGCTGTTGCTGTATTCACCGTCCATTGTGAATTCAACTAAACTCCCTACAATCAACATACTGCGCTCACCTAACTGAGAACTCGACCAAATACCCACGACCCAGTATTCTGTCTATATATTAAGTTAACTTCGTCTATATGTATAAAGTTAAACTCCCTACAATCAACTCCAAATTGTTATTCTAGAGTAATCTTAAAACTTTATTTAATAGTATCTAATCAACTACTTAACCCTCTACGACTAAATACTAAATTACTGTAAGGCCTTCCGCCAAGAAACTTCAACAAAATTTTATCTAATAGTAACTTAACTAATACGCCGCTACTAAATTCAAAATTCTAAATTCCTTGTACTGTAAAGCCCTCAGCAAAATGTTGTTGTTAATGTTATTGCTTATTATTTAATATAAATAGTTACTTACTCTGGAATTTGATTTATCTCCCATAACTTACTACTTACTCTCTATCTACATGTAACTAGCTGGAAAAACAAAGTGTTACAACAGGTGGATGAGCTACCTAGTGATAAAACTTTAGTGCAGTGCAAGTGGGTGTATAAAAGAAAGGTCAATAGTGATAATAGTGTGCGGTACAGAGCGCGTTTAGTGGCTAAAGGCTTCACGCAGAGGCCTGGCATAGACTATGAAGAGACATTTTCACCCGTAGTTAGACATTCTACTCTTAAATTGTTATATGCACTGTCTGTACAATTGAATTTGGATATCATTCATTTAGATGTGAAAACAGCCTTCTTAAATGGTTTTCTCAAAGAGGACATTTATATGGTTCAACCAGACATAAATTGTGATGTTAATAAGAAAAAGGTTATTGTTAAATTAAAAAAGGCAATTTATGGATTAAAGCAGTCCTCAAGGTCTTGGTATGAGAGAGTTGAGCACTGTTTATGTGAGCTAGGATTTAAAAAGAGTCGCTTAGAACCATGTGTTTTCACAAAATTAATGATAATTCAAAAAAATTTATTGCATTATATGTAGATGATTTTTTTGTTTATTCTGTCAGTGCTGCAGAAAGTCATTTGCGGTGATCTGTAGGCGGCATACAAGTTGAGCTCCTTTTCCCCGGCTTGGACACGCACTCCCTGCGTACGCAAGGATGTGTAGGGTGCATGTTCCAGTTCCTCGTGTACTAAGTCTCTCCGCACCAAGGCCGCCGTTCCTCTGTAGGCGTAACCCCGGGGTGAGACTTCGTTGCGACGGTACACGAAGAAATTGGGTACTCGGAGCTCTACGTGGGTGGCGAGCTTGGTTTCGCCCAGGAGGATGACGTGAACATCCTGCGACTGGGCGAGTGTGGCAAGCTCGCGGATATGGCCTCTGATGCCGCCTGGATTCCAGTAGAGAATCCTTAGAAGGAATGGATGCGTGTGAGCACCGCCATTCCCACTGCGAGGGCTTGCATTGCGCCCTGGCCCTGCAGGTACGCCGTCAGCCCGGTGTTGAGCGCCTCGATCACAACCCGGACTATGGCCATGATGTCCGGGTTGGTATGCGCTTCCCCCTGGGCCGGTTGGTTTGCAGGGTGGGCGTGGGTTGGAGCTTGGGTGGGTTGGGCGGGTTGACGAGCCGAGCGTGGCGCTGCTGCAGCCCGACGAGGGCGCGGTGCATCGGCTTGCGCTGCGCTGGGTGCAGCCTGCTGCGTACGAGGCTGCTCCGTGGTTGGCGCAGGCGCCTCTGTCGGTGCGGTCGAAGTGGTAGTGACCGGTGGCGTGCGGTTTCAGCTGGTGGATGTCGGCCGGCGGCGGGTTCCGGCCTCTGTTGCCTGTCGAGGCCGCCGTCGGTTCTGTGCGGCGCGGTCGAGGCGCTCGGTTGCGCCGGCGCCTTCTTGCCCGCGCCGGTTGTCCACGTTCGGTAGGTGGGTTAGCGGCCGCTGTCAGAGTTGCGGCCGTTAGTTGTGTGGTGCGTGGTTGAGTGGCACGGGGCGCCGTCGTGGGTCGCGTCTCGGCGGGTGTCGAGGACACTGGCTCGGTCGGCGCGACGGTGGGCGGCTGCGTTGTGGGCGGCTGTGTTGTGGTCGGCCGTGCGGCCGACTGTGTGGTGGTGTGGTTGGTGGAGCTGTGGTGGTTGCGGGGCCTGTGGCCGTGCCCCGCTGTTGCTGCCTGGCGGGTGCGCGAGGCGGTGGCGGCGGCAAGTTGACGTCTGCGCGCCTCCCGTTTGGAGTGGCTGCATCGCCGGTCGTTCGCCGAGTGCCGTTGCCCACAGTTGGCACATGTGGGCTCAGCATCCCGGGGCGTGGGCAATCTCTCACGCTGTGTTCGCCGGCACAGCGGACGCAGCGGAAGGGCCGATGGCAGTTGGCCGAATTGTGGCCAAAAGCTTGGCATCGGTGGCACTGGGGAGGTTTGGATCCCCCTCGCCACGCCTCCACAGTAATCTGTGGCATGAATAGAAGTTCAGTCAGGGCATAAATTCGGCGCAGCTCCTACTGGGTCATGTCCCAACTAGCAAGGTAATCCTATAACGAAAGACAGCAAGTATATCAATACTAATAAACCTCCTATAAAGCCATTGTATTACATTATTTTAATTGAAATAGCATTTCACAAGCCTTAACATACTCAGTAGCATTTGTTCTTATATCCCAGCCATAGAGTAATCTACAGGATTACTTAATAGGACACTTATAGGAGTTAGTGTCTTTTTAATGCTTGCAGCAAGACTAACTAGACTTTAGAGACATTATGATCCTATAGTAGCATTTTATAGGACACTAAGATGTTTTAACATACTTAACTGAGATCAGTATAAGTTCGCGCGGTTGTAGTCTTGTTGAAGAGTCTTATGAATCTAATAGTACAGCAGAAGATCGCTACAAAAGCAATATGGCTTAAAACTACTAGATCAATCCCTTTATAAGTATTAACGCCATTGTGTGTCAAGATTAAACGTGTATACGTTTAAAATGGATTTAAACAATTGGAAACGATTTAAAAGGAGCGGTGGTTACAGAAGGAAGGTAAAAAATAGATATAATGAATTAGTGAAGTCATACTCTTCAAGATTAAGTTCTTCAGAATCAGAACGTGAATTGAGCGCATCAAGTACAAATAGAGCTGAAATAAATGAGGGTTCCGCGGTCGAAAATATTTTTTCATCTAATTTAACTCAATACTCAAAACCTGAAGAAGATGTAGAATATTATGAGGAAGAACACGATTTTGAAATTGAAGAACCTACTGAATATGAAAAAGACCATGAATTGCTTAAAAATATAAGAAGCTGGGCCATAAAATTTAATATACCCCATTTAGCCCTGAATGAACTATCTACTATTTTAAACAATAGAATTGGTAACGTTTTACCTAAAGATGCACGTACTTTATTAAGTACCAATAAAGAAATTGTCCATATTACGATTTCTGATCCTGGGCAATATTGGCACAACGGATTGAGTAAATGCTTAAAAAATACGTTACAACGACTGGATTTGGATAGTTTAACGAATACGATCTCATTAAATATAAACATAGATGGATTGCCAGCATAAAAAAGTTCAAGACATCAACTCTGGCCTATTCTGTGCAATATCTATGAATTACCCCACATTTCTCCCTTAATAATAGGTAAATATGATTCAAGATTCAAAGTCTTTATTTCATATGGGCCTAACTACAGGCACTTATGAATACCCACTTAATATATATAATATAATGGTGGTAACTATTTTACGGCTTAAAACTAAGTTTACGATGGTTCCAACGCGCCCTGCCACTGAGAAGAAGCCCACAACAAACTCAGCAGGGTATTCTTTTTTTTACCACCATCTTACAAGTTTCACTTCAAATATTATAACAGGCTAGCAAGATCGGAGCAATTCGCTATCACTCCCAAGGGCAAACCCTTAAAAACAGCACGCGGGCCACATGTGGCCCGTGCCTCCACGCGCCCTACTAGTTTTCAATATAGTTGCTAAGTACTTGGTTAAGTTAAAATATTACTAAAAATCATGCATTTTTAAGGAATTTATGCGGGAGAAGGAAAACCAACTGATCTGAATGCATAGCATATTTAGGACCTTTTGTTAAAGAAATGAAGGAACTTGAAGATAACGGATTACGTGTTACTACATTCAAGGTTACTACATAAGAGCCTTCATTTGTGATTCGCCAGCAAGGGCTTTGATTAAAGATAAGTTTCGTATTGTGTTTTTACCCTTTTAAAAATATAAGAACTCATGAAGCTATCATTGTTAAAAAAAACTTATTTTACAGGTGTCACAAATTTTAATGGAAAACATGGCTGTCTGAAATGTACGGTAGTTGGTGAATACTCACATATATCAAACACTGTAACATTTCCTAAACTTGACTGTCCCAAAAGAAACGACAAAGATTTTCGTGCTAAAAAATATGATGAACACCACAAACAGGATTCTCCACTGTTGAAGCTGAACATTGATATGAGGATTTTCCTGTAGCAGGCTCATTACACCTAATAGACCTTGGCTTGATGAAGCGGTTATTGATAGGATGGCTTGATGGTAAGTTGGGAAAGTATCTTACCAAATGGAGCGCTCGAGATATTGATACTGTCAACAGTTTTTTACTCAAATGTCAAATGCCCAAAGAGATACATAGAACCGTTAGATCCGTAGATGTTTTGGCTCACTGGAAAGGTTCCGAATACCGATGTTTTTTTTTATTTTTTAAGTTTTATAATTTTAAAACACGTGCTCAGACCCGAACCTTTTAATCATTTTTGCACTTGTTTTGCGCCATAACGATCTGTTCAAATGAAAACCATTTTCCGCTCTTGCGGATTGCTGAAAAGATGTTGGAAGATTTTACAGAAAGTTTTAAAATCTTTTACGGGCGAAACTATGTTACAAGTAACATACATAACTTAATACATATAGTTGAAGAAGTAAGAAAATTTGGAATTCTGCAAAAGTTTAACGCATATCCTTTCGAAAATAAACTATACGAAATTAAAAAACTATCAGACAAGGAAAAAACACACTACAGCAAGTTGCAAAAAGAACAATTGAAAGACAGTTGACTGAAACAGATCCTTTTGTGAAAGACATTGCACACTATCCATTTATAAAGAAAAACCTGCGAAGCGGTTTAAATGTGCTGCATCTGGAAACATTTATTTTATCATCAAAAGATCAAGACAAATGGTTCCTTAGTGATCAAAATCATGTTATTGAATTAAAATCCGTCGCTTTGAAAGACAGCATAGGGCAAGAAATAGAAATTACAGGATGTCGTTTATGTAATATCTACGACGCTTTTGATAAACCATTAAAATCTTCATTTTTGAATATTTACAAATGCGATAGTGCTGCTATTGAAATGTCGGAAGCAATGATATACACTGTGTAACAAAAACCCTGTGGTCCCTTTGAGCTGCGTTATCAGTATCGATATTCAAACATAAAAAATCAACTTATTTGGTAAAACTCTTAAATTAAAATATTCAAATTAAATATTAAATCAATATTATTTGTAAAATGAAAATGATTGCTCACCCCTGAACTTCTACGAGGCGATGCGAGCCAGAGCGAGCGCGAGAGAGATAGCAAATAGTATCAAAGGTGCCGACCGTCGGCAGGCGGCAGCCGCTCGCGCTCTAGGGTCACTGTACTGAAGGTACTGAGGTCATGAACTCGTCACGTGTCACCCGCGAGTCACAAAGATCACTCAGCTGTGTGCTGAACACAACTTTTTAACGTCCAATTTGTTTACACTTTTGTTTAACACTGTTGCAACTTTTAAAATGTGATTCGTTCAATTTTTTTTTTTTTTTTTTGTTTCACCGTTTGGCGATATTTGCACGTACGCGTCGTAGTACCGATGAATCGGACTTTATTTCGCCAACGGATGTTGGGCACTGCCACTGTGGTAGGTACATGTTGAGCGTCGTGAAATAGCATAGTGCTCCTGGTAAAGTCTGCGCGCCTCTGCATAGTTGCAGTCACTTCTCCAGAGACACATCAACATTTAAAATATCCTTCATTCTTGTAAGACATTTTACGTGTAAGACATTTTACGTAATTTCGCAACGTAATGCGCACGTCCGTTCGGTTGCGCGAGCGACTAACAACTAGGATAGGAAGCGAGCCGCGGGCGGCGCGGCGGCTTAGTACCTAAAATAGGTTGGCGGCGCGGCGGTATCCTTTGAGCTCGTTTTTGATCGAGCCGACTCAGATGTTACAAACATTTTTTTTATGTGTCTATTTTATAAGCTATCTTGACTATGAACAATAACTGACCAGTACTTGATTTTTTTTAAATAAGATTTTCAGTTTTGTACACCTATATGATTATGTATACGTACCTAAAAGGAACAACAGGGTTTTTGTTACATATTGTATAAAATTGAAAATGTAAAATGTAAACTTGTTACTGTTACATATAATTCAGAGATGATTTTCTTGCCTTTGTTACATACGCTATGAATGAATACAGTACAAAATAAAACAAAAGTTATGTTGTTTTATTTATTGAACACTTATTAAGTTTTAATAAAGATTAAATATTAAAAATACACGGAACACACAGAAACAGAGATCTTAAAAATCAGTCTCATTTATGGATAAGGTAACTACTTATGCTTATTTAGCTTACTAACAGTGCCCGTGGACTCCGTTCCGAGAAATATTTTTGTGCCGCGGCCGGCCTGTTTAAAGCAATATTTTCTAAAACACCTTTTTTTAATTAATGAACTATTCCCCACACTATATTTATGAAATAAACTTATCTTTTATTTGTGCAAATAAACATTATTAATTAAAAAAACTTAACCGAAGTTTAAGCAAATACTACCATGAAGTTAAATAAGCATTATTTGATTACATTACGAATACAACCGCCTATGATAAAATTAAAATAAAGTCTCAAAAAAAAATACCAAAGTTATATTTAGTCTCACTGTGAATAATGTGACTAAAAAGAAAAAAAAACAATTTTTTATAGCAAAAACAAGTAGATATGCGATTAAATGTGTGCAATATTAATTAGGAACATAAATATTTCAGTAAAAGTTACCGCACTGTTAGTCATTTAGTAAAACTTACTAAAAATTAACTTTGTACATTTTATAGCATATCTTTTTTACAAATATAAAACAACAGTCACAATATAAATATAAACAGATAAAACTCTCTCTATAAGTATAGAATATGTAAGTTCTTGAGTATTACATACTCTCGTATCTAATACTCAAGAACTTGCATATTCTTTATTTTACCTAGATGCATTAAAACAATATTATTAAATGATTACAAAAGTATTAAAACTTGATAAAATCCTATTGATTTCAATAAGTGTTTGTTTTAAAACTGTTCAATTTTCGTTACCGATTTCTTCACTTATTGGCGGTATCTCAGATGGTGTAACATTTGTTAAGGGATTTTCGGGCTTATTGGTGTCCTTTTTCTTGCCTTCGCATTTTTTTGTAGACGCTCGTTTTTGTTGGTTGCAGCGTTGATCAGCATTTCTTAAGATAGTTTTAAAAAATGTATAGCAGTCATTTAAATTAAACGAAGAATCGTATTCATGAATAATATCATAGAAGAAATTAATTGTTTTAGTGAAACCTTTGAAACATATCTTTTCAGTGGGTTTATCTTGTGATCGTGAGGCTCCAGTCCATGAACAAGATTTAAAAAACTGTCTTTCAAATATAATATCGATAATTGCATAAGCACTTGTTATTCCCCGTCCTATGCCTTTAGTAAACACTGCACTTAAATTTCATTTTAAATCTTCTCTATAATCAGTGTAAGTTAATTTCTTTTCAAATTCTTCTAAGTCTTTTACATCTTTGATTGGTTTCAATCCTAGTTCGTGAGATCTCTTCTCTGCAGTAGCTTTTTTAATTAATCCTTCATTCAGAACTCGTATTTCAGTGACTTTTAGCAAAATTGTTTTAAGTGTTTCAAATATTACATTCTGATTATTAATTGCTGTATTCAATGTCTCCATTACATTTGTTATGTCGTTATTTATAGATTTTATGTCATTTTTTATAGATTTTATGTCATTTTTTATAGATTTTATATTATTATGATTGGCGTGTTGCCTTGAATGATTTCACACGTTCCATCATAGCTTCAATGGCGCAGCGGTAAAGCGACTACCTTATTTGCGGTGTATACCTGCGGTGCGCGGGTTCGGATCCTAACCTTCGCATATTAGTGTCTTTTTATTTTTTATTTTTGTAACAATTATTCCGCAGAGCGGATGAAAGAGAGGGGTCATGGTCGGCATTACGAATGAGCTGACTGAGAATACAAGACGTATTGTGTGCGTCATTATTATTAGGTCATTTACAGTTTTGTCTAAGTTATCATTGAGGATTTGTGAACATATTTTTAAAGAGATCGTAATTGATCTGCAATTTGTAAATACTAATAAGTGCTTGAATTAATTCCAAAAGGGCCTGAGGGAATGCCCTTTTTACACCCTGGCAATAGAAACACCCTGAGTATCACTAGCCGTGGCCTGGTTTTGGCAGAGTTCCAATCTAGAACAAAACTCTCCTGGCGCCTAAATTAGCTTAAGAGTAATTAGCATAAAATTAGTTCTAGTTCAAGTAAATAAGGTTAGGCATTTAAGGCATGTACACTAGGTATATAGTTGCTCAATAAAACATTTTCAGTTGCAGTTATGAATGTGTTGTCATTGCAAATGTAAGAAAACCCGTAACAATATCTTCTTCCACAGATTTTGAGTTGTATTGTTCTTCTGGTGCACTTGTTATGCACGAGTATATTAAAGGAGAGTCCGACTGATTATTATTGTTGATTTCCGGTATAACAACGTATTGTTCAACGTTTTCTTTTAATGATTTGAGTGTTCCAGATGAAATTGACGGTTCCGGTATAGTGATTGTATTGCAAGCCTATAAAGAATAATTTTGAATTAGCAAAGATTTTTAATATTATTTTCTGTTTGTTGGTCTGTCTGATTATTCACGATAATCACTGAAACTACTGAACAGAATTTCATGCAGTTATTACTTGCAGATTAAAATAAAGAATAATTTTGAATTAGCAAAGATTTTTAATATTATTTTCTGTTTGTTGGTCTGTCTGATTATTCACGATAATCACTGAAACTACTGAACAGAATTTCATGCAGTTATTACTTGCAGATTAAACTTAGCCTGGTGCAAGATAATATGGGCGAAGAATACTAAATATTAAATACTAGCGACTAATAGTAGCGTGTTGCTACTTATTAGGTATTTAGCATCGGGGTGTTCCATGAAAGATTTACACTATTCATACAAAGTTGGAGTATCGACTATAAGTGGTATCATCTGGGATGTTTGCTGGACTCTGTGGCATGTCCTTCAGGGAGAATATCTTCAAACGCCTGCTACAGAAAGTGAATGGATGAAAATAGTGGAAGGTTTTGAAAGAAAGATTAATTTCCCTCATTGTTTAGGTGCAATTGACGGGAAACACATAAAAATCTTAAAGCCTCCTTATAGTGGATCCATGTACTTCAATTATAAAGACTATTTTTCAATTGTGCTACTTGCGGTGGTTGATTCGGAATACAGATTTATATATGTAGACATAGGATCATACGGAAAAGATTGTGACTCATCCATTTTGAAAAATTCCGTCTTATGGAAAAAAGTTAATGATGGTTCGCTGAATATTCCCAAATCAATGCCATTATTAGAAGGTGGAGAAAGTGCACCTTACGTATTTATTGGTGATGAGGGATTTGCTCTACATAATAATTTACTACGCCCTTTTGGAGGAACACATCTAGATGTTCGTAAAAAAATCTTTAATTACCGCCTGAGCAGAGCAAGGAGATACGTGGAGTGTGCTTTTGGTATCTTAGCGGGAAAATGGAGAATTCTACATAAGGCTATTGATGTTTCACCAAGTTTATTGACAGAAATCATAAAAGCATGCATTGTATTACACAATTACGTTCGTGAAAATGATGGACACAATTTTGAAGATGTGGCAAATCCTCCATTATTTGAAAATATTCGAAGTACGTCAGTTAGAAATGTTCAAGCAAACAGCGTAAGGTCCATTTTTAGTCACTATTTTTTATCAAACGAAGGATCAGTCCCATGGCAAAACGAATATATTTAGAACTAAGCAGAGTGTTAAAATATGTTGTAACGCAATTTTTATTATTAATAATAAAAGATACATACCTATGGCTTGTCTTGTTTTTTCTTCCTTTGTTTCAAAATTAGGATCAATTATTTGCATGATTCCCTTCCAAGCCGCTTGAGTTGCGACGCGATTTTTATACAGTTCCAAAGTTTTATCCCATAAAACGGGATTTTGTTCCACTAAAGAAATTAATACTTCGTTATCTATAGAAGATTCCTCAACCATTTTGAATATAAAACCAAATCAAACATAAAATACGTGCCACCCCTCCAAAAGACGCTCAGGTACTAAACGCTTCTTCGGTTGCTATTCGATAAAAAACGTATGACATCGTGTCGTGTGAAGGAGACAAAGCTATACCATATGCCACTGCGAACCGAATACGTCAAAGTTCATTCGATTTGCTTGACAAGTCCGTCAAGTATGCGTTTAAACGTATAAGCGGTACACGTTTTTTTGCAGTAATTTATTTATTTCTTTCATAATGGAGGCTCGAGTTAGGTATCTTGACTAAAATTGCTATAAGTACTAATGTACCTGCAATTGTTCTACAATGTACTCAATGAAGAGCATTTTTGAAACATGGCGAATATTTATAAGATTTCTTCAAATATAAATATTACAACAAATACACATTGTGCGATTTTCCGCAGGGCGTTAAGAAACTAATGAAATTGCAGTATACATTTTCAGTGAAAATGACTTCCCCACATCCTATATTTACAATATATCACTATAACTATGCATTTAAATTAACATAAATAATGATATGAGAAAATTCACTTACGTTTTTTAATATTATTTTATCTACCACAAAATTAAACGGCCGACACCAATACAAAAAATAAAACTCTACCCTTATCGGTTTGTAAAATATACCTACTTACAAGTATGTACGTAGGTATGTTACTAGTGCATTTTAAGCAAGATTGCTTCATTAAGATACTTATGTTAGATACAAATAAAAACATTTATTCTTGTAATAGTTTTCCTAAAACCATTATAGAAGCAATTGCGCTTCGACAAGTATACTATAGGATTTAATAGAATTCTGTAAGTAGATTATAAGATCGTTACAAAAATAAATACTCCTGTAACTGCGCCCAAATTCAGCTCTGCAGCATGCTACAAGTATTTTATAATTGGAAAAAAAAGGACTCTTGAGATCGTTTTAAGAACATATTTTGCTAGTTGGGGTGCGCCAGCCGCACATAATATGTGCAGCCATGATTGCCTCGAGGCGGTGGAATGGCTCGCGTTGCCTCGGCCGGAAAGCCGAGTTCCCGGAGCGCGGCGACCACCTCTTCTACTGGGGTCTCTAGTGGGAGGCCTCGTATGGCCACCTTTGTCGGTACTTCAGAGGCCGGGCTGTAGCAGTACCAGGATATGGTACTGTCTTGAGCAGCGGCGTCCGTCAGGTACCGCTGCACTGCCCGGAACTCTTCTGCGTCTCGCGGCAGAAATCGGACCCCGCGGCCCAGCGGCTTTGCACTTGGCGCACGTCCAAGTGCACGGCTGATCGCTTGGAAGTGCCTCGTCCAATTAGGGAGACACTCCACTACGAGCGGTGGGTAGCCGGAGCGCGGCATTGGTCGCGCGGTTTCGGTGGCGGCGGCGGCCGCAGTGGTCGGCGCGGTCGGCGCAGTCGTCGGCGCGGTGAGGGCGGTGCGGCGGCGGCCTCAGCGTATGATGTGCTTGGCTGAGGCGAGGCCATGTGCACGTCGCGGGTAGTGGGCGAAGGTAGGTCGGCGTAGCTGGTCGAATCCTTCGGCCAGCTAGCCGATTCCGTTTGCTTTCGCGGTTGTTCCGACGAAGGCTGCGAGAGCGAGTGTGACGCGCTCATCGCTGCTTCGCCGGAATGCGAAGTGGGCGGCGGGTGGGCAGGCATCGGGGGTGCGGTGCGGCGTGCGGCGATAGAAGAGGGGATTTCTCGTCTACTCGCAGGCACTGGCGAGGATGCGAGTGGTGGAGTGAGCGGCGGGGCGGCCGTCTTCGGTTGCGGCTGGCTCTCGGTGCGGGGGGGTGGGGGGTGCACCTCCCGCAGTGGGGAGCGCCTGCTTGAACTCGACGACGACGATGATGATGAAGTCGACGAGGACGACGAGTCCCGGTAGTCAGGGGGCGGGGCGGGTAGGGCTAAGCTAAGCTTCACCCGCTTGTCCTCCTGGTTCCCGGACGAGTTTGAGGAGGAGGAGCTCGGACGTGCACGCTTAGTCAATTCGAAGCCGGGCGTAGATTCAGTTACTGCCGGCTACGTTGGCAGGCGTGTCGTCGTCGCCTTCTACGTTTGCGGCCGTTTCTGTCGGCGAGGTGATGGCAGTGGTCGGAGGACGTCTGGCGGTCTCGACTGCAGGGAACGGGGTAATGGTATGGTCCATTATATTCCGGCGCACTACTGCGCGCGGAATCCCCGTATGTCCTCTTCCCTGTTTGGGCGGCCTCTGGTCGAGCGGTTGCTTGTCGGCCATGGCGACGCGGTTAAAGTTAATTTAAAACGACATACACACGAACGACATACACGAAAACAGTAATAATTTCAACTGGTTAAAAACGAATTACGAAAAACACGAATTAAAAACTGCGGCCCTTGCAGGGTGACCTGCAACTCCTCGCGTGCAACCCAGCCAGGTGAGACCCCGAGGGGAGGCCCAGCTTAGGCGCCTGCGGACCGGAGTATACTGGTCAGCCCTGCGTGGTGTGGAGGGCGTAAGCAGAACGAGTTTGATCCCGTGCACCTTTTTCCTCAAGAAAAAGGGCAGTAGGGATAAGCGGGATTTTCCCGTCCCGGTCGGGGGCAGTGGCTTACGCGGGGTCGACCCGGCCGCTTCCTCAAACTGCAAGCAGTGAGTAAAACTGGCGCCAGGGACCGCGGAAGCAAGGTACACGAAACCGAAACTATACGCTATATTTCTCAAGGCAAGTTACAAGTTAGCACGCGAATTGCTTCGTTTTTTTTTCGCCGTGAAACAAACCGAGAGATCTTGGAAAACACGACTGCCCTGCCAAAAAGCTTATGGCCAGTGTCACTAGGGATGATGGTAGGATTCTACCGATACGCTACACATCCAGATTTGGACGTGTAGCATTCAGGCATTTAGAAGTTATGGTGGAATAAAGAAAACTGATACATACATGAAGCCGGAAATCATTACAGTCCTTATTTTGGGCAGTAGTGTAAAAATAATGAACGCTAACATGCTTTGCTACTCATTATCATTGTTTGCCATTACAAACTCTCATTTCGCTGTACTTATGTTCATTCCAGAACAACGGAGAATCTCAAAAAGCTATGGCAAAAGATGAAAACGGAAGCCAAAACATTTAAATCAAATGCATACAACCAACTACGCTGAACAGGGGGTGGGCCGTGGAAAAAAAATAGATGACCCTGTCTTTGAATTGGTGGCAGAGATAACTGGCCGAGGCAACTCTGGGATAGAATCCGTTAATGATAGTGACTTTGGAATTTCATGTAAGTAAAATCAAGGCCATATACCTAATATACTTATTCTAACCTGTGTAAAAACAGTGATATTACAAGTTCATGATATAACCTTACTCATGTTATAAAACTACAGATTCCAACACTGATTTGGATCTTCCTGCAAGTACACCTGCTCTCAGTCACAAAATCATTGACTCGCAGAGTGCTATAGACTTACCAGATGAAGTTGCATCATATTTTGAGTTATGTTTCAATTGTACTTGTACACATGTACATGATTTTAATATTTTAATATAGAACATTATTAATATTATATATTGTGATTATTATGATATCTGGCATATTAAATATAAAACAATAATCTGTGATTGACATAACAATTTTCAAATGATAAGAATTTTGAAGTGTAATAGCATGAATGGAGGACTATAATTATTACCATTTTTAATGTATCATAAGTACTTGAAGATTATTTAAATTTTGCATTGATGTGGAAAATACATCGATACAAAAGTCAAGAAAAAGATAACGAAGTATGTTTCAGCGAAGCGAAACACCCATTAAACCATTTTTCTATGTACAGATTATTATAATTTTAGGTTGACATGGTTAAGGTAAAAAATAAGCCATTAAAGACAAAAGACGATAATCTAAAAAGATGCCGACCGGCTCTTGACCATAATAAATCCGAAATTCAAGATAAACGTATTCGCCTGAATAATACTTTCACCTATCAACGCTTAAAACGTGAAAAAGAAAAAATAGGTTTAATAGAACTTCAGAAGCAGAACATGGTGGAACTGCATGTTTTAAAAATAAAGAAAAAAAACACAAATAATGAAGGCTGTGTTAAGGAAAATAAAAGGTTACAATCTATATTTTATTTTATGAAAAAAAAATTATGTGTGGTCACTGCTCTTCTGCTTTCAAGTCTATTATTTTGAGTATAGTAGTTGTGGCCAATTTGACCATTTTCTATGTGAGCATCCAAATAATTTACATCGATTTCATGAGGTGGTATATCCTCTCTTTTATCTATGCAGATGTTGTGTAGAATATAACAAGCAACAATCACATTAACTGCTGTTTGTAAGTTGACTCTCAAGCCTGCTGCAAGTGAATCGCCGTTTCAATACTCCATATTGTCTCTCCACAGTGTTTCTGGTCCTGATTTGGCTATAATTGTATCGCTCCTGGGGTTGTGAGTTTGTGTGTAGATATGGTGCCAGTAAATAACTCGGTTAACAAAAACAAACATTATTGTTTCAGATGAAAAACCAGTGGACCCTGAAAGTAAATGCAAATAACAGATACAAGCTAGATTATTTTTAATTTTTATATATTTTATGCTAATAAATAATTGAAAAAATACTGTTATCATGACTATTTCATCTTTCTTTATCTTTATTAGTCTACTTTTCAACATGCATGACTGTTTGGATTGGATACCCCCTTAAGGTAACCTTAAGGGGGTATCCGCTATGACCCAACAAACATGAAGTTCCAAAAACTCCCATCTCAAAGTCCCGACATAATTGGCTATTTATAAAAATGGCTGAGTCGTCAGTGGAGCCAGGCCAGCGAGCAACCACTTTTCTCAATCTTAAAGTATCGGATACTGTTTGAACATTAATGGAAAAATAACCTTTTCTATTTAGCAACCACTTTTCTCACTCTTAAATTTGTATCGGATACTGTCTGAACATTAATGGAAAAAAAACCTTTTCGCGCACACCTTTAATCGCGCGAACGGACAGGGCGGCTTGTCACCGGTGGCGTGAAGGAAGTGGGGGGAGCCAAGCCTATGTCATCGCTCGCGCGATGATGCGATGCGATTTCATCGTGCGATGAAACTGGTCGCGCGATAAGAAATTGTGAGTCCTATTTTGGAGCGATGCGATCATACTCGAAATGGCTCTTAACAGAGACGCACAGTTTTTACTGTCGGGCAATATTTCTCTAATCGTAAACAGCATTAAAAAAGAAAACGTGGACCACATAATATACTCTATAAAAACAGAAACAAGCGAAGTGAATTTCACAATCAGTATTTTGACGTACGGAAAAAAGAAGAAAATTTTTACGAATATTTGTCTATGCACACAATATGATGAAACGCAACTGCAACGAAACCCTTTTGAAATTATAGGTTTGAAACCAGTTTCAAATGTTTTCCACACACGCCGCAACCTAAATATGATGAAATTAGTCACAATCATTCCGATTTTGAGACCAGACAGACGTCTCCAAAATGTCTAGTTCAAGTGATGAAGAAGTTGTGGTTCTGTATTTGTATCTTCGACAAAGAAGGAGGCGTAAAAGAAGAAGTATGTGGTTACATCCCTACATTGAGAAGAATATCAACTGCCGTATGTTTGTGGCTGCTAAAGAATTTCAACAAACTGACAGAAAATTCATGGATTGTTATCGTATGAGCAAAAAGACATACCTTGAGCTTGTTGAAATAATGACACCTCAGCTGCAGAAACAGAATACTAACATGAGGGAATGTGTGAGTCCTCAAGAACGGCTATTAATAACACTTATGTAAGTAATTTAAAATATTTATTTATACCATTTATAATAACACAAACATTTATTTTGAATGAAAATTAAATTGGTTTCCTTCTTGGTTTACAAGATTGTATTCTGATGTAGAATTTGATGGTGTTTGTGTAGATACTCCGCTGAAGTCCAGAGCATTAGGTGTTGGTACTGGCTGCGCATATGAAGGACTAGCATACTCTGTATACTGCGATATCGGAGAATATATTGTTTGATAGGACGTTTCGTTATTTAATGTAATTGATTCACTCGTTGCTGCACTTTCAGGCGTAGGAGGAGTTGGATTCAATATGTCATCAATAAGGTTTAGTACACGTCTCTTGAATAATTTGAATTGTTGCAGATTCATTTCTCTTAATTCAGGTGCGAGACTATTTAAAAACGACATAACAGAGTCCGTGGACGTCTGAGATTCATTTATGCGAGTAGATTTCTGTTTTAAATAATTAATGAAATGCTTATCAGTTTCGTGCAATGAAGATTTCTTTCGCTTTGGGTTTGAAGAATGATGAGCGGAATCATCATGAGTACCAGGAGGGCTAGGCTCGTCTACATTACTGCGCTCAGTAGATTGCTCGAACTCGGTAGGCACATCGTTTGACACATCAGTTGTCGTATTCTCTCTTGAACTAGTAGATGGCAAGTTCCCTGCCTCGTGCGGACTCACCGGTTTTACATATGGTATTAAAAATTGCATGTAATCGAGTAAATAGTATGGTTTCTTCTTTTTTATTCCAGAACCACTTGGCAAAGGTTTCAAGTGTCTCATAAAAACAACACGCATATTTCTATTTTTATTATTATTCATTTTTCTTTGCATACGGCACCTGTAACAAGATTTAAATAAAAAAAACATTAAAAAGCGTCTTTCAATGTTATCTTTAAATTTTAGATTTACTATATTTATATTCTTCAATATTTAAATGTTTTACTTGCCTATATACCTAGCTTTATTTGTTTTCAGGTATTTAGGAGGTACATCTACTACATATGTGGCATTGGGCTTATATTTCGCCAGAGGAGAATCCACAATTGCAAACATCGTGGCTGAGACTACTAAAAAATATGGGAAACTTTAATGAATACATATATGGCGGTTCCAGACACAAATAAGTGGAAGCAAATTGCTGAACGATACTATACTTTGTGGAATATGCCTAATTGTTTAGGATCTCTTGACGGAAAACATTTTAAAATAAAAAAGTATCCTAATACAGGATCTGCAAATTTTAATTACAAAAATTACAATTCTGTAATTTTAATGGCATGTGCCGATGCTGATGGTTTGTTTACAATGATAGAAGTGGGATATGCAGGTAGAAATAGTGACGCAGGTATTTTCAGAGTTTCACATATGAAGCGTCTTATTGAGTCTGATGCACTTAATATTCCTGCACCAGCCCGTTTACCACTTGATGAAAATAATTACTCATTCCCATTTTACTTTGTTGGAGATGAAGCCTTTCCTTTGGAAAAATACCTAATGAGACCTTTTCCTGGAAGGAATGCCACCAACACCTCACGGGTCTTTAATTATAGACTATCCCGTGCAAGAAAAAGTGTTGAGTGTACTTTTGGCATGTTAACAGAAAAATTCATGTTATTCGAATCACCAATACGTTGCCGAAACCCTGAGGTGGTCAATAATATAATAAAAAGCGCTTGTGTCTTGCACAATTTTGTGAGATCCAAGGAAGGAATGTCATATCAGGCAACGAACATCAGCGGGGGAACAAGTCAACGACCTAATGGTATAATTCCACATGAGTTGATCCTAGGACCCAATCCTTCATCTTTAGCTTTAAGAAAATATTTGAATAATTACTTTTTGGCACCTCAGACAGCATTGCCTTGGCAATGGGCTTATTGTATTTAAGAATAATTAAATAAACAAAATAATCAGCTCACCTGTCATATTCATTATTTTTCCAATTTCAGCCCATGCTTTATCAGTATCATTCTTGCGAGAGTAGCTTGAAAGTGTTGTATTGTACAAGCAAGGATGCTTCTCAACTTCCAATACGAATTGAATGTTTTTATTTTCGTCGTCAGCCATTTTGTCGAACAGAAAAGACGCCAAATTCGACACGAGTTTCCTGCACGCTGATTTCAAAGCAACTGATCTGCAACGCGTTTCAAAACGGTTTCAAACTAGTTGCGACGTGTGTTGTCTCTCAAAGGTATCTATGGCATAAACTCAAATGAAACTCAAAAGTAACTAGTAGTTGCAGTTTCGTTGCAGTTGCGTTTCACCATGTGTGCTGGGCCTTAAAAGGAATAAAGATTGGTGTTGACATTAAGGTAAGTTTATTGTATAATACAGATTAGGAAGTACTCATATAGATAATATTTGTATTAATAGTGTATATACCTAGGTACCCAGTAGGTATAGGTAGTAGGTAGGTATTTATTAATGTACCAACTTGATATATTTATATATTTTAATTAGGTACCTAACTTACTTATTTTTCGTAATAGTAGATTATACACCACGGGGATAAAGCACTGTTTTATGTCACGGGCGCTACATTGAATCCTGAACGTAACGAAGGACACCAAGCGAGTTTGCGAGGGAATTAAGATTGAGTCCTGAGTGCAGTGAGGGATTCAAGCGCCCAAGAAAAAACAGTTTTATCCCGGTGGTGTATACTCTACTTTTCTCACTTTATGCGAGACAATAAAAAACCAGGCTTAGTAGATAGTGTTTATTACAGCAAATTAAAAGTGCAAATTGATATTGGAGACATTAGTCCAATTATGGAAAGATAACGTTATATTTTTATTTGGTACGTTTATCGAGGTTGAGCTAGTGTTTATTTGAGTTGTGATAGAATCTTCTAAAGGTTCTACTAGCTACAGCTATAGCAATTTCTTTCAGCTGGCGTGGCCTACTCGATTTGACAAACAAACGAAGTTCGTCTCAGTGCGAATCTAGTGGGCCACGGCCTATATAGCCACTTCTTTCAGCTGGCGTGGCCTACTCGATTTGACAAACAAATGAAGTTCGTCTCAGTGCGAATCTCGTGGGCCACGGCTTCGGTTTTAGAAAATCAAGTTGGCAGCGCCCGCTGAGAACACATTCTGTTTAGCGAAATTAGACTTTATCGACATAGCATTAAGAATTATGAAAGTGAAAATCACATTATTGACCAGCGGGTTATAATGAAATTCAATAGAACATTATAACCCGGCTAAAGCCAAGAGATATAATGTCTTGCTTTCGGTAAGGTTTACATGACATATAATTCGGCATTGTCGAGCATGTGGTGTGAAAAATTGATTTACTTATTTGCGAAAAAGGGCTGATTCAAGAAGCATTAATGGGTCTGGCTTGGCCTTCCTGGCCTGGGAAACTGGCCGTTATTTTATGTAATGTAGGATTGTGTCTATAATTATAAGTGTGTAGGTATGTAAATTCATTGTTTTAATGTATGCAGATAGAAATAAAAGACTGAAATATGCAGAACCTTTATTTATAATTATTTATTTAAGTTGGATAAAGAGATCAAAGAAAAACAATATTTTGTTTGTTACTGTAGGTATTTAAACATCGTCGTTAAATGATTCTTAGAATTCCCGCGTTTGAGACGGTAGCGACATAATGGCGGACGAGTGTACTGGAGAAGGTAGAATACCCCCCTAGGTATTTAGTAGTACTAGGTAGGTTTATATAGTAAGGTAGTACCCCCCTCCTCCGCTCCTTTTCCCCACGTGGTCGCGCGAGCGCCATCAGGACGTTCAGTACAGATCAGTATGTTTGATCGGTGATCGTCCGTGCGTCGATGGTCGCGCGACGAATACTAGACAATATGAACGCATCGCATGATCGCGCGATGTTCAATAGGACATTCAGTAGAACACAGTTTGAACCCACGGACGCGCGATCATTTTCGGCGGACGCACGCATCATCGCACGAGCGATGACAATAGGACGGCGCCTAAGTGTTTTACAAAATAAAAGAGAAAATGTGGACGTCTGACAGTCTATCTAATCTACTGACAGCTTTTTGAAGAGGCTAAAGAAGTAGCTGAGCAGCTAGATGTAGAAATTAAATGCCCCAGAATTATCAAACTTAATACATAGGGCCAATAACCAACCTGCTCAATCTGCTGAAGAGTATTACTGCAGAGCTATATACATCCCTCTTAAGTGATCTCCAGGACCGCCTGTCTCCTGATGCACTAAATTTGTTTCAGCTAAGCGTTTTCATGTCAAAAAGCGAATATAGTAATGAAGACATTGAAACTGTGAAACAATTAGCTACCGACTATACATTATTACTATATAACACTCCAGTTTCTGTCATTGTAAATGAATATCGGCTGTGGATGGTGAAGTGGCAGGCGTGGCAGCGGAGCCAGGACATACCGCAGTCGATTTCTGATCTTATTTTAAATTGTGACATCGATATGTATCCTAATATAAGAAATTTTTTATGTATTATGGCTACACTACCTGTCAGTGTAGCGACAGCAGAAAGGTCTTTCTCTACGTTGCGCAGAATTAAATCGTGGCTAAGATCTTCAATGGTTGAAGATCGCCTAACCGGACTGGCACTTCTCCACGTTCATAAAAACGTACCCATTGACATAAATGACTGTCAGTTTAGCGACAGCAGAAAGGTCTTTCTCTACGTTGCGCAGAATTAAATCGTGGCTAAGATCTTCAATGGTTGAAGATCGCCTAACCGGACTGGCACTTCTCCACGTTCATAAAAACGTACCCATTGACATAAATGACTGTCAGTTTAGCGACAGCAGAAAGGTCTTTCTCTACGTTGCGCAGAATTAAATCGTGGCTAAGATCTTCAATGGTTGAAGATCGCCTAACCGGACTGGCACTTCTCCACGTTCATAAAAACGTACCCATTGACATAAATGACTGTCAGTTTAGCGACAGCAGAAAGGTCTTTCTCTACGTTGCGCAGAATTAAATCGTGGCTAAGATCTTCAATGGTTGAAGATCGCCTAACCGGACTGGCACTTCTCCACGTTCATAAAAACGTACCCATTGACATAAATGACTGTCAGTTTAGCGACAGCAGAAAGGTCTTTCTCTACGTTGCGCAGAATTAAATCGTGGCTAAGATCTTCAATGGTTGAAGATCGCCTAACCGGACTGGCACTTCTCCACGTTCATAAAAACGTACCCATTGACATAAATGACTGTCAGTTTAGCGACAGCAGAAAGGTCTTTCTCTACGTTGCGCAGAATTAAATCGTGGCTAAGATCTTCAATGGTTGAAGATCGCCTAACCGGACTGGCACTTCTCCACGTTCATAAAAACGTACCCATTGACATAAATGACTGTCAGTTTAGCGACAGCAGAAAGGTCTTTCTCTACGTTGCGCAGAATTAAATCGTGGCTAAGATCTTCAATGGTTGAAGATCGCCTAACCGGACTGGCACTTCTCCACGTTCATAAAAACGTACCCATTGACATAAATGACTGTCAGTTTAGCGACAGCAGAAAGGTCTTTCTCTACGTTGCGCAGAATTAAATCGTGGCTAAGATCTTCAATGGTTGAAGATCGCCTAACCGGACTGGCACTTCTCCACGTTCATAAAAACGTACCCATTGACATAAATGACTGTCAGTTTAGCGACAGCAGAAAGGTCTTTCTCTACGTTGCGCAGAATTAAATCGTGGCTAAGATCTTCAATGGTTGAAGATCGCCTAACCGGACTGGCACTTCTCCACGTTCATAAAAACGTACCCATTGACATAAATGACTGTCAGTTTAGCGACAGCAGAAAGGTCTTTCTCTACGTTGCGCAGAATTAAATCGTGGCTAAGATCTTCAATGGTTGAAGATCGCCTAACCGGACTGGCACTTCTCCACGTTCATAAAAACGTACCCATTGACATAAATGACTGTCAGTTTAGCGACAGCAGAAAGGTCTTTCTCTACGTTGCGCAGAATTAAATCGTGGCTAAGATCTTCAATGGTTGAAGATCGCCTAACCGGACTGGCACTTCTCCACGTTCATAAAAACGTACCCATTGACATAAATGACTGTCAGTTTAGCGACAGCAGAAAGGTCTTTCTCTACGTTGCGCAGAATTAAATCGTGGCTAAGATCTTCAATGGTTGAAGATCGCCTAACCGGACTGGCACTTCTCCACGTTCATAAAAACGTACCCATTGACATAAATGACTGTCAGTTTAGCGACAGCAGAAAGGTCTTTCTCTACGTTGCGCAGAATTAAATCGTGGCTAAGATCTTCAATGGTTGAAGATCGCCTAACCGGACTGGCACTTCTCCACGTTCATAAAAACGTACCCATTGACATAAATGACTGTCAGTTTAGCGACAGCAGAAAGGTCTTTCTCTACGTTGCGCAGAATTAAATCGTGGCTAAGATCTTCAATGGTTGAAGATCGCCTAACCGGACTGGCACTTCTCCACGTTCATAAAAACGTACCCATTGACATAAATGACTGTCAGTTTAGCGACAGCAGAAAGGTCTTTCTCTACGTTGCGCAGAATTAAATCGTGGCTAAGATCTTCAATGGTTGAAGATCGCCTAACCGGACTGGCACTTCTCCACGTTCATAAAAACGTACCCATTGACATAAATGACTGTCAGTTTAGCGACAGCAGAAAGGTCTTTCTCTACGTTGCGCAGAATTAAATCGTGGCTAAGATCTTCAATGGTTGAAGATCGCCTAACCGGACTGGCACTTCTCCACGTTCATAAAAACGTACCCATTGACATAAATGACTGTCAGTTTAGCGACAGCAGAAAGGTCTTTCTCTACGTTGCGCAGAATTAAATCGTGGCTAAGATCTTCAATGGTTGAAGATCGCCTAACCGGACTGGCACTTCTCCACGTTCATAAAAACGTACCCATTGACATAAATGACTGTCAGTTTAGCGACAGCAGAAAGGTCTTTCTCTACGTTGCGCAGAATTAAATCGTGGCTAAGATCTTCAATGGTTGAAGATCGCCTAACCGGACTGGCACTTCTCCACGTTCATAAAAACGTACCCATTGACATAAATGACGTAATAACGCGTTTCGGGAGAAGAAGTAAAAGAAAATTTGATTTTGTTATTTAAATATAGGGGAGACCGGGTCAAAACCGTATAGCTAAGGGTTTAGGTCTGTGGGGCATTCATTTCAAAACAAAAATTGATCAAATTAACACATATATATAATCAGTTTCTTAAGTAACATAACACGCAAATAAATTTTAAACAATTAGAATATTGAACAGAAATAACATAAAAATACGAAACCTCTACTTATTCCGATTTTGCCCCGACACATGGACAAAACCGTATACTATATACGACACTGTCCCGATAAATTAACGTGCAGCAATGCATCCCATACACGAAAAATTATTCAACTCTTCGGAGTCATAGCCTGTGCAGCCTTCATGGGCCTAGCCTTTACATCCCACATATTGCACCCAGCCTTCATCTAGGCGGGTTGAACCATATTCTTCGAGACAATACAGACAAACGTTTTCATTAATGGCTTTAGTTTTTTGTTTTTTGATAAATCACGCAGTGATTATCACGCAGTGATAATTGCGGGTTTCGTTTCATGAACCCAGCTAGCCAATCTTCCCCTGCTAACATAGAAGTTCTATTGAAAGAATGATCAATATTATTTGCTTCTGCGAGCTGAAACGCTAAACGTCGAAGATATGTGAGCCCAAACAACCGTCTTTCCATCGTCAATATATGCTCAACTAAGCTTATGTTCTTGAGCAGGTGAAAAAATCGGTTTAAATCGTCCTAAACCTTTACGTGTCGATAAGTCCAGATCATTGCTCTGTATAAATTTCTTTACTCTTTCTTGCAATGTAGATTTAGGTACCTTATATGCTTGTGATGCCTTCAAGTATCCCATAGTATCGTTAAATACAGCTTGAACCGCTTTTTTCATGTTATCTGGGTCCGAATCTTGTCTGGTGGTAGTCCTTAAGTAATTGCGCGGCATTTCTATTCCACCTATACAAATAAATAAATAAATAAAAAGTTAGTTCATATTATTTTAACACCGGGGTCAAAATCGTATATTAACCGGTTATACCCCGTACGGTTTTGACCCAAGCTTCAATGTATAAACATATCACTCACTACTACACATGCAAATTAATGACGCCTGTATAAACATTGTTAATTACGAGTAAATACACACACTTGAACGTAGTAAAATAGACAATTACCTGTAGTATACGTAAACTTCACTACTGTTGCTTGAATTTTCACAAAATTAACATAAAGTCATTCAAAAAACAATAAAATCGAAAATTTTTGTAACATGCGTGCCTGGAGCGACAAGTGTTTGTTGACGAATAGCTCCCATTGGTCGACGCCACTGAGCGAATTACGCGCGGGAAATTTAAATTATTGACGGAAATAAGTATGCTGTACTGTTTTACCCCGGTATACGGTTTTGTACGGGTCTCCCCTATGTATTTTGTCTGTTTCTATTTTGTTTGTTGGAAACCCTTGTCGTATCATAACTTTTGCGGAGTTTTGCGTCATACCCCTCGACATACCTCTAGCTGTTATGACAAATCATTCACCACGTTTATGGAACATAAATAGGCTGCCTCATTCCGTGCGTGATAGTGCTTCTCTGGATGTCTTCAAGAGAATATGGCAATATGTACGTGTATATGTATGTGTTTCATAAGTTATTATGTGTTAAGATTTTTAAATAAAGAATAAATATTTTTAAGTACAGTACTTACGTACATTAATAAAATACCTACTTTTTACTTGTTTCTATTATTATCAAAATTAAATTATAAGTTCTTGACTTGACCACGACTATGTGAATAACCTGGAAATAGCTAGTTATGTTTTTTCTTCTTTTTTCTTCGAGTGACTACTTGTTTTGAATACTTCACTACGTCGTTTAATCCGCCATGAGAAATAGTAAACTCTTTTTTACATAGTTTACAGTAAGCTTTATACTCATCCGACGTCACAATACAAAACCAATTATAATCATTCTGCCGATTTGTATTGTATTTCGTGAGGCGATGTTTTCCTAGTTTGACTTTCTTCTTGGGTGTGATGTTTTTTGGTTCTGAGCAATCCGAAACATCACTATCGGTTTCATTCATCTTTGAACAATTCTAATAAGTAAACTCCAGTAATTTACGAACAAAGACACGTAGAAACCTTAAACTGTTAATATGTAATTAAACTAAATTACGCACGCAACGCAACTCGCTATTTGCTCACTGCTTTCCAAGTACTAAAACAAATGGTATTCGTTATTCCTCCGTACGTAATCGTGCGTTCTCGCGAAATAAATAAACAAATGAGAATAAGAAAACAGCGAAAAAGAAAGAGATGTTGTCGCGGTCACACGCACCAATTGCGTGATGCACCCCTCTCTCTCCCGCGCTCTTATCTTCATTACGCGCCGGGCGTGTGGCCAGTACACACTTGTCTGTGCCACCCACCCACGCTTCCTCAGCACACTGATCGAGTTGTTGCAATCAACATTAAATTATAATAATAAAATAGGGCAACACTGCGCGACCACTTAATTTCCGCTCTCTTCTCCTGTCAACATCCGTGAAAAGCAGTGGCAAATTAAATGTTATTTAGAAGAAAAAAGTGCTGTTTTCGTTACTACCAAGCCTATGTCAAGCTACAACCCACAGTCTCACCATTGGTCCTTCGAGGAAAATAAGATAGTAGCATTACAGCCCTAAAGGTACGATTTACCAAAAAAAACATTATAATCGCATCCACTGCCGCGACGTTGCCGCTCCGACCCGACAAGCATTCAACGTGTCAACGCAAACAGATCGTAGTCCGTTGCAACGTCGCAACTCCGGAGTGCATAGCAGCGCAATAGCGGTACACAGGAGAGCAAGGGAGACAGCAATATCCACGACGTACGTATGTGACTCGTGTCCGTCTCTCACGCCGAGCTCGCTCGCGCCAAAGGACAAAAGAAAAGAAAAGATCGCCATCTTGTATTGACTGCAACTTACAACGTTACAGTGCAAAAAGTGCAAAATTGTAATCCTAAATTGGGTAAATAATAAAAGTGCTGCGACATCAAAATATTAAAGTTAAATTAACGTTCGTAAATAGAAATTGTTCGCCATGAATGAAGATTTACAAGACTTATTATCAAGAAAAAACGTGGCGCGTGGTTATTGCAAGCGAGCTATTACCAGGTTACATGTGTATTTGCAAGCAGAAGCTACAAATTTATCAAGAATAGCTGCAGAGGAGCTCGTCGTGAAGCGAGAACGACTGGAACGATTTTTAAGGAGTATGAAGAGCTGTGCAAAGAAATTTTACATCTTAACCCTGAAGACGAAGAAGTCATCGAACTCGTGGAGGACAAATATTGCAAGATGTTGGCCATGCTTAATAAAGCGATTTCCCAACACGGTTACGCAGCTACTCTCACCACATCGTCACATTCAACGACACAGCAAAGCATCACAGCTAAAACCAGGCTGAAACCAGTGGATATCGCTCCGTTCGACGGTAAATTTACTGAGTACATCCCATTCATCAACTTATTTACATCCATGATAAATAACAATCCATGTCTAGATGAGATTCAAAAACTTTATTATTTAAGGTCTTATTTATTAGGCGAACCATTAAACCTAATAATAAACCTACCTATAACTCCCAGTAGCTATAGTGAAGCGCTCAAATTACTAAAGGATAGGTACGAGAATAAATACAAAATTGTAAATGCACACATAGGGCATCTTTTAGACTTAAAACACTTAAGTAGGTCAACTGCTACAAATTTAAGAAACTTTGTGTCAACAATTAAACAGCAAATTGCTGCCATAAATATACATGACCCAGATGTAACTCATTGGGATGCCATACTTTTATGTATTTTTTCTCGCAAATTAGACACCTATACTGCAAGAGCCTACCAATTAGACAGGGACTCAAATAAAAAGCCGTCTCTCGAAGAGCTCCTCAAGTATCTTGAAAAAAGAGCGTTGGCTTTGGAAAATGCTGAGCAAGGCCACACTACGGGGAGCACAAAGCAGCACACACCACCCAAGATCTTTTGACTTACAGTTGATGCATGATGATGATTCATCATCATGCATCAACTGTAAGTCAAAAGATCACAAATTATTTAAATGTAAAAAGTTTCAATTGTTGCCAATAAAAGATAGGATAACATTCATAGAGAAAAATAATCTTTGTACCACATGTTTAGGTGCGCATAAAGGGAAATGCAGGTATCATTTCCGGTGCTCAGACTGCAAGGGCAATCATACCAGTCTAGCCTGCAACATGCCTGCCCCCGCACCTCCTGTTACCTTAACAGGCAATATTGATAATAACGTGCTTCTTCCTACAGCAAGGATAAAAGTTTTTAGTAGGGAAGGCAGAGAGCTCGAAACTTAGCTTTAGGGAGCATGTGGATAACATAGTTAAAAAAGCATCCAAGTCGAGCGGCTTTATAAAACGACAATGTAAAACTTTTTTGAACATTAGCACCATGAAATTACTATTCAATACCATGGTACGCAGCCAGCTTGAGTACGCGTCGTCAATTTGGAACCCTATGTATAAAGTCCATGTTGCCAGGGTCGAAAGGGTACAGCGGAACTTTTCAAAATATTTGGCCTACCGTGACCGCACCTGTCCTTATCGCTCCGGGTACGAGGCTAGGCTTGAGCACTTCCACATGCTTTCCCACAGTGATCGCCGATATATTACTGACATGTCTTTCCTGCATAAACTCGTAAACGGTACTGTAGACTCTCCTGACCTACTACAAACGCTAACCTTTACTGTTCCAAAGAATTCAAGAAGATCAGCTTGTAGGAAAACATTTCGGGTTAACTTAGGTAAAACAAACTTGGGTAGAAATGCTGCAATAAACCGTCTCGTACATGTTTACAACGAGCTTGCCAGTATACATGATGACGTCGATATTTTTTGTCAGGATCCAAATACTTTTAAAAAAGTTATAGCTTCGGCGGTCTCTGCTTTGAGGGACAGATCGACCAGTCTTAGTTCGTTATTTTAGTCAGTTAGAGTTAAGGTTGTATTTTTCTAAATTGGTAGACTAATTTACTTATCAGAGTAGTAATAGTATTTTCATTGTTCTTTTGGTTTTAAGTATATTCTTTTTATCACGTAAGTAGTTAAGTAGATACTTGTGATCGGATGTTTATTTTTTATATTTTTCTTATTTTTCCATAGCTGTGTATACCTTTAAGTGGCGTGCCACACGGTTATAGACCCTATGTACTATTTATTAATTTAAGCTTTGTGTACTCGCTGTTGGTATACCTAAATACAATAAATAAAAAATAAAATAAAATAGAGTACCGCATTAAAGCCTTGATAGACAGTGGGTCTCAGGTATCTCTAGTAACCTCTAAAGTCATAAAAATATTAGGTTTATCTCCTAAAATCAATCACACAAGCATAATTGGTATATCCAATACAAAAAAATGATACAAAGTATTGTATTCCATGCAAATGCCGTTTAAAACAATGATCAACTGTCACGTTGTTGAAAACATAACTTGCAAACTCCCTCAAACCCATATTGTCAGTTCAAAATTTGACTTACCTCATAACGTCACTTTAGCAGATGAAGAGTTTAATGTGCCGAGTGAAATACATATGCTCATTGGTGCCGATGTGTTTTTTCAGACGCTGTTGCCCAACCAGCAAAGCATCGTGTTGAAGCAGAAACAGCTATCTCCACACACTGCGAGTGACCTGCAAGCGTCGCAGTCAGCTACTACTACTAAACACAACTCAGCTGCGCATCAATCTTCAGAGCTGCACATTATTCCTACTCTCTTTGGTCACATAGTAGGAGGAGGTTTGCCAGTTCATTTATCAAAAGCAATATGTAACAAAGTGGTTCTAAAATGTGAATTAGGGATAAATGAAACAATTTCTCAATTTTGGGCAAATGAAAAGGTGCCAGAGTTATTTAATGAAAAAACCTCTGAACAAGAACTATGCGATCAAATATTTCAAAACTCAGTCAAATTGGAAAACAATCAGTTCCAAGTTGCCATGCCTTTAAAATTGCCTTTAAAAGAAGTGAATGATGCCTTAGGTGAATCCTTTCATCTTGCTTTAAAACGATTCTTAAATTTGGAAAAAAATTACATTCAAATCCACATTTATTCATGCAGTATCAAAAATTCATTCATGAATATTTATCACTTAATCATGGTCACTATGTAGACATTGAGTTGTATGAGCTAAATAAACAAGTAGCTTACTTCATACCAGACCATTCAATAATAACATAACATAAATTGTCCTTGCATGGCTCAGCACTGAATTAACAAAACGTCAAGCTTACATTGCGAACAGAGTAAGTGTCATTCGACAAGCTACAAGTAAATGGTCATGGCTTTACGTCGACACTAAAGATAACCCTGCAGACTTAATCAGCAGAGGAACTAAGCCCAGTGAGCTGAAGGACTGCGAATTATGGTGGAAAGGGCCACAGTTCCTACAAAACAGTGAGTACAACTTTGATTGCTGTAAACCTGAGCTCCCTAGCAATCTCACCGAGGTAAAACCTTGCTTAGTACTTTCTGACAATACCGGGGAACAAGATTCCAATTCCATTGAATATATTTTCCAGCGCAACGCTTTAACTAAAAAAGGATGTAAGGACTTTAAGTGAGAAGTTACATTTTGACCTTTCTGCCAGCATCTTATTTCATCACTGAAGTAAATATGCTGCAGTCCTTTTATAATGGTATGTAATGAATTCTTCATTTCCATCGCAGAGAAAAAACGTGTATTGATGGAATTTCCTTTACATTTGTTTACAAATCTCAACATGTAACAGACTACACGCTGCAATTTATATAAACTTGAATAATTTTTATAGATAGGTAAAACATCAAGACTATCAATATTACTGGAATAAACATTTAAATCTGCACTTTCGCAGTTTTGTTGTAATGGAATTTCAATTATAGACAAATAG
The DNA here is from genome assembly GCA_923060345.2 of Erebia aethiops. Classification (NCBI taxonomy): domain Eukaryota; kingdom Metazoa; phylum Arthropoda; class Insecta; order Lepidoptera; family Nymphalidae; genus Erebia; species Erebia aethiops. The sequence continues at coordinate 7,000,321 of OV281084.1, read as the reverse complement.
ATTATGCTTATAATCTCAACACTCACTGCAACGAAAACGCATATAGAAACGGCACTTTTGTTTGTGGCTGTTCAAACAAAGTTTACAGTAATTATTATTATTGACATACTCTAACCTTTTATCAATAGGCAGTAAATTAAATTTAGGACATTTAAATAACTTGTGGATTTGACCTCTGCCACATAGCTGGCATGATTTGTTTTGATTGACTAACTGCTGAACTCCTGCAAGGTTAACAGATTTTGATTTGGGTTTGTCCACACTGTGCGAGGAGGTCGCTTCCATTGCAGCAGCCCTCTTTGAAACAAAATCTAATAAATTCTCTAAAGTTGCTATTGTTGAGGTATCTCGCTCGGCATGAAACAATCTAACTGTTAATGGATCAAGTTTTCTAATAATAATACACACTAGTAGAGGTCCCCACTGCTCAACGGGTTGCTTCAAGATTTCTAAAGCTGATGTATGCTGCCTAATACGGCTTACAATGTCACGCAAATTAGTAGCTGTGCCCTTGTGAACAGCAAGTAAATCCAACAAAATATTTATGTGATTATTTATTAACAATGAGATGTTATTGTCACCGTAAGATTGTAAAAACCGTTAGATTATAATATAACGTTTTTATCTCGATAGATTATAAACTTTCGACAGATTGTGAACCGTAAGATACTGCTTACTATTTAACGCGTTATTTTTCGGTAAATTGTAATATATTAGGTATATTAACCCGATAGAACCTAAGTGCCCGGGCACTATCTGAATAACGTAAACGTAAAATACAACCCACAGTCTCACCGAGTGTCGGTCGAGTTATCTCCGAAAAGCGGGACTGAGCCTGTCCCGCCAAAATCGGGAGGTCTGGCAACACTTTAACGCCGTCATTAAATCGCATTATATGGACGATTACACAGACTCGATGAACGACGTCTCCACTGCAAAACAAATGATAAAAGATATCTCACTCATCCACCAAAGTGGCGGATTCGAGATGAGAAACTGGGTAAGTAACGTCCCGCCCGAACGAAGTCAAAGCCGTACAGTATAACATTAATAATCAGCCGGAAATAATGCTCGGATTACTGTGGAACGTACCCTGAAACGCATTCCGAGTGATATTTTAAACTTCGAAAGAAAAACTACTAAACGTGAAATGCTAAGGATTATAATGTCTAGATAGAAAGATAGATAAACTCTTTATTGCTACACAAGACATAAAAAACATAAAAAAGAAAAGAAAACAAAACAAAGTGCGCAAGGGCCGTCTTATCACTAAAAGTGATCTCCTCCAGACAACCCATTAATTAAGTACCTTTAAGGTAGGAGCGGGATAGTGCAACAATATAGACAGCTATATAATATACTACATAATCTTTACATACTAATAATACATAGATAATTTTATAAATACATATAAATGTGGGAAATGGAAGTGTGTGAAGGAGATAGACGTATGTGAGAGAAAGGGAAGGAGGAGAGGTATGCAAGATGGCGCGGGAGAGTGTCCGACGCGATGTTACAGCTAAGACGTATTAGTGCAAAATAAAAGTTTTTAATTTATTAAAGTCTTTTCTTCGGACATTATCCCACATTTTTGGGGGCTCGTCCGGGATATCTCGGAGAAAAGTGAAAGACGTGAAGGTGAAAGAAGTATAAACTGAAAAACGACGTGGTGACCGGCGCGAGCGTCCACGAGGCGGTGAGGTGCGCGTGCAGATCACAATTCAGTGCAGTTAAACGACGTAACGACGATTTATATTTTAAGACGCAAACGCGGCGTTTGAACGCAGAACGACGAAAAAAAAATGGACGACGGCAGCAAAAAGGACGGTGGAGCAGGTTTGCCGGCGGCGGCGACCGCCATGTTGTTGAGTAACATGAGTAATTTTGAAGGAGCAGTGACCCAATTTAACGGAGAAGACAAATCATATTCGTCATCAAAATGGGCACAGGATATTGAAGACAACGCCGAAATATTCAACTGGACGCCGCAACAAAAGCTAATTATAGCGCGACGATCATTATGCGGTACGGCAGGCCTTTGATTAAAAGCAGAAAAAGTTTTCAAGACGTATGACGAGCTGAAAGCGGCTTTGCTAAAAGAGTTTCCGGAGGTAATCAATACTAAAGCGCGTCACACACGGCGAAGATACTATAATATTTTATCTTAAGATATATTCAGTTAATATATTATAGTATCTTAAGGTATCACACACGGCTAAGATACGTTAATGTATAAAATCACTTCAGTCTCTTGAATGCCTCCCTAGAGGCCACACGTCCTTTTTGTCTGAATTCTGTATATAGGGTGATCAAAGATGAGTAATAAGGCTTTACTATTAGATTTATTAGACAGCTCATCAGACGATGATTCTGATCATGAATTTCAAATGCAAATTGCATTAGCACATTCTAAAAGACGAACAATTTGGATAGAAAATCACATAAAACATAGAAATAGCCGCGGCGAATTTAACCTTTACGAAGATCTCTCATCGAAAAACTTTCAAATATATTTTAAGAAGTCAAAGGAAATATTCATCGCACTTCATAATTTGATTAAGAAAGATATTCAGAAACGAAATACTAACATGCGAGAAAGCATTTCTACTGAAATACGACTTGCAGTATGCTTAAGGTGAGTATTAAAAAAATATTGTTTTTATTAATTGTTTTATTAATTAATTACCTACAGTAATAGATTTAGGTACAGACCTACATATTATCTTCAAAGTTCGTGTCCGCCAACTGCTCAATGTTGGCAGTTGTAATGATATAACTTTCTTGGGGCGTCGGTGGATTGGATTGCGATGGTGATGTATATAGATTGGAATTCTCGTAGTTAGATATTGACGAATCTTAACGCGATGAACCGGGTATAGGCAGCTGGAATGGTGTATCGCCCCTTAAGTTATACACATTGGTAGCTGAATGTATTATCGAGTTGCTTGCATGAGTAGCCAAATACTCTTCTTTTGCTTCCATGACAACGTTGAATACTTGACGCTGTACCCTGAGTTGAAGTCTTTCTGGTAGAGTTTGAGTAGTCAACATCATACTCATATAAAATTTTTCTATGGCCGTTTCCGGTTTAGGTTTAGGAGAAGAATTTAATATTTGCTTCCTTAACGTATCTCTCTCTACTGATCTTTGTTCTTTCCTTCTTTGTTCCTTTTCCAGCAATGACACTAAAGTTGCCTTTTTCCTAGAGGGAACTAAGTCACCGTATACTTGATCTACTACAGTATCACTAGAATCTTCATTCTCATTTTGATGCGATTCGTTTTCCTTTATTGCCGTTTCGTTGCGGTTATTGTTTTGTTCAGGTTGGGAGACCTCTTGACTTACTACATTTGTAAGCCTTTGGCGATTTTGCAAGTAAGGTAAGAGAAACTCCATCTGTTTTTCATACTTCCACAAAGACTTTGAAGTAGCTGCTTGGCCAGTTACAGTTTTCTTTCGAGAAAGTGCTTGGCGATGACCGTCCCTTAACTTTTTCCACTGACTTCGAGCCTCTTGAACTAAAACAAACAAAAATTGTTACAGATATTTATCGACTGGAGATTCTTTTCGAAGTATTGCCTTCAGTTATAGAATTGGCGAGTCAACGGTCAGAAATATTGTAGAAGAAGTATGTGACGCTTTGTGGAAACGTTTGAAACCAATAGTATTGCTTGAACCGAGTCAAAATGAATGGAAGCAAATTGCCATCGAATTTAAAAAAGTATGTCAGTTTGACCATTGCTGCGGGGCGATCGATGGTAAACATGTCATAATCCAATGTCCACCAAACTCAGGTTCAAACTTTTTTAACTATAAGAAAACGTTTTCAATCGTTTTGCTAGCTGTAGTTGATTCACGACGCAGATTTGTTGTGGTAGATATTGGATCCATGGGTCGGTTTAGCGATGGCGGTATACTGAATGACAGTGAATTTGGAAAGAAACTAAAAAGTTGTAATTTACCATTGCCCGAAGAGGAACCATTAATTGCTGGGGGCGTAAATATGCCTTACGTCTTTGTCGGAGACGAAGCTTTCCCATTAATGAAGAATCTAATGCGGGCATATCCAAAAGACAAGTTAACCGAAAGTCGCAAAATATTTAATTATAGACTTTGTAGAGCACGCAGAGTTGTTGAGAATGCGTTTGGAATAATGGCTAGTCGTTGGAGGGTATATAGAAGACCGATAGAATGTAAAGTTGAACTAGCGGATAAAGTCGTGAAAGCTACAGTAGTTTTGCACAATTATTTTATACAAAACTCAAATAAATATTACTTCAATAATGACAACGACGCAAATCTCATTGTTCAAGAAGGAAATCAGCTATTACCGCTAAATCATAGTGGCTTCCGTAATTCTGACGATAGCTTTATGATTCGGGAGGAATTTTGCCACTATTTTAATACCGTTGGAAGTGTACCGTGGCAGTCAAATCGAATTCAGAGTAGGTTGTTTACGACAAGGCCGTAATGTGAAAATGTTTGAGTAAAATCTATATTTATACTAATATACAAATACTAATTTTAATTTTAACGATAATATTCTGTTTCCTTTACTTCGAGTGTTTGTCTTTACGTCGAGTCTAAGTTTGAAAAGGAACCATAAGTACCCAGCCTTTTATAGTTCCTAATCGCCATATAATTTGGTATGAAAGAAAAATATTCCGCCATCTTGAAAAAATTTTTTTTTCACTAAATATACCTTGTCCTGATCACGTTTAAAAGATGGAAAAGTGGTACTTAGCAAAAGAAACCACTTGTCCATCTTTTAAACTTTCTGAGATAGACACCAAATAAAGAGCAACGGCGAACTTCCATACATCAATATTATTGAGAAAAAATAATTATGTACACGTGTGAAAAAAATATGTTTTTCTAAGCGTCGAATATGAAGCTCACAGCAGCTAAAATTTTTTTTTATGAGGCTAGAAAAAAAAGATATTTCGTTTTAAAGTTTTGTAGGTTATGTGGTAATGTCCATAGAGGTAATATATCTCTATGGGTAATGTCACTTCTAAAAATTACAACCGGAAGAAAGCCATGGAGGAAGGAATTACGACTGCCGAAGAAAGCCACAAAAACAAAGACAGATGACAACCACAGACCAGTAAAACATTAGGCACAGCCACAGATAATCAGCGTCAGTGCTGCCATAATATTCTTTCAATTATTACCATTCTGTTAGAGATTATTAAATAATGTATTCAAGAAAATTCACTTAAATACACTAAAAAAAAAGAGCAATACTATTATTTATGCAAACATTAATTAAACGAAATAATTTCAATTTTTAAAACGATACAAAATAATCTACTAATTTAGATTTATTCTAGCTACTAGGTAGATTATACATAAAATGGTAACACTAAACTGAGAAACGGGAACTAAATAATCAAAAAACATTCCCTAAATATTTTATTTTTTTACCTAGGTTCAATTAATTAAGGTGAATACTTGATAAAATTAAAAAAAATAAGCAAATTACTTTCGTCTTTACCTTACTTGTGTACAATCAAGATTTAGTAAATGAGGTCAATAAAAATTTCGCCGTTGCTCTTTGCAAACCTACTAACAACAATATGACTCGTGATGGTTGAAATAAAATATTTTGATTTATTTGTTTTATTAATAAAAGAACTTAAATAAACAATGCATTGCTTACCATCAGGCAAGTCGCACTCCTTTATCACTTCTTTCCACGCTGCGGCCTTCAAATCGTTAAGCTTGTATTCTTCAGAATCCAATTTCCATAGACATGGATATTGACGCACACTTTCAATTAGTCGCTCCATCGGAGTAATGACCTTAATAACTAGGTACGAGTATTTGTGAAAATTCTGACGAGTTTTCGGTCTTGAGACAAGGCGCGTTTGACGGCAGCGTGCGTACTGAGTGGCACCCGCGAATCGCGACTCGGCGCTCGCGTCCCACACCGAAACAAGTTACAACCTGTATAGAAACCTATTCGATCTACGATAGGTATATTTCGTATCTTACGATATGTTTCAATTGCCTAGCATATCTTAAGATATTTTTTAAAAATCGCTTGGTATCTTAACATATCGTAAGATGAAAATATATATTATCTTCGCCGTGTGTGATGGTCCATTGGATTATATAGTGAGCGATATTTTATCTTAAGATAAAATATTATAGTATCTTCGCCGTGTGTGACGCGCTTTATAGGACGGTAGCTACTTGGTAGGTTTCGGGGTTTTCCTGGTTTAGGGATGCCTATCACTGTTGCTTCCTTCCACCTATCGGGAAAGGAGCATCCGGCCATTAGGGTATTAAAAATGACTACTAGAAGGTTTATTATTTGATCAGGGAGCAATTTTAATGTTTTGTTATTAATTGTATCGGGACCTGGAGCTTTCTTAGCGTGTAACTCTTTGATAATTCCTCGGACTTCGCCGCAAGTTGTGGGAGGGAGAGGTTCCTCTTCAGGAGATTGGGAGGAGGAGAATAGGGTGGCTAATTCGTTATCGACTAGCTCTACGTGGGACCTATCGAGGGAGGTTGTGCTGGGAGAGCATTGGGCTTCTAAGCTATCGGCTAATAATTCGGCCTTATCGACATCTTCAAAGGCGGGCGGTTGGTTGGGACGTATAAGCGGAGGGGTAGCCGAGACAGGGTCGGCTTTGAGAGCCCTAGCCAGGCTGTAGTACGCTAAATGCAATGGCGAGAGCTCGCTCAGCTTCCTGTCCCATTGTCATAAGTCGTAATAAGGCAGCTTGGAGTTCTAACCGCGGTATCGATGTTGGTTTTAGCGGGGCTACTTTCGCTTTTGCTGCTATTAGTTTTATTTTGATTTTGTTGTTTTTCAAGGTGCGCCAATACGTAGCGGCCGGCTTTCGCTGGCGTCCACGAATGTATGCAGCTCCCCCTCGTTAAGCGAGTCTGTGCATCGGGGTATATTGAGTTCTAGTGATTCTAGGCTTTCTAACCAATTTGTCCATGGCTTAGTCATTTCTTCTAGGATAGGTTCGTCCCAGCTTATGCCCGTGCGCAATAGTTGTTGTATTATGACTTTCCCTTGTATTAGTATTGGAGTAGCCAGGCCCATAGGGTCGAATACTGACATTACGGCACTTGCCACTTCGCGCTTGGTGGGCAGTCGTATGCGGTAAATTACGTCATCCGGAGTGTTGCGCAGGTTAAGGGTAAATTTTAAAGCATCATTGCTGATTTGCCACAACATTCCTAGTGTTTTTCCGTACTCTTCTTGCTGGCATATTTGCACATGATCTGGCTGGTCGGTTGCCAGGTTTTTTATGGCAGAAGGATGGTTTGACGTCCAACCTCTCAATTCAAAACCGCCGCTTTTGTGAATCAGGTCTACTTCTTGACTTATTCTTGACGCTTCATCGGCGGTGGCAAAACTTTGCAGGTAATCGTCCATGTAGTGACATCTCGATATGGAATTTACAGCTTTTGGGTATTTATCTTTGAAATCTTGGGCATTTCTATTTTTACGTAGATTGCCGAGCAGGGTGATGATGTTGCTCCGAAGATTAGAGATTTCATTCTATATTCTTTTGGTTCGGTATCGGTTTCGTTTTCTCGCCAGAGAAATCGTAAACTGTCTCTGTCTTCGCGTATTATTATTCTTAAAAACATTTCTTTAATGTCGGCTGCTATGGCAACAGAGCCTTGTCTGAATCTTATTAATACGCCGAATAATGATTGCAGGTGGTCGGGTCCAGACAGTAATGCGTCGTTAAGGCTTTTTCCATTTGTTCGCTCGGCTGCGTCGAATACAACTCTTAGTTTGCCTTTCTGCGGATGTACAACGGCAAAGTGTGGTAAATACCAAGTTCTGGGTGATGTGGGTTTATCGATGGCAGGTTCGGCGTAGCCGCTTGTTAATAGGTTTACTATTTGTTTGGTGTAATTGACTTTAAATTCTTTGTTCTTTTCAAATTTGTTTTCTATGCCTTTCAGGCGACGTAAGGCGTTATTACGATTTAAAGGCATTACTTCTTGGTCGATTTTCCAGAGCAGTCCGCATTCATATCTGCCTTCTGGTAATCTGTGAGTAGTTCTTTTCAAAATATCTAAGGCTCGTTGCTCCGGATCATTTGCTGGTTTTTTCGGAGTTATTCCTAGTGAAGTGAGTTTTTATTAATTCATCGATTTCTTCCGATTTGTTGTAGGTGTGGTTTATAAAAAATACTAGTTTGGTTGATTCGGTTTTACAACCGTGCAATATCCAACCTAGGCTGGTCAGTGATGCCACAGGTGTTGACGATGCACCAGTTTTTAAATCTCTTGTGACTATGAAGATGCCAATTGTCTTGACCTATTAGTAAAGTTGGTGGCGTTCCGTCATATAATAATTGATCTTCTATTTCTAATAAGTGAGGGCAGTCTGCGATGTCTTCCTTTCTCACGGATTGAGGCCGTAGGTTTAAATTTTTAACTGTGTGTGCTTGCAGGTCTTCGTAAATTCTTGCAAACAGGCCTTTTATTCGTAATCTTATGTGTTTTGATTGCTCTGTTATTTGTTGGCCGCTTATGTCTTCAAGTAATAAACTTTTACTCGGTCCCGTAGGTCCTACGTGATTGGCTACGTCTTCTATGTAGTAATAGCGTCACCGTTGAACCTTCGTCTAGTAAGGCCATAACTGTTGCTGTCCCGTTCGGTCCGTTTAATTCGACGGGTATGATTTTTAAGTAGGCTCCTGAGGTGCCTATGTGATTTACTGATACTATCTTGCTAGGTTCTGAATTCAATTTTTCTTGATGTAATAGTTCGTTGTGTGTTCTAGTACATCCGTCTTTGCCGCACGGTTTCGATTTGCATGATAGATGTCTATGGTTTAATTTCAAACATTTGAAGCATGTTTTTATGGATTCATGTAAAAATTTATTGCATTTAGAAATATCGTGAGCTTGTTCACATAGGATGCATTTCTCTTTTTCCTGTGCAGAGGCGGCTAATACGATCTGCATCTCTTCTTCGAATTCACTATCATATGATGAGTCAGAGTCGCTCTCATCGTGTTGGGCTACGTTTACACGTGCTTTCCTTATTGGGCGAGATTTTTTTATTTCAGATTTTATTCTTGGTCTGTCGCTTGGGCCCGGTTCGTCGAAAACGTTTGATATTTTTGTTAAGAATTCTGATAACAATTTTAACATTGGCTCTTGTCTCCTGTTTGATTTGAATTCTTGCCATCTAAATCTGACTAATGTGCTCATTTTGTCCACAATTTTATCTGATATTTCTGTTGAATATAAATATTCAAGTTGATCTAATTGTTTTATTGTGTCCACCGTGTTGAAAACGGCGCTGGCGAAGGTCCCAATTCCTTTCATGTCCTCTGTCATTCTCTGTAATTTATGCAGTTCTGCAATTAAACCTTTAAAAATATAGGTTGGTTGGCCAAATCTCCTTTCTAATTCTTTTAATATGCTCTCTGGTGTTGAGCTGGTATATAGAAGTGACTTCACGGCTTCTTTTCCGCGACCTTTTAGTGATTTTCGTATTCTCGTAATATTTTCAATGTCGATGAAGTACGAAGCGGTGCTTGTGTAATGTTTAATAAAAGGTATCCAGTTAATCGGGTCTCCATCGAATGGTGGTAGGTCGCTCATATATGCGGGTGGTTTTCTTGGAGTATCTTGTTTGCTGTCTTGCTTTAATACTTTTGCGAGTAATTTAGTTAATGCAGCCATTCCCGGATCTGTCTCGTTTGATGGTTTATTCATCCATTCGTTAACGTTTGATTCTATTTGCTGGACATCTTCTTCAATGTCTGAGTCTTCGGCTAGTTGTGCTAGCTCTATAGCTGAGTTCGAGCTAGTGCGGCTTCGGCTTCTGCTCTGTCAATCTCCTTCTTTTGAAGTGCCATTCTTGCTTCAAGTTCAGCGCGCTTGCTTTGGGACGTGCGTGATCCTGTTGCCTTCTTTTTATTTCTCGCAGCATTTTTGGAATGTACTGTGCTTGTAGTTTGTTCAGTACTGGTGGTGTGCTCGGTGCTTGTAGTTCCTTCGGTGCTCGTAGTACCTCCGGTGCTTGTAGTCCGTTCGGAACTGCTTGACTGCCCAGTTTTAGATGAGTTTCCAGATTCCACTTCGCCCGGGTCCCTGTCCTTGGGATGTGCCTTCTTGCTTCGGGTTTCTATCGTGCTCATCTTGGTCGGGTCCTGCATCTTCTTGTCCCTAACGGCCCTACTCCCTACAGCCCTAAAGCCCTACCTCCCTAACAGCCCTAGCAGTCCTGTTTGAGGGTCCCGAAGGACACACTCTCCCAGGGATGGAAAAAAGGGTAAGGTAGGTGGGAATCGCCCGGAAGAGGGTCACACGCAAGACTAGCTGCTCGGGAATTGGGAGGAACGCCCAACCCTTCAGCAGGCCCACCAGGAGGCCACTAGCTTACGTGCACCGTACCGACGCGATCAGACTGTTACAGTGCACCGGTTAAAGCGAACTGGCAGTATCGTCTGGTATACTGCTCCCGCCGTGAGGCGTTAACTTGCCCGTTCACCGTTTGGCACCGTTAGGTGGTGAGCGGGAGAGCCGCGGTAAACCGCGCTTATAGAGGATTGTTCAACGCGAAGAAACGATGTCCCCAGGCGTCGCGGTCTTCGGCAGCTACTCGTAGCCTGCTTCAATGCACCCGCAGCGATGAGTCGATTCCTCTTCTTCGCGATGACGAATGCTCTTGATGTCGACTTGCTTGCTCGGCGAAACGCTCTTCCGGGTTTTGCGGTCTTCCAAACACAGGGGAGCCCCGCAGCCGTGGTCGAAATCCTTTTCGCCTTTCTTGGCAGTTGCGACGTTTTGAGTCTGTAGCGCGACGAAGCGATCCCTCCCGACGCTCTTGCGGTCTTCGGCTACTACCCGGAACTCGCCTCAATGCACCCGCGTAGCGACGGTGGATTCCTCTTGTGTTGCTAGGCAGACTTCTTGACGACTTCAGTCCGCAGCGTTCTTGAACGATCTTCCCTGCCTGCAGACTTCGTTCTGAGGGTATAGGTTGATTCCTCTTCCATCTTGCTTATTGCGGAGAATCTTGAGACTCGTGACTTGAGATCTTGATCTTGAGTTGTTGATATCTTGCGTTCGAAGGACCATGCACTGTAGACGATCGGTGTGACCCGAGCCACAGCGAGGGAGTGAAATGAAACACTTGTTGTTGCGGTTGGAGCGGACATGCGTACGCTCCCGAGTCTCGTGGTGAAGTGCGTAACTCGATCTCGCTGGTCGTCCACGCAGACCCTTTCGGGTCTCGGGGTTACTGATCAGGGCGATGGCCCTCTTCAGTGGTTGCCAACGCCGCCTGCAACTACAGGCGGGGCACTGGGTGGGACCACTGGTCCGTGGTGTCATTTCCGTGTGTCACGCCACAGTGCGATCGAGCCCGCGGTGATTATCGCGAGCGATCAGCGGACTGTGGCGGAATGGTAAGTCCATCGTGGGCTTGCACCCGCCGCTCAGCGAGGTGAGGTACTGACAGACGCCCATCAGCCAGCGGCGAGGAAGCGGTCATGTCTGTTGTAAGACCAGGTCTCTTGGTAGTCCCTTTATGTCCGGCGGTCGCCGATGGTATGGCGCGATACCTCGCAGGTGCTGGGATCGCGCTCCGTCGGCGCGCGCGAACATAGCGGTACTCAGGCGGCTTATGTGGTCGTCGAGGCTCTCCATGCGAAGGTCCCTGGAGATGACCTGGTTGCGTACGTAGCGTGGTGCTCCGGCGATGGTGCGTAGCGCTAGCGACTGCTCGACCACGTTTTTCACATGGCGTGTCATTGCCAGTTTCCTGTCGATGGTCACTCCTAAGTACTTTGCCGTCGGGGACCATTCGACGGTCTCTCCCAATAGCGACACCGGGGGCGGCGGGGCAGCCCGTCCGATGTGTATCGCCTGGGTCTTTGCCACGTTGACCTTCAGTCTCCAGTCCTTCAGCCAAGTGGGAAATGCATCCAGTGCTCGCTGCATTTTGATCGCTGCGTGCGAGCCATTCAGTGATGTTGTGATGAATGCAGCGTCAGCGTCAGCAGCGGCATACAGCGCCAGCATGGCACCGTCGGCGACTGGGATGTCGTCCGTGTATCTGCTATAGCAGACGGGCGATAGGCAGCTTCCCTGGGGCACGCCGGCTTGGATGGGGCGTTCCGTGGACAGAGCATCTTCAACCGCCACTTGAAAATGTCTGTTTTGCAGAAAGGTGGCCAGCGTCTTAACTACTCGACGGGGAATAGTAGACGTGGCCAGCTTGTAGATGAGTCCGGCGTGCCATACGCGGTCAAACGCTTTCTCCATGTCGAGGAATACTGCGATGGAGTGCTCTCGCTTGTTGTAGGCGGTGGCGAGGTGATGCAGTACCCTCGTTACTTGCAGTGTGTGGAGTGTTCGGCACGGAAACCGAACTGTTCGTCGCGTGGCTGAAGGTGGGGCATGATATGCAGCAGTAGCAGCTTCTCGAAAAGTTTCGAGGTCGTCGACAGCAGCGTAATGGGACGGTAGCTCCCGGGCAGCATGATGTTTTTCCCCTGTTTGGGAATCAGGATGACTCGACCGAGCTTCCACGAAAATGGAAAGTGCCCGGTGCGGAGGATTCCGTTGAAGAGCCGCGTCAGCGTCGCAATTGCTCGCGGAGGTAGGTGACGCAGGGCTTCATTGGTGACTCGGTCAGGGCCAGCCGCTTTTCGTAGTTTCGTTCGTCGAATCATCCGCTGAACTTGTCCAGGGGAGAACACGACGGGGTCCTCTGTCGACGCTATCGGCGACTCGAAGTAGGTTTCCAAGTGTCTCTTGATGGTTTCTTCGTGCTGCACATCTGTGGTCGGGTTTGGTGTAAATTGTGTCTCCGGAGAGTCCGCAAAGATCTCCGCTCGGTCCTCGGCACGGTAACGGGGGGTTCCGTCACTGGCCAGGAGGGGCCTAATCGGAGTGGGCTTCCCGGAGAGATGGCGACAGAGCCGGTGGATGCCGGACCAGTCGTCACCGGCTCGCTCGATGGCAGAGTACCAAGACTCGTCCGCAACCGTTTCCAGTGCTTCTGAGATTCTGGCAGCCAGAGCGTTGAGCTGTGTCTTCATGGTCGGGCACCGCAGGTTTTGCCATGTCCTGCGCAGCTTCCTCTTCTCCTCTATCATCGCTTGGATGTAGGCCGGGAGCTGGGGTGGGCTACGTATGGGTACAGCGTCGAGTTTGGACTCTGGGAGCGCGGTGGACATTGTGGCGCTGAGGTCCGAGGCGAGTCGGTCGACGTCTGCAGGGCTCTCCACTCTAAAGGACGGCGAATGCTCAGCCATGTGATTAGCGAAGATTCGCCAGTTTTGGCGATGCTTCGGAGAAGGCAGTGAGGTCATTGTTGGTGTGGTCTTCAGCGTCAAGAGGACTGATTGGTGGTCGGAGATGAGGTGGTCATCCAGGACGTCTAACGTCGGTGCGGCGGTAAGGCCGTGGGTGACAGCTATGTCGATCACGTCTGGTGTGTAGGCAGCACAGTACGGATAATGCGTTGGGACCTCTGGTCCTAGCACTTCGTAGCCATGGCGGTCTGCATCGTCCAGGAGGCGCCTGCCATCCGGGTTCTCGACACACGCGTGGGCTGGCGATCAAGGCAGTCCCGATCAGCGAGGCGTGGTCCTCCCGGTAGACATAGTATCAGGAAACCTTCAACTTGTCCGCTGGTCTGAGGTGCGTCTCGTTGATCAGGCCGATGTCCACACGATGCTGAGAGAGCAGGTTCTTGAATAGACGGGCTTTCTGTGCAGAAAATCCGTCGGCATTCCAAAATGCAATCCTGAGCTCACCCATTGCAGAGCTCCATGATGCATTTCAAGATCAGCGGGATTGGATCGCGCTGTTCTTGGATAGCAATCAGAACCTGGTTTAAGGTTCCGATACTGCTAGTCAATTTTGGGTCCAAGTGACTGCGAGCCGGTTGGGGTACCTGCTGCGGTTCCACTCGCTTCGCCTTCGTCCCCCTTTCGGGGGCAGCGACCACGGTGGTCCGTCGGAAGCGTCTCTTTGGACGCGTTCGTGGTCGCGGCCGCGTATGTCTGGCCGTTCGTGGTGTCCATGAGGGAGCCCGGCGAGAGGACCGGCATGCTCAGTGGTGTGAATGCCGCCGGGGCTTTCTCTCCTCTTCCCTTTGGAGGGGAGGGGAAGCGCCCCACACATTAGTGTGGGGCGCCTCCCCCACCAACCCTCTGCCCTGCCCTGGGCAGGGTAGGTGTCTGCGCGGTAGGTGTCGGTGCGGCCGGCGTCGCTATGGGCGCGGCCGGCATCCTCACGGTGGCTCGTAGTGGCTTAGAGGCTGTAGCAGAGCAGACGGTCTCCATTGATATCGCTGGAGAAAGGGTTAAGGAGCTCGCAGCAAAGATTTCTTCGCCAGCTCCCCGTGATGGTCCCGCTTCGGAAGTGCACGGCTCCGAAGTCTCCCTTGATGATGTGCGGGCGGGGAGGGTTGCCTGGCCGGACGCTATTATCGCGTCCAAAAGGCCGGCATCAGTGGACCGCACATATACCTTGCGGCGTAGCGGTCGTGGTCGGGTTGCACGTCGCTGCATTTGTGGCGGCGGGTTTGGTGTCGACGGCATGTTGATCGACGTGGGTGTCGCGGTGCGCGGGCGTCGCGGTGCGCGGGCGTCGCGGTGCGCGAGTATCGTTGCGCGCGAGTTACGCGAGGCGCGGGGCAATACTACCTATACACGGCCCGAGCAACGTCGTCGGCACGCCAACACCCGCCGGTTCGGTCCCCCGGGGCTTGCCGCTGGTGGCAGACCGGGAGCCTAGACCGGAGGGGTGACGCGTTGATCCGGACGGCGCCGCTGGACGCAGTAAGTTCGATTAGGCAGTCGCGCGAAGTACCGAACTGTACGCGGGCCCGAGTGCCGGTGCACGCGTCCGCACACGTCGGCAGCCGAGCGCTCTGCGTAAAACGACCGGTTGCGGCCGGTATATATTGTAATTCGGAGCGTATACATGTCGCTGCATTTATTAACGAGCCAGTATAATTGAACTTAACGAATAGGACGCTTTAGTATATTCCGCAATAATTACAATAATGAGACTTATCTTAGTTTTAACATAAACTTAGTACTAAAGGTAAATATAACAATGAATTATAAATCGTTTACATAGATTTCTTACATTAATATTTACATACAATTAGTAAAAGTATTACAAGTGATCAATAAAGTAAGGTAGCAAAGGTAAGCTATTAGCACGTAAGTTCATATTATATTTATTTGAACTATAATATTTATAATTTAAGCTTATAGTGTTAAACAATCAGGTTTTAACTACTTACTATTGTTTTAAGACACAAATTATATATTTTTAAACAAGGTAAAGATAAATGACAGCAAGCAAGGTAAAGTCAATGTACTAAACATGTCTTGTTCGTGGCTGAATTATGCACAATATTTTGTGTATTTAATATACTATTATACGGTGTGATATTATTCACCTTGTGGGGTGCTGTTCTTTGTGGTGATAAAATGATAGATATAATGATAGTTATAGTGGACTGAATTTCACTGAGATGATAAATGATAAATGATAATGATAATTGATATGATATTGATTAGGAGTACTATCCGCGCGGATGATCGAACCGTACTGATTTTACCGCTAAAACAGATATTTATTTATTTTTATGCATCATAGTTTTTGATTTATCGGGCAAATGTTGAAAAATACGATTGTAGTACGGAACCCTTCGCTGCGCGAGCCTGACTCACACCTGATCGGTTTTATCTTATATGCATACCTATAGTAAGAGCATACAATTAAAACTTTTCCGGTCTACTAATGTTATGCTTATGAGTGGTTGACGTTTTATACATTTATTGAATATACCTAGTTATAATATGAAAACCAATAGTTAGTTTTAGTTTTTAACTTTACATTATTAATTATCACTACTATATCATACAAATCCTACAAGTGACAATCAAAAGTGTAAATCTTACCTATTTTTGAATAAAAGATTTGAGTTTGAATAACCATTCATTAAAAAAAAAATGGAAAGAAACCAAAAAAAAATATTTTAAAAGTTAGAAAGCTCGAAGGTTTTTGGTCCCCTTACTATAAACACAGAAAAAAAATCATTATAATAAGAATCTTGACATCTATGGTTAATATATTTACATGACATAAGTATTATAAGTAAGTTATTGTAAGCATTATATATACATATAATACTTATTGTATTTTATATTATTTTCATATTATGAAAACATACAATAAATGTCTCAAAAAACTTCTTTGTTATTTTATTTTTCTTTTCCAGAACTATTTTATAAAAAAAAACACATAATATTTTAAACCATTTATTTCATCATCTTAAAAATAATTTTATACAATAATAAATGAGATTATGTTACTTAGTATAAAATTATCGCACTAATAATGCAAATTAAATGTATTTCGATCACTCACAATGGTTCTGGCACGCTTAATTTCTGAATAATCTTATTAATTAATTCTTCCGTAGCGTACATCATATTATCATAATTGTCTGTCACTACATACTGTACACTTAATTGACTATTTGCATTGTTTTCCTGTTGGTTGGTATTTATTTCCAGTATCTCAATTCTGATTATGTGATGTCCCTTCGCCCTGTTTGCTCGAATAAAAAAAGATGAATCTGGCACTGGTGCTTGTTGATCTACTTTCGGAAGCTTTCTTTTCAAGGACAGATTATTCTTCTTTTTTATATTTTGAAAAGATTCTGTTTTCTTTTGTTCACTTACAAATCTTAACCTGTCTTGCTCTTCTTTCTCCAGAATAGCATTTACATCTTGAGCGCAATTTAAGTAAAATGGATCTAGGCTTACGCTTGAATTACGATTGTTTTCATCAATACAATAGAAGTTCGACATAATTCTGAAACAAAAAAAAATTAAATTTTCTAAGAACATTTAAAAAGAAATACAATCATGATACAGGAAAACTTATTTACTTACCAGAAAGATGAGGTTTTTTTGCCAAATCCGTTAATTGATGTGCTCCTTGCGATAGACGATCTGAGAATGAATATTTAATTTGTATTTAAATTAATGTGTTAGAATGAAATATGATCATCTTTAAGGTGTCAAGCTTTTGAAACATGTCTGCACGTGTATTAGGTATGCAAGTAACGATTTATGGTCTAACGAACGAGTAAATTGACACTTCAATCTATGATGCCTAAGGCTTTAATTCTATTATTGATTTTCGAATACTAACAAGAAAGACAAGTTGGAACATGATTGCAGTATTTAATAATAAGTGATCTAATAATTACGTCATACATAACAATGAAGTTGATCAAGCAAGCTGAATCTTTAGATATAAATTATATAGATTCTGAAATACCAACAGAATGTCATAACAGGCATAGTAAACTATTGCCAAATACAATTCGATCTATAATCTGCGGTCCTTCTAATTGCGGCAAAACAAATGTTATGATAAATTTATTATTACATGAAAACGGTCTGAAGTTCCAGAATGTTTATATCTACTCAAAAACGACTTTTCAATCGAAATACTGTTTTTTATATAATGTCTTTCAAAATATCCCGGATGTAAGACTAATTATGTTTAAAAATGATGAAGATGTCATCGACCCGACTGATGCCATGAAAAACTCTATTTTTATTTTTGATGATGTAACTTGTGAAAAACAAGTAAATATTCGAAATTATTTTTCGATGGGCAGGCACAAGCAAGTTGATTGCTTTTATTTGTCTCAGACATATTCAAAAATTCCCAAGCAACTAATACGAGATAATGTTAATCTCTTGATCATATGCAAACAGGATGATATAAACTTAAAGCACATATATCAAGAACATGTCAATTCTGATATGAGCTGGCATGACTTTAAGAAATTATGTTCGAATATCTGGAAAGATCCATATATGTTTTTGTTAATCAACAAAGATTGTGAATTAAACAAAGGCAGGTATAGAAAAGCATTCGACATTTTTGTGAAATTTGACTAATTAATTATTATAATATACAACGTACAATGCACAAATTAATCAGTTGATTTGTAGCATCTGCAAAGATAACTAATTTTTAGTTAAAATGGAGGCAAATGTTAAAAATCAATTAATTAAATCAATTGAATCCATTAAGAAAAAAACAAAACAATTGCGAAAAGATGAGGAAGATATGGAATTAAAGAGACGCAAACTTTTTAAAACTTCCATCGTGTGCTCTCACCTTTACAATTGCCGTTGATAGTTATACTTGCGACACATCAATCGTGACACGTGTGACACATTTGTTACATTTCGTAATTCTGGTTCATTGCAATTAAATTGTTTTGATTTATTGTAAGTAGGTAATTGCTGTTGTGTGCAGGCGTCATGTAAAATTGTATTGTGGTCGCCAACTAAGCATATTTTGCATTTTTTCTGTGAAAAGCACGATTTTCCATAATGAGGATATAAGCAACGGACACAAATACTGTTTTTCGTGATCATCTTTAACTTTTCATCATTTGACATGCTCAAAAACTTTTTACAGCAAAATAATCCGTGTTCTAAGTTGCATAGAGGGCACCTTTTTGTCGCCGATGTTGGTACATTGTTGGCCGATGATACATGAAGCGACCTCATGGTGGGCTTTGATGGGCTGTTTTGATGATAGTTGTAATTATAATATGGTGATCTCCTAGGGTTTACGTTTTGGTCGTTTTGATGAGAGTAGTTAGGTTTTTGCTGTATGTTATATGATTTCCGTCCTTGTTCTAGGGCTGTTAATTTACTAATATTATAAATGCGAAAGTTTGGATGTATGGATGTCGGTATGGATGTATGGATGGATGTTTGTTACTCAATCACGCCCCAACGGCTGAACGGATCTGGATGAAATTTGGCACAGAGATAGTTTATAGTCTGGAATAACACATTGGCTACTTTTTATCCCGGAAAATTAAAGAGTTCCCGCGGGAACCACAAAACCTCGATCCACGTGTACGAAGTCGCGGGCGTCAGCTAGTAATTCATAAAATCTTGCAATATCGGCAGTTCTCGAGAATTCTTCAATGAGTCAAGATATTCCGAGTAGGATTCGGCGTCTAATTTTTGTGATAAAAGATGTACTATGATTGGATCCCACGTGCTGATATCCACTCCCAGGTTTTTGATTGCGTTTAAGGTTTCCAATGTTACGTCATGCATTTTTCTGATATGGACGAGAGATTGATAATTCGACGTTGGCAGGCTCATAAGCATATTAAGATGAGATGTGAAAATAAGTTTCTTGTTCTCATATCGGTGCGTCAAAATCTCCCAGCAAGTATCGTAGTTGTCTGAGCTTATGGGCAAATGTTGAATGAGTCTCTCGGCTTCGCCTTTGACTTTTCCTTTCAAAAACTGCATCTTTTGTGCTTTTGATAACGATGGATTTAGGTGGATGGCTTCTTTAAACAAGTCTTTGAAGGAGACCCATTGGTGATAATTTCCTGTGAATAAAGGAATATCCACCTTCGGCGTTGATTTTTCCCGATGGCTGACTGACCATAGTTTTGAATTAATATTCTTTTTAAAGCGTTTGTAAATATTTTCATGATAAGTGAATGAGTCTTCATAATCTTCATTTTCTCCATCTATTTCAGCCTGGATCTTCCAATGCTGAGTGTCGATAACTTTCCATCTCTCTTGCAATTGAGCCAACACATCCTCAAACTCCCACTTTTCGGAGATATCATCTAAATTGATGCCCGTGATTGTTCGCTTAAATGCTTTAAAATTGATATTTTGCATGTGCAGCATTTCCTCTGTTTTACTTTGTGATTTCTTAATTAGCTTTGTTTCCTGACCCTGGTTGTTTCCTGTAATGCTGGGCTCTCCCGCTGGCTGTTCCACAAAGCTTGGCGCCTGATATTCTTTACTTGTTCCAGGAGTTTGATGATCCTGATCTGATGGGGATTTCCCGGGCTGATTTTCCATTAATTTTTTAATATATTCTTTTATTTTTTGATATGAACACTCCGTTTTATCGTAGTGATTCTCTTGAAAATAGGGTAAACTTTGATCTCCCAATGATAGAAGTTGTTTATGATTTCCTTGATATTCCGACCAATAACTTTCGAGAATTTCGAGCTTGCGAGTAAAATAATTCACAACAGCCTTTCGCTCCTTTCCATCCTTCTTCATGTTGGTATACAACGTTTCCATCGCTGCATACAGCTCAACTTGCGACTCGTAGAAGTATGCCATTGTTTATACTGATATTATCACCAGAACTAACATTTCCCTACAGAAATTATGAAGGCCCTGGAATCAAGATTTGGAAGACCAGAATCCATCGTCATGATGGAAATGGAAACGCTTCGAGCACTGCCGCGCCTCACCGATTCAGCGCGTGACATCTGCATTTTCGCAACAAAGGTCTCCAACGTAGTAGCAACATTGAAGACTCTCAGCTGCATGAACTACATGTACAACCCTGAAGTTTCGAAGACCGTCGTGGACAAGCTCACACCTACGCTGCGTTCCAGATACTACGACTTCACAGCGACACAACCAAAGGAAGATCCAGATCTAGTGAAGATGGAGAAGTTCCTCAAGAGAGAAGCGGAGCTATGCGGACCGTACGCACTACCTGAACAGGTGGCGTCACATACATCAACCACTCAACAGAAAAAACCACAGAAGATCCACAACGTAACAGAGAAGACGTACATACCCAGGTGCCCGGTGTGTGACGAAGAAGGACATAGTCCGTAGATTGTGAACAGTTCAAGAGTTTGGATTCAAATGGAAGATGGGATACAGCGAAATCCAAACGTCTATGCTTCCGATGTCTTCGCTACAGAAACAGAACACATAGCTGCAGAGCCAAGGTGTGCGGCATCGACAGCTGCAATAATTATCACAAAAAGATGCTGCACTACACCAAGGCAACAGAAAAGAAAGAAAACAAGGAAGCTACAGTAGTAATTAATTCCACGTGGACTATTAAGAAGAAGCAATCCTATTTGAAGATTATTCCAATACAAGTTGAAGGTCCCAAAGGTGCGATCAACACCTTCGCTTTGCTGGACGACGGATCAACAGTAACATTGGTCGACGACGGTGTGGCCGAACACTTCGGAGCAACAGGACCCGTCGATCCACTGAAGATAGAAACCATCAACGACATGACGACTTCAGAATCAGCCTCAAGAAGAGTGAACATCAGGTTGAGAGGTCTGAACGATCATGAAGAGCAAGTACAAGCGCGCACAGTGAAGAACCTGCAAGTATCGTCGCAACGAGTCTCGAAAGAAATGGTGGATGGCTGCAAACACCTGACAGACATCCGGGATTACCTCATATATGCAAACCAGTGTTGCCATTGGCGGCTGGAGAAATAGAACGTCGGGGTGTCTGAAAAGGAACGAAATTCGAGGTGAGGGAACGAAGAACATAATATAAGTTTTTAAATCAATTTTTTTCCAGAAAATTTAATTGTGCAAGACTTATAGGTTTATATAGGCATTTATATTCATTTATTAAGGGGGATGAGCACATCCGGCCCGCGAAATTCAAATTTAATTTGGTTTTTCGCAATTTGGAAGCTTATAACACATCGTAGGCTTATGGCATTGAAATTGCGAAAATAGCAGTATCATCTTCACAGGTTGATATTAAAAATTATGCTTGAAAGTGTCCAGTTTAGGAAATTAATCCGAGTATCGAGTTTGACGTGAGTATAGCCATGCCATGGCCATAAGCCTACGATGTGTTATAAGCTTTCAAATTGCGAAAAACCAAATTAAATTTGAATTTCGCGGGCAGACCGTTGTGCTCAACGTTAATATGTAATATCTATGTATTGTCACCAAAGACAAGACAAGCAGTGATAGTGAAGAAGAAAGACAAATAACACTCATGAATAATAAAATAAAAATACACCAACCTTAGCGTAGTCCAAAGAAGCATTAGTAATGTGTTAGAATTAGGAATAGCAATATTATACTCGTATATACATGCCTTATTTTGTTCTCGAGTAGGAAATTTTTTTTCCTAAGAGATTTTTTGAAGGTTCGTACTTCAAGATACCTCCTTGTCCCTGGATGCCATCGCTAGTGTGCATAAGTGCTGCCAATGTTGTTGTATCCAATTTATTTCGGTTTTCAGTTTTGGTCCTTTTGAGTTTGCTAAATACACGCTCGACAGAAGCATTAGAGAATGGCAACACTAATAAGAGTCGAATAACCTTTTTCAAATTTGGGAAACGAGTTTCTGCAGCGGCATTCTTGAGATCCAAGACTTTATTCCAATATTGCAGAGGTTCCAGAGAAGAGTCGAGACCCAACATATCATGGTCTAACAAGGCGTGTTCCCGCCATTCTTTTTGTAGTCCAGTTTCAGTTACGAATGCTCTCAGATTTGGAAATTTTTGTAAAATGTAGGTCAAGTCTTGTTGTTCATAAGATTTTGCAATTGAAGGATCTAAGATTTCAAGAATTTTGAAAATGTCGTCCGAAAAATCAAACCTTTTCTTGATTTGCGTAATTAATTCAATATAAAAATTCAGGCAATCCTTTTTGTATGTTTCCACTTTTTTATCAAATTCCTCCATCTCCTTTGAATCTTTAATATTTTGCTTCAGTTCGGCCAAGCTGGTTTGGGCTAAAACGCCCAGGTAAATTTTATCCAATTCAAGGAAATTTGATGGAGTTGATGGATTGATTTGAAGAGCGCTAGTCGCTTTGCAGTAAACTCTAAATAGTTAACTGCCAGAGTTTTAATTAGTTTTTCAATTTCAGGTTTTAATTTGTGCAGCAACGGAGTTTTTTTTTTTTTTTTGGAAGGGTCCTCGAAAACTTCAACACGAAAATACTCTTGTAATGCAAGATATTGTTCGAGCACACGGTCGACACACTGTTTTAGAGAAAGCCATCTAGTAGAAGCTGGAGATAGGATTTTGTGCAATTGAAGCTCGAAAAATTCCTGGAATTCCTTAAGTTTTTTTTGTCGGCCATGACTTCGACTGAAATGTGCAGCAATGTTTCTGAGCATATCTTCGACTGATCGCGGCATTTTTAAGCACGCGTTAGATGCAGCCAGGTGAATCATGTGGCATGAGCATTTAATGCAAATTATGTGAGGAACAGCTTCTTTTAAATGCGAAAATACCGAATTATGTTCCCCTACCATGGAGTTTGTCGTATCTGACGAGAATCCAACCAGATTGTGGAGTGGTATATTGCGCTCTTTCAGAGTATCAATCAAAACCGAAAATAAATTTTTCGCCGTCCCAGAGTCCACTTCGACCATTGTGAGAAAACTTGTGGTTAATTTGTTTTCATTAAAATAAATTGCTGTCACAGCGCATTGTTTTTTAGTGCTTTGATCTGTCGTCTCATCCATGATTAAGGAAAAAAAAATCCTTCTTGTTTGAGCGTATCGTTTAGTTTATTCTCAAAATGAGGTCCTAATACGTTGTTCATGACAGCGGTAGCCTTGGTACGGCCCATAGCCATTTTCATTGCAATTTTTGAGTCAGGGCAAATGTTCTTCACCAACGGGACCAAATCTTCGCATAAAGTAAATGGCAAATTTTTTGTAGCTAAGAGACCAGCTATTTTTAATTCTAAATCCATTGCTTCAACGGGATCCTGCTTTATTATTCTTTCTACCGAAGGTGTTGATGATCGGGCTGATAAAATTGCAATGTGTTTTGTTGATTCGGCATGCCGCTGAATGTTGGGTCGATGGTTAGACAAAATAAGTTGGCATAAATTGCACATGGGTTTTATATTGCTTTTGTGTTCCTTAGCTATAAGCCAATTTTTATATTCCGGTACCTGTAACCATTTGTCATTGAATACGGGGTTTTTCTTGCTTATCGCTTCATTTTTTCCGCTCCGGCTGTTTTCCCCTATAACATGGTCGGATTGATTTTCGAAATTTAGATGGCTCGATGAATCATATCGTTTGAACTAGAAGTACAGGATGGGTCAGGAAGGTTTAAGCTTTTTTCTTTGTCAATAAGAGTATCTAAATTTGTTTTTTTAACTTGTGCTTCATTTTTATCTTCTTTATTTATATCTGAATTAGGATGACAGGAGGATTTCTCTTGGATGGAGGATTGGTAAGAAAAGCTTGAGCTTTTTGAGCTACTGGGCGTGCAAGAAGGTTCAGTTGGGTTTATAATTTGTTTTTTTCTAGTCAGAGTATCGACATCCGACGGCCTGTCTGATATCGGTGGATCGCGTTTTCGTTTTAATACGAACCTATCCATTTTAAGTTAATACCTGCAAGCCAACACACCAAAAATATCATGCGCTTGTAATGGTTATTTTTTCAGGTTCTTAATAACATGCCAATATATCTTAATAACGTCATTATAAAAAGCAAATTATACGCAATCGCGCGCAAAAGCGTCCATCCATGCATGACACGATACACACGCCAACACAGTATTAGGGCACAGTAGAGTCATGCGGATCACAGATCAGGGGGCCAATTCTCAGGCAGTAGCTAATTCATCACGTTAGATATTTATGGAAAAACATTGTACATATCGAAGAAAAGCTATTTTTCCTATTCTCACTTGTGAAATTTATGTATGCAAACATGGATATTTTTGTGATATTTTTAGTCGATATTTAAAGATTTCGATAAAATATCTATTTTCCTGAGAATTGGCCCCCTGATATTTGTACTAGAGTTGCGGATATCGTCAGGCACGCGTGAAACGTGCTGTTGAAATGCCGCTGAATGCGGCAGGGTCAATTTGGGAATTTATAATTTCTGAATTTTCCCTGGTCTGGCCTGGTGGGAGGCTTCGGCCGTGGCTAGTTACCACCCTACCGGCAAAGACGTGCCGCCAAGCGATTTAGCGTTCCGGTACGATGCCGTGTAGAAACCGAAGGGGTATGGGTTTAATATAACTGCCATGCCCCTTACAGGTTAGCCCGCTACCATCTTAGACTGCATCATCACTTACCATCAGGTGAGATCGTAGTCAAGGGCTAGCTTGTAGGGGATAAAAAAAAAAAAAAAAAATAATTTCACGCGTGGTCCCGTGTCCAGTAATCACACTTTACTGTCCCGGAATTCGTTAACACTAATTTTTTTTCACAAAGTTAGGTATGACACCATCACACCACGTGGCGGCACGATTAAGAAAATCTCTAAAGAAAATCGTCGGTTTGTCGGTTTTGTTTTGTCAATTCCAACAAGCAACGCGTTTTGCGAAATAATTTTTAGTATGTTTAATAATTTATGGACTAAAGAGCGGAACAGAATGTCCATGGATTTGATCAAGTCTGCACTGCAAACTCGTATCAATTATGAAGAGCCTTGCTCAGAAATTTTATCAGTTTTGCAAAGCAGTGACGGAAAAAACTTTAAAAAGGCAAAGTCTAGTGATAAAGTAAAACTAAAGTAGTTGAATAGGAAGGATTTCCTTTGATTGAATATGATTGATTTGATTCATTTACATCTATATAGATTTTATGACAAATAAATGTTTTTAAAATCACTTGCATTTTTACTTTTAAAATAACTAGTCTAGTAATTTTATATTTTTTTTATTGCCCGTCCAACAGCAAAAATTTATAGATGAAACCCCTGAAATGTCCAGTAAATGAAAAACGTATATCTGGCAACCCTACGCATGACAGAATCACTTATCACGTCTCTGCTCTCTGGTCTGTGCACGGAACACATATTATACTCTCGAGAGGACAGAATGCGGGTTTTTTGCGGTGAAATCCCGGATAGGATCGGCGGACGCCGAAACCGCATTTGTCATGGGCCATAATATAATATTACTTTACTCTATGTCATGGGCCTAATGTTTTGGTCGAGTAGTATTTAGTAC
The DNA here is from genome assembly GCA_923060345.2 of Erebia aethiops. Lineage (NCBI taxonomy): Eukaryota > Metazoa > Arthropoda > Insecta > Lepidoptera > Nymphalidae > Erebia > Erebia aethiops. The sequence goes on along the minus strand of OV281084.1, from coordinate 6,974,536 downwards.
CTAAGTAATTAAAGAATTTAAAGACTAGCAAAGTTTTATTGGTGCGGTAAACCTGTTCGAAATTTAGTTTACCAAACGAAAATTTGAGGGGCAGCCCACTGAAGTGCACCCCACAATCAAAGCCTCAGCTTGATATGATATTGTTATTAGGTTAATTCTAGCACACAATACTAACACCATAAAAACATAAAATTAAAAAGTAGGTACATACTCAGTGAAAAAACTTCCTAAGCTGCAGCAAACTACTAACTAGCACACAATATTAACCCCATAAAAACATAAAATTAAAAGTGGTACATAGTACACACTCAGTGAAAAAACTTCCCAACTCCCAAGCTGCAGCAAATCAAAAACTTTGTTTATTTACCAATTTAGATTTACTCCGTGACCCGTGTACTTCACCACAGAACATCACACACACAGTCGCCCATAGAGTATATTGAATATAGTGCAGTCGCCGGAACGGCGCGGCGGCACTCGGCAGTCGTCTCGCTCGCCACAGACTAAAGAAGCGTATTTTTTTGTTATGGCTGCGTTCGTACTTGCTTAGGAAAGGGCGGCAGTTTTGGGCCGGATGGAGAAACGAAACGCAATTTTTTGTTCTTGATTCTTGAACACAGATTATGTAGTCTTGACTTCCTTAATTATTTTCTAATTTTGTTTTCGTAAAAGAACGAAAAGAACGGTTGAAGTAAGGGAACGCCGAGGGAACGCTTGATCATAAAATAGAACGCTTTTCGTTCCCTAGGGAACGATCTGGCATCGCTGATGCAAACGTGAAGCCACGAGTACTGATCGGTCAAGACAATTGGCATCTTCTGCTGACTACAGAAGTGAGAAGAGGAGACAGAAATCAACCAATAGCCTCTCTCACACCACTGGGGTGGGTGCTGCATGGAACAGAAAGTGGCAACATTGGACGCAGCATCGACTTCGTATCACATGTCACAGAAGAGACCAAAGATAACTTGTACAGCCTAGTCAAGCAGTACTTCGAGATGGACGCACTTTGCATACAGCCTAAGAAACCGAAAACAGATCCGGAGGTACGAGCCCTACGCATCCTCGAAAAAACCACCACGAAAACCGAAGAAGGAAGATACGAGACTGGTCTACTCTGGCGCAAGGAAGACGTCACGTTTCCTGACAACTACGCTAACTCGCTGAAACGACTCTTCAACATCGAGAAGAAGATCGACCGAGACCCAAACTGAAGCTGAAGTATACAGAACAGATGGAAGCCCTCATAGTAAAAGGATATGCTGAACTCGCCCCGAAAAAGAAGACTACAGGCAAGACGTGGTACTTGCCACATTTCGCAGTCATCAACCCAATGAAGCCCGACAAGCTAAGAGTGGTACACAATGCAGCAGCCAAAACTAAGGGAGTAGCTCTCAGCGACATGCTACTCAAGGGACCTGATCTTCTACAGTCTCTACCTGGCGTCGTCATGCGATTCCGGCAGCACGAGATTGCAGTCACAGCAGACATCAAGGAAAGTCAATGCGATCCGAAGACAGAGACGCACTCCGATATCTGTGGCGCGGGGAACGACTAGATGGTCAACCGCCCGAAGAATACAGAATAACATCATTGATCTTCAGCGCGTCGAGCTCTCCGTCAACAGCAATCTACATAAAAAACCTGAACGCCAAACAACATGAAGATATGGAACCTGAAGCCGCAGATGCCATCGTACAGAAGCACTACGTTAATGACTACTTAGACAGTTTCAGAACTTTAGAAGACGCGGTGCGCATCACGAAAAGCGTGCGTGTAGTTCACTCACACGCCCATTTTGAACTGAAACAGTGGAAGTCGAATTCACCATCTCTACTGGAAGCATTGGGTGAAAACGAACAAACAGAAGACCTGGAACTCTATAAATCAGAAGAGAAAACAGAACGAAGAAAACAGTACTGGGCGTGATCTGGAAGCTCAACACAGACGAACTCACCTTCAACCTCAACCTAGCGCGAATTGCACCAACAATCACTAACGGAAAAACACCGACGAAGAGAGAAGCGCTGCGAATAGTCATGTCGCTATTCGACCCACTTGGCTTCGCATCGCCTGTAACCATAAGGGCGAAACAGCTGCTGCAAGAAGTATGGCGAAGAGGTACGTCATGGGACGATGAACTCGATCAAGATCTGGCTGAGCAATGGCAAGAATGGATGACCCATCTGAAGAATCTCAGCAACGTGACGATCCCAAGGCGATATCTCCACTATAGCGACGCCACATCCTTGCAGCTGCACGTGTTTACCGACGCCAGCGAAGCAGCCTATTCAGCAGTTTTCTTCTGGATAGCAGTGGCACCGAACGGTGAAATAGGCCTATCTCTCATCATGGCCAAAGCGAAGGTTACGCTGTTGAAGTTGACGTCCATCCCGAGGTTGGAGCTACAAGCGGCAGTCACGGGAACAAGGCTCGCCGAAACAGTTATCGAAGAACATGAAAAGAAGCCCGACTGCAAAATATTTTGGACAGATAGCAAGACAACGTTCGCTTGGATACGGACAGGGTCGCGCTCGTCCAAACCGTACGTGGCGCATCGCCTGGGCGCGATCGAAGAAACTTCTACAGTCTCCGAATGGCGGTGGGTCCCGACGAAGTTGAACGTTGCGGATGACGCAACGCGAGATGTGCCAGCAGCCTCCGAAAAGCATCACCGCTGGTACAAAGGACCCGACTTCCTGTACGAAACAGAGGACCAATGGCCAGTAGAAGTCTCTCCAACAGAAAAGCAAGAACCCACTGGGGAAGAGAAGACAAACCACATTACAGACAGACAGAGACCGAAGCTCTCGAAAGCGCTTCCGGAGGTCTCTCGCTTCTCCAGACAGACAGATTGCGATATACGACAGCGCGGGTTCTACAATTCATTCAGCTCTGTAGAACCGCGACACAGAAGCTGAACCACAGAAGAACCCAGAAAGGCAAAGAGGCGGACCCGAACTGGCGAAGGACAACAAAACCCGTGACGAAACGGCGAAACACAGTACAGAAAACATCGTCATCAAACAGAAAGTTCCTCCCAGTCTCGGCCGAACAACTGAAAAGAGCGGAAGAGCTTCTAATGCGTTCATCACAGGAAGCCTCCTTCGCAGCCGAAATCGAAAACCTGAAGAAGGGCGAACCCCTAAGCAAAGAGAGCCGTCTGTACCAGCTCAGCGTCGAACACATCAACGATGCAGTCAGGCTCAGAAGTCGCATTCAAGCGACAACAGATGTAACAGAAAACTTCAAGAGCCCTCTGGTACTAGACGGCGATCATCCCATAGTCAAACTGTGGGTGAAGGCCGTGCACCAACAGCTGCATCACGTCGGATTCTGCAGGATGAAGACGCAGACGCCACCGTACCCCAGGACCGGAGACCTGCCAGCGTGCCGCTTAGCGCACCACAAGCGACCGTTCACCTTCACCGGTTTGGACTACTTTGGGCCGCTATCAGTGACCGTCGGTCGGACGCGACAGAAAAGATACGTGGCCATATTCACCTGCCTGATGATGAGGGCAATACATCTGGAAATTGCCGGCTCACTTAGCGCCGACTCAGCGGTAATGGCGCTGCGAAGGATGATGGCTCGCCGAGGCTGTCCCAGAAATTTGGTCAGACAACGGGACGAACTTAAAGGCAGCGGACAAAGAACTTAGACAGGCGATGGACAGCGCCGCATCAGAAGAAGCAGCGAAAAAGACGATCTCTTGGCGGTACATACCGCCCGGAGCTCCTTTCATGGGCGGGGCCTGGGAGCGGATGGTCCGCTCAGTGAAAACAGCCCTCGCTGCAACTCTTCACGAACGCCACCCGACGGAAGAGGTTCTCTCCACCCTTTTGGCCGAGGTGGAGTATACAGTAAACAGCCGGCCACTGACACAAGTCCCGACTAGTGACAAAGAAGACAAGTGCCAGACAAAGATAGAAAGACTGCGGAGTCGTATAGTTAAAAAAGGACAGTATATTTTTGCACTCGGCCCGCTCGAAAAGTGCCATTTGAATTTGAACCATATTTCAATAAGATTAAAACTAACGCGACACGCACTCGTGTTTGCCTAAATAATTCTTGTGTCAGTCATTTGAATTTGAACCATATTTCAAGGTGAAAAGAGTACGCGTCGTGTTATTTATGTATCGAAATATGGTTCAAATTCACATTCATTTCACGTTTCGAATGGGCCACGGGTGCCGCATCATTATAAGTACCACAGACCTACGACATAAGTGATTCATATTTGACTGAACGGTATTAAGCCCGGGTGTAATAGTTCCGTTTTCTCTGTCTTCCTGATCGTAACATTCTGATGGGGCGTAAAAATTACGCGAAGATGACATCAGAAAATTATGTAAAACACAACACGCCATTACTACGGATTCTATTCTGTGAGGTTCTATGTTTATTTGCGTGTGAATATTTCTAAACCTTGATGCCAATATGCCGAATGCATTTTCAACTATCCGCCTCGCTCGAGACACACGATAATTGTCTTTCTTTAAGTCAATTTGTCGGAATGGTTTCATCATGTCGCATCTTAAAGGAAATGCATCATCGGCCACGAATACGTATGGGAGTCTTCTGGAACTGTGTTCCACGCTTTCCGCGAGGGGAATTTTTAAATTATTATTTTGTAATTAAACTTAATTAACAATTGTTTCAGATGCCACCGACGCCTACGGAGCCCTCCGATGCTGAACCCACAGAAACCGAGGCGGCTAAACCCATCGAAGAGCCGATCGAGTCCACCAGTATTAGTGCCAACAATCTGCCCCAATCAAGACCACCAAAAATTAAAGCAGACTCACTTGTCAATGATGTACTTATGTCGGTACAGAATCACTTTAAGTGACCCGCTATTAGAGAAGACCGATATGATATTTATTTTCGCTAAAAGTGTTGCGATCAAAATGCGTGAATTATCAAAAAATCAGCGTATCATTGCCGAAAAAATCATCAATGATACCCTATTTGAAGGCGACTTGGGTAACTTGACTTTGTCCCATAAGTTATGTAATGATAATCATACGCAAGAGTTTACATTAGGTCAACAGCCACAATATTCACATTCTCCAATTGCTTGGTCTACATCATCGAATTGTACATATTCATCATCATCTCCTGTTCCTCCTGTTCCTGCCACAAATTCAAGACAAGCCATTGTTATCACACAGCAGCCCTTGGAAGTAGAAGAACAACAGAGATCTAATTCTGTTCAACTTTCCATTCCAGATTTAAATGCAGCTACTTATTTCACTAATTTCCAAAATATGTAAACGATTTGTATTGACTAGAACGTAAGAATTGAGTCTAATTTCTTTCATGGATAAGTTTTCTCTTTAATTTCATAATAATAACTTATAATAAAAATAAATAATGAATATTTTATTTACCTTTAACCAATCTCTCCTGAGCACCTTATGTATAAAAGCGAAAGGTCACTGACTCACTGATCATCACGATATCTCAGGAACTATAAAACATACAGACTTGAAAGGAAAATGCCAGACTATGTATGGAGCTTTACCCCACTTATTTAAATTCGTGTACAAGCATGCTGTGTGGCATGGCGGGGTGCGGGGGGCATATATTTAGGTATGACTACCTCCAGTTCAGCGCGCAGCCTAACGCGCCAGCGGTCTCGCTCTTCCACGAGAGGGACAACCCACCACCTCCCATGGCCCCACCAACCTCGCGGTTATATGGGCCGAATCGCGGGAGAGCGCCCGTTCGGTACTTGCTCTTGGCGTTTTCCCGGGGCGCTTTCTTGGCTCCCTACAAATTCTTTATCTCTTTCCTTGTCCCTTGAGTCTTTCTCCCCTTTCTGGGGCAGACGTACACAAAAACGCAGATCCCCCACGTTCCCCGCGGTCCGGATCCTCTCACCACCTAGCGGTCCACGATCACGGTGCCAAGCTGTTCCGCCTCTTGTGCCATTGGTGCGCGAACTCCCGTAGCTTGCCGAAGTTTCCCCCCGAGGCGACGAGATCCTGGTAATAGACTGGACCCTCCTCCTCCCGAACGACCCCGTCCAGCAAGGCGCACCGGAGGTCTTCATACATCTCGCACTCCCACAGGACATGGTGGAGGTCTTCCTCCGCCTGTCCGCACATACATTCCGCACTCACGACGAGACACATGTCATGCAGGCGCTTGTTGAAGCACCCGTGGCCTGTCAGGACCTGCGAGGTCTCATAGTCCGGTGCGACCCAGGTTGCCCCGAGCCGACCAGCCACGTCCGGGAAGAACCGACGCAACTCGCTTCCTTTCGTCTCGTTCGCCCAACGCTCCTGCCATTCTGCCACAATGGCCGACCCAATTTCGCGCTTACGCCTGCTCAACTCACCCTTGGCCGCGGTCTTGCGCGCCGCATCAACCCGGGCAGCACGGATCACTTCCAGGTCCGCCGGCAACACCCCCGCCAGGACGGCGAGGGCCGCGGCACTGTTCGATCGGTACGCCTTGGTCAAGAGGATCAAAGCTGGCCTCTGGGACCGGACCAACGACGTCCGCACGACATAGAGCGACGCCCTCTCGGCCCAACACGCCGCAGCGTACGTGACCGATGCTACATAGGTGCCGTAATAGAGAATCCGCAACGCTGGGTATCGAATGCCCCAGGAAGAGGTCGACACTCGCGACATCTTCCCAAAGCAGTTAGCGGCTCGTTCTCCGATCGATCTCGCATGCTCGGCGAAGGACAGGCTTGAATCGACGAGAGGGACAGAGCGATTGGCGCGAGAGCGAGAGGTAAGACATGCCGTCGACCTCTCACCCGCCGCCCGCGGGGTACATGCTCCCCTTACCGCCGGCCCCGCACCCCGCGAAGCCCCACCACCCCGCACCCCTGGCCCCGTCTTTCGCGAGGCCGCACCACCCCGCACCCCCGGCCCACCAGCGGCCGAGTCCACAGGATTAACACCGGTAAGTGTATTCACTGCACCGGATTCACGTCTCTCCACGTCCGTCCAGCCGCCGACGACGGATATTGTCGCTACAAGACCGACGGGATCTCCCAAGTCGGACTTGGAGTCCGACTTAATCGTCGCGCACCGTCTTGTAAAAGCGGGCTTGATGTCGGAAGATCTCAAACGGGCGGTAGTCACAAATCTAAACGACCGTCGACAACGTCTGGAGAAGGCCGGAGTAACGACCCCGACCGAAGAAGAGATGGACGAGGCACGGCGCTTCGCAGCGCTCACGCCTATCCCAGAAACAGCCCCAACCTCGCTCAAGCGCCAGCGCACGGAGTCGGAATTAAGGTTAGATGCCCCTAAGGTCCAGCGGGTAATTACCACCGCAGTCGCAATGCCTCCTCGCGAGCGTGACCCTCGTCGCCGCAGCAGTTCATCCACTACGCCACGCGTCGTGCCCATGGATGCAGATGAAGGCGCAGCAACACCGGCCAGGCCCACTGCCCCGCCGCAAACCGCACCACAGGGCCCGCAACCGTCTACATCCTTTGCGGATGCTGCAAAAGCCCCGCGCAAACCACAAGACGCACCAACCAAAGGACCTCCACCCCCAACAGGAGGCCCCACCCCGGCTGCCGCCGCCCCCAAACCAAAGACGCCGCGCTACCCGCCGCTCATAGTTGAGACATTGCCCAACTGGGCATACCATCTACGACAACTAAAAGACAAACTAGGCCGCGCCCCAAATGCCCGCCCATTCGGTAAGGGTATTAAATTTACCCCAACAGAGGACCAGGAGTACCGCCTCGTCCAGCGCTACCTCTCAGACCTGGAGAAGACGGAGAAAATATCCTAGTTCTCTTACTCGCTGCCCCAAGAACGCAGCCTCAAAGTTGCCATCCGCGGAGCTCCTCTTCAATCTCTGTGGGGTTGGTGTCAACGGTGACACCAACCCCACAGAGATTGAAGAGGAGCTCCGCACCTTGGGCTTCGAACCGGAACTTGTTCGCCCTATCAAGGCACGCAAGGGCCGCCCAGGATGCATCTATTTCGCCATCCTTAAAAGAACCCCAAACTTGACGCCAGCTATCTATGAGATAACCGAACTTATGTGCATGCCGGGAGTGCACATAGAGGCCTGGCGAGGGAAAAAGGGTCCAGCACAATGCCATCGTTGCCAGAAATTCAGACACTCCTCCCACAATTGCCACCGGCCGCAGGCATGTGTGCGCTGTGGTGGAGAGCACAGCGCCCACGAATGCACACGCCCGCTCGAGGAGCCAGCAACGTGCGCCAACTGCAATGGCGCACACACCACAAACTACGTCTCCTGCCCAATATTCCGCAAGGAAGCGCGGAATAAGCGTGCTGGCACCGTCGCTGCCACGACGGCTACCGACAACTTTGAAAACAAACGAAGACCCACATCGGGATCTAGGTCACAGAACAAGGAGACCAAGACCGCAACTGACACCTCAGAACAAAACCAAAATCGAAGACCTACATCAGAATCCAGATCACGGACCAGAAGGACCGCGTCTGCACCGCCACCTCCGACCGCAGCAGGGTCTAACCTTAGAACCCCTGCTAATGATCCAACCCAGAGAGGAAGTAAACCAAAGGCTAAGAAGAACAAAAAGAAACCCAAACCCAAATCAGAAACTGCCCCTCCAAAAAACGAGAAAGAGAAAAAAAAGGAGAACACACAGAAAGCAGCGAACGGACGCTTGGCAGTAATTGATACGGCGATACAAATTCTGTCAGAAGTCCTTCTTCGCAGGGGGCAAATCGCCCCGAACGGATTTCCCCACACCCGTGAGGGTGTGCGTGAGGATCATGGAGACGGGCAGTCAGGACAGCCCGCAGTCGTCCATCGCGCACGTGTCTTCCGCCTAGTGTTTGATAACTGTGCTAAGTTTTATTGTTTAAAACCGCGTCCAGTGTCGCCCGCGTGCTCCGCGCGGAGGTGTAGCTCCTGACCCCATGGCCTGCCCGATCCCACGAGCCCGTGGTTGATCGAAGGCAGCGCATCGACTGCATCCCGCGCGTCGAGCCGTGTGATTCGCGTCGTAGATGGACCCGCGTCCATCTACATCCAAAGGCCCTTCTAAGGGCCACCCCCGCGACCCGCGCGTCCGAAAGTACCCGGTCGCCACCAAGCCGCTAGCGAGTGATGACGTCACCGCCGGCGCCCGATCTGCCGCCGCCCCGCGCCCCGCCGCGTCGCATTCCGATGCCCGTGCGGTCGCCGCGAGGCCCGCCGCGCCCTCCTACTCTCGCCCCGCCAGCCCCGCTGCACCGCCAGTCCGGGCCGCGCCGCCGTCGCGCGCGCTCGCTACGCGCGGACCGACGGCCGTGATGACCGCCGCGCGATCGATGCCGTCGTTCGACGACGTTGTTATCGGTGAACCGCGGAGTGCCCTGGATTGCCGACCCCTGCCCATGCGCCGTCCGAGAAACGACTCGGACGAGGAAGACGCTGAGCCTAAGAGGCTCGCTCGGACGTCGCCCACCCCGAATCCCGCGCCTAGACGCAAGCATGCCGCCACGCCTCCCGCTGCCGCAGCGATGGACGCGGAAGACGACGTTGCAGCCTCACATGCTCCGTCGTCCGGCCCGTCCACGTACGCGGACCGTGCGCGAGCGACTCCCTCGCCGAAGCCCGCCGCCGGCCCTCCCGACGGCAAGAACCAACCCGGACGCCCATCTACTCAGCCACCGCCGCCGCCGCCGACCGCGAACCCCGGTACGCAGCGCTACCCGCCACTAATAGTGGAAAATCTTCCCAACTGGGCGCACCACTTTCGCTGTATTCAGCAAAAGCTTGGTCACAGCCCAACCGCCCGTCCCTTCGGTAAGGGAATCAAATTCGCGCCGAAGGACGACCAGGAATACCGCTTCATCCAGCGGTACCTAACCACCCTGGAGAGCGAGGCAGGTATCTCCTGGTTCTCCTACTCCGTGCCAGCCCAGCGAAGTTTGAAGATCGCCATCCGCGGTCTTCCTCACAATACGCCGCCAGAAGAAATAGAAGAGGAGCTCCGCCGGCTCGGTTACGAACCGGAGTACGTGCGGCGCATTCAAGGCCGAAAGGGCAGACCAGGATGCCTTTTCTTGGCCTTCCTCAAACGCACACCAGGTCTGACACCAGCCATCTATAGTGTCGACGAGTTGCTGTGCATGCCGGGAGTGCGCATCGAGGCGTGGCGCGGGAAGAAGGGCCCCGCGCAGTGCCACCGGTGCCAATCCTTCCGGCACTCGTCGCACCACTGCCACCGACCGCAAGCCTGCGTCCGTTGCGGTCAGCCTCACCGTGCGAGCGACTGCCCGAGGCCACGCGACCAGCCAGCCACCTGCTCAAACTGCGGAGGTGACCACCCAGCCAATCACACCAACACACAGAGAACACCACAGGGGTCCAATATACGAACCCCTGCAGACGACCCCAAACCCCGCGGGGCCGCTGCAGAGTCGACCCGAGGCGGTAAGAGGCGCCGACGTGGGACGAAACCGCCCCGCGCGCCCTCGCCCGCCCGCGACCCACAAACTCCCCACGCCACTTCGGCTCGCGCCACGCAGACCTCCCGCGCGCCCTCTCCGGCCCGCGTCTCGAAGTCTTCCCGCGCGTCCTCCCCGGCCCGCGTCCCGCAGACCTCCCGCGCGCCCTCTCCGGCCCGCGCCTCGCAGACCTCCCGCGTGCAATCGCCTGCCCGCGACTCCAGCCCGATCACGCAGCCGAGGCCGACCGCACCGGTGCCGGTGCCGACGCCGGAATCGGAAAAAATCATGGAGATCACGCGCACCGCCTTCTCCGCGCTGGAGGCCACGTATAGGGCCATGCTACGCGGAGAAGAGCCCTCCGAGTGCATGATGGCTGGGGTGAGGATTTTCGCCACTATTGTGCCCGAGAAACCGCCCCAGTCTGACGCTCGCATAGAGATGCAACCATTACCAGCCCCCTGCATCCTGGGTAGCACGTCCTCCGACCGCGCAGGTCGCCTTGCTGGGCCTCCACAAGCGGGAATCACCCGGCAGGGCTGGACCGCGCACGGACGGACCGCTCCCCCCGCCCTCTTTCCCCACCTCCCAGTGGGGAAATAGTCCGTAGGCGAATGTAGACGCCGACCCGACGACCGCGTCGTATCTACGGCGCGCGGAAGATCCCATCCGCAGGGGGCAAATCGCCCCGAACGGATTTCCCCACACCCGTGAGGGTGTGTGCGAAGACCATGGGGACGGGCAGTCACGTGAGGGCAGGCGTCATTGTCGCACGTTTCGAATTAAGGAAATTTTCACTGCTCTACGCCACTACTCGAATTATAATTTCTTATTCAATTTTGTGTATTTAGGTATTCAATTAATTTGTGTGTTATAAATAAAAGTTATATTATTTTAGTATTCAATTAATTTGTGTGTTATAAATAAAAGTTATATTATTTTAATTTTTTTTAATAAAAATAATTCAAGTTTAATTTAAATTTGTTGGTAGCGTTATTACTTTTGTTTTTAGATTCATTAAACTGTAGGTATTTAGTCGTAGTGTTTATAAATAATACAGTTCAGTAGGTAGTAAGTAGGGTGGTTGCCCCGAATACCAGCCCTGCCCCTAATACCAGCCCTTTTGCCTTTTTTCTTCGATAATAAGTTTTCTCATGGGGTTACATATGAATTTAGTCAGTAAAAAAAATATTTGCAGCCAGTACTAACTATATTCCAGAATTGGCAACACTGGCATGAATCTTTCAATGTCAGTAGCGAACAAAATACTGTAGTGAGTGGACGTCAGCCATTTTGCTATTTCTATGCTAAGTTTTGATCCCGCAAAAAGAAGGTATGTTGCGCATAATTTTGTCTTTTAGCTGTGTAATTAGCATTAGTATGGTATTAAATATAGTTGTGAATGTATTTCTGAGTCAATTTACTAAATGTTTCTTTTCTGTAAGCGGAATTTATAAGGGCTGCAATTAAATGCACTAAATGTACGGAGTACATAATGCCAGCCTAGTAGGCTGGTATTTGATTTGATAGAATATCTAATTCCAGCCTTGTGGTGTAATTCAGGGGTGCCACAAACTTAAATAAAGAATTATAAATGACATCATTCAAGATCGAACTCATTAATTGTACACTTTTTCGACAAAAGTAATTATAACGTTCCGGATTTCAATGTTTTTAAACATCCACGATTTGCACATAAATTATACAATATTATACAGCGGGTCCTGACATGTGTATCTGTGTTTGTATGTCTGTATGTGGCATCGTAACGCCCAAATGGCTGTACCGATTTTGATTTCGTTTTTCTTGTTTGAAAGGTGACTTAATCGAGAGTGTTCTTAGATATGTTTAAAAAAATCTATGCAGCTGTAAGTATTCACTTGTTTTTTGTATTGGAAATTTTTGTAAGTACTCTCTGTAGTATCGTTTGTAGTAATTTAGTGTATGATTAAGTAAAGTGAATGAAATGGGATCGAATGAATGAGTAAACACGATTTAATACAGTACAGCGCTGAATAGAACGTTAACGAGTAGGTACGGATTGCACATAAACTACAAAAAAGCATGAAATAAAACTAAAGTTGAAAATTTTAACTCTAAAAAATTAAAAAAAAATGTTTAATGTTGGGCCTTTGTAATAACATAAATATTTTATTATTGTAGGTGTCGAGGTTTATTAAATTTTCAGCTTAAGTTTTATTATAATACTAGCTGCCCGGCGCGACTTGGTGTGGTTTTATTTATTCTGCCCCTACCCTATGTACATAAATTTGGGAAATTAATTTTAATTTATATAGTTATAACGCAATAAAGACCCGCAAGTTGTATAATATTGTATACACCAGGTTTTTTTTATCTATAAAAAGAAAAATTTTTGGGTACGAAATAAATGTCGATTATATATATATAAGAAGAGTATAATTATATCTCATTTTGTTTCATATTGCTTTTCAACAGATGTCAAGTGGAATGAAAATATCAGTTCGTAAGAAACTGAATTACAACATAAATGATCTACAAGTCGCATTAACAGAAATAGAAGATGGGAGATTAAAAATTAGGGAAGCATCAAAAAAATATAATATTCCTCGAGGTACACTCCAGGACCGAATTCATGGAAGGTCTAAAACTAACAGTGTCAGACTCGGCAGAAATAGTGTGTTAACCACCAAAGAAGAAGAGTGCATGGAGCTGTGGCTAGTAAATTTAGCAAAATGCGGGTTCCCTCTAAAACGTAATGATTTACAAAATACAGTACAGAACATTATTAAGGAAGATCAAAGACCAACACCTTTCGTTGATCAACGGCCAGGACGAAGATGGTGTGAAGCATTTCTGAAACGTCATCCTGTACTAAACGAACGTATTCCCGAAGGTATTACAAAAGCACGAGCTATAGTAACAGAAGAGTATATAAGAAAATGGTTCCGAGAGTTGAAAGCATATTTGAGCAATATAAATGCTACAGATATACTTGAAGATCCCACGCGCATATTAAACGGAGACGAAACAAGTTTTAGTTTATGCCCGAAGACTGGGAAAGTAATTGCACCAAAGGGATGGAAAAATTGTTACGAAATAAAACCAGGCAGCGAAAAAGAGACGATCACAGTACTGCTGGTTTTTTCGGCTGCTGGTGAAACTGTGGTTCCGATGGTGGTATTCCCGTACGTGCGTCCACCTAAAGAGGTGATTGATAGCATACCCCCAAACTGGTTCCTTGGGCGATCTGAATCCGGGTGGATGAAAAGCGATATATTTTTCGAATATGTAGCCAATGGTGTTAACAACTGGTTAATCGAAAAAGAGATAAAAAAACCAGTTCTCCTTTTGGTAGATGGACACAAATCCCATTTAACCATGGCACTCAGTGAATTTTGTGACAGTAATGGCATTATACTACACTCGCGAGCAAAACTATGGAATCACCCACTTGTGAAATGCTACGAGCGATCTTAAGAACTAAATAACTAATAAAGATCAATGAAAATGGTACCATTTTAAAGACTATATTATAAACTTTAAATTAATACCAAATTAATTAAAATTACACCCGTATTTCAGGAGCTTTCCTGGTTTAAGTGAAGGAGTAACAAAAAAAGCCAGTTTCAATTTGTTGATTCTTGGCGAGTTGCGCGACATTGACCCCCTATAAAAGCGCATGGTATCGGAATTTTCTTATCAGTTGGTTGTTAGAAGTTGACCAGTACACATCTCCGCTAAATTCAATTCGTGACCTTGGACCATAATGGATACCACACCTACAGAAGCAGCACAAATTGTTGCCCTATTGGAACAAGGGCTTAGCCAGCGGGCTGTCGCACGGCAGCTCCACATAAGCCAGTCTTGTGTCTCGAAAGTTTACAAACGCTTTCGGGAGACTGGAGGCTTCATTCCGAGACCAAGATCTGGGCGGCGGCGGTGCACTTCGGAGAGAGACGACCGTTTTATCACGGTAACTTCTCTTCGTAATCGCCATTTGACTGGTGTTGACGTCCAGCAGGAACTCAGAGAAGTTCGTGGGGTGGCTGTCAGTGAGTGGACAGTTCGGCGAAGACTTAAGCAAGCGAACTTGACTCCAAAAAGGCCTGCCACAAGCCCAAAACTGACGGCAAGGCACCGACAAGCACGTCTTCAATTTGCTCGCGATCATCTTAATTGGGAAGTCGAGCAATGGGGGAAAGTTCTGTTCTCAGACGAGTGCAGGATGTGCTTGCACGGTAGCGACCGAAGGGGCCGGGTCTATAGGCGGCCTGGAGAGCGATTTGCTCAGTGCTGTTTCGCTGAAACAGTAGCCTACGGGGGTGGTTCGTGTGTGGGCCGGTATATCAGTTGACGGAAAAACGGAGCTTGTTTTCGTGCCTGGTGGGGGACGAGGAGGCGGTCTAACTTCAGACCGATACATAGCCGATATTCTGCTGGAACATGTCATTCCTTATGCGGGATATGTCGGTGATAACTTCCTTCTGATGCACGATAACGCCCGTTGTCACACTTCACGTGCCACAACTCAGTTCCTGGCTGAAGTTGGTATCGCCACATTGGACTGGCCAGCGCTCAGCCCCGACTTGAATCCAATTGAACACTTGTGGGATGAGCTGAAAAAGAGGGTTCGTTCCAGAAATCCGGCTCCTTCAAGTGTTGAAGAGCTAAAATCGGCTTTGATAGAGGAGTGGGAAGGTATCCCACAAGATTCCATCAAGAAGCTGATTAGGTCCATGAGGAATCGTCTTCGTGCTGTAATTAGGGCTAGGGGAGGCAACACTAAATATTGATAAGCACCAAATAAAGGCTTTCCCTAAATTTTTGTTTTTTTTTTGTTCTTTTCCCCAAATTCAAATCCTTCAATTTTCCTTTCTCCTTCCCTTAAACCAGGATATCTCCTGAAATACGGGTCCAATTTCAATGAATATGGTATTAATTTAAAGTTTACAGTATAGCCTTTAAAATTGTACCATTTTTATTCATCTTCATTAGTCATTTAGTTTTTAAGATCGCTCGTAGCAAATTTTAAGTAGGTGATTCCATAGTTTTGCTCGCGAGTGTATATGCCTTGCCTGCGAACACTACGCACATTTTACAGCCAGCAGACGTAAGCGTATTCCGGCCATTAAAAGTGGAATGGCGAAAAACTGTAAAAGAATGGCAACACAAGGAAGAAAACTTTAATCGATCTCTTACGAAAGCTACATTTTGTCCTCTGTTGGAGCAAGTATTAGAAAAAGACATGACACAATCCATAAAAAACGGGTTTAGAAAATGTGGCCTATATCCTTTTAATCCAGATGCTGTTGATTTCACAAAATGTGTCATGAACACAATAGAAAATTTTGAAAAATTTTAAAAAATTAATTTATCAAATATGGCCCGAGGCAAGTGCCTATTGTAACAAGCGTATTTTCGCTTCTGACTTTGATCAAGTTGAATAATATGATTACAACTAAACCAATATCCATTTATTATCAAAACGTTAGGGGCTTACGAACTAAATCTCATGAATTTTTAAATAGTGTACTAAATTGTGAATACGATATAATCTGTATCACAGAATCTTGGCTAAACGACAGTTTTTACAGTTCGGAATTTTTCGATAGTAGATTTGAAGTATTTAGGTGCGACCGCGATCTTCATGCGAGCGGCAGCGCCCGCGGCGGGGGGGTCTTGATTGCGGTGCGCCGCGAGCTGCAGCCATGCCTGCAGTCAGCCTGGCGTGCGCCGCCGCCCGCTGACGAGCTGTGGGTGAGTATACCTCTCCGCGGGCGCGCTGCAGCCGCTGACTCTGCCCAACCCCACTTGCATATAGCATGCACATATATACCACATGGTAACCAGCATCAGCGCTTATTGACTTCATTCTATGATAGATCGTGTGATATTATTCACGCCCACAATAACGATGTATTTTTAATTGTTGGAGATTTTAATGTTACTCACGCAGATTGGTACTATGACGATGACCTGAGTTGTATGAACATTAGGCCTAATAATGAACTCTTAACATCTCTCACTTGTGACTTTATAAATCTTTCACTTTTATCCCAATTTAGCTCGGAATTAAACATTAATAATAGATTATTAGATTTAATTTTCTGTAACGAGACCTGTAATGTAACCTCATGTGTTCAACCATTAGTGCCCGAGGACAGTCATCATAAATCCCTTGACATTGAGATAAATTTAAATGTAAAAATCTCATTGAAATGTAACACTTTCATAAAAAAAATGTTTTTTAAATCAGATTTTGACAGTATTTGTCTGGGTTTAAACTCAATAGATTGGGATGAAACTTTCTCGACTTTAAATGATGTTGAATCCAGAGTTAGTTGTTTTTATGAAATTCTGTATAATCTTATAGATAAGCATGTACCACAATGTCGCGTTAGTGATTCATACAAATACCCTCCATGGTATAGCCGTTCTCTCATTAAGGTTAGTAAAGAAAAACGAAAATTTCATGACAGGTGGAAAACATATGGAAACCACATGGATTACATTCAATATTCTTGTCTTAGACGTAGGTTGAGAAAAATGGAACATGATTGTTATGTAACCTATAATATTATCTCTGAGAATAGAATCAGGTATAATCCAAATTTTTTTTGGTCTTATGTTAAGTCAAAATATGGTAATATTGATATACCTGAAAAAATGATCCATGATGGCGAAACTTTAACACAAGGCAATGATATTTGTTCAGCATTTAACAAGTACTTTCACTCTGTTTTTATTTCACACAATAATTATAATTCTGACACTGTAAGTAAACTTCCTATCCATTGTGACTTTGCCCCTATTGTTGACATTAATTCAGTTAACCTTAGTGATGAAATTATATTACAGGAACTTAAATCTGTTAATACCCGTAAAGGCGCAGGCCATGACAATATTCACCCTGTTTTAATTTCTAGATGTGCTACTGAACTATTAAAACCTGTGGCTAATATTTTTCGCTTATCTATCGAGACGGGTATTTTTCCTTGCATTTGGAAACAAGCACTTATTACTCCTATACCTAAAAATACACAAAAAAATCTAATCACTCAATATAGACCTATTTCTAAATTATGTATTCTAGGAAAGCTTCTTGAGAAAATAGTCACAAATCAACTTTCTTTGGCGATCCGAAATCATGTCAATGAAAATCAGCATGGTTTTATAAAGTCACGTAGTGTCGAGAGTAATTTAGCTGTATTTACAGACTTTTTGTATCGATCTATGGATATAAATACACAGGTAGATGCAGTGTATACTGATTTTTCTAAGGCATTCGATAAAATTAACCACGATCTACTTTTAGAGAAACTTTGGAAACTCGGTATTCATGGTAATCTGCTTAGGTGGTTAGAATCATATATCAAAAATCGTAGTCAAGCTGTTTGTCTGAAAGGTTTTCGTTCAAAATTTTTGTCTGTCCCCTCCGGTGTTCCGCAAGGCTCCCATTTAGGCCCAGTACTTTTTTCATTATACATAAATGACATAGGAGACTCTCTGTTTAATAGTAATTACCTTTTATATGCTGATGACACTAAACTGTACAGAGTCGTTACATCCTTTGATGATTGTCTAAAGTTACAAGCGGATCTCGATAATCTATCAGATTATTGTGCTCGTAATCAACTCTTTCTAAATTCTGACAAATGTTCTGTTATATCTTACACTAGAAAAAAAAGTCCCTTAAAATTTAACTATAACCTCTGTAACAATACTCTCAAACGTGTAAACCAGGTTCGTGATTTGGGTATGATCTTAGATGATCAACTAACATTTAACTTGCATATAGATAAGATTATACAACGTGCTTTTAGAAACTTAGGTTTTATTAACCGTATTACTAAACCATTTAATAAAATTATAACATTAAAAATTTTATATTTTGCTTTTGTTCGTTCTATATTAGACTTTGGTTGTGTGATTTGGAGCCCTTTCTACAAACATCATATTGATAGAATCGAAAAAGTTCAGCGTAAATTTATCAGAATATTAAACTTTCGTTGTAATCGCTATAATGAATCCTACGATAATTCCTTAAAACACCATAGTATTTTAAGCCTTCATAACCGCCGAAAGCAATTCGACATCGCATTCCTATATAAAATCATAAACGGTCAAATTGATTGTCCTGCGCTGCTATCTAAATTTAAGTTTTTATGCCGATTTAAACTCCCTGTACGCCCCAACCGTAAATATAATTTGTTTTCTCCGCCTTTTTTTAATAAAAACTATACACGCAACTGTTACGTTTCTCGAGCTACGAGACTATACAACGATGAATTTTCTGACGTAGATTTATTCTTCAACTCTTTGAAGGGAATTAAAACAGCATGTTTTAAAAAATATCTATAATCTATAATATCTACTGTTCTGCTCAATGCTTTAATAACTTTATGTATGTATTTTTTCGGCAATGTTTTGTCTATATATAAGTATGCGACTATCATTAGAAGTAATTGTTTGTAATGACTGTTTTTGCCAAAATAAAAAAAAAAAAATAAAAAAAAAAAAAAAAAAAAGATATTATTGGGCAGGGTGATATAAACATAACAATAAAAGTTTTAGAATATTTCAAAAAATCATTATCAGAAAACGGAATTGATATTAAACAAATTATCAACATTATAAAAGAATCTCCTGCGAATGAAAGAGATAATATTAACGATACAGTGTTAGACCAAAGAACTGCTTTAAATGAACTTGATATAAATATACCCACAACAACCTTATAAAGACACGCTCAAGAAAATATCACAGATTGTAATACAATAGAGAATTATATAGTCGACTCGGAAGGAATTTTATTAATAGAGCCCGAAAAAAATGATTTTTCTTTGAGTGAAAGCTTATTAAAAACCATTGACGTAGCTAGTGATTTCAGTTTTTCACTGCTGGAAAATCCTACTCGCCCAACCTCTGCTGCATCGTCAACATCCAGTAAAAGTTACCAAATAAGATCTGGATCCAACACGCCGACCAATAGAGGTGGGGTATCGCCCTGTTCGCGCCCGATGGAAGCCTCGGCGCGTGACGTAACACGCCCCGTCGGCGCCGCAGTGACGCGAGCGCTGTAGTCTGAAAAACAGTACACTTTTGTTCGCGAGCGAACGCTGTCGCAAAAATACAGCGAATTTTGAGGTTAAAAGACGTGAGCGTGCCTTTGGTTTTGTTGGACGCACTTGTTTTTTTTTGGTGCTCACGCGACCCATTTGATTGAATTGTGATAAGTTGTAATTATCCGTTTGTGTTTGACTATTGAAACAACCATATCTTTGTTCCGTCTATGAGATAGACGTGTCGGTGAAGTTTGTGGGTAGGAAGCGCGTATATGCCGGCCACGCGAGTTTGAATGCTTCCTCGACCAGTTTGTGATTGTAATTTGTTTTGTGTATTCCGAATTGTTGTGTGTAAGATTGCGGAATCTCTTTATTGCCCTTGTGAAACATTGTACGTGCTTGTTTGTGTGTTGACGATTATTATTGACTGGCTTAAACCTTTGTGCCACGCATCGTGTACTGTGTGGGTACGACGCAGCTCGTCGGAGCAAACCCGTCCCACGCCTGGAGCACCGGGTCTCGCCCCGTTGGTAGGCTTGAGTACACTCACATCACACAACACCTCACAACTCACCCCATTTATACTCGCTCAGGCCATAACCAGCTCAGCGCAGCACGAGAGGATCGAAGGTGAGTAATCGTGCCTATTTTGTATATGTTACTGTAAAATTGTAAAGACCGTTAGATTGTATTCTAACTAGCGAGACTATTTACTTTATTGATTTAGTTTGAATTGTTGTACTGTCGAGTCGTCGCATCACTACTACTACATTCTAGTGCTCATTTGGCCTAGTAGTAGTAAGTAATAATCTTAGGCCAATTTAGGCCAGTGCCCCCGATCTTGCCCCCCTCCGCTTCCAACATCGGTCTGGTTGGAGGTTACGACCGCTACTTAGACCGCTGCCTGTGCTTGTCCGAATTAACCCGCTGATGGGCCCCGGGACCTAATTCTATTGTCCGGACAAGCCCGGGCCGAAACACGCCCTATTTCAGAAAACACTTATTTACACCTAAAAGCTTAATTTTTTCGAAAAAACGAACAAAAGAAAATCTTCCATCTGCGATTTCGGCACAGTCTTGGCGAGATATTATGGAGCAGAAAAACAAAGCTAAACAAGAACTAGACAAAAAGAAACTGGAAAGACAAAATAAACTTAAATTACTGAGAGAAGAGAAGGCTAAAAAGAAAGAGGAATTGATCAGAAAAAGAGCTGAAGCAGCTGCCAAAAAAGCTAAACAGATCAAAAAATCCAAGAAACTTATGAAAGAACCACCTTCAGCAACGCAATCTCACATCAAATGTGTTGGGTGTGAAGAAGATTTAATCAGTGATGTAGAAGATGATGATCTTAAGAATATAGGATGTGACAAATGCCCAAGATGGTTTCACCTTAAATGTACAGTTCACCGTGGTAGACTATACTCAGAAGTTGCCAAAGAAGATTTTATATGCCATGTTTGCTATGTGTAATAAGAAAGACCAGTATATGTCCCTCCCCATCCTAGTTTATTATTTTCATTTTTAATTTGATTTTATGGCCTTTGTTGTATTTTTTAAGCTATTGCATAGATTTTATCGCGGGCCTTCAAGCTTTGGTCGTAACGAAAAGTAACGAAAAAACCTAACTCCGTCCCACTCCGCCGGATCACTCATTTCGATCCGTTTATAAATAATTAAAAAAAAAAAATATATATATATTTTTTTTTTAATTATTTTTTTATATAATTTTTTTTTAATGATTATGCATAAGTTGATAAAAAATGCTATGCAATAGCTTTACCGCGGCAGTCCCCGAGTGCCACACGTGTTTTTTTATTTTTGTGTTAATTATTTGCATACTTTATTAAAAATGGTGTTTTACACTAAGTAGATTATAGTCATTAAGTGATTATTAAGATTTAAGTGATTAAGAAAAATATCAAAGTTCGTAGACCCAAAGCTAATTATATTTTTTATAGTTTATCAAGGTTAAAAACCTAATCATATTTTCTAAGTATATATTTCATAACTAAATAAAACAATTATATACTTACCTAATTATTTTTTATTTTTATAAAGACCTAGGTACTTAAGTACTTACCCTCTACAGTTCTACACTAGTGGTTCCCAATTGGTGGCACGCGAAGTCATATCAAGTGGTACACGCGGCAATTTCTTGACTAAGATAATTTAATCAGTAAAAACACAGATTTAATTATTTATTTATCATTTCTGAAATAAGGAGTATGCGAGTTTGAGGTCATTTGAGGAAAAATTTAATTGGGAACCACTGATTTACACCAACACAAAAAGTAAATGTTTCGGTCCGTACAGTTCACGACACAAAATCTCAAAAGAGATAACCCTAAACAAGGCTGGTATTAGGTACACGAAAGGATGGCATTAGATACAAGGTGGCTGCAATTTGAGCGAATAGGTCTTTTTTCGTTTGTCTTTTTTTTTAAAGGATGATGGGCATTTTGGTACCCATGTCCAATCAAGATGAGTCATACACTGTTGGATAGCTCTTTTTAAGTGAACAAAAAAATTATATGACGACAAGCCCGAATTAGTTGTCCGTTTTAAAATATACGCTTTAGAAGATATTGGATTTTTAGCTTCAAATATAATTAAAACAAATTATATTTCCGGTTCAGCTTGACCGATTTTGATGATTTTTATCTATACCTATTTGAAGCTAAAAAAATATCTATATAACGATTAAAATCACATCGAAATCGGTCCAGTAGTTGTAAAAGTTAGGGGTTTTCTTAATAAACAAAATAAAATACAGATAGTAGGTATAGTTATTATGTATATTGAATGATACATCATACTCAAGCGCTTGAGTTTTTAATAATACGCAGAGAGAAGGGACCGGTATTGTTCCCTCCCCCTTTCCCTGACGCGGAGCGGCGTGGCGCGCAAATAATTCCCGGCTAGTAACGATATGCCGATGGGTAGTGGAAGTGGTTAACGGGCGATTCAGAAAGGGACTTTAAACTGTTGCGCCAAAAATATTTTAATAATACAATGCCTAATGTGTTTCTGGATTTTAAGATTGCAGCAGCAATAACCAATCACTTCCACACGCCTATTGCAGATAGTCCATACGCAGAAGCTTTTTTACAAAAAATTGCAAAAAAAATACGAACCTCAAACGTGTTGTATAATTATGTTGAAGAAAAACGTTTAAATAACAGAAGAGCTCAATTCCAGAGATTGGAAGCCAATGATGTGCAAGGTTTTCCATTATTGACTGAGCAAGAGGTGATGTTACTGTCGTTGGGAACCTATCAGTTGAAACTCGCAAGGTCCTATTGCAGCGAGCACTTAGACAACGGCTTATATTTATAGAAATATATAGAGAAGCTTTATTGGAGGACTTGAATGAATACGGGATTCACGAAGATACGTGGCTTTTACGTGCACGTATACAGTCCCGACACGTGAGAGCAAAACAATACTTTTGTTATATATATTGTTAAATATGAACGGAAGTATACTCCATCATTACTGTACGTGTTTGACAGGACGCCGCATGGTAGGATCTTGTGCGCATATAATATCAATTGTATGGTATTTAGGATATGCTAGACACGAAGGGTTTACTGAACCAGCATTGTTTTTAAATAGCATTATTATAGATGACGCTATTTAAAAACAATATTGGTTTAAAAAAATATGAATTGTATGTATGTTATTTTGTAGTTTTAGAGTGTATTTATAATAATAAATGATAAAACTTAATAGGAACTATTATTTTACCTAGTTACTAACAATACTGTGCCAAACAATGTCACAGATTGAAATACTTTAATAGGTAGCAAAAAATAAATAAATAACTTTCAAGGTATGATTATTCCGTTTAGACAACGAACTGAGACTGGCCCCACGAATATTCGTATTCTATACAAAAAGACCTTTCCAACGATGTATCATTCACACCGATTGGAGCCGGTACCAGATTCCATACATTTTTGCCCATCCTCCTTTATACTTGAGTACATATCCTTAACGTCTACTATAAATCACAATCTTTCTGAAATAGCCTGTTGTTTAAAAATATAAGCAATTGATTATAAAATATCGTTAAAATGCTATGATTGCTTAAAGATAATAAAAGTACTAAAAGGCTGATATTCGGGGCAACCACCCTAGGAAGTAGTAGTTTTTAAAAAATGGCACTCATTTTTCTATTGTATAAAATAATTATTTGAGTTTAATATAAATTAGTTTTTAGTTGTATTACTTTTATTTGTAAATTTATTAAACTGTAGGTTGGTATATTTAGCCATAGGGTATTTAGTAGTAGTGTTTGTTAAAAAAAATTAGTAGTAGGTAGTTTGTTTATATAAAGCTTATAATATAAAGGCACTTATTGTTTTTCTTTTAATAAAAAATAATTATTTAAGTTTAATATAGAGGTAGTTGTATTACTTTGAATATGGGTGAAGAAATTATAACCGTCGTCGTTGAAAGATTACAAATCCAATGCAGAGTGATTGAAATACCTGGCGATGGGGCGTGTTTATTTTCGTCTCTGTCCTATTTGCTTTATGGTATCTACCATTTCAATGGCCAATGGAACGTTGTAGAACCAAAGAAGGAATAGACTCATGCCAAAAAAAGTTGACCAAATCTTATTTTCGAATTCTTTCTGTACCGACAAGAGGACATATTGAATTAATGTGTTATTTACAAGTGTTACTGTGTTATTTAGTTGAATGAAAAACATTATTTTGTCCTAAAATAAGTTTATTTTTTTTAATATAAATTAAGGTAAAGCAGAGTAAGTAATTTAATTTTAGTTTTTTTCCTAAGATAGCTTTATTTTTTTATATAAATTAAGGTAAAGCAGCGTAATTTAATTTTAGTTTTGTTTTGATTGACAAGCACATAGAGCTTGTCAATTTTAATACAACCTTACTATTAAAAGTATCAAAGTTTCCCATGAAGTATGATATGAAACTATACAGTATGGCGTATAAGTGAAATACATGTAGAATGTAAGCATATGTGAAACATAATGTAAGGCAGTAACCAATAAACGCTTTAACACAACAGACGCGTACTTAATTAAAAAACTAACATAATACATGGCGACCCTTGCCATGCGCGTTCCGCGGTGTCGGATGTCGGCCGGTTAGATGCGGACGGTGCAAATTCCGGTTTGCCTCGATGCCTCAATTGAAGATATTATAAGTTTTAAAAATGACTGAAGCCAGTCCGGAAGTTTTAATAAAAATAGATAATTTTTTTAAAGCCTGGCTGATGGACTTTACCATAATATTGTTCAGCAATTCTTTTTATTCTTATTTTGTTGATCTGCTGCGAACAGAGGCGATAAATCCGAAATATAAGTGCTGGAAATGGGGAAATCATATTCAAAAACTGAAGATAAGGAAGTCATTATTGCGCAAAATTCAGCTGGAGGCAGTAATACGGCGATTGAGGGTGACCATGAGTACCATTTAAAATTTAATAACATCCTCCTGACTACATTCGTAGCTTTGATTGTTACAATCTACCTAAAATTGAAGCAGAGACATAAGAAATGGATAGAGGAAAGAGTGAATACGGAGTTCCTGAGAAGAATACGTCATAGGCTGTCCGGAAGGCGCGACCAACCTCGAGAAGATGGAGAAATTATTTAAAAGCGACGAGATTTATTAAAAAGTGAAAGTGAGTGTTTAAAGTGTTGTTTTTATGTTCAGGATAATGTGCGATTAACAGACTTCATGACAATGATCTTTTAAATTTAGTTTTTACTTAGAATACACAAGTAGGAATATCCTTTTTAAATGTGTTTTAGTGAGTACCTATTTTAGTTAAAAAGTGTTATGTTATGTTATATACATTATATTAGTACATAAATTAAGTACCTAGGATATGAGTAGTACGGATAGTTCGTAGAATTCCGCTCGGCCCAGACGCAACTCAGCAAATTTTTATCGGTACGTTGTACGACTGTGCCTCAAGTTAGAATAAATTAAAATGAAGTGAATGAAATATGACACCGTATTATAATTATAATGTTTTGTTCATAGTATTATGGCTGAAAATTTAGTGAAAACATATGAAGAATTATTGGAAATTAGAAAGTATCTTGTAAAAAAAAGGTCAAAGTAGGTATAAAGGTTTAGTTACATCAAATAAATTACAGGCTGAGATATTATTAGGTGAAGGTAAAAAATGGTTTTCTACTTTAAGTTTTAGTAAAAAGCAGGAAGAAATCAAATTAATTACTGAAACTTATGAAAAAATTTGTTCCTTATTTTCGGAAATTTCTCAAATGTGTACTTTGCCTAATATAGGAACAAAATCTGTCAAAATGGATTTTGATATGAAAATTGCGTGTGGGTTAATACCTATTTTAGATAATAAGGAAAACACTACTAAGCGATTAATTGATGCTGTAGAAATGTATGCAGATATGCTTAGTGATGAAGGTCAACAGTTATTAATTAAATTTGTGCTTAAGGGGAGATTATCGGAAAACGCTAAACTACGAGTAGCTGATACTTATTCGTCAGTTAGCGATATGATTAAAGATTTTAGGAACAAACTATTAACAAAAAAATCTTTCACCGCTATTCAAGGTCGAATTCAATCCTTGAACCAAGGTTTTAGGTCTATTGATGAATATGGGTCAGAATTAGAAAGACTCTTAACAGAATTAAATATTTCTCAGGCTGACGGCAACGCAACTGCATGCGCGGTCCTTAAGCCAATAAATGAGAAAATGGTAGTAAAAAGATTTACAGATGGGCTTAGGAGTGAAAAATTAAGCACAGTAATCGCCGCTCGCAACTGCGCCTCTCTGCAGGATGCGATCCGGGCGGCCAAGGACGAGTCAACTCCTTCGTCGTCAACTTCTGGACCAGCAGAGGTAATGAAGATGACACCAACAAGAGGTAGGTACAACAATCGATTTTCTAGATTTCAAGGACAAAATAGCAGCCGCGGTGGTTATCAAAATTACTACAGCAATAACAGGAGTAATTTTCGGAATAATTATAACCCTAGAATGAACAGATATCAAGGCTACTCCAGACCATCTCATTATAACCCTCGTGGCCGAGGTCAGCATGTTGTATACAATAATAAACGTGGATATAATAACAGGCGTGGTAATTTTTTCAACAGAGATTCAAATGTTTTTGCGGTACAAAACAACAATAGTCCAACAAACTCACGTACAGCAAATAGTGTACAGCAGATAACCGATGAGAGAGAAAACAATCAGTTTTTTCGTGCCCAATAATATAATTTTTGCTTGTAGAGGCAATTCAAAGTTTGTTAATTTCTACTTTAATGGTAAGAAGATTATACTGATGATAGACACGGGTGCATCCATTTCGGTTATTAAAGAAAATGAAATTCCAAGGCCATGTGAAATTTCTTACGATAACTTGGTTGTTAATGGAATTGGAGGTAAAATTTGCTCTACTGGCTATGTAGTACTAGACTTATATGTTTCCAGGGATGAAATTTTTCAACATAAGTTTTATAGTTTCAAAAACTTACCTATCATCTTCGATGGATTATTAGACTTTATGACTAAATATAAAGCAAACATTGATTTAAATAAAAATTTGCTAACATTGAAAATGGAAGATAGATATTGTGTATTACCAATTTTTGACAAACCTGATTACAGTAATTCACTATTAATTCCCCCTCGAAGTGAATCTATTCATTATGTTTATTTGAGTACGGAAGTGAAAGAGGATTGTTTAGTTAGCGCGAGAGAGTTAGAGAAAGATGTATTTTTAGCTGGTACCATTGTACGACCTAAAATGAATAAAGTTCCTATAAAGATTTTAAATACTCGCGATGAAGAGGTCAGACTAGATAATTTTGTATTGGACGTAGAATTGTTAAGTGATTTTAATATTTTTAAATTTACTCAATATGATAGTAGTTCAAACCGAGCTGATACTTTATTACCTTTATTAGAGTTACAACATTTAAATACAGAAGAAAAAGAGTCTATTGGAAGGATTTGTACTAAATACTCAGACGTTTTCTTTTTGCCCGGTGATAAATTAGAAACTACTAATATTTGTGAACAATCTATAACGCTAAAAGATAATATTAATCCTATTTATACAAAGCCATACAGATTACCACAAGCATTAAAGTCAGAAGTAAATAAGCAGATAACAAAGATGCTTAAAGACGATATCATTGAAGAATCTACTAGTGAATGGTCGAGTCCAATACTATTAGTTCCTAAAAAGGCTGAGGGTTCACAAAAATGGCGTTTGGTAATTGATTTTCGGAAACTAAATGAGAATATAGTAGATGATAAATTTCCGTTGCCTAATATTACTGACATTTTGGATTCCTTATCCGGATCGATTTATTTTACTCATTTAGATCTACAACAAGGATATTACCAAGTAAAACTAACACCTGAAAGTAGGAAGTACACAGCATTTTCGACTAGTACTGGACATTACCAATTAAAACGCTTACCTATGGGTCTTAAAACTTCTTGTAGTGCCTTCAGTAGAGTCATGTCAATAGCAATGTCAGGATTAAATTTTGAAAAGTCTTTCATCTACTTAGATGATCTAGTAATTTTTGGAAGGTCATTAACAGTCCATAATCAAAACCTAATAGATGTATTTGAAAGATTAAGGAAAGTAAACCTAAAGTTAAATCCAATTAAGTGTCAATTCCTAAAGAAAGAAATTTTATATCTTGGTCATTTAGTTTCGGCTGATGGCGTTTCGCCTGACCCTGAAAAAACGAAACATAATACTTTTTTTTTTTTTTTTTTTATCCACTACAAGCTAGCCCTTGACTGCGATCTCACCTGATGGTAAGTGATGATGCAGTCTAAGATGGTAGCGGGCTAACCTGTTAGGGGCATGGCAGTTATATTAAACCCATACCCCTTCGGTTTCTACACGGCATCGTACCGGAACGCTAAATCGCTTAGCGGCACGTCTTTGCCGGTAGGGTGGTAACTAGCCACGGCCGAAGCCTCCCACCAGGCCGAAATACACCCATATGGAATAAGTATTATGTTTGTATTTGTCTTAAACCTATATCAAAGACTGTAATATTGATTAGTTTTAAGATTTGTACACGTTCTAGTTAAACTAAATAGGTAATTATTATTTAAAGATTAAAAAATAAATTTAAAGATTAAATATGTACAAGTACTGGAACCGACGCCGCAAACAACAAATTTGCGCCATGATTTGCCGCCTTCACCTTATTTAGTCACTTCGCACTCGCCTACGCTGTACCCGCGCGTCCCGCACCCGCCGCGTGCTTCGCGACGCAGCACAGATTACATTCGCGGTGTCTTCTCTAGTACGTTAGTACATAATACCTCAATGGCCATGAATACCTCTAAGTGTACTAAGTACTTCAATAATTAAATATTTTAGTAACAAATACCTGCTAAATTTCGTTTATAACATACTTACCTATCGACCTGTAACCCTGGGAGCCTGAATCATAAATCTTAATTACGCCGCTACGCAACATTGGTTGTTGTTGTAACGAGTCGACTCGGTGTCTTTATAGCCGCTACGCCGCGGCTATAAAGACACCGAGTCGACTCGTCGCTCCCATTCATGCCACACCGCACACGGCACACGCTTGCCGCGCCTTGCCTTGAGGCTTGGACTCGAGTCGCGACGCCCGACGGGAGACAATCAACGAGTCGAGTCAACTCGGGTTGCGACTCGAGTTAGTGGCCTTACGAACTCGAGTAACTCGAGTCAAAAAAAATACAACTCGACACATCGCTAGCCCACTTCAAGAGGAGTACGCAAGCTGCCGAAAAATTGATGAAATATCAATCAAACCATCTAGGCATGGAGCAGCCAAAAAAAATTATTATGGAGGTAGCAACAAGGTGGAATTCCACCTATTTAATGTTAAAAAGATTTTTAGAACTTAGTGAGGCTATTAAGGCTACGATGGCAATTATTAATAGAGAATGGCCAATAATTACAGAAGAGGAGTGGGCTATGTTACGGCTGTTGGTCCATATATTGGCTCCTTTTGAAGAGATAACGAGTAGCTTAAGCGGAGAAAATTATCTAACAGGAGGCTTAAGCGGGTTGCAGACCAAGAGCTAAGCTAAGTTAGTTTAGCTTAGCTCGCATAGCTGACGCAGTTTTCCATACTTGTGTGCAGACCGCAAACTATGTGAACTAAGCTATGTGAGCTAACTAAAATATGTGAAGCTATGTTAGTTGTGTATGCCGATGCGCAGCTACGCGAGCTAAGCTATGTCCCTCCCGCCTTCCCCGCACGCCCTTCGCACATCCTTCGCCAGTGCTGTCCAGTGTCCTTTGTCGTACGCACGGTCGTTTCGTAGCGAATATGGAGCAATTTATCGAAGTTGTTAAACAATTTCCTGTGTTATGGAACACACAGTTAAAGGACTATCACAATTTAATTAAAAAGGATGTTGTATGGAAACAAATAGTGGAGGAAATAAGTAATCCAGACATACCAGACGGTGAGTTTAATTATTTTTTATTTCAAGTTTAATCTAATTTACATTATTAAAATAATTACAAAATAACTCTCTGACACGAAATGCTTCTCTAGTTGCTCGTAAGTTGTCGTATTGTACCGATCTTAAAGTTTGCTGTTCTTCAATATTGACGGTATTGGCGTTACTAGTTGTCGTTCTTGAAGACATTAAATAATTGTGCAAGACACAGGTAGTCTTTGTAATGACGTCCACTAGTTCCAATTGACATTCACATGGTCGACGAAACACACGAAATCGCGCTGTTAATATGCCGAACGCATTTTCTACTACATTTCGTGCTCTACTGAGACGATAGTTAAAGGTGTTTTTTGCCTTGTTATCTAAACATGTACTCCGTGGGTACGGCCTCATAAAGTGTTTTTGTAATGGGAATGCTTGATCACCTATAAACACAAAAGGTGTTGGATCGCCATCAGGCGTTAAAGGTTTATGATTGGGCAAGTTTAATTGCCCGTTTTGTAATTTGTGGCCAAATGCACTATCTGCAAAAATACCTCCGTCGCTAAATCGGCCCATTGAACCAACGTCTATTATAATAAATCTTTTGTGTGCATCAACGACTGCGAGAAGGACGACAGAATAAATTTTTTTATAATTAAAATAATTAGAACCCGACTGAGGAGGGCATTTTATTGAGATATGCTTCCTATAGCACTAAGCAATACGTGACCATAGATATCTAGGTTACAAATGTATTTATTACAATTTAATTATATTTAGTTCACACTTTGTCACGTAACATAAATAGGCACTATTTTAGTTAGCAATTATTACAAGGTTTTCCCCACTCCAATGATCCAAATTTCTTAGTATATAAGGTTAACATAAATCTGTAAATATATGCCATTTTCACACCGAGTCTGTGTGTATCAATTCTGCTCCAACTCACAATGATCTACACGCTACCCGCAACAGTGGTGACCCCGACGTCGTTTTTCGACGTAAAGTTTTGAAATATTATCACATTTGTGAAACCAGGATGGATTCCCGCGATGACGGAAGATATTCTCAACCAATACAGCGTGGACAGCCCGCTAGTGGTGAAGAGAAAGGCAAAAGCGGTAATAACCGCAGCCAAAGACGTGCCTATGAGTTCCAACAACGTCAGAATTTCAATCGGGACTGGAATGATGTCCGCGATTTTGAAGACCGCCCCCAGAAGCCGAGGGGCCCAACGGCACGCAGCAAGAATTGGAAGGCCAAAAAGGCTGAAAATAAACAACAAACGGTGAAGACAGATTCCGCCGCGGCATATGATTTTCGTGCCAAGGAAGAAACGGCGCCAGTAGATGAACCGCTCTACGACCTAGGACCATTACCTACCTCTCAAAACAAAAGGTTAGTAACAATGATAGACCGCTGTACGTCATGGCCTGAAGCTTTTCCAGTTTCGGATATAACAGCTGAGACGATCGCCAGACTGGTTTACGAAGGGTGGGTCTGTCGTTACGGGTGCATGGATTTTATCAGCACGGACCAAGGACGCCAGATGGAATCGGAGATATTCCGGAATCTCGCAAGATTAATGGGAATTGAGAAGTTCCGAACTACACCATACCATCCACAGTCTAACGTTAAAGTTGAGAGATTACATAGAACTATTAAAACGGCGTTAATGGCTCGAGCAAATACGACGAATTGGACAAAAGAGTTGCCGTCAGTTTTATTTGGCATACGCTCCAGCTATCGACAAGATACTGGGTTTAGCGCTGCAGAACTTGTTTACGGCACAACCATCAAGTTACCGGCAAGTTTTTTCGGTGACAAATCGGAAACCACATACCCTGAGTTCATTCAAGGGATCAAGGAAAATATTAGTCGAGTCACGAGTATCCCACAGCGAGAGAGTTCGAATCGGAACGTGTTCGTGCATCCACGTTTATCAGACTGTTCACACGTATTTTTGAGGTGCGATAGACTTCGCCCAAGCCTAACTCCTCCGTATGAAGGACCCTTTCGAGTCATCAGGCGGAGCAGCAAAGTTTTTACAATTGAACGTAACGGCAAAGAAGTGCACGTATCGATAGATCGATTGAAGCCAGCATTTTTGCTAAACGAGGAATTTGAGGAACGCGACAATACAGTAAGAGATGATTTATCGACCGAGCACAGTGGATTTAAACAGCAGAAGATTACACGTTCAGGGCGCGTATCTCGCCCCACCGTTCGTTTCGCGTAAATAGTCATAAGGCCAATTATTTTTGATAATAATTCTGTATATTTTTTTTTCAAGGGGGGAATATCTATATCACTAAGCAATACGTGACCATAGATATCTAGGTTACAAATGTATTTATTACAATTTAATTATATTTAGTTCACACTTTGTCACGTAACATAAATAGGCACTATTTTAGTTAGCAATCATTACAAGGTTTTCCCCACTCCAATGATCCAAATTTCTTAGTATATAAGGTTAACATAAATCTGTAAATATATGCCATTTTCACACCGAGTCTGTGTGTATCAATTCTGCTCCAACTCACAATGATCTACACGCTACCCGCAACACTTCCCATCCACGGCACCAAGGCAGTTAGGGAATTGCCATTTATCATTAAAGTCTTCTGCAATTACTTCCCATTCACTTTCTGTCGGTAACTTCATATATATTGGTTGCAAATGAATCCAAAGTGCATTGCACACATCTTTAACGATCAAAGAAACTGTATTATTACCCACTCTGTAATTGTATCCAATTGTTCTAAAGGAGTCGCCAGTAGCTAAAAACCTGAAACACATAAATATTTATTACTAAGTTTGACCTGGTGTTTGTTACAGTGAAAACTGCGAAGAATGAGTGGAAAAAATTACGAGATAGTCATCGAGAGTCACTCAAAAGGATGAAAGCCAGTACAAGTGGTCAGGCTGCTTCTCCGGCAAATAACTGGAAATATGCCGAGTTACTCGAATTTCTTTTACCCCACATGAAAAACCGTAAGAGAACTGGTAACGTATCAATTAATGATAAAAATACTTTGGCCAGTACATCAACTCAAAGTCAAAATACTTTGCCCGGTACTTCGATCGAAAGTCAAAATACTTTGCCCAGTACATCAACCGAAAGTCAAAGTACTGAGATTTTCGAAGAAATTCCGAATGATGATGATGAAAATACTTCCGAACCACCAAGGATAAAAAAAAGAAAAGTTGCCGATGACGCATCATTAAACGACTTACTTCAGAAAGTTGATAACGATTTTATGAAGCGATGTGAGCAAAGAGAGCAACGGAAGGCTGAGGAGGCAAAAGAGGCGGAGAAACACAGACATCCGTTAAATTTATTTTTTGACAGTATGTGCGAGTCAACTAAAACTGTACTAAATAAACGACACCTCTTCAAATCCTCATTTCAAGAAATCTATTTAATTTTTTGATGAATAAATACATGAAATTACTAATAGATGGCGCTATTTGTAATATTATGTGAAAAAATGACAATTGACAGTAAAATAACCGCCATTTTGTGTCATTTGTTGGTTGATTGTTTTTGAAGAAGTAAGTGCAATTATTTAGTTTTCTTTCATTACTTTCTAAATATTTTGGCAAAAATTTATATTGAGTAATGAGATGATAATATAGTATATACGTAAATTAAATAGTCAAGTTTTATACATTTTACTGCCATTTGCAAGATTTATGGAAAGGTTTAGTTCAAAGTCGTTTTTTTAGTACAGTGGGGCACAAGTGATATTGAAACTTCCTATTTTTGTCTTTTTGCAGTTTTATGATAAAATGGCAGTGTTTCGAGGTTGTAAGGATTATCTCGCACTTGAAGAAGCTGTTAACGCTATAATGGTAGTAGTGATGAATTGGGGATCCTGTATCAAAATCAACTCTCGCTAACGCTCGCTCGCTCCGCTCACCGTAATACAGAATCCCCACGAATTTTGATACAGGATCCCCAATGTACGCTACTGGCCACAACAACACATTAAATAAATGGAGTATACCTAAATCCAAGCAACAATTGATCACTGTCAACAGTGAGACAAAATCCCCAATGACTAGTTATGGCGGATCCTATATCATACGCCCGCACCGCACAGTGGATGATATAATACGATTAGTTCGACGAGACTGCAACATTCATAAGAAATGCGAGCGAGCCCATATGCATGATAATTTTACGTCTAAAAGTTTGCTCTCGCATAGTTAACCACTTGATTTGTTGCGCTCAAATAATTTTTGTATATTGATCGTGTTTCTGCTTGATCCGGCATTGCTGTATTCATTAGTATGAATTTCGATCGATTGATTCGAGGCTTGCATACTCATAATAGGTTGGATAAAGGAAGACTCTTTAAATGTTTATAGTTCATCAGAAATATATTCGTATTACATTAACGATTGCTTTTCCACATATCGGACATAACATTTTATCCAACGATAAAGCACATTTAGTACACGTTATAGCATGACCACATGGTATATAACACGCAGCTACTTCTTCTACAAAACAAATTTTGCAGCAAAGTGTTTCTTTAATATTTTCAACACATAATATGTTTCTGTCTGCAAAAGAACTTATTATACAGGGTTACAGGAAAAGTCGACCTAGATCCGTTAAGGGCGTGTAGTACACATCATTTCTGAATGATTTCACTATGGAACCCCCCATACTAAACTTAACCGTTTTCGAGATATTCGAGTTTTAATTTTTTTTATGAAAATGCCCAATTTTTCGGCTATTGAATTGAATATTTTGAATTTTTTTGACTCTTATGATAATTTTTTTGGTTTTTTACATGAAGAATGAGATGCTTAATGATGCTTAAGACCTCAATGACTAAAATTGCACGTAAGTTAACTAAATAGGTCATTGTAGACGATCGAAACTTAAGAAAATAAGTACAAATTATAAAAAATACTAGCTGACGCCCGCGACTTCGTACGCGTGGATCGAGGTTTTGTGGTTCCCGCGGGAACTCTTTAATTTTCTGGGATAAAAAGTAGCCTATGTGTTATTCCAGACTATAATCTATCTCTGTGCCAAATTTCATCCAGATCCGTTCAGCCGTTGGGGCGTGATTGAGTAACAAACATCCATCCATACATCCATACCGACATCCATACATCCAAACTTTCGCATTTATAATATTAGTAAGATTTTTCTTTTCTGGATATCTCAAGAAATTATTATGGCACTTGCTCTGCAGATGTCCTTAAAAACATCTACATTTTATCAGCTATCCAACGAGGTATAACAACCTAGGGTTGTATTTAAACTCATAGAAAAAAACATAGTTGAAAAGGTTCAGGTAGTAGGTCTAACGGGTCCCTCGGCTATTGTCCTTCAAGTTAATCCGGTGCGTGTGAGCGTTACAACTTACGATTTATGCAGGTGAGAGTGAGAAAAATAATGTGCAAAAACAAGTTTGGGGATACAACATGCCCATTGTTTTGTATTTGGTCGTTTGTTTGCTTGCCATCCATTTTAGTCTGCGCTCATGCGATTCGTCCATGGTAGATACGAATTATTGTGCTTTCGGATTCCCACACGACTTGGCTTTGTTTCTGGACTGATTTTTCTAACTGTGATACCTGTGAGACTGTGACCCATCCGTCTTCGCCGGAACTTGCATACCTATCCTTTCTATTCTGTACTGTGCGTTATTTAATCCTTCATCTCCTGCTTATTTAAAGGAGAAGTTTGAATTCGTAGGCCGTCCAGGAGAAGTTCTCCGTACTACAAGAAAACTTGTTTTAAGGACGCCTAATCATAATTCCTCTTTCTTCCATAAATCCTTTTCTGTACAAGCTGTTAAGTTGTGGAATGCTCTGCCTCTTGACATCAGAGAGGCTCAATCAATAAATATCTTTAAAAGACTTGTAAAAAATTACTATTTGTCACAATAATATTGTTATTTGTCTAGTAGTTTAGTTTTAAATATATTTTGATACCTATTGTTTCTTTTTCTTATGAGGCTTACGTTTATTTATTTGTGAGTATATATATATATATATATATATATATATATATATATATATATATATATATATATATATATATATATGTATGTATGTATGTATGTATGTTTATTTATATATTATGTGTGTAGTATTTATGACTTTGATGTTTTATTTATTTTAGATTATATGTATATTTGTATTATAATTTGTTGCTTTTTTCTTTATTATTTATATTATTTTATTTTTTATTACATTTTTATTTATTTTGGTATTTCTGCACCATCTACCGATTGTATGTAGCTATGTCCTTTTAAACCATTGGTTGCCTGGAAGAGATCGCTGTGTAGCGATAAGGCCGCCAAATTGTATACTTACTTTGTTTTAAGCTAAGTTTACTATTGTATATTTTCCTTTGTGGTGTACAATAAAAGAATATTCATTCATTCATTCAACTGTGACTACTGTGCTTGTTTACTGGACTCTGATTTGTGCTTGTGATACTGGACTGTTGAAAATGGCAACATACTCGAACGAAGACACGACACGCAATTGCAGCATCCGTAGCAAATAAGCATATCCGCATATTCTTCCTTTGCTATCACTTTGTAGGTATGTTTCACCCTTCACAAGTAAAACATAGGGACAGGACGGAAACCAGCGAGCGTGCTCCGACCATGGATGATCTTCGATGTCCCAGTCTTTGAGCCTGCCATCACAAAAGTAACAAATATAACGATCACTATCTCCTGTATAAAAAAGCCCAGCATCGGCCATTTCTTGAGGTTTTTGATTTAAATCTTGACACCAGGTATCAAAACTTCGCAATCTTGCGATTTGAGTTTTATAGCGAGGATATTTAGGATATATTAACTCCATTCTGATCTACAAACAATGGATTTTGAATAAAGATTTATTAGTAAAAACATATTATAGCAGATTTCTAGTAAGGTGTGCAAGCTTATTATTATTTATCGAAAATTAATTCTTTAATGATGAATTTAGACACATTTCCCGCTATTTAAATATATTTCGATTGGTATAAATACTTTGATTAATAGAGATTAACGGACGAAAAAAAAAATACGTACAATGCGTACTAATATAATAAATTCGCTGATGCCCCACGACTTCATCTGCATGGATTTAGGTTTTTAAATCCTGTGGCAACTCTATGATTTTCCGAGATAAAAAGTTGTCTATATCACTCTCCAGTTCTTTAACTATACCCACGAAAAAATCATGTCGATTCGTTGCTCCGTTGCGACGTGATTGAGACACACTTTAGCATTTATAATAAGTATGATTAGTGATGCAAAAATGCGTCTGTCTAAACTAAAGACTAACGGCTGAATCTTGCCGGATACACAGACAGACAATTCACATCTTGGAGACGGATCCAGGATATTTTTTGCCGTCGAAAATTAAAGGATTTCCACTCAAGTTTTAAATCAAATTCGCAAGGAAGAAGACTCAAGCATCAAATAGTAGCAAATATTATTAGACCTTTCATAAAATTTTATACCTACCTATGGAAAGTAGTAAAATTTATAACCTTTTAACATTTTAACTATCGGGAGTCCGACGCATACCAATCCTTTTACGGGCCTATGGACGTTTCAGATCCACAAACGGAGATAAGAAATCGGTCCCACACGGAGTCCCCCAGGGCTCTATCCTTGGGCCGGTAATTTTTAACCTTTACGTACACGACTTTTGGGACCAACGCGATCACATACGCGGACTAAAGCTCTCCCAATACGCTGATGACCTGTGCATCCTCAACAGATCTCCCGACCCGAACTACGCAACACAGCGCGTGGGCTGGGCCGCCGAAACTATTATCGACTACTACCATCGCTGGGGGCTAAAATGCAACGTAGATAAAACGGAGTGTACCATGTTCACTAACAAGAGAAAGTACCGAAGAACCATCCGCATTAAAAATGAGATTATCAGCTATAAACACAGTATCAAATATTTGGGAGTACACCTTGACAAGACCATGACCATGGGCAAACAGACTGACTACGTAGTTCAGAAGGCGCGACGAGCACGCAGCGCGTTAGCCCCCATCATAGGATGGCACGCCAAGACGGACCTGACGGTAAAACTCGCCGTCATTCAAGCCTGCCTACTTCCTATATTGGATTATGGCGTGGTACAACTACTGTCACGTTACAGTAAGAGCAACCTGCTAAAAATTGAACGCCAATATCGTATGGCCCTCAAAACTACCGGACAATTCCCAAAACTTCTGTCCTCTGGGACATGCTAGACTGGGATCCATGGCACATTCGTGCGCAAGACCTGAACGAGGACATGCTGCGCCGATTCCGCGAAATGCACATTGAGGGTATAGACACCCCTGGTGACGCCTACACCAGATACAGACAGCACAACCCCCTCCTAACTAATACTAGACTAGGCGAAATTAATTATGTACCAAAAAAAGACAGGAGTCGGCTGCTCAGCAAGCGAACAACCGCTCCACGTCCCCATAGATTATAAGAATTAGTTGTAATTAGGATAAGGTAATATTAAGCAACATTTTAAATTTATATAAATTTATTTTGTACACATTCACATACTATTAACAAACATACAGCACACACTACATGAAACTTATACAGATCTTTTAGACACACATGAGTAGACTGTAAGTAGCTGACACACCTACAGGCCGAATAAACCATCGCCCTGCTGGACATATTGTAACATAAATGAACTAGGGAAATAAACATCTTTCTATTCAATTCTATTCCTTTTACGGTTAGATCTCAATTCACTGCGTAACTATAAACAACAGCGTCTTCCATGCCTCAAAATCGAACACCTATAGCTGATGCGGCAATAATTTATACGTAAGACAGTGTTCATACGAATGTATAAATCTAGTCTGATTACGTTCGCAAATATAAGTTCTATGTTGTGATGATTTAGTGTTTAAAGTTACATGCGCAAATGTTTAAATCTAATTTATTTCAATCCATTTCGTTTATAATGAAAGAGGTTTTAGAATTCGAGCGTATAAATAGGTCTATAGTATTACCATTCCTTTTGTTCAGGACACTAATAAGTAATAGCCGTGGGAAAAATGATAGGCAATTAACCCCGAACGTATGAGCATTTATTCAGCACATATTTTAACACATATCTATAAAGAAACTACAAATAATACCGCGAGATAAAAGTAGACAGCGCCATCTATTATAGAAATGAACAACTGTCCTATCAGACATACAATTTTTACATAGGAAATTGTACACCTTTCTTTCCGAGTTTTGGATACGACAACAACAACAGTCGAAATAAAGAATGTAAGTATTTTTATTTTATATGTTTATTTTTGAATTAAGCAACTAGGTACCTATTGAATTTTTATTTGGAGTTTTCATGTTGATAGTTACTTAACTTATTTTTCAGGGCCTCTTCATCTTTCATCAATCCATTTGACGAAGACGAAGACCCCATCGCTTTGGTGCAGCCCCCATCAACATCGAAGTCTCTTAAGAAGAAACGTGAGGTGAAGCGGAAGAAGACGATCAAGAAAAAGGAGGTGACTTCTTCTGCTCCGAAGAATCCGTTCGAATCGAGCGGATTGGAAACTGAACCCGAAACGCCTCCAAATACACCTACGAGTCCATCTGTTAAACGGAGGAGGTTTATTACCGAATCTGAGGTGAGTTGTCTTATTTATTTATATTTTATTGGATTAAAGCTTTTAAAGGACTTCCCAATAAGAAGGTTGTTAGGCAATTGGTCTGTATATAAATTTATGAATATAGTTTTTTTAAAGTTATTATTTTTTAGGGTTTCATATCCGAAGGGTGCCAGTGGGATCCTATTACTAAGCTTCCGCTGTCCGCCCGGACGTCTGTCTGTCAGCGGGCTTTATCTCATGAACCATAATAGCTAGAGAGTTGAAATTATCGCAGATGATACTAAATTGAATATTTTTCAATTTCAGGATGAATATACTAGCAAGCCAGTGCGCGCTGCGAAATTGAGAAGTTTTCTCAGTCGGCGCGTTGCGTCGGGGTATACATCCCAATCGGATCCATCGAAGAAGGGCAGCTACTACTTCGAGCTGCGCGTCTACAACACTGAAGAAGTGGAGAAACTCGCGAACAACGAGCGTTGGAAGCATGCCATCTGCACACTAAAACTTGCAACCGATTTAAACTCAGCGGTATGGAAGTCCCTTACCAAATTAATTGATGATAGTAAGGCTGAACTGAAAAATATTCAGCCCATTTTAAACCCTGCAAATGAAAATAATTTCTAAGATAAATTCTGTTCTACAGAATTTCATCTGCAAAATATTGTATACACTGTGTAACAAAAACCCTGTGGTCCCTTTGAGCTGCGTTATCAGTATCGATATTCAAACATAAAAAATCAACTTATTTGGTAAAACTCTTAAATTAAAATATTCAAATTAAATATTAAATCAATATTATTTGTAAAATGAAAATGATTGCTCACCCCTGCCACCGCCTCTGCACTTCTACGAGGCGATGCGAGCCAGAGCGAGCGCGAGAGAGATAGCAAATCGTATCAAAGGTGCCGACTGCCGACCGAGGAGCTCGTCGGCAGGCGGCAGCCGCGCGCGCTCTAGGGTCACAGTACTGAGGGTACTGAGGTCATGAACTCGTCACGTGTCACCCGCGAGTCACAAGGATCACTCAGCTGTGTGCTGAACACAACTTTTTAACGTCCAATTTGTTTACACTTTTGTTTAACACTGTTGCAACTTTTAAAATGTGATTCGTTCAATTATTAGAAAAAGTATTAAGTACTTAGTTATGTAATCTAATCGTATCACTAATTTATGATGATGTCAACAGCTTTTCGATTACGGAGATGTTGCTCGATATGCCCGCCTTGTAGCTTTATGCATTTCTCACACCGTTTGGCGATATTTGCACGTACGCGTCGTAGTACCGATGAATCGGACTTTATTTCGCCAACGGATGTTGGGCACTGCCACTGTGGTAGTTACATGTTGAGCGTCGTGAAATAGCATAGTGCTCCTGGTAAAGTCTGCGCGCCTCTGCATAGTAGCAGTCACTTCTCCAGAGACACATCAACATGTAAAATATCCTTCATTCTTGTAAGACATTTCACGTAATTTCGCGACGTAATGCGCACGTCCGTTCGGTTGCGCGAGCGACTAACAACTAGGATAGAAAGCGAGCCGCGGGCGGCGCGGCGGCTTAGTTAAAGACCTTGGCGGCGCGGCGGTATCCTTTGAGCTCGCTTTTGATCGAGCCGACTCATATGTTACAAACATTTTTTTAATGTGTCTATTTTATAAGCTATCTTGACTATGAACAATAACTGACCAGTACTTGATTTTTTTTAAATAAGATTTTCAGTTTTGGTACACCTATATGATTATGTATACGTACCTAAAAGGAACAACAGGGTTTTTGTTACATATTGTATAATAAGTATGACAATAAATTTATTACTGACTTTACGTTTTTGTCTGTAAATACTTTTTTACGTGTTTCTTTACAGAAATTACAAAGCCTAAACCATACAAAGCCTAGACTATATAAAGCCTAGATCATACAAAGCCTAAACCATACAAAGCCTAGACCATATGAAACTAGAAACATAAAAAACTAGAACCATATGAAACTAGAACCATATAAATTAAATAAAAATGTCTAAATGTTCATATCGGAAGATTTGAAGTTGTGATATTAATAACGTGATATTATTATTATCGGTATAAATTTAGCTCTCACGCCCGCATACAAAATAAATACATATATGGCCAAAAGATTTATAATAAACTTACGTAAATAAATGCAAATTAATAAACTTACATACACAAATACACAAATAAATAGTTGTAGCGGGCGGAGGATTACACCCCGGCAGGGGAGACCAGACGGCCGGGGGTCAGGGGGACAGGTTGAGAAACCGGCGGACTATCCTAGCCGAGTCTAGCAACACCGCTTATTATTATCGAGCCACACCGGCGGTGCACCTACTAAAAAACAGAAAGAAATCTGATAAAGGAGAACGGCACTATAATAAACAATGGGAACAGAAATACAGTTGGCTAGTTTACGATACCGAAAGTGGAGGTGCATTTTGTAAACTATGCCAAATTTTTATGAAAAATGAGCAGTTTTGCAGAAGACAGGTGGGGTGTTCATAACAGTTCCATTCAAATCATTCAAAAAGGCTTTAGGAAAGGACGGAAAATTACAGAAGCATGAGCATTCATCAGCTCATACTATAAGTGTAGAAATGGAAAATCTCACAAGGCAGGCCATGAAAAAACCCATTCATGCTCAAATTATTCAACAGAGTGAGAGTGAGAAAGAGTTGAATAGGAGGGGCTTAAAAATACTTTTGAGAGGTTTGTATTTTTTAGTAAAGGAAGAAGTAGCTCACCCTACCAAATACGGGAGTTTAATTGAATGTATTCTTGACAAAATGAA
The DNA here is from genome assembly GCA_923060345.2 of Erebia aethiops. Taxonomy (NCBI): domain Eukaryota; kingdom Metazoa; phylum Arthropoda; class Insecta; order Lepidoptera; family Nymphalidae; genus Erebia; species Erebia aethiops. The sequence continues at coordinate 6,932,189 of OV281084.1, read as the reverse complement.
TGACGAATTTAAAGCATGGAGACATGCGCTAAGTGAGCGGTCTAATTATAGTAGTAAGGAAACAGCTTGTGAACTACTAGAATGTATGGGTGAAGTTTTAAGAGATGAGTTGAAGAAAACATTAAAAAACAAGAAGTTCGCCGTTTTAGCTGATGAAAGTACTTCTTTAAGAAACGAAATGGAGCTAAGTATGATGTTCAGAGTAATGGAAGATAAAGCCCCTGTGGAAAAGTTCTTGGCAATTGTCAAAATCCCCGATGGAAAAGCAGAAACTATTGCAAATGCAAGGAAGGACAAGGAACTCACTGCTCTTAATTTGGATTACAACAATATTATTGCTTTCGGATTTGATGGTGCTTCGAATATGGCTGGAAACGTTGGTGGCGAAAGTTCAGCTCGAAATTGAGAAATTAAAATCTGAAGTGCACCTGGTTGCTGATGAAAATGTAACATTTGAAGGGATTAAGACGTATTGTGAAACCGTTATTAATGAAATAGAAGACAGATTCAATGACAAATCAATTGACATAATGACATTTTAGTAGTAGTTTTGAGAGCTTTCAATCATTAATAGCTTTACAAGACACAGAAGTAAGAAAGTTTTGTGACAAATTTCCTTCGCTTAAAGGTATGATTCGGATCTGGGCAGTCGCGACCCGGCAGCCGCGGCCCTGCAGCCGCGACCGCGGTCGCGACCCACCGCTTCGTAGAGAATTGTATGCAACAGGTACAATTCCGAGACGGGCCGCAGACCGCAAACTGCAACAGCAAACTGCAAGCGACAACACTTGTTTCTATGAACATCTATGAAATTGATTCTAAGGGCGGCAACACTGCTGCCTGCAGACGCAGCGCGCAGCGTGCGGCCGCGGCGCGCAGCGACCGCAGACTGCAGCGCCACTGGCGCTGCAGTCTGCGGTCGCTGCGCGCCGTGTTACCACTTTAGTGATTTTGTCACCAGATTGAGTGAATTTTAGGAGTTAGACAGTGACAATCTGAAAAAAAAATCACTGAAAAATTATTTGATGACTTTTAGTGATATTTATCGAATGTTGTGCTTTGCATCCATGGTACACTTTGACAGGGTAAAAAATACCTGTTTCGGAACGTAGCTTTAGACGTCTTTGTTTGGTTATGCTTGGGGATTCCCCAACTAATAAACCAAACCTAACACGTATGTAAAGTTTGTATGAGTGAGTGCTGCATACTATTGGCTATTGCTTGTATTTAGTTAGTTGCTAGTTTTCGTTCGCGAAAGTAGGAGACAATACTTATCGAAATCATTGAAGTCAAGATCAAAAGTTTTTGTGTGGGTTTTTGTGTAGTATTTATTTCGCACACGGCACAATCATGGACGTGCCACTGAAAAAAAAGACTTTTTATCCTCAAAAATATCGGAAAGAATGGGAAATCCAAGAAGAGTTCAAGACTTGGTTACGGCCTGTAGCAAACGATCCTACAAAAGCCTTTTGTACTTTTTGTCATTGTGAAATGTTTGCAAGAATAGGCGACATCAAGAAACACAGAGTAACAAAAAAACATATAGATAAATCTGACTTAGTGTCTAAGAACCGACAAATTGAATTTCTGCCCGCTTCTAAAAATAATACAAACACGTTAAAAGTTGAAGGAACATTGTCCCTGTTCATTGTGGAACACACATCAATACAGCAAATTGACCACTTATCTGAAGCTTTAAAAAAATGTATTACTGATTCAAAGAGTGTTATGGACATGAAAATGCACAGAACGAAATGCAGTGCAGTAATAAATAATGTGTTAGCTCCTCACTTCAAACAGATGCTATTGGATGATATTGGATCACAAAAGTATAGTGCACTATTAGATGAATCCACTGACCTCAGTGTATCAAAATTATTAGGCATTGTAATTAGATATTTTAGTTGCACGCAAAATAAAGTTGTATCAGCACTTGTTGTATTCTGGGGATTTTTTAAGTTAAAAATATCGTTAAATCTGGTGAAATTTCAGACCAAAACTAGTGAAAAAACGCCAGTCGTGTCGCGAACCGCAGAGACTTCACACGTAAATAATGTCGACTTTTTCGGATGACGATGAAGAAAAACTTATTAACATTGTAGCTGGTCATCCAGTTCTTTACGACACATCCAATCCAAATTACCGCAATAATTTGGTCAAAGATAATGTGTGGAAAGCAATAGGAAAGGATTTAAATAAAAATAGTAAGTACCTAACTTAAATATTTTATTCAGGTGTTTTTAGAGTACACAATACTATATATAGAACACACAATTTACTGCTGAGTAACTATATATACAGGGTGATTGGCAGATGGATACAAAGCTTTGAGGAGCAGTTAAGTTTAGTCAATTATGAACCATTTAAGCTACAAATTTTAGAGGAAGTCTGACCATTTTTTTATTCATATCTTAGTGTTTCTTGAGAATTTTACAAAAATTTAGAGGTTTTTTATTTAATCGTATGGCGTTTGGTACACAATAAGCGTTTTTATAAAAAGAACGCTTATTTCGCCTGCAAGTTCGTCGCTCGTTTAGCACCACCCAGGGGACACGTGCAGGGAGGTAGAAGGTAGCTCGTGCGGACGTGAGCGACGGGGCATCCCCCTCTGTCTCCTCCTCTGTGTTCCGTCATAATCAACAGCGTCATTTTGCCAAGGAACTGCACCATTTGCGCTGCAGAAAAAATCTTTAAGATTGTCTCTAATTTGAAATCCGTCACTATTAGCAAATCCACTGGAACCTGCAATCTCTAACATATTTTCCTGGGGCCTATCAGTAGCATCATAAACATGAAATGGCAAGTTATGTCGCTCAAGGTAACCATCTCGAAGAAGATTGTGCAAACAACAAGATGATAATATCAAATCATCTACAACATTCGGCGCCACAGCTATAGGCGTATAAAATACTCTGAATACTTGAGATAGCAACCCAAAAGCATTTTCTGTTACTCGACGACCTCGGCATAATCTGTAGTTATAAATTAGTTTATCTCTTTCTAAACGCGCTTGTCTCCTACAATATGGTTTCATCATAAATTTACTTAAAGCAAAGGCTTCATCTCCAATCAGGAAATGAGGTGACATTCATTAGTCCCTTGCAGAAGTTTCGATGGAGGGATATTAAAGTTGTTTTCTGCAATTTTTTTTCCCATTATCGATTTGTTAAATATACCGTTGTCGGATTCTTTGCCATAGGCCCCAACATCCACTGCTACAAATTTACAATTTGCATCCACAACAACACAACAGAAAAGTAATCTTTATAGTTAAAGAATAGCGATCCACTGTTTTTAGGTGATTTGACACGCACATGTTTACCATCGATTCCACCAATGCAATTAGGTATATTCCATTTTTGCCAAAAATCTTGTTCAATGCGTTTGAAATCATCCTGTGTGGGTGTTTTCATTAAAATTGGCACTAGTTTCTGTCTCATAACATTAAGTACCCTTTTCACAATTCGGGATATGTAGGACACTGATATACGGAATGAAGTAGATAAGGATTCATATGTTTCACCGGTGGCCAAGAATCTGTAACAAATATTTTTTTGTTTATTACAGGTGACGAATGTAAAACGAAATGGAAGGCTATCCGCGATGGATATCATAGATTCAAGAAAAACATAAATTAGGTACAGGTTCAGCTGCTCCTAAACACTCGAAAGACAAGAGACATCTACTGCTATCATTTCTGGAAAGTGTTCCTCAACACAGATCGGGTGGCTCAAATATACCTTCGTCACCAAGGACTCCACAGAGTAATGAGGAGGATAGTGTGGACAATCTACTTAGTTCAAATGAACAAGAAGGATCCAAAGATGGAGTCATGTCTTATGCCGAGCAAGATAGTGACAATGACGACACAACTAAAGTTGAAACAGAAAATAAACAGAAGAGAAATTTAGATTTTAACAAAAAAGTATTAAAAGATGATTCAATTTTAAAAGTATGGAAAGATAGAGACGAAAAAAGACAGAGTTTGATTAAAACAATATTGAAAAAGAAGGATGATGACATAGACTTGTTTGTTCGTCACATAGGTGAAGTTTTGAGAAATTTGCCACAAGTGGAAAAAGCTCAAGCTAAGAAACATTTATATGAAGTCCTTTCAGAGTACGAGATAATGGCAGCCAAAAAGTTGTCCAACTCTTCACCCACTTTAACTGATAATTCAGAGATTTCTACATCACTTTCTGACAAAATAAGCCAAGCGGCGCGCCACATATATTGTCGTCAGATCCTTTTCAACCTGGGCCAAGCAGCGCGCTACACGTACCATTGCCGCGAGATCCTGTTTATCTACCTAGGCCAAGCAGTGCGCGACATAATGAACAATATCAGTATCAATTACATGACCAATATCAGTATCGATTACCAGGTCCTGTTCATAATATACAGACAGGCCGCCGGTTGAGGCACATTTAATTGTTCGGACATAATTTTTTTGCTGCCCATAGCTAACTTTTTGAATATACCACTGTCCCCTTCTTTTCCATATGAGCCCACGTCAACAGCAATAAATTTGCAGTTTGCGTCTACAATAGCCAATAATACAGTAGAATAGTAGTCTTTATAGTTAAAAAACATCGATCCACTGTTCTTCGGACATTTAATACGTACGTGCTTGCCATCAATTGCTCCAAAACAATTCGGACAGTTCCACCTATTCCAGAAATGTTCAGCAGTTTGTTTTAGATGATTTTCCGTTGGCACAGGCAGGAAAATTGGTACTAAATTTTTTCGCAAACTTGCAAGAACTTGTGCGACTATTCTGCTTATATAGCTTGCCGATATACGATAATTGAATTCTAAAGATGCGTATGTTATGCGCACGATACGACAGGTAAATGTGTTTCTATACCGTGTGGCTCGTGACGCATTCAACGACGTAAACAACTATAAGACGCTAGTTTGCTGCGTATTTTTGAAAAATGACTGATGAGCTTATTGAACTTGTACGTCAACGAAAAGTTTTATATGATACAAAGTGTAAAGAGTATTAAGGATCATTTGACCCGAAATGCTGCTTGGGAAGAAATTGCCAACATATTAAAACAACCAGGTAAGTCATTGAAATAGTATTCACTTGTTAGTTTTTATATTCGTTAAGACGTCGCGTAAGAAGAGGGACCCAACTTTTGCAGCCAGCGAAAAGATGGCCCTTGTGGAGCTAGTGGAGCAGCATTTTGAGGTTATCGAATGTAAAAAAACTGACTCTGCAACCATGTCTACCAAAAACATAAAGTGGCGCGAAATTGCGGAACAGTTCAATGCTGCCTCGAGCGTCCACCCTAGAGAGTGGACGGTCCTTAAGAACTGTTGGGAAAACTTGAAAAAAATGGCGAAACAGCAACAGACTCTGCGCAACCAAGAGTACATACAAACAGGTGCTCACTTAAAATGATTATAAAACTTTGACTTGATGGTTATTTTTTAATTATATATAATTTAAAACATTTTTTATAATTATGTTGTAGGAGGAGGGCCATTCAGACCAATCATTGATGAGCCAGTGATTGAACGGGTACTGACGCTCATTCAAAGCAGAGTATCTGGATTCCAAAACACTTTTGACTCGGACAACACTCACATAATATGTGGTAAGCACAAACTACTTATTTACTATTTATATTCCCCAATTAAGAAGAAAATTACATAACATTGTGATAATTAAAATTGTATTTTCAGCCACTAGTGAACTTGGAGAAAATCAAACAGAAACATTATTATTTGGTATGTGCCTATTTAAAATATAAACCTGTTTTTCATACTTTATTATTGTAATAATAATATATATTGTAGTAATAATAATAATAATAAGTGGTAGATTCACTTGACGATTCAAAAGTACTTGTAAAAGTTTATTTGAATAAAAAATATTTGATTTGATTTGATTTAATAAGAAATCAAAATCTAGCTGCATCTTTTCAATAAATGCAGGGAATAGGCAGACATGCATATCCATAAAGTTTTTTATATAATATATGAGCCTCCAAATACATGCATGTAAGCATGCATGGATAAAAGTATTTGCTCACTACTACTTTACTTTCTCCAGATGTTAACTCGTGTGAGATAGAAATTGAAGAAAGAGGACCAATATGTATTGAAGCTACTCCAGAGCCTGCTACTGAGACAGCTACCACTGTAACAGGACCTGTAAGTACTCTGTCCTGTTCAGTAAGAAACTTTGAAGTTGAGTAATATTGATTGTCATACATACATACTTAACACTTTAATAATATTAATATATATTTTAATATAAATACTCGCTTGTGTGACCCCTACTTTCACTGCAGGGGTTGAATTGCTAAAAATCCTTAGTAGATGCCTATGTAATAAAAACTATTTGTATGCCAAATTTCTACCCGATCTGTCCAGTGATTTGAGCTGCGCATTGATAGACCAGTCGGTCACCTTTTACTTTTCAACCGACTTCAAGAAAGGAGGAGGTTCTCAATTTGACTGTATTTTTTATACTTTATTTAGATAATGTAAAAGTGAAAGTTTCTCAATCACACTACAGCTAAGAAATTGAATGTCCATGACTTTTTTTTTTAAAGAGAGAACATAATATCTTATTATATTTAAATCGGAAAAGTTTTCGTTTGTTAACATGTACCTACACAGTTTTATCTTATATACTTCACTATTCTCACATTCTGGGGCATCTGGAAGAAATCTCTTCAAGAGATAAGTTGTCCTTGTGCATGTCCTTTCAATGTTTATGTTTTATTTTTAAGTTACTGGTACAGAATGTATAAATAAATAAATAAATAATACATAGAGTAATTAATAACCTTTGTGGAGAATTTATTCATAATATCTCTTTAATTTATTCATAATGTCTTTATTGTCCCATACAGAACTGGTCTCAGTATACTCCCAGTATGTTAAGGGAGGCAAGAAATCCAATTCTGCGCAGATCACCGAGCCCATCAAGCCCATCAATTTTGCCAAATGTCCAGTTTAACATGCACCATGCTCAAGACCAGCCTGAGCAAGATGCTCGCACTCCATCAAGGTATTATAAATCATTTTACTAATGAGCCTCTGATACATACATGACTACTGCAATCACTTTTGACTTACATTATATTTACACAAATCTGACCTATCAAGTGAATCAAGATACCCAAGTTGTCCATGTGTCACTTCAATGACACAAAATCAAATTTGTCAGATAGATGATGATTACTAGTTTTCTTACATATTTCAGGGTCCACACTCAGGTGCCAGCTTCTTCTGCCACCTTTACAAGCCGCAGGAGGCCAATTTTGCAGAGGCCAAAAGATAATTTAAATCTACAAAGGGTTGCCACCTTAACTAAGGCAAGTGAGCATGTCCAAGAAGAACACCAGGAGGAACTAAAAGTTAAGCAGGAGCTGAGAAAATTTGAAGTACAAGAAGAACAAGAATTAAGGTTGAAGAAGGAGCAAGATATAAAGTTACAAATTTTAAAATATCAAGAAGATCAAGAGCGTGAAAAAGTTAAGCAGGAAGTTTTAAGAACGGAATTATTAGAGTTACAGGTAAGGAACAAAAGGACCAGTCCAGATTGATTTACCTGTAGCTCTAATAATAATTTTGATTAAGAAATTGTCAGGGGGCTTTTAATTTACCCTTGCTTATTACAAAAATATTAATGCTGCTGATATTAATTCTGTTTTTGTGCTGCAGAAGAGGGCTGTTCGAGCCATATACAATATGGGACCAAGAGAGTCACTAAGAGATAAATTTAAAGAAATCAATATTATGACAGTGCACGACCAATATATATTTGAAAATTTAGTATACGTGCATAAACTATCTATGTATAAATTCAAGAAGAAAAGTGATTGTAATAATGTCAATACTAGAAATAAAAATAAACTTGTAATGCCTGCTTGTAGGCTTAGTAAAACTAGCAATTCATTTGTTGGAAACAGTGTCCGCTTCTACAATAAGCTTTCAGAAGACATGTTGAAGATGTCTCTGAATAAGTTCAAAGTTAATGTAAAACGGTAACTCATTAAAAAATCTTATTACCATGTAAAGGATTACTTAAATGACAAGGAAGCTTGGCAATGATTTGATCTAATGGCTCTGATAGTTTCTTAGTTAAGATGATTTGTGAAATGGTGATGATGAAAAAAAAAACCCTGGCTGAGTTTGTTGTGGGCTCTTCTCAGACCAGGGCGCGTTTGGAACCCTCGTAGCTTTAGTTTTAAGATACCGTTACTGATTATCACCATTATATTTTATAAATAACTGGACGTCAATAAGTGTAGTGTAACTACTTATATTGAATAAACATAATTGACTATTGATTGACTACAATTGACTTTAATAAAAACACATGATAAAAATAATGTTGTTTTATTATCCTGTTATTTTAATCTTTCATATAATATGTATTTAAATATTTACTAGTATATAAATAATATTTGAGGTAAATCTTCTGCAGCAACATATCCAATCTATGATCTTGCTAATCTGAAAACCAAATAAAAATATTTATTTTAATTCATATTACATTTCACTCTAGTTGACTGAATGAAGCAAGGTCTCAAAAGTGGACTCTTGGGTGGACTTATTACCACATTATACAATATGTGAATCAACGGCTCAAAGCTCATCAACAACTCGACCCCTTATTAGAGTCCACATGTGGGCACAGTTAAGAAAGTTAGGAGGCTTGGATACTGCCCACCAGGCTGGCCAAGTGGGGCTTGCCTTTGAAAACATTATGATGAACACTCAGGTTTCCTCAGGACAAACCAACCATAAGCACAGTCCATAAGTGTTAGTGAATTTTATTTTTGTTAAAAACATGGTGATAACTTACTGTGCAAAATAGTTGTGTACAAGTTCATTACGTCGTCTGTGCTTTGGATTGGTTCTTAAAGTTCCACCAACATTCATGTTTGCATTATTTATATCACCTAAAGCCAGTATAGTATCCTAAGTAGCTGGGTTCACTACTTCTTTGTCATCTGGGGGTATAGCTTCCCCACTTCTTCTTGCTATATTGTGTAATATGACTGTGGCAATAATTATTGGAAAATATTTTTTTAAACTAACACCTAAACCAATTGCCATGGCTGGAAAACGTCTCTTCCACACCCCAAACAATCTTTCTACACAATTTCTCGTTCTTATATGAGCCTCGTTATATAAGTTCTCAGCAGCCGTAGAACATTGGTCTAATGGAGTCATCATATAATTGTTGCAAGCATAGCCTGCATCTCCCACAAGCACAGCATTTCCATATTGTCCCTGCTCAAACAGTGCTCGTCTATAGCAGTTGTTGAAAATATATGAGTCATGAGTACTTCCTGGCCATCGGGCTACCACATCGGTGAATTCTAAATTTGAATTGCATATGGCCTGAACATTCAAAGAAAAATATTTTTTTCTATTTCTAAATATTTCTGGATACTCTCCACCTGAAATTATGTTTAACTTTCATACCTAGTAGACGCCTAGTAGTAAATATCAGCATGAAATTCCGAATTTATCAAGATATATGTACCTACATGTAATAAAATGATAATGCTTTACCTGGCGATTTCATGAACTTTACATGAGTGCAATCTATTGCACCTATTACGTAAGGAAATTTGGCTTTTTTATAAAACTGCTTTTGGGTCTGTGTGATCTCATCTGGTGTACTAGGGAAATAAACATGCTGTGACCGGAGTGATGCAATAGCAGCACTCACTTTATGCACAATTCTATGGGCTGTTGAAGTGCTCACTCCACATAAATCAGCAGCAGTCGATTGATAGCATCCAGTCGCATAATAACGTAGTGCACAGCATAACTGATTTATTGGAGAAACACTGTTATTTCTGAAAAACAATAATCAAGAAATGAATGTGTTCTGCAAGCAAACTTAATACAAAATTGAATTTGATTTTAGGCTTACTCATTTGAAGGAAATTCAAGGACAGCGAACAATACTTTCATCACTGTAGTTTTCGAAGGCTAAATCCAACGCTCTTCTTGGTCGGTGTCGGTGAACAATAATATTTTCATCGTCACTGTAGTCTTCAAAGGCTAGCTCCAACGCCCTTTTCATTGTTGATAATATCGATTATCGAATATAGTACCAATAAAAGAATTTTGTTTTAACGAAATAGGGAACGGTCACAACTGTTGATTTTAATTACGCTTGACAGTTGACATTAACTAGCTAAACGCCGAAAATAGTAGGTTCAGAATTTAAACTGCGTTTAGCTTGAACCGCGTTCAATTTATGTTGGTGAAATGCATTAAACTCAGTTATACGCGTGAACCGAGTTTATCTATATCTAATCGCGTTTATGTGCAATGGTGAAATTCACCCTTAGAAGTCGATCTCAATCCAGTTCGTTACAAGAACAGCGCCCGCAACCCAAACTGCAAGAGTTGTATGATTTAATGAAATCTTCCCAAGATTTAAGACGTCAGAAGTAGACAAGACAAGGACGAAACTGATTTATTCTTTCTGAGTATGAGCAAGGCAGTAAAAGCGCTGCCAAAACTAGATCAGACAAAAATAAAATTAGACTTGCACACCGCTATTTCCCAAGCAGAAATACGGCAATTGGAACACAGAGACAAGATTTTAAGAACGCCTTTAAAAATAACAGCTCAAAAATTCATCCAGTCAACTCCTCAGGGCCAGTCCTCGACTCAAATCCAAACTCCTACAGATGCCCATTCACCAACATACATCCAGCCAACTACACACGCTCAGTCAGCGACATGTATGCAGTTACCCTCATATATCGAGTCATCAACATTAATTCCATCTACATCTAGCTCACAACAACTGCCAAAACTAGAACCAGCAAAATTAAAATACAAGATTTTAAAAACGCCTTTAAAAATAAATCAACGATTCGACCCTCATATATCGAGTCATCAACATTAATTCCATCTACATCTAGCTCACAACAACTGCCAAAACTAGAACCAGCAAAATTAAAATACAAGATTTTAAAAACGCCTTTAAAAATAAATCAAAGATTCGTCCAGTCAACTTCTCGGGTTCAAACTTCAACACCTATCCAAACCTCTACAGAGGTTCATTCATCAACGTACATCCAGCCAACTACACACTCTGAGTCAGCGACATGTATCCAGTCACCCTCATTTATTCAGTCGTCATCATCATCATCCACAGCAAGCACACAACAACCTGTTTATGTTTTTTCAGACGACTTGAAGACATACTATGACAACATAAAATATTTTGATGAGAATGACGTTGAAAATGATGAATCATTGTTAAAATAATTATTTAATTTTCTAAACAATTTTCTTTATTTCTTTTTTCATACTAACCATCTCTTGACAATAACAAACAACAAAAAAAGAATTAGTGAAATTGATTCAGCCGTTCAAGCGTGATATTGTGACGAAGGGAATTAATAGGGATTCATTTTTATAGGTATATACAGATAAACGATTGTTAAACTAATTCATACAATCATCATCTGATAAGGTACCGAAGTACGTAAATATAGATTTCGTTAAGATTGTCAATAATAATTTTAAATATTAATAATAAAACTTACCTTACACATAACGCAAGTCTTTCTTTAGTACCTATGGGTGCGCGAAATTTAGTGTTTATTTTTTTTATGTCTCCTTCAATCAGTGAGTGGACTTCCTCAAATTCTGCTTTGTTCATTCTGAAGTACTGATGGAATTTCTCCTCATCGCGCTCTAGTTCTTTAACAAGACGATGAAATTCGCCTTTGTTTTGTCTCCCTCTGTTTATAGGGTGAACCCAGTACCTTCTTTTCTTTTTTTTGTTCTCAAGCAGTTTCATTGCTAAGAGAAATTGCAGATCTTCATGAAAATCACTATCTGATTCGATACATACTGTTCAGAAATAATGCCAGAGTACGCCACGACACGACATATTAGTGTGCACACTTCCGTCACGACAGTAAGCACTACGACACGTATACATATATGTTTCTGCCTTAAGCGACAGTTCGCGAGCGAGACAGAGACAAGAGACAGGGACGCGAGACAGGAGGCAGCGAGACGGTCGCTGCCTCCGAGTCCTCCGACCAGTAGTGTCTCGTGTCGCGCTCGAAAAGGACGTGTGTTTAGTGTTTAAAAATGAATCTTTTTCTGACGAAGACTGTGAAACGCTGATTGAACTGATCAGACAGCACCCTCCGATATACGATGCACGACTGGACTCCTACAGAAAATTTGAAGGACAATATTTGGATGAGCATAGCTAAAAACATATTTATGCTTTCAGCTATGCTCATCCAAATATTGATTATCCAAATAAAACAGGTGAGTTATATTTTTTATTTTTATTTTGTATAGAATTAATATTTGAAAGGAAACATGTGGAATCAACTTAAACAAGCCGTGTGACATGTTGTTCTTGCCAGTCTACCGCTCCTTGCTGTGACATAAAGTAATCGGTTAATTTTGCTCTAATATCTAGTCCGTTGCTGTTCGAAAACCCTCCTGTTCCAAATAATGAAACGAAATTTGAAGGTAAATTTTCTTCTTGGTTCCATTGATATACGGACATTTGAGCAGATTCTAAAAATCCATCTCTTAATAGGTTATGCAAGCAACAGGCAACTAAGATCATATGTTGCTACAGTGCATGTTTCTGGCGCTATTCCGATAGGCGTGTAAAATATTCTAAACACCTGAGACAGCAAACCGAACGCGGTTTCCGATACTCGTCTCGCACGACAAAGGCGGTAGTTAAATAGTATTTCTTTGCTTAAATCGTTTTTTCAACGCTTATAGCGTAAGGTTTCATCATAAAAGTATCAAGACTAAATGCTTCATCTCCAACTAAAAAATGTGGTAATATTATGTTCGAATTTGGTAGATTTTTTGGTTCTGGAAAATTAAATTCATTTTTTATGATTTTTTTTCCCATTGTAGGCTTTTGGTATATTCCACTATCTCCTTCTTTGCCGTAAGAGTCAACGTCTACTGCAAAGAACTTGTCATTATGGTCTACAATAGCCAGAAGAACAATCGAATAAAATTCCTTATAGTTAAAATACAAAGACCCACTATTTTCAGGGGCTCTTATTCTCACGTGCTTACCATCAATTGCGCCAGCGCAATTGTGGAATTGCCATTTGTCCCAAAAGCCTTCAGATATAAGCCTAAAATCACTTTCTTTTGAAATAGGCATTAGAATTGGCACTAAAACAATCTTTAAATGTTTCAACACCTCTTTGACTATTTGTGAAATATAAGAAAGTGATATACGAAATGCGAATGATAGCGAAGCATATGTTTCTCCATTTGCCATAAACCTGAAACAAAAAAAAAGACTTATATTATTATTTATATATTACAGATTCGGAATGCCGTAAAAAATGGAAACTAATCAGGGACTCCTACAACAGATACAAGCGCAAACAGAAAAATTCAACGGGATCTGCAGCACCAGCTAAAAATTCAAAGTGGCAATTTTATGAACGTTTAAGATTTTTAGAAAACACACCATCAGAACGGCAAAGCTCCACCAGTGTAGATCAAGAACAGCAAAGCTCCACCAGTACAAGAAGTTACTAATACCTCCTCAGAAGTTGGACATGAAGATACTCCTCCCGTAGCCGCAGACGCGTCAGTACATAATACTATTTCAAGGGAGTTAGTAGAACCTGTACCAGGATCTTCTACACAAGAAAGATCTATACCACAAAGTAAAAGTTCCGAAAAATCAACTAGCAAGAATACTAAGAGAAAAAGACAAAAAGAAGATGAATTTATAAATTTTTTGAAAGACAGACATGAAAGCCGAAATAGTACGCTGGAGTCATTGAAATGTCAAGGTCAAGAATCATTCGATGATATATCTACATTTACTAAACACATTGAAACTATGCTAAGAAAATTGAGCGCTCGATCAACAAAAACCGAAATATTTAATATTATCTCCAAGTATGAGATCGGAGATATCGATGGACAAGGTGAACGCCCCTATACAAGTTATTCATATTCTCCAACAAGTGCAGGTTCATCGGGACACCAAACACAAAGTGATTTCATCATCATTGGCGCTACAGCCCCTTGTGGGCCCGGGCCTGGTCCAGAAGATTTCTCCATCTGTCTCTTTCGTTTCGTTTGCGCTCGTTTTCCAATTTATCAAAGTGATTTATCACGTCGCCAATTGCCATGTACTTCAACTTCATCGTATAATACATATTCGCCAATAAGTGTAGCCTCCACAGAACACCAATCACAAAGTGAATTGATTGACTTAACATCTCGCCAATTGCCAAATATTTCAAGTGAACCATTTCGAAGAATTTTTTCACGACGAATACGACCAGAATAACTTAGATGATTTGACAAACTTACCTTAAGAGTTAGAGCTAATTTTTCTTTCAACGATATTTTTCCTTTTTCACGCATTGTTTTCTTTAGTAAATTTAATACATAATCAAACTGTGTTTTATTTAGCCGAAAATACTTCCTGAATGTATTGTCATCACACATTAGGTGCTTCTTCAGTAATAGCGAAAATGATCCTTCTTGACCTCTAGTTAAATATAATTCCTTAATAGGTAACCTTCTTTTAGTTTTGTATTTGTAATAATAGTATAAGAGCAAATCATCGTCTTCTTCTTCCTCCAATAGAAGTTCTACAACTTGGTTTTCCATCATGACACAAAACACAACTGACTCCATCGACACACTCTCCGATACTGAAGAGACCGAGATTACTTTTCACGGTCTCCAGTCTCGGTCTCGACCTACAGTACATGCAGAGGAGACCGAGACACTTGTCGCGGTCGCCGGTCGCGGTCTCCTGTCTCTGTCGCGGCGCGAACCACCACCTTTATGCATGTAGCAAGATTTATGATTGGTTTCTTTGCATATTAGGTGTGGAAGTGATTTCAAGTTAAACACCAAACGCAAAGCCGCCAAAATTCATCAAGCAGCTCTAAGAACGGGTGGTGGACCACCTTATAGGCTTTATTTATCAGACCTGGAGCAGCGAGTCCTAACTCTTATAGGGCCTCAGTCTGCAACAGGTCTGGCAGATGTGCCTGAAGTTGGTGTGGAGGTAAATAATTCGCCAAGCTAACTGCGAAGCTTAAGGAATTCTTCGATTTCACTCATTTAGAGTACAAATCTATTCTCCGTCATGTGCCTACTCGATGGCTCTCATTGCTTCCAGCTTTAGACAGACTTATTTTGAATTGGCCGTCTTTAAGAGAATACTTTCTTAATGAAGGCGAAGATGAATGTGCAGCAATAATATGGATGACCTTTAAAGATGAGAATTGTCTTCCATTATGCTACTGCTATTTTATTCACAACATAATGCAAATTTTTGATACTTACATTAATAAAAAACTGGAAAGTTTTGAACCGAATTGCGGACCAAAATTACTAACAGAAAGAACGATAATATTATGTTCTACGGACAATCAGCGAAACAATGTCTAATGAAGTTGACGGAGAGTGACCAAAATACATTAAAAGAAGATGCAAACAAATATTTGGACCGATGTTTAACTTATTTGAATAAGAATTTGATGACTCTATTTACAAGAAAATGAATATTTTGACAATGGACGAAGAAATTAACTCGAATTAATTAAAACAACTTGGTAATTCTCTGAATGTACCAATAAATGAAGACAAATTATATGATAATTACTTTTTATTGCGAGAAGTTCGTGAAATTGTGGCAAGTAAAACAAAGAGGGTAGGACTTGAAATAATGTGAAATAATGGAGGAAAATAATGACTCAAAAATATGACAGATTGAAATCAAAATCACAATCTAGTAAAGTTCAAGTTGTTATTAAAAAATATCCTCTTTTAAGTAGGTAAATTTGGAAAATTATTAATAGATTCACAGTTGCGATTATCAGGTTTTAAAGTAAAAGCTTTGAGGTCCACTAGTGATGAAAAACATTTTTGCATTTTCATTATAATATAAACCAAGTGTTATAGATTTTTCCATAAATACCAAGTAAATCGACTATAAACTCAATGTTGAAAGATATCCCTGTAAGACCTGGTCTTAATGATTTTATTCTTCAACACTTGGCAGATGTTGCTAAATAAAAAGACACTATGGGGTTGCAGTCCGTTTTGCTCTTTGATGAAATGACTAGGTACCCAAAAGAATTTATTTTATAATTTCCAAACTGGAGTCATAGAAGGTTTTGTGGATTTAGGTGGTGTTCGCACCAATAATGATGCCGATAAGGTTTTTATGTTAAGAGGAATGTTTTCACCCTGGAAGATACTTATTGCGTTTTATTTCGTCAGGGATGGCATCAAAACCTTTTTCATAAAAAAGATCATTAAAGAAATTATTGAAGCAGTATCTAATGCATAGTGCAGGAGAAACATAACTTTTGAAGGAGCACAGATGTATAATACAACATCTTGAGAAAGATGGCAAATGCTAGGATGTCAACTCATCCTAATAGTGCAGGAGAAACATAACTTTTGAAGGAGCACAAATGTATAATACAACATCTTGAGAAAGATGGCAAATGCTAGGATTTCAACTCATCGTCTAATGAGGGAGAAGGCCTCTTCGAAGGATCTGGTATATACAGCAACACCTGCTCATCACATTATGTTAGGAACCACATACAAACCAGAACAGAGATCAGCAGTGGCTCAAACTTTAGGACCACTAACTGCATTAATAGCAGCTTATAAGTCCAAAGATCCCTACAGAATGAAGTGGATCGAGGCCATCAAGAGAGACATGGTGCATATCCCTAATGCAATGTATGAGAGACGATCTGAGGAAATAGCTCCTGCAGTAAGCGCTTTTGCCGATGTTTTGTTGCTGGCCGGATCTCGAAATGCTCAAAGCGCCTTTTTTCCTCTCAATTTCATAATGGCAGCGACCATGAGCGCTAGCGACTTAGCGAAGGTGCGGATGACAAGAGAAGATTCAGCAATCCCCTACAGTGATGATGCGGACAGCTGAGCTTTCTGAAACGAAATGAGGCGCGTACGCCTAAATGAAGTATATGAACGGATGAGTAAGCGAGCGACCATTATGTGAGAAAGGGAGAGCGTATATGGACCCAGGACAGGCGACAGGGAGGGACAAGGAAAGCGTTGAGACCGTTGGGCGTTGGTGCACTTTGGACCGGTGGCTCCATCCCCTAGCTCCTGTTGGAGAACTGGCCTCGCTAGTTAGTCTACACTCGTATGTCAGTTAAAATATGGGAATATAACCAGCCCAAAAACAAGTAAAAAAAACGGAGAATCCGTGCCTAGCGTTCGCCCCGAGCGGACGTGTTCCATGTACGGTCTAAAAGTGTACCGACTCCCCTCTCGCGCAAGTGTTGTGCCGCCCGACGCCAGTTGTGACAGTGCCAGTGTTGTGGACGGACGTTGCTCCAGCGTTGTGTTTAGTGCAGTGTAGTTCCAGGGTCTAGGATTCCGTGACTACACTACTTTAAGCGCAGCATAGGTCCACACCCCCGTCTCCAAAGGACGGGGACTCAGCTAGGGTTTTCACCTCAGGTGCCCACCTCCCTGCCCCGGCAGGGGGGACATCTTTAGCTTCCGGGTCCACTATGGACCCCCGACCCATCGACCGACCCGCTCTCGGGGCCACTAGGGCTCCGTTGACGCAACTAAATCCTAGTGTTTAATATTCAGGCATTATTAGAGGACCTGCAAAAACGCAGTCCTCATTATCTGAGCTATTTTTATGGCCCCTCCATTAATACAATCCCCCCGGTCATGCCGCCAACCGACCCGCCCCTCAGGCACTCAATAGCAACCCCCGCGCCCCGCAAAATCAAGGAGCTTCTCTCCTCACCCCCTGTAGGGCCCCCAGCCGCCCTCCTTAATCCAATCCCGTCCATAACCATCCAAGGTCCTGTTGCCCGATCCACTCTTGTTACGATATCCGAGGAACCTCAAAATGAGACCTCTCCCGCCTCCTCTGAATCGGACGATTTTACACACGTCCAGTCAAAAAGCCAAAAGCGTAAGCTAAAGGCGTCAAAATCCACAGCAAACCCTCCTAAGAAGGTCGCCACCCCTACACCATCCACCGCGGCAACAAACACACCCAGACCCCATAGCCCATCCGCCACCCAATCCCCCTCCGGAGATGAGTCGGAAGACTCCCCGGTGGAGGAACCAGTAAGGGAGAAAGTCCCTCCTCTCTACATCAGAGAGAAGCTGAGCTGGCAGCGAATCCTCCCAATCCTGTCAGAGAATGGCATTACCTTCTCAGAAGCCCGTTCCACCGCCATAGGCATCCGAGTCGAATGTCCGACCTCCCAAGACCACCGGGGTCTCACATCAATCCTTAGACAGGAAAATGTAGGCTACCACACATACGCTTTGCCCGAGGAACGCGTCCTCCGCGTAGTCATCCGGAATATTCCTAAGGAATTAAATACCGACACCATTAAGGATGATCTCCAATCCCAAGGATACCCTGTCCAGGAGGTACACCGCATGTACCACGCCCAATCAAAGTCTCCCTATGAGATGATACTAGTCATTTTAGACCTTACCCCAGAGGGTAAGAAAATATATAACCTAAAAGCCATATGCAAACTTTCTGGCCTTAGGGTCGAATCCCCCCGTCAGCGAGGTAGATTAACGGCCGAAATTAATAATCAATCTATCTGTAGTCTGTCGATAAGTTGCTTAGCAACATTGTTTTATGACGAAAAGCACAATACAAATAACAACGTTGCTTGGTAACAAACCGACAGACTACAGATAGATTGATTATTAATTTCGGCCGTAGGGCAGTGTCATCGCTGTCAGTTATACGGCCATTCAGCTAGGAATTGCTTCGCCCGCCCCAGGTGCGTAAAGTGCCTAGGTGACCACGGCACGGCGGATTGTGCTAGGACGCAACCGACCGAGGAGCCCCTAAGCTGTGTACTTTGCAGGTCTCAAGGGCACCCCGCGAACTATCGCGGATGTCCTAAAGCCCCCAAAGAGCCCAAGCGAAGGGTCAAACCGGCCGGCCGCAATCCCGCCGCCCCCTCCAAACCGACCCCAACCTTCGTCCCGGCCCTGGCCCCGGCCACCAACGCTTGGGACAAACCTCTTCCCAGGACAAATCGCCCTGCTCCCGCGGCTAAGACCGCTCAGCCTACCCCGACCCAGGCCTCACCAACAACGCCAAATTCGGCCAGTCAGGCCAACAGAGAACAGCCTTCTGACGATTCCGCGTATACAAACGCTAGGGAGAATATGGATATTCTCAATCAACTCTTATTGACGATAGACCTAGTAAAATTAAACAGATTTATTTCGGATTTTAAGGGCCGCAGTTTTTAATTCGTTTGTAATTCGTGTTTTTCGTTATTCGTTTTTAACCAGTTTAAATTATTACTGTTTTCGTGTATGTCGTTAGTGTGTATGTCGTTTTAAATTAACTTTAACCGCGTCGCCATGGCCGACAAGCAACCGCTCGACCAAAGGCCGCCCAAACAGGGAAGAGAACGTACGGGGATTCCGCGCGCAGTAGTACGCCGGAATATAATGGACCATACCATTACCCCGTTCCCTGCAGCCGAGACCGCCAGACGTCCTCCGACCACTCCGACCACTGCCATCACTTCGCCGACAGAATCGGCCGCAAACGAAGAAGGCGACGACGACACGCCTGCCAACGTAGCCGGCGTAACTGTATCTACGCCCGGCTTCGAATTGACTAAGCGTGCACGTCCGAGCTCCTCCTCCTCAAATTCGTTCGGGAACCAGGAGGACAAGCGGGTGAAGCTTAGCTTAGCCCTACCCGCCCCGCCCCCTGTCTACCGGGACTCGTCGTCCTCGTTCGACTTCATCATCATCGTCGTCGTCGAGTTCAAGCAGGCGCTCCCCACTGCGGGAGGTGCGCCCCCCACCCCCCCGCACCGAGAGCCAGCCGCAACCAAGGACGGCCGTCCCGCCGCTCACTCCACCACTCGCATCCTCGCCTGTGCCTGCGAGTAGACGAGAAATCCCCTCGCCTATCGCTGCACGCCGCACCGCACCCCCGATGCCTGCCCACCCGCCGCCCACTTCGCATTCCGGCGAAGCAGTGATGAGCGCGTCACACTCGCTCTCGCAGCCTTCGTCGGAACAACCGACCAACCAACCAACCTCGAGGCCCTTAATAAGCATTTTGCTAATATTTGCCCAATTGATAACGGCGTCAAGGTGAAAACTTTAAGTCACCTCAGTTCCCTGCCAACTTCCAATTTCCCTGTTTTTCACTTTGTACCTGTTTCTACTGCGGAAGTTAAAAAGCATATTCAAGGCATAAAGTCTGGTACAGCTGGGTGCGACGGCATTAATCGGAAAATGTTACTTCTCCTCCTTGAATGTGTCGCGCCTGTACTCTGCCACATCTTTAACTTCTCCCTCTCCTCCAATGAATTTCCATGTGCCTGGAAATATGCACATGTGATTCCTATCCCAAAAATAAAGAACCCCTCATCTTTCTCTCACTACAGACCGATATCCATTCTTCCTTTCCTTTCTAAAGTCTTGGAGCGCTTAGTCCATAGTCAACTTCAAACGTATTTGACAAAACACAATATCCTTAGCTCTAACCAATCCGGTTTCAGGGCTGGCCATAGTACCGTCACTGCCCTTGTTAAGGTCTGTGACGATATTAGGTGCAACATGGATAACCGTTTGACAAGTATTATTGCTCTTCTCGACTTTAGCAACGCATTTAACACTGTTGACTTTGACCTGCTCCTTGGCGTCCTAAGATCTATTAATGTTTCCTCTGAAGTCATTTCCTGGTTTAACAGTTACCTACGTGGTCGTCAGCAGCTCGTCAAAACTGATAATCGTATGTCCTCCTACAGTCCAATCACTGCGGGTGTGCCCCAAGGTGGTGTCCTATCCCCTCTTCTTTTCGCCATTTACATTAATACTGTTACTGATCTTCTTTCATGTTCCTATCACCTTTACGCTGACGATCTCCAAATCTATACTGCTGCACCCTTTCACCAAATCAACTCAGCTATTGAGAGCCTCAACCGTGATCTGGACCGCATAAACTCCTGGAGTGAATCTTATGGGTTGCATGTGAATCCGAAAAAGACCCAAGTTACTCTGGTAGGTGGGACAAAGCAACTCAATAGGATCGTTCTAGAAGAATTACCCCCGGTCCGGCTTGGCGCAGCAACTTTAGACCTCAGCTCCCCTGTTAAAAACCTTGGCATATACATTGACAGTTCCTTGTCCTGGGTACCTCAAATGACTGAGGTAAGCCGGAAAGTTTTTGCGTCAGTTGGCTGTCTGAGACGCTGGAAATATTTTCTTCCCATCAAAACTAAAATCTCTTTGGCCCATTCTATTCTCTTTCCAATCTTAGACTATGCTGACTCTTCCTATCCTGACTTAACTGAGGAACAACTCAATAAGCTCGAGCGTCTCCAGAATCTGTTCATAAGATTTATCTTCGGGCTTCGTAAGTATGACCATGTGTCAGAATACAGAGCCCGTTTGAAGTGGCTACCAATAAGACTCCGCCGTAATCTACACCTGCTTTCTCTTCTCTACTCCATTCTCTACAATCCACAAACTCCTTCCTACTTAAAGCAGCGCTTTTCCTACCTTGGCTCGAACATTGAGCGCCAACATCTGCGGTCGTGCAAGGATAACCGCTTGCATATTCCCGCCCATCATACGCGGTATTATGGCGACTCCTTTACGTGCAAGTCTGTAATACTGTGGAATAGTCTGCCTTCTGAAATCCGCCATTCCAAATCGCTCTCAATTTTCAAAAGTCGCTTGTATAATCATTATTTATCTCTTTGTAATTATTAGTGTATATTTTAATTTATTAATGAGTATATATTATAGATATATATTTATTTATATAGGTATACTTGTATATGTAGGTATATATATTTATTGGTCTATTTATGTACTGTATCTTGTATGCATTACTTATTATTATTATTATTATTATTTTTTTTTTTAAATACAGCACCATCCCGCGCTCCAGTTTATTTATCCTTTCACCAAAGGTTGTCTGTAAGAGATTGCTCTAGCAATAAGACCGCCTTTGCACATTTCTATGTAGTCTTACTAGTTTTAAGCTGTATACTGTATATTTTGTGTGCAATAAAGATATCTAAATAAATAAATAACCGCGAGAGCAAACAGATTCGGCTAGCTGGCCGAAGGATTCGACCAGCTATGCCGACCTACCTTCGCCCACTACCCGCGACGTGCACATAGCCTCGCCTCAGCCAAGCACATCATACGCTGCGGCCGCCGCCGCCGCACCGCCCTCACCGCGCCGCTCTCCGCCACCCGCGCCGACGCCTGCGCCCGCTGCCACCACCGACCCCGTGCAACAACGCCGCGCTCCGGCTACCCGCCGCTCGTAGTGGAGTGTCTCCCTAATTGGACGAGGCACTTCCAAGCGATCAGCCGTGCACTTGGACGTGCGCCAAGTGCGAAGCCGTTGGGACGCGGGGTCCGATTTCTGCCACGTGACGCAGACGAGTTCCGGGCAGTGCAGCGGTACCTGATGGACGCCGCTGCTCAAGACAGTACCATATCCTGGTACTGCTACAGCCCGGCCTCGGAAGTACCGTCAAAGGTGGCCATACGAGGCCTCCCATTAGAGACCCCAGTCGAAGAGGTGGTCGCCGCGCTCCGGGAACTCGGCTTTCCGGCCGAGGCAGCGCGAGCCATTCCACCGCCTCGAGGCAGGCATGGCAGCACATATTATGTGCGGCTGGCGCACATGATCAGGAGGAGCTGCGCCGAATTCGGCTCTTCCGCTGCGTCCGCTGTGCCGGCGAACACAGCATGAGAGATTGCCCACGCCCCCGGGATGCCGAGCCTACATGTGCCAACTGTGGGCAACGGCACTGCGAACGACTGGCGATGCAGCCACTACAAACGGGAGGCGCGCAGGCACGGCATCAACTTGCCGCCGCCACCGCCTCGCGCACCCGCCAGGCAGCAACAGCGTGGCACAGCCACAGCCCCCGTAACCACCACAGCTCCACCAACCACACAGTCGGCCGCACGGCCGACCACAACACAGCCGCCTACAACGCAGCTGCCCACAACGCAGCCGCCCACCGTCGCGCCGACTGTGCCAGAGTCCTCGCAGACACCCGCCGAGACGCGACCCACGACGGCGACCCGTGCCACTAAACCTCGCACCACGCAGCCAGCGGCCGCAACTCTGACAGCGGCCGCCAACCCACCTACCGAACGTGGACAACCGGCACGGGCAAGAAGGCGCCGCCGCAACCGAGCGCCTCGACCGCGCCGCACAGAACCGACGGCGGCCTCGACACCTCAGCCAAGGCAACAGAGGCCGGAGCCCGCCGCTGGTCAACAACCACCAGCCAAAACCGCACGCCAGGCACCAACATCGTCTACCGCCCCACCGGTCACTACCACCTCGACCGCACCGACCGAAACGCCTACGCCGACCACGAAGCAGCCTCGTACACAGCAGGCTGCATCCAGCGCAGCGCAAGCCGATTTCATTACCCTCAACGGAAGTTATCTGGACTGCGTTCTTCACACAAGAAAATTTTCAATAAGCAACACCGATGACAAAATTGCGGGTCAACCCCTTAAAATTCTGGATGTTAACTATGAAAAAGGAATACAACGAGCGAGCCTCGACCACATAGCTGAAATTGATTGATTTAAGAAACCTGCACTCCATGCAAAATAAAGTCATGCTGCAGCCAACATTTCACGTGGAGAAGAAACCGTCAACAATCTATCACACGACGATACCATTTTACGTCATGCTATCAAGTACACTCGCATTCGTCATTGGTATCGTCATAGTTCGCCGATATAAGAGCGCATCCGAAGTGAAAAAGGAAACCAATGAGTAAAAAGATCATCACGAAGATAGAAATCCCAGCAGACCTCAGGAGCAGTTTCCAGCAACATTTTATCACACCGTTCTCAAATAGTTGCTGATCTCAGGGTGGAGGAATTATATCGCATAGCTCTAGGTGTAGCGCTGACTCTACGATGCAACCATGGGACGAGTAGCGGAGTCAGCTATTTCATCATCATGACCCAAATTCTAGTTTTCCTTAAAAATTGTAATTAAATTAAATTCATTCTATACATCGCGCAACATTAGTCAATAAAAAAGTGATTGAGGTTAAGCTCCCCACACAGCGGTTGTATACAAAGATGGCTCAAGCAAACATGACGGGAATGTTGTCAGAATCTGCCTTCCAAATCCGCTGCAAACAGGTCTTCGCAGGGAAAAGGACAGTGAATTATATCGACGCGATTTACAAACACATGTCTACAGATGGGCCTCAAGCAATTCAAGGAGGACTAGCACACCACGCTTTGGCGGCATTTTACAGAAACAAATTTTTTGTGAGAGGGAGAACAACTAATCTCTATTGACCTCTTCATAAAGAGAAGTGTTGAGAAGACCTTTTATTCTCATTTTGTGGTTTCCCTTATTTGAAAGTATTAGCATTCTTAGTTTAAGTTAAAACAATAAGGTTTTTAAGGTAAAAAAAAGTAAGTAAAAAGACCAAAATTTTTTAAATTGAGTTATAGATTTTATTTTGTTCATAACATCTGACTTCTGATTCTGGCTCAGGAAATTTATTTGCAAGGCACTTTATTATTCTACCCACTTGAATTTTTGTGTTGTCGCTCACCACTGTATGAGGTTAAGTTTATGTTACTGGTAAGTTCTCATTAAGTGAAATTTGAAATTTCTTTTGAGAATAAATTCTTTAACCACAACTGTTAGATCTGCAAATCCTGTGGAAAATTGACTACGCAATTATTTAACCAATTTAGATTAAGTATATGTGGGCGCGTATCATTTTTAATATTATTTTATTAAATACAACCTCTTTGAACATCTAGCGCCATCTAGTGAGTGTTCTATGAAGTTGTTATTTTGTAGTTTAAGTCATGTAAGGGGCAAGAAGGCGCCGCCGCAACCCAGCGCCTCGACCGCGCCGCACAGCACCGACGGCGGCCTCGACACCTCAGCCAAGGCAACAGAGGCCGGAGCCCGCCGCACCAACATCGACTACCGTCCCACCGGTCACTTCCACCTCGACCGCACCGACCGAAACGCCTGCGCCGACCACGGAGCAGCCTCGTGCACAGCAGGCTGCACCCAGCGCAGCGCAAGCCGATGCACCGCGCTCTCGTCGGGCCACGCTCGGCTCGTCAACCCGCCCAACCCACCCAAGCTCCGACCCACGCCCACCCTGCAAACCAACCGGCCCAGGGGGAAGCGCAGACCAACCCGGACATCATGGCCATAGTCTGGGTTGTGATCGAGGCGCTCAACACCGGGCTGACGGCGTACCTGCAGGGCCAGGGTGCAATACAAGCCCTCGCAGTGGGAATGGCGGTGCTCACACGCAGCCATTCCTGCTAAGAATTCTCTATTGGAACCCAGGCGGCATCAGAGGCCATATCCGCGAGCTTGCCACGCTCGCCCAGTCGCAGGATGTCCACGTCATCCTCCTGGGAGAAACCAAGCTCGCCGCCCACTTAGAGCTCCGAGTACCCAATTTCTTCGTGTACCGTCGCGACGAAGTCTCACCCCGGGGTTACGCCTACA
This sequence comes from Erebia aethiops, assembly GCA_923060345.2. Classification (NCBI taxonomy): domain Eukaryota; kingdom Metazoa; phylum Arthropoda; class Insecta; order Lepidoptera; family Nymphalidae; genus Erebia; species Erebia aethiops. Next base: position 6,906,634 of record OV281084.1, on the reverse strand, counting down.
GAGGAACGGCGGCCTTGGTGCGGAGAGACCTAGTACACGAGGAACTGGAACACGCACCCTACACATCCTTGCGTACGCAGGGAGTGCGTGTCCAAGCCGGGGAAAAGGAGCTCAATTTGTATGCCGCCTACAGACCACCGCAAACGACTTTCTGCAGCACTGATGTCCAAAAACTCCTCGAGTCGCAAACCCCCACACTGGTCGTGGGTGATATGAACGCGAAGCACCACGCCTGGGGCTCGCGAGTCAACAACACGGCCGGACGGACGCTACTCGAGGACAGCGAACGCCACAACTACGGCATATTGGGCCCGGGAGCGCCGACCCACGTGCCGATCAACCCCAATCATGCACCCGACGTCTTGGACATCGTGCTGCATCACCGGATTGACCACCCCATCAGTGTCGAACCACTTTACGACCTCGACACTGAACACCTACCCATACTGGTCACACTCAACCTCCAGCGCGACTTCACAATCCCGCGTCCTCCCAGAACTAAGACCAACTGGGAGGCGTATGCAGCCGCGCTGTCGGAGCTTGAGCTCGCAGGACCCATTTCGAACCCAGCCGACGTGGATAGAGCCGCCAGCTCTATCACGGCGGCCATTCAACAGGCCAAAAGTGAGGCCACTACCACCGTGCCTCACGCTGGACGACGGGACCTGCTTTCGAGCTCGCTCCGGGACAAGCTCGAGAAGAAGCGCGCCCTACGCAAATTATGGGCGCGCACTCGCTGTCAGAGGGTCAAGCGTGACCTCAACCGTCTTGCACAGGAAGTGTCACAAGCACTCGGCGCCCGCGAAGATGATGACTGGGAGAAGACCATTGACGCGGCGTCCGAGTCTGAAACATCACTGTACCACCTGTGCAAGACCCTCACCGGCTCTGACTCACCCGTCTACCCTCTACTTGACGGACAGGGTAGACGAAGATACTCCGCCAGGGACCGAGCTGAGATCATGGCGGAGTATATGGAAGAACAATTCACCCCCAACCCACCGGCCACCGACGACACCGTGTCCAGACACCACGCGGCGATCGTACAGCAGATGGAGGACTTCCTGTCGAGCCCGACTCCTCCGCTCCGGGGAGACGACTTCATCTCCCCGTCCGAGCTGAGGAGGGCCGTCTTCCGACTTCCTAAAAAGAAGGCGCCAGGCTACGACGGGATCCCGATCGCCGCCCTACAGCAGCTGCCGAGAAGAGCCCTCGTAGTCATAGCGAGACTCTTCAACGGCGTACTCCGCACCGCTCACTTCCCGGAGTCATGGAAATTGGGGAGTTATTACTATCCCCAAACCGGGAAAGGACCGCCGCCTACCAGGAAGCTACCAAGCTGTTTGAGCGTCTGTTACTGCGAAGGCTTGCTCCGCACCTGCGCCCGCGTGCTGAGCAATTCGGCTTTCGCAGCAACCACTCAACGACGCTCCAGCTGGCGAGAGGACTGCACTACATCGCCAGTGAGAGGAATCGTGGCCAATTCATCGTCGGGGTCTTTCTCGACATCGAGAAGGCCTTCGACCGCGTGTGGCACGATGGACTCCTGGCGAAACTCCTCTCGACGACCCTACCACCCGCGATCGTGCGGCTGGTAGCCTCATTCCTGGAAGGCAGGTCCTTCCGAGTGGCCGTTGAGGGCGCGGACTCCCAGACGCGTCCGATACGGGCCGGAGTACCCCAGGGCTGCCTGTCCCCGTGTCTCTACGCGGTGTACACGGACGATATCCCTACCCTCGCCGACCACCTGCGCGAGGGGGAGGAAGACGTGCTGTTGTCGCTCTACGCTGATGACAGCGCGTACTTCGCGTCGTCGTACCATCAAATCGTCGCTACAAATCGCATGCAACGTCTGCTGGACTTGCTTCCGGAATGGCTGGACAAGTGGAGAATGGCCGTCAACGTGGGGAAGACGGCCGCCATTTTGTTCGGCGCCCAGAAGCACATGCGTCAGCTCAAACTGCGAGGCCAGGACATAGAGTGGCAGTCTTCGATGCGCTACTTGGGGTGCCACATTGACGCCGGCCTGGCCATGGTCCCCATGATTGATCATGTCGTGAACGAGGTACGTGAGGAATGACGTCATCCATCGCAACCTCAAGACGCCCACCGTGGAGGAGTACGTCCGTACACTCGCGCGGCGCATGTTTGCGCGCGCGGACAACGGACCGTACGAACACCTCCACGGGATCGCACCGCCGACCACCCGACCTCCGACCGGGCGTCCACTACCCCGTGAGCTCCTACGATCGCCATCACCTGCGCGGCAGGCAGGCGACCGTAGCGACGACGACGACGACGCGACTCATACCGGACATGACACCGACTCTGCGCGCAGCGGCGACCTTATCGCCCGCGACGCAGAGTCCACCGGATTTGACATCATCTCGGCGCGCGAGAGCGACCCCATTGCCCGCAGCGCCGAGACACCTGGACGAGACATGGGTCCTGCACGCGGCGGTGATGACGTCACCCGCAGTGCGGACCCAACCCCGGAAGTGACACCCGCTGGCTGATTACTTAACTCGCGACAGGCTAGCGACAGGCGTAAATCTCACGATCGCTGCTGTCAAACGGCACTTTTGTATTACGTATCAGCGGCTACGGAGCAGACAGCAGTCGAGCTCTAGTTCACCCTCTAGCGGACAATCTATGAACTAAAAACTGCATTCGTGTCCTTGTCATACCAGCAAATTGGTATTATCTAAGCTTCCTTGACAGCAATACGACAGCGACAGCCGAGCAAAATGAAACGTCAAACAGCAACAACCTCTGCACCTGTTGCAAAGTGATTGTTGTGTAATTGTCGAGTGCGTTTACTGTGGTTTTTTAAATAAGTAGGTACATACTTCAAGCAATTTGAATAATTCAGTACCTAAAACAGTAAATCTATCTACGTGAAAAACCAACATCTTTGAAGGTAAGATAGTTTCATTAAATCTACTCGTAATATGTAGTGCAAAATATTTATAATATTAAATTACCAAAATTGCATAAAAAATTAACGCAATATGAACCTAACTTAAATTGTTTATTTTATTTTAATAGGTAGTTTCGAAGAATGGCACGCGCTTTTCTACTTTTAGAGGCACTTGATGACGAACAAAGAAGGGTGGAATTTTTGGAGAGGGCTCGTTTGCAGCAGCTTTATTTTTAACTTTAAATTTCAAGTCCGCCCAATACTACAGATTACAAAATTAGGCATGATTAGCACAACTTGCAGCAAACCAAACAAGAGCAAACCAAATAACCAAATAAAAGTATTCATATGACGACCTCCGTGGCGCAGTGTGTAGCGCTGTTGCCTTAACGTGCGGAGGTCCCGGGTTCGATCCCCGGCAGGGTCAATTTGGAAATTTATAATTTCTGAATTTTCCCTGGTCTGGCCTGGTGGGAGGCTTCGGCTGTGGCTAGTTACCACCCTACTGGCAAAGACGTGCCGCCAAGCGATTTAGCGTTCCGGTACGATGCCGTGTAGAAACCGAAGGGGTATGGGTTTAATATAACTGCCATGCCCCTAACAGGTTAGCCCGCTACCATCTCAGACTGCATCATCACTTACCATCAGGTGAGATCGCAGTCAAGGGCTAGCTTGTAGTGGATAAAAAAATAAAAAAAATACACGCTTCCACCGCTGGCCCGTCTTGGTTGCACCATTACCGTGGGCGTTTAGCCTGGAAGCGAGATTATTCCACTCTCGATCTATGGTCTCCTTTGATCTCGCTCCCAAACCAACGCCCTTGACAAGGCCTGGGTGCTCCATCAGGTGCTGCAGTAACTCGTCCATTTGACTTTGCGACACTCGATGTTCCACTATAAATAAATCGAGAAAATGTTAGTTAAAGGAAACGAACGTACGAATTTTTTCTATTGAACTATAATTGATTTTTAACTTACTGTCCAAAATTAAAATTCAGCAAAATCTCAAAATAATCACTGCACTGGTTAACTTAAAAAATTCAAACTTCGCGCCATTTACAAACAAAATTCAAAGTTCACTTTAAATTCAACCACAGACAAGGAACATACTCAAGGAACGTACCAAAGATGACGATAAAAGGTATAGATAAAGCTGCTTAATTTGTTTTCATCTATTGCTGTCCTGTCGCGAGTGGCGCTAGTATCGATAGCAAAAGTGCATGAAAAGTGCATTCTGCGACAGGCGAGCAATAGACGTGCGATCGGCTTGCGTAATACGAATTCTAGTGACATTTTGCGACCGATCGCGTAGTGTTTGCTGTCGCACTGCTACTCTGCTGCTACTGCTGTCGCTACTGCAACATTTTACGTAATCAGCCTGCCGACCTAGGGGCCCGTAGCCTACAAGGCAGGCCCTAGCCGAGCTTCGACTCGGCTTAAAGAAATTCACCGGGGCACAGAGTTGCCCCGCGCCCCGCCCGGGTAAGGAGGCCCGTACCCCCGCTTGGCCCTCACGGGCCTCAAGATCCTTTGACGGAAAGTCATGTTACTTGAATATTAATTAATACTCGCCTGTTCCTATCGTTAAGCTTTATTTAAATTGTTGTTCTATTATTTTATAACTATCCTGTATCAAATATTGTTAAGATTTAGTCATTAACGATATTTTACTATAATGAGAAGTTCGTTAACTGTATTTGAATTTGGCGCCAATCCATACAAAACTATCGTACCAAATACAATAAATACAAAACCATACATATACTACCCTAAACCATAGTAGTACGATTGATAATATTTTTTCTGACTCATACAAGTTCCGAGAAAAGTTATTTAAGTAAATCCTGTAGGTCTTGAGATGCTCTCGAGTGAACTCAGTAGTGAACTGTATTGAATATATTAATTAGCTAATAATTAAACAATTCTTAAACTATAAAAGTGGACAATAGAAGAAAATCTAGTAGACTTTTGAAAAAAGATCCGGAACATAAATTAAGCAGCTTGGACGATCTTCTGAAAAAAAGTCGAAGAAAAAGGTTCGAAAGTCAAAATTTAGAAGATCCCTTGTCCGTTCCGGGTATGCCTGCAGTTAAAATGGCTCACATTTATAATTTTGAAGAATCGGTAGCACAATCAACCTTTAAGGGGATGAATTCTATGAAATGCGGAAAAATGACCTTTTTTTGACAGACCTGTTAATAGTAGAAGGGATTCTATGTCAAGGAAAGAAAATGAGAACAGCTAAAAACGATGCAGCCGGGTCAGATATTAACTATAGGCAATGCGTTAATTACTGTGGACATGCCGTTAACCATAAAGAAAGGTGTCCCAATATAACTGTCCGCGATGATAAGTACACGCTTAATAGGCTGACTGGCATATGCGCCGCTTATGCTGCCTCGAGTTCAGCAAGCTTCTCGCCTAGGTGTGCAATGGCCATAACACTTGGGCTGGATGTATCAAAAGACCGAATTTTGTATTATTCTGCGGCGCCGGGATCCGAACACTTTACTCTAACGTTTTCCTGGTACCCTCTACTATGCGCACTGAAACAGGTAGAGAATGGGAAAGTCTCAAAAGAAAACAGAGCGAGGATTGCTGCAATAAAGGATGGATCTGGGAATACCTTGGCTACAGCATTATCCAGGAACAAGGTGGCAATCCCTAATAAATTGTCAAAATTCGGTGCAGGTGGAACAAGAGGCATGGTAGAACTAGAAAAAGCACTGACAGAACTTATTTACGGCACAACCATCAAGTTACCGGCAAGCTGTTTCGGTGACAAATCGGAAACCACATACCCTGATCAAGGAAAATATTAGTCGAGTCACGAGTATTCCACAGCGAGAGTTCGAATCGGAACGTGTTCGTGCATCCACGTTTATCAGACTGTTCACACGTATTGTTGAGGTGCGATAGACTTATAAAGCCTAACTCCTCCGTATGAAGGACCTTTTCGAGTCATCAGGCGGAGCAGCAACGTTTTTACAATTGAACGTAACGGCAAAGAAGTGAACGTATCGATAGATCGATTGAAGCCAGCATTTTTGCTAAACGAGGAATTTGAGGAACGCGACAATACAGTAAGAGATGATTTATCGACCGAGCACAGTGAATTTAAACAGCAGAAGATTACACGTTCAGGGCGCGTATCTCGCCCCACCGTTCGTTTTGCGTAAATAGTCATAATGCCAATTATTTTGTTTTGATAAGAATTCTGTATATTTTTTTTTTCAAAGGGGTGAATATCTATGGCACTAAGCAATACGTGACCATAGATATCTAGGTTACAATTTTATTTATTACAATTTAATTATATTTAGTTCACACTTTGTCACTGTAAATAAGCATTATTTTAGTTAGCAATAATTACAAGGTTTTCCCCACTCCAATCTACCTAATTTCTTAGTACACTCATTTGCAAAAAAAACGGGCGGTTTCGATTTTCTTCCTGGCTGAAAAAAATAAAATACCAAAAAGGTTTTAATCATTTGAACATGTTACTGGCCAGTTATAAAAGTGCCATAATGTTTATAAAAGTACATTCCAAATTCAATTTTTTGACTGAGCCTGGTTTTCAAAGAAAACCACTTTTAACTACATTTTGTGGCGCAAAGTCCCTATAGTTAATATCGACTCTAATTAACTTTTTGTCAATTTTTATTAAATTATCTGATGTCCTTGACATTTAAAAGTATTGTTATTGCTGTTTAGCAATCTCGAAAATGGTAGATAAAGTGATAAAATCGAGCAAAATTATTGCGCTGCTTGAAGAAGGTTGCAGTCAATGCTTCGTGGCTCAGAGGCTAAATGTGAGTCGGTCGACAGTTCAAAGGACCTGGCAGCGCTATCAAGAGACCGGTTCCGTCAAGAGAAGGCCTGGTTCTGGCAGAAAGACATGTACCGAACCACGGGATGATCGTTTTCTAGTTAGTCAAGCTTTGAGAAATCGCAAATATTCTTATGTGACCCTCAAGAACAGCCTCGAAGAAGTAAGAAATGTGCAAATTAGTCTATGGACGGTCAGGAGGAGGCTTCTCGCTGCTAATATACACAGTCATCGCCCGGCAGGCGGCCCTAAATTACTCCGTGGACATCGAGTTGCCAGGCTTAGCTTCGCTCGAAATTGTGTGTCATGGACTCATGAAGACTGGGATAGGGTATTGTTCACAGATGAAGCCAGGATATCTCTGCATGGTGAAGACCGACGTCGGCGAGTGCTACGTAGACAAGGAGAACGCTTTGCAGAGGCATGTTTTGAGGAAATCACACCTTATGGAGGGGGCTCTGTTATGTTTTGGGCAGGAATAAATTCTATGGATCGTACGGAGTTAGTCTTCATCGAAAACGGTACACTGACTGGACACCGATACATAACAGAAGTTCTAATTCCTTATGCACAACCCGCTTTAGCCGCTCTTGGCGAAAACTCAATTTTTATGGACGCCAACGCTCGCGCCTACCCGTCTGGCGATGTGGAAGCGTATATGCTAGAAGTCGGAATTCGTCGTTTGGACTGGCCAGCTAGAAGTCCGGGCCTCAATCCCATAGAGCATGTCTGGGACGTTCTGAAGCGACGAGTGAGATCAGTGCAGCCGGGTCCGCAGACCATCAGAAAGCTAAAGAATGTGATTACCGCGGAGAGGGAACGTATTCCCCAAGAAACCATAAAAGACATACTCGCTAGCATACCCAGACGAATGCAAGCTGTGATTTCAGCAAGAGGGGGTCACACTCAATACTAAACTTTTATCTGCTTTTAATGTATTCAAGAAAAACAAAGAAATTAACGCGTTTGTAATAGTGTTTTGAGCTTAAACATTATTTCTCAATAATTTAATCAAAATGTTATGATAAAACTGATGAAAACTATTCCTTCCTAATTAATTTATAAAATTCTGAGGATAACAATACCTAAAATTGTCAAACAAACTAATAGTAAGTATAAAATAGTTATTTGCTTAAGTGCCCGTTTTTTTTGCAAAAGAGTGTATATAAGATTAACATTCATCTGTAAATATATGCCATTTTCACACCGAGTCTGTGTGTATCAATTCTGCTCCAACTCACAACGATCTACACGCAACCTGCAACATTCTTGCTTATCCTTCTGGATAGGAAGTTGGGACTCAATACAATTAATACATTCCTCACAAAATGTGAAATTTTAATGTTAATCATTTATTATTTATTTATTATAATAGCGATACCGATACCGATACCATTGTGGTTTCTAATGGTATTAGAATGTTGCTGCAAGAGGAACTAACCAAATAGCATCTTGTCTTTTCAAGCACCTCCAAACATACCTTGACGATTGACGATTGACGACCTCCGTGGCGCAGTGTGTAGCGCTGTTGCCTTAACGTGCGGAGGTCCCGGGTTCGATCCCCGGCAGGGTCAATTTAGGAATTTATAATTTCTGAATTTTCCCTGGTCTGGCCTGGTGGGAGGCGTCGGCCGTGGCTAGTTACCACCCTACCGGCAAAGACGTGCCGCCAAGCGATTTAGCGTTCCGGTACGATGCCGTGTAGAAACCGAAGGGGTATGGGTTTAATATAACTGCCATGCCCCTAACAGGTTAGCCCGCTACCATCTTAGACTGCATCATCACTTACCATCAGGTGTGATCGCAGTCAAGGGCTAGCTTGTAGTGGATAAAAAAAAAAAAAAAAAAAAAAAACCTACCTGAGAATACAAAACATGTAATATTTTACTCTGATACATGTGGGGGTCAGAACTAGGGTTGCCAACCGTACTCTAAAATAGAGTATTGTACTCTATATCATGTAGGCGTACTCTATAATCTATAACACTAATAGAGTATACTAAAATACTCTTTTTTACACAATGTTGACTATATTAGTGCCAGTCATGTAATATTGTGTAAATCTATTATTATAACCAAAAAACTCGACTACATTCGGACGTTTCTGAACGCAGCCACTAATGTCACGTCATGTCATAAGTTGTTTTGACAAGTGTTTTTACTTTTGAGGTAACGTTAATTTTTCCGCAAGAAAAATTCTCAATTTTTCACTGCGACTGTGTTGTGAGTTGTGACTTGTGACTCTGTTGTTTGTTTGGAAAAGTTTTATCAAATTCCTAATGGATGACGTAATTGATGAAAATGATAACGCCGATCAGGATTCCTGTGCTGATAACATCAATAGCACGAGCACCCAACCTAAAAAGCGAAAACTTGTTACGAGTAAAAAAAGGACACAGAAGTACACACAATTATGGGAAAATGAGTTTACATGGCTGAGAAAAGATCCAGAAAGTGATACAAATGCAAAATGCATAATCTGTGGTGTAGTTTTCTCTATTTTGTCAGCTGGAGTTGGACACGTACGTAACAATTTACAAGACTGTTTATAACAATTTTCATTTAGTTTAGTTCATGGAGTATTTGATTTGTTTGTGTTATCTGTGGTGGCCGGCTGGTTGTGTGAATATATATAAATGAAATTGGGCATTGGGAAATGGTACTGGAAGTTCTTTGATTAGACTTGTTAATGTTGATGAAGGTGTTTTGTGTGTGTTGTTGTTGTTGGTGAAGGTGCATGCATCATGGTACTATCTTAAATCTTTTCAGATAAAACAACATCAAGATACAAAACAACACAAAGCCAAAACCGAATTAAAAAGAACATCTGGAGTTCTACAATTTTTTTTAACTTCAACTTCAAGACCAGTATCTGAAAATGACAATGTTACAGCTGCTGAATTAGCTTTATCATTCCACACAGTTAAACATAATTTATCATATAATAGCATGGATTGCCCCGTTAAACTTGATAAATTAATATATGCTGACTCCAAAACTGCTACTAACATCAAATTAGCCAGGACTAAAATGGAAGCTCTGATAATGGAGGTTCTCGGACCACATGCTCTTGAAAGTGTAGTTAATGATTTAAAAGATGAAAACATGTATTTTTGTTTGCAAACTGATGCATCAAATCAGAAAAACATCAAACTGTTTCTTTTAGTAGTCCAATATTTCACTGTGGAAAAGGGAATACAAAACAAACTTTTAGATTTTTATGAAAATGCTAATGAGAGTGCCGATGACATGTTCGATGCTATAAAAAAATCTATGGATATGTATAATATCCCTTTTAATAGAGTATCTGGCCTTAGTGCAGATAACACAAATTCAAATTTTGGTGTGCATCACTCATTATACACTAATATGGTAGATGTAGTACCTGATCTTGTAAAGGGTAATAATTGTCATGCACAACTGTGTGAAACATGGAATGGGTTTTCTAACTTATGATGTTGAAAATGTTATATTAAAAATATATAGCCATTTTTCCATGTCAGCTTGTAGGAGAGAGGAATTAAAAAAGTTTGTTGCTTTAATTGAAGGAGACTTTCATGAGCTAAGAGACATATAAATTGGCACTAGGTGGTTGTCATTACTCCCTTGTATTGATGCTATATTATTGAATTGGCATCCAATATGCAATTATTTTAAAAGTCTAGGTGAGGATTGCCCTATGATAATTCAAAATCTGTTGATGTTAGATTGTAAACATGATTTAACTGAAATTTACTTAAATTTTGCCAGCCATATTTTAAATATATTTTACAAAACTGTTAAAAAATTTTCTATATTTTGCATCACTCAAAAGATGACGTTCCTATAGAAAAAAAAACACGAGCCGATATAAACTAGTCTGTGATCTGCGGCCATTCTGTGCTTGTGAGACGTGCAGCGCGGTTGGAAAAATCATTTTATCAAGGTAAGTACAGTGTTTTGTGCAATAAATAGGTGTAATGTGTGTCTTTTATGAACAATGAAGCTATTTTTCTATTTTTATTTCTGAATTTCGTTATATTTTTTTCGCTATGAGACTGAAAACCGGCGAGATGGTTTTTTGCCAATTTCATGTGATTTCCGTAAAAATACGTTCAATACGATTGAAATAGGCGGCAAGAACCCATTTTAGAATAGTTATTTACACAAATAATTGTATAATTCTGTAAATAAAACGAAAATACGGTAGCTTGTTTACCGTTATACAGTTACGAAAAACGTTGGCTTACGGAATTCAAATTCCAGTGAAGCGAATATATGCTTTATCGCTAGCACGTTAGGGTTCACAATAGTATAAAATTTTGTGTCATTTTGCCGTGAACGCTTTGTAGGGCTATACACCTATAGAGCGGGGTATCGATCGTTTCAGATATCGACATTTTGCATTATCGTATCGACATTTTGTACCCTGAATTGTTATTATTTTCATTGTTTGTACCATACAATATGTCTAAAAATAATTTTAGTTTACGAATCTTTATCTGGGGATGTGCCACCGCCAAGACGACCATATAGGTGTATATATAAAAAATATTTACCTAAATATTTTTTCTAAGTCCGTGTGTATGTTACTGTGCGTCAAACGGCTGAACCGATTGTGATGGAATTTTTTTTTTTTGTTCGATTTATTTCTCTGCCTGGGTGTTTTCCGTATATGTTATTTTCGTATTTTTATATTATAGAACTAATTAAATTTTTTATATGATTTTAGATGACGTGGAACCCAGCACAAGGTGACTTTCCGCCAGATTTTTATAGGGAGCTGTATGAGGGGGACGTGTCGGATTTTGAGGAGGACGAAGAAGAATATCTTTTTTTTGATGAGGTATTGATTGATTTTTTATTGATTGATTCCATTTTTTTTTCCAAAGTTTTACAGTAATTAAAATTTATTGACTTTTTTGTAGATGGAACCGGGAAGGGAGGAAGAAGAAGAGGTACTGATTGTTTTTTATTGATTGATTCCATTTTTTTTTCCAAAGTTTTACAGAAATTAAAATTTATTGACTTTTTTGTAGATGGAGCGTCATGGAGCGGATCCATCACCGCCCGCCCCACCATTTTCTCCTCACCCTTCGCCGGAGCGGTAAGTTTCCATTTTTTTTTCAATACATTTGCTCAAAAACTGTTAGTTGACTTGAAACTTGAATGTTTCGCGTGCGGAAAGTAAATCTTTTCAGTAATACTACTACTTTTATTTGTGCATTACTTGTTTCCTCCTGCAATAATTCTTGGCGCAGTAGTACACTTACATTCGTGCACGTGCGGAATTGTCATTTTCCTCGTCCCTAGACATTCTTTCCGCACTATATTGAAAATGTACTTCGGTCAAGAAGTGAAGAATATACATATACTAACAATAGTGAATTTTTCTCTATACAGATCGAGTGCGCGACGCAGCCGGTCGCGCTCACCGCTCCAGCCGGTATCGTACGTATTACTTTTATAAACTAGCCAAGAAGTGAAAAATAATCATACTAATAACGGTGCATTTGTTTCAGGCGCACTGTCATTTATGACGATGCCGGCCACCAGCTGGCGGAGCACGCCGAGGAGGGTGTTTCGGACCCACACGCCCTGTATGAGAGATCTGATGTGAGTGTTGAGAGATCTGATGAGAGTGCTGAGAGTTTTGGTGTCGAAAGGGGGAGTCGTGGAAGTGTGAGAGGTAGTCGAGGGCGTGGTCGAGGACGAGGACGAGGACGAGGGCGTGTGGGAAGCCGAGGGCAGGGCCGAGGTCGCGGGGGGAGTCGTCGTAGGGGGGATTGGCAGCCAGGCCACCCGTTAGAAGAAATCTGGGTGACAGACCGACGCCCCTCGTGAGTTGCGTGAAATGGCGAGGGATGTAGTGAGGAGGCGGCAGGAGAGAGTGGAGGCATTGGATGCAAGAAGAAGGAGTGCGAGAGCTAGAGCGCTTGCTGCTGAAAACGAAGAGCTTGTTAGCGCGAGTGCAGATGGTGATGTATTTTACGACGCCATTGATGGAAGGGAGCCGCTTTTGGAAGGTGTGGATCTCCATTTCGAATGGTCTCCTATGGATACCTTCGAAAGTGTCGAAGAGACTTTTTTGCCAGAAAATGTCGGGTCTGTTTCATCATAACAAATCCGTATGATGCGTTTCGTTCCTACTGGGACGATGACATCTTACAGGAGATTGTGGATGAAACGAATCGGTATGCTAGCCGAATTCGATCGGCCACCTTCCAAGTGGCCGATCGATGCTGAAGAAAGACTTCTTCAGCATGGAATTATGATGTTCGGAATTCTGATGTGAAATTCCGATGTAGGCAGGTAAGTCATGAACGCCTTTTTTCTTTTTAGATGGCTCCCTTACGTAGGGTATCCGACAGGCAGTTGGAGATATTAATAGATTTTGCCGAGACCCATCGAGATGTGGCGATGAATAGATTTGCTGGAGGGCCTCTCGGAAACCAGGCGGCTAGACAGGCGTGGGAAACCATTGCCTTAACATTAAATTCCGTAGGCAGTGGAACGACGAAGAGTTGGGAGCAGTGGCGTAGAGTAAGTTGCCACCTGTATGTTTATAAAATAATTAAATTCAATGTTTTATATATCTAAGCATACTGCATGATAATTATTATGTTACCTATTTAACCTAGCTACTTACCTATTATTTTATTTCTTACATTTGACCCTCTGGCATCCAATGAATGTACACGAGTTGTTGTGCCGACAATTTGCAGTTACTTTTCAAGTAACTCGTTGCTGAAAACGGAGGTCTTTTGCCCGAATCACAACGCTAAAGAGGTATACCTATCTCAACAGGGCTCTGCATTTTGTGGATACCAGTGATACCGACCCTACTGACCCTAACCCAACCAACAATGACGCAGCAAGCTCCGATCCAATGCACCGTTTGAGGCCAATTATTGATCACCTGAATAAGAAATTTCAAGTCTTGTCGAAAGACATTTGTATTGATGAAAGTTTAACTCTCTGGAAAGGTAGGCTAAAGTTCAAACAGTACATTGCGTCGAAGGCTGCCAAGTTTGGGATAAAAACCTTAGAACTCTGCGAGAGCGCTACGGGCTATCTCTGGTCTTTCCTAGTGTACACAGGGAAGCAGGCTGCAGTCGACGATGGAGTCGCGAAAACTACCGCAATCGTTCTGAAGTTGATTAGGCCCTTACTTAATAAAGGGTATCGATTATTTATGGACAACTGGTTCAACTCTCCCTTGCTCGCTCGCATTCTCAAACGTAACGGTACTGACTGTGTCGGTACCCTACGTTCAGTTCGTGTCGACGTTCCACGATTGGTGACGCATGCTCCGCTCAAGCAGGGCCAGCTGATCGCGAGGCACTCAGCGGACGTCTGTGTCTTGTCTTGGATGGATAAGAAGCGGATGACGATGGTTTCGACGTGACATGGGTCAGCCACTGGGCTGTCCCATGTCATGTCCCGTCCACCCGCTCGTCCGGTGCAATTCAAGCCACAGTCGGTCCTTGACTACAATCGCGGCCTGGGCGGTGTTGATCTTAAAGATCAAACGAAACGCGGTTCCAAGTGGTATCTCAAGCTTTTTAAACGCTTGCTTAATTGTTCCATTCACAATTCGCGTGTTCTGTTGGAGTCTTCCCTGCAGGCTGTCGGGCCTGTCGGGACAACCTTAAATTCCGGCTCGAATTAGTGCATGCGATTCTCACACATCACCACTCACTCATCCCAGTAGGCCGAAGACCGGAATCGTCACGTAGTACTGCAGCACCACGACCTCATTTAGTGCGCCAGACACATTGGCCCGTCCGACTTCCTCAGACTGAAACGGAACAGGCGAGAACCCGACAAAGCCGTCAAAAGTGCGCCGTTTGCCTCAGAAAAGGTCGGAAATTGCAAAAGACGCCCATTATGTGCGACGATTGCAATGTGCCATTGTGTGTGGATGGCTGTTTTAAAAAATATCACACTACATCAGCTTAGGCAATGCTTTTTGCTTCCTTGCTTTTCCTTCGGGCTAGTTTTCCATTTGTAATCGTTGGATTAGAAGGATTTGTTGGAAGGATTTTTATAGGTGTATGATTTTGTTATATTTCGAGTGCGAGTGAGAGTGTGTGTACTTGTGCCATTTTTTGTCGAATTAAGAATTTATATTTTTTTTACATTTTACATACTAGACAGATTTGAAATATTGTTTAAATTTTAAGAAAAAAAATCCTAAAAAATATTATTTTTTTATTGTAAGTCATGTTATCTCGCCTATGCAGGATAAAGAAATATTTATATAATAAAAATATAAAGCATCTCTGCTATATTTTTATTTTATATTGCTATCTGTCGCACTTCAGAAAAAAAATTGTTTTTATTTTTTTTGGCTATTATGTTTTTGAAATAAAATTAGAGTAAAGTATGCTCTAAAAAGTCCTGGCTGCAAAGATTTCGTCAAAATCGGTTCAGCCGTTGTGAAAATTAGTCTGGGGGTAATAATGTTTACGTTTGGGTTCGTAAATAACAATAAGTGTTCATATTTTTAGTGTGGTGATTTATTAAGCCATTGGTTGCCTAAAAAGATATAATAAGATATTTATAATGTTTTACTTTTTTAAATTTCAAGAAAAAAAATCCTAAAAAAATTTTATTTTTTTATTGTAAGTCATGTTATCTCGCGGATGCAGGATGAAGAAATATTTATAAAGGCTTGGAAGTTATTGACCACAAGTTTATGATTCCAGGACACAGTCATCTAGAAGTAGATACTGATCACGGAAACGGAATTGCAAATCTATCACCCGCATGATTGGGTACAGCTGATAAGATCAAGCAGTAAAAAATTTCAAGTGGTCGAAATGCGCAAAACCGACTTTTTGGACTTCTCATCATTGCTAAAGGGTCCATTAGTATTAAGAAACGTTGACGGACGACAGTTGAAATGGCTCGATGGAAAAGATGGTTGAGCTATGACTCTGAATTCGGAGTCATTTCTTATAGGGACACATTAGAAAATGAAACCCAATTTTTTAAATTAAAACTAAAACGAAGAGGTTCTGTCGCACCTGACAGTATTCCGATTATATCAGTACAGCCTTTGCCAATAACCAAAGAAAAAAAGAAGACTTGATTTCCTTACTTTAATACCCGACGTTTTTCATCAATTTTATAAGGATTTACTACCTATTGCAAATCGATGGCAGCAAAGTAAAAGAAGACATCTACAAAATCGCAATTTTACAGGAGAGCGCATTTAGTAAAAATTAGTAGCCATTTTGAGATTTATGGACCGATTAGCATGAAATTTTCTATGACGCATTAAAATAATCTTCTTTATTGGTTGTATGACAGGTTGAATCGATATATCGTTGTTTTAATGAAATAATGTAGATGTCTTTATTTACTCTGAAAAAACTTCGACGTAGAAGAAGACGTCTGCCTGATATCCGTTTATGCGTTGTGATAAAGCGCCTTTCCATCTAAAATATCTAATAAACTAAGATAATACTCTCCAGTCATACTTTTAAGGATATTTAAAGAAAATCTAAGCATCATACAAACAATAATCCCTATTTTTTTTTGCCAAATTTTGTAGATGTCTTTATTTAGCTACTTTGCATTTAACACACTTTGCACATTATTAAATGAGTTATCTACCACTAAACTCTATCATTAAACTAATTTATTAAGGTTCCGAACCACGCAATATATATATTTTTAAATAAAAATGCTTTATATTACTATGTTTTATTTATTCACAAAAGGTCTTTCTTAAAGAAAACTATGAAATGTATATTAGTCAATCACTAAATTTTAATCAAGTGACGGATGACTTTGTCTACGTTTCAAATCATTTGTCGATACTCCGAAGTAAAGGCGGACAAATTCAAATGTCCGTTTCTACTGCGATGTTTTTTTTAAATCGAGTGTAGATGACTTCATTTACGTGCCAGATTTTCTTCATTATTTTGAATTTTAAAATAATTTTAATGCAAACTTGTAGATAGGGTTAATATGAGCTCATTTTTGTAAAAAAAACATTTTTGCAAAAATGTAGATGTCCGTATCTACTTTGCTGCCATCGAAATGATATACGAAATACTGACCCCGATAATAAAGACAGTGAAAATGATGAATAAATTTTATAACACTAAACTTTATTTATATAAAAATTGTTTTTGTGACTGCTTTTTAGAAAATTTTTAGTGCCATTAAAACTCCTAAACACTAAAATGTAGTGTTCTCATACACTTGAGTCATTAGTATAAGTAGATTTAGATATAGGTATAAAGTTAATGTTTTTATCAACATAAGTCACAAAAATAGCTTTTTGTTAAACACAATAGTGTTTAATGAGGTGTAAGTGCATATTAGTATTAATTTAGTACATAAAATTAAATCAGTAAAATATAAAATCTTTAAATGTTTTTTAAAATTTAGTTTTTTTTTGTTCCTGAAAAGTTTGACTTTTTCACTTAAGTGCTTTAGTCTGCCAGCCCTAGAATTATATTAAGCATTTTGGTGTATTTGCTTTTGTTTTAGTCCATGATGTGTTGACTTATAAGTAATCACTTCACTTAGCTTGTATTTACTTAAATGTTGGTAAACTTAAGTTCAGGGCAGCTTCATTTCATGTAGTACTGTAGTATGTGTACCCATGGCACTTAACACCTAAGTATTGTAAATGCGCCATAATTAAGAGACCAGTACATTAAAGCACACACAACCATCAACAAGTCTTTCATTGGGCGTCCCACCATCACATGGCGACCCTGCCATCACCAGTACTATTACTACAGTACAACCTCTGTTTAAGAATAGTCATAACTGAACCACTAATTTGGAAATCAGATTCCACTGAACAGAGCAGAGAGGCGAGAAACTCAGAAGATCCTCTTTAGACACAACTGAATCTACCACTGGTTTGGAATACCATTCCTATCAGAAAAGAGCCAGCAAAATGTTAAACATCAATATACAATGCCAAACTAAATAGTTTTTACACTGCATCAAATATCAATAAATCAATCATTTATTTGATTTAGGTACACTGTAGAATCACATATTGATGTCCATTTCTTACATAGGCATTAAACATGATGGTGATAATTCGTTACGGTACCTATCTTAACTAAAGCTACGAGGGTTCCAAACGCGCCCTGGTCTGAGAAAAGCCCACAACAAACTCAGCCGGGTTTTTTTTTCATTATCAGCATCTCACAAATCATCTTAACATGGCATCAATAAGATTTTTCAATGAGTTTACGTTTTACATTAACTTTGAACTTATTCAGAGACATCTTCAACATGTCTTCTGGGAGCTTATTGTAGAAGTGGACACTGTTTCCAACAAATGAATTGCTAGTTTTACTAAGCCTAGAAGCAGGCATTACAAGTTTATTTTTATTTCTAGTATTAACATTATGACAATCACTTTTCTTGTGTAGTTTTTACATATTTTAGGCTACCAGATGCAAAGCCAAATTCAAATTCATCTATTTAAATTTGTCAACGAATTTGATGATGTAGTACTTCTAAGTCAGTTATCAATTTTGCAAATCCTATGTACTGTCCCACTTGTCCACATCATATTAAGCAACCATGTGATGGTTAATATGATGTGTGACAAATGATTTTTTTCAAAATGAAAATATAATTACACACCCTTCTTCTGATTTGGTTAATAATTATTGTTATTTACTAACTTGAAACCAAAGGAAATACTTTAGGTTGGTCTGAGAAGCCCACAAACACAAAAAAGACAGTCGAAAATAAATCACCAACACTTCAAAACCTGGCTATACACAAGACCTCAAAGAAATGACCTGCC
Source organism: Erebia aethiops (assembly GCA_923060345.2). Lineage (NCBI taxonomy): Eukaryota > Metazoa > Arthropoda > Insecta > Lepidoptera > Nymphalidae > Erebia > Erebia aethiops. The sequence continues at coordinate 6,888,110 of OV281084.1, read as the reverse complement.
GAAGCTACAAACGTATGTTATTCTGAGAAGACGCCCACATTCCTCAACAACCATAACAAGCGAATTGTAGTTAATACTTATCTAGCAAACATTCTGACCCTATTTATGACACCAAGAAACTATGAACCTATTGCAGTACCTACTGAAATTTTCTTGAAAACTTCTATTCAAACTTTCAAAGAGCACTGTCAATAAACGATTAGAATTTAGAAATATTGGTACAACGAAAAGTAAAAAACGTCTTGAAAAGCAATGCACAAGCAAGTGGAAAGTGGAAACTGCAAAATGCTGGAAACAAAATGGACGACACCGCGGGGCCGGGCGGCGGGCACCAGAGACAAACATTATAGGATACGGGCACACAGAACACTAATTATTACGCCTAGGGCGGGCACCGCCTGGCAGAGACAAATAAAGGATACGCATCACCGACCAGAAAAAAAAGATACGCATCAAGCAAGGAACATATGATACGCATACGCCGTCGCCTGGTCATAGATTTATATAAACTGAAAACTCCATAAACTCAATGATTAAACCATGATTAAACTCTATGCGCCACCAGCACGGAGGCCACCAGACAGTCGACACCACAGTACGAAGAATATACTACTCTCTGCCACAGTACTCTGTGGCTATCTATGTTATCTCAGAGGTATAGGAAGAATTTCGCCTCTCATAAACGTGTACAGCCCGGTGGTACAGCATATAAAGTTACGGCAAAGATGTATCGAAGAGTGCGAAACCTATACCTAAAAAACCTATACCTTACTTATCACTATCCCTCTTCTACTACCCAAATAAAAAGAAAGGACGAACCACATAGAAAGAGAGCTCAGACCACACTCTGTGCTGATCATAGAAATAGTATGTATATTCATATACATACTATTTCTATGGTGCTGACTTCTTGGGGCTATTTTAAACGAAATGATTAGAGCCCAGATCTATTGAGCCAGCTATTGAGCCCATAGACATAGGATTTTTTCGCTACGCTCATTGAGCCAGTATAAAAAATAAAATAGATTGTACCTAGTTACTGACCTGTGGATTCTTTTTTAAATTTAAAAAATGGCGCAATATTTGTGAAGTGAAATTAAGTTTTAGTGTGATTGTGAATTTAAAATGTTTTATTGGATACACACATACTTATAGAGACAAAACAAAATGTACAACAGGTCAAGACTTTTTTATTTTTTTTTATTTAACTGGTTTAACGGCTCTGGATTCCAGTCCTTCTGAGCCTCAAGACTTTTTCTAATGCTCTAAGCATAGATTTAAGAGGATTTAAAGATGATTTAAAGGTTCGCGCGCGCGCGCGACCTTTAAAATCTATGGCTCTAAGCCGGAATTGTTTAATCGTTACCACTTCTCAAAATAGTAACCAAGTGATTACATTCTCTCTGATAGTAACGTTTCCTTGTAGTAACAGATACGTTTTTGTTGTAAGTTTTTTTACTTACACGACTGTCTAAAAAAAGGAGTGATAGGTTTTCAGAATTCAAGTATGTACGTACCTAAGTATATAATTATGTACATGTATTTACGTGAGTTTCTTTATTTTATATATCTTCCTAATGCATGAACCATAATATAAAATGTATAGGGGTATGTTTAGAGCTCCATACCTACATCATCTCGAATGAAGTGTTAGTTTTTGAAGTGAAAACTTCTTTAGGCGCGTTGAGCACTTTTTGGTAGGGGGTAAAAATGGGGAAACGCGAGACCGACACCGTCCTTCTTCAGACAGAAGGTCTTAAGTATAAATAATATAGTACATTCGTAATTAAACTTTAATGCCTTTGTTTTAAGGTTTATATTTTAAAAATAGGTACTGTGTTGATATTTTAAATATTCGTTTTCACTTCTATCGGCATCCCTATGACTGCCAATTTTTTTTTTTTAAATAGGCTAGTGCTTGGCTGCAATCAGACTTGCTTGCAAGTGGTGATGCAGCCTAAGGTGGAGCGTGCTTGCCAAGAAGATGCCTATTCACTCTTGATTGGAAGGTAGCTATATTAAATAGCTACCTTCCAATCAATCCATGACGGTAGGATCCCGTCAACAAACTGCCATGCAGTTTGACGGAATAACGTATGAAATAGTTTGTATGAATGTTTATTATGGTTAGAGGAGGGGAAAACGGAAGCAGGGCATTCCATTTCCTAGAGGTTCAAATTAGAAACAAGGGAGCCGAAGCAGGCCGAGGAAGGAAGGAGGTTTACACAATGTAGGGGTGAAGTCTACCTACCTGCACTTGGCCAACGTGGTGGAATACGGCCAAACCCTTCTCAGTTGGAGAGACTGCTACTCAGTAGTGGGCCAGTGATGTTTTAAATGAATACAACTGATTAACCTAGCCCGCCAACCCGCATTGGAGCAGCGTGGTGAGTCTAAGCTCTAATTCCCTCTCTCCTATGAGAGTGGAGGCCTGTGCCCAGCAGTGGGACGTTAATGGGCTGTAGTGGTGGTGGTGGTGGTGGATCCCTACCTTAATCCTATTCTGACACCATTTTTTTAGGAAGTCTGCAGTCAAGGGATAACTTGTAGTGGAATAAAAAATAACTTTAAAAAATCCATGTACCTACCAACATTCTAATCGGTTGAACGGATGGGCCATCAAAGCATACCTGACAGACACACTTTCGCATTTATAATATTAGTATGTATTAGTATTGATGAAATGTCTTATGTTTTAGCTCCTCTTGTACTGAGATGTTTCAAGTCCCGGGTTTGATTCTTCACATTGTGGCCACATATCGTCAAGAGTGATTTAATTCAATAAATAAGGTAAATTACCCTTTTTCCCCAAAAAATGTCCAATGCTTTTTTTATTAATGCCAAATGTCCAATTCCTAATCCGCCAACCCGCATTGGAGCAGCGTGGTGGGTCTAAGCTCTAATTCTCTCTCTCCTATCAGAGTGGAGGCCTATGCCTAGCAGTGGGACGTTAATGGGCTGTAGTGGTGGTGGTGGTGGTGGATCCCTACCTTAATCCTATTCTGACACCATTTTTTTAGGAAGTCTGCAGTCAAGGGATAACTTGTAGTGGAATAGAAAATAACTTTAAAAAATCCATGTACCTACCAACATTCTAATCGGTTGAACGGATGGGCCATCAAAGCATACCTGACAGACACACTTTCGCATTTATAATATTAGTATGTATTAGTATTGATGAAATGTCTTATGTTTTAGCTCCTCTTGTACTGAGATGTTTCAAGTCCCGGGTTTGATTCTTCACATTGTGGCCACATATCATCAAGAGTGATTTAATTCAATAAATAAGGTAAATTACCCTTTTTCCCCAAAAAATGTCCAATGCTTTTTTTATTAATGCCAAATGTCCAATTCCTAATCCGCCAACCCGCATTGTAGCAGCGTGGTGGGTCTAAGCTCTAATTCTCTCTCTCCTATCAGAGTGGAGGCCTATGCCTAGCAGTGGGACGTTAATGGGCTGTAGTGGTGGTCCAATTCCTGGTTTTGATCCATAACTAAAGTACTAATTAATTGTTATCCCTATACCAAATTGCATCAAAATCGTTAATAGAGATAATTTTTTTTTATTCCCGTGGGAACTCTTGATTTTCCCAGGATAAAAAGAAGCCTATGTCCTTCCCCAGGATCTTCTTCTTCTTCTTGTTGTTGAGGCCAGTTCCGTGCGACCTGTATCACTGTGACCGTCTCCGATCTATTGTGATCACCTCTATTTCAAATTTCCTCGCCAAGACTTGTTTCCGCCTTCCCCAGGAATGCCCAGGATACAACCTATCCCTGTATTAAGTTTCCGTGAAAGCTTAACAGACAGACACAGAAACACTTTCGCATTTATAATGTTAGTATGGATACTAATAATTTCATAACAATCAATTCTATTACATATAGTAAAATAATGTGAAAGTGTGTCTGTGTCTGCTATTTTTTTTATGGCACTATTAGTTAACCCTTGACTGCAGTCTCACCGGATGGTAAGTGATTATCATTATTTATTTATAATAATTAGAATGGCACAGGTCAATTACCACGTATTATTTAGGTATTCATAGAATTACAATATACAATGTAAGATATAATACAATTATTAGATATATATAGTTAACATACTGCTAACATGATAAAAAACTTAAAATAAGCTGCATTCACATCAACTTCTCACAAAATGATGCAGTCTAAGATGGTAGCGGGCTAACCTGTTAGGGGTATGGCAGTTATAAACCTGTACCCCTCATCGGTTTCTACACGGCATCGTACCGGAACGCTAAATCGCTTGGTGGTAAGTGTTTGCCATTAGGGTAGTAACTAGCCACAGCTGAAACTTCCCACCAGACCAGACAAGAGAAAATATAGAAATTATTAATTCCAAATTGCACCTGCCGGGGATCGAATCTGGGACCACCCACTTGTTAGACCACAGCACTAACCACTGTGCCAGGGAGTCTATTACTGATGAACTCCTTATTTACTCCTATTTTTTTTTATTTGTTGAAAAAATAAATGATTTGGTCACTTACCGTCTAATATATGTTTGTTTTATGGAATTTCAGGAACTGAGGTGCAGTAGATGAAGGTCTTGGGTTCGATGATTGCGGTGATCAATTACTACCAAGTGTGATTTCGGCCAAACGTGAGCCTTTTTTATGGTAAGTTTCATTTTCTTTCGTTTATTTATTACTAGACTAGGTGAGGCACGCGACATCGTCCGCGCTGATTAAGTTTTTAAAATTCCCGCGGGAATTCCTTAATTTTCCGGGATATAAAGTAGCCTATGTCCTTCCCCGGGATGCAGCCTATCCCTGTACCAAATTTCATTGGTTGAAATCGGTTGAAAAGATGAGCTAAAGCGTGGCAGACTTTCGCATTTTTGGTTATATTTGTAATAGGATGTGTGAATTTAATAATTTAAGTCTCAAATTCAATTCTTGGGATAATCACTTACCATCAAGTGTGATATTGTATGAAAAAGCTTAGTAAATTAATCATACAGTCCGTTTCGATTCCCGCTGCCATTATTATTATCATTGAAATTAGTTAAAACAAATATTCTGTTAAAATCACTTACCATCTAATGTGTTTGTTTTATGGAATTCCAGGAGCTGTGGTGCAGTTACAAGATGAAGGTGCGATATTTCCGGTGAACACTTACTATCAAGTGTGATTTCGGCCAAACGTGAGCCTTTTTATGGTAAATTGCATTTTTTAAATTATTTACTAGTTGATGCCCGCGACTTCGTCCGCGTCGATTGAGGTTTTTTTAGTTCCCGCGGGAACTCTTATATTTTCCGGGATAAAAAGTAGCCTATCTGTTATTCCAGATTATAATCTATCTCTGTGCCAAATTTCATCCAGATACGTTCAGCCGTTGGGGCGTGATTGAGTAACAAACATCCATACATCCAAACTTTCGTATTTATTACTAGTATTTAGTAATTATTATTATTTACCGGGATAAAAAGTATCCTATATCACTTTCCTGGTCTTCAACTTTACCTATGCATTAAAGTCATGTCTATCCATTGCTGTGCGGCGTGATTGAAGGACAAACCAACAAACAAAACACACTTTTGACGACCTCCGTGGCGCAGTGTGTAGCGCTGTTGCCTTAACGTGCGGAGGTCTCGGGTTCGATCCCCGGCAGGGTCAATTTAGGAATTTATAATTTCTGAATTTTCTCTGGTCTGGCCTGGTGGGAGGCTTCGGCCGTGGCTAGTTACCACCCTACCGGCAAAGACGTGCCGCCAAGCGATTTAGCGTTCCGGTGCGATGCCATGTAAAAACCGAAGGGGTGTGGGTTTAATATAACTGCCATGCCCCTAACAGGTCAGCCCGCTACCATCTTAGACTGCGTCATCACTTACCATCAGGTGTGATCGCAGTCAAGGGCTAGCTTGTAGTAGATAAAAAAAAAAACACTTTCGCATTTATAATATTAGTATGTTTATTATACTTTACTTGCATTTTTATGATTGTGGTTTGGTTATTTGTGGTGTTTTTTAAAATTCGTTTATTTAAGTCCTAGATTCGATTTTTGGGATGATCACTTACCATCAACTGTTAGATATAGTAAATTAATTAGTCTCGAGTTCGATTCCTGCTTATATCAATTTGTTTTCAATAAGTTGAAATAAATAAAATATGTATTTTGATATAATCACTCACCATTTAATGTGTTTGTTTATGGGATTTCAGGAGCTGTGGAGTTACGAGATGAAGGCGCCCGGTTCGATGTTTGCGGTGACCACTTACTACCAAGTGTGATTTCGGCCAATTTTGCAATTAGGCATTTTTTATGGTAAATTGCATTTTTTTGTATTTATTCATTGTTTTGTAATTTTTGTCGTTAATGTGGTGAACACTTACCATGGGATGTGTGTTTTTTTTAATTCACAATTTAAATCCATTTTTTCGGATGATCACTTACCATCAAATGTGATTAGTAAGTGGATCAGAATGTCCTAGGGTTCGATTCCCGCTCCCATCAATTTTTTATTGAAATTAGTTGGACAATATTTTGGTTTTTTTTAAATTCCTCTACAAGTTAGCCCTTGACTACGATGAACGATCTCACCTGGTGGTAAGTGATGATGCAGTTTAAGATGGTAGCGGGCTATCCGGTATGGGTGATATATTAAACTCACAGATCACGGAAACAAGGGAGATGTGCTAAGGGGGCGTGTTGCGTGCGAACTCATCAGGCACAAAATAGGCCTGATGGCCGTTTTTGTCTTTAGTCGCATGTCATTCAAAGATTGGTTCACTTCTCTCGGTTTTTAACAAAATGCCGCGTTGTTCAGTGGTTGTTTGTAAAAATTCAAGCTGCAAAGTGAATTACATGAAAGATGGCATCTCATTTCACACGTAAGTACAAATAAATTGTTGTAATTTTCCATTAAAATCAATAAAACATTATTTAGTGGTATCATAATGTAATAGAGTGACAAGTCTATATCTCATTATGAACAAAAACCATTGCTTGCTTAGTAGAAATCTATCAATGAATCGGCCAGTCTTACGACGCAATGGTTAAGTGTTCTTTACCGATTCTTTCACTAGCACGATAGATCAAATTTCGTAGTGCGGCCGCTGTCGGCGTGCGGTGAACTAGAGATGTGACGATGCAGGTACGAGTACAATGCAGTTGTCGATATTTTAGCGACCAAACGATGATCTGTGATACAATAATTAATAGTACCTTAATTATAACTTAGTAAACAATTATTTCTATTTTAACGTTTAAACTATCGTGAGTAAAATTCATTATAACTATATTTTTAGTCATAATTATTACTATTTTTTTTAATGTAAGTACTCGACTTACTTAGCTGACGAAACGTATAAAAAATATACTAGGTGAATTAATATAATGTCAATTTACGTAGATACTCATTACTCATTTATTGATATATTTAATGTCACTCTTTAATATTAATATTTAAGATATCCGAAGGATGCAGAAAGAAAAGAAAAGTGGATAAATACTTTTCATAATCGGTAGTCATTGTCAAAAACCCAAATATTAAGAAATTTAGCATCGATAGATCCATTTTAGTCAATCACTAATTGTATCATATTTGAATTTTGCACAGCACATCGACAACGTTTTACGTTTGTGTGAGTAAGATGCACGGTGATTGAAATTGAACCCTGTTTGGTAAACAATAAAGTGTATATTTGTTCGTGCCTCATGCACTGATCTATCGGTATGCGTGTGTGTGAGTGAGACTTCTTGTCTATTGTATTTATTTAGTTGCTTGTATTGGTAGCAGGTAGTAGGGATAGGTAGGGATAAACTGGAGACAGCAGGTTTCAATACAATTTGATACATAGGCATATCTCCCTTGTTTCCGTGATCTGTGATTAAACTCATACATCAATCGGTTTCTACATGGCATCGTACCGGAACGCTAAATCGCTTGGCGGCACGTCTTTGCCGGTAGGGTGGTAACTAGCCATGGCCGAAGCCTCCCACCAGACCAGACCAGAGAAAGTTCAGAAATTAAATTCCCGAAACGACCCTACCGGGAATCGAACCCGGGACCTCCCACGCTAAGGCATCAGCGCTCAACACTGCGCCAGGGAGGTCGTCGCATGATCACTTACCATCTAATGTGTTTGTTTTATGCAATTTCAGACGCTGAGATGCTGAATAAAGTCCCGGGTTCGATGTTCGCGGTGACCACTCACTATCAAATGTGATTTCGGTTAAACGAGATACTTGCTATGGTAAATAGTATTTTTTTAAATAGTAATTTATTATTAGTGTTGACCACTTAACCTCGGATGTGTGGAATGTGTGTAATTAATTAATTAACTAGCTATTGGCCGCGACTTGGTCCGCGTGGAATAAGTTTTTTTGATTCCCGCGGGAACTCCTTAATTTTCCGGGATAAAAAGTAGCCTGTGTCACTCTCCAGGTCCTTAACTATACGGGATGCAAAAAAATCACGTCGATCCGTTGCTCTGTTGCGGCGTGATTGGAGGACAAACCAACAAACAAACACACTCCGCACTTTTAATATTAGTATGATGATATTTTATTTCATAGTCTGAGATCCAATTCTCGGGATGACCACTTACCATCAAGAGGATCAAACAACTGGCAACCGTTAAAGATCCGGGTTCGATTTCCGATTGTGGTAATTTTTGAAATTAAAATTAATTAAATCGTAATAAGTAGGCAATAATCACTTACCATGAAGGTTCGATTTTTGGAGACCTAGATTATAGATTATAGATTTCAATTTATTTTTTTTTACAATTTTGCATATGCCGGATTCGATTCCTGGTTATATTTTTTTTTTTTTTTCACAAAAGACAACTCGTGTCACTTATGATACGTTAAGACTCTACCGTCGGTTCGGTAAGCTGTTTCTACTGAGAAGAGCCGGCAAGAAACTCAGCAGTTGCTCTTTTCTTAAAAAAAGATAAGGTTACAACAAGTAAACGATACAAAACACACATAAAAAGTAGCCTAGATCTGTTATTCCAGACTATAATCTATCTCTGTGCCAAATTTCATCCAGATCCGTTCAGCCGTTGGGGCGTGATTGAGTAACAAACATACATACATCCAAACTTTTGCATTTATAATATTAGTTTAGTTTTCTTTGGTATAATCACTTACCATCTAATGTGCTTGTTTTATGGAGTTTCAGACGTTGCTGGAAAAGGTCCCGGATTCGGTGATCGCGGTGATCAAGCAGTTTTTGAGGAGATGCGGTTTCGGGCTGCAATTCTGGCGGTGACCACTTACCATCAAAAGTGTCGGCGGCTTATTTATGGTAATTGTCATATATATTTATTTTTTCACTAAAGTCTCAGGTTCGATTCTAAAGTTGATCACTTACTACCAAAAGTGTTTGTAGATAGTATTAAGATAATAATTAATGAATTTTTGAATAAAATTCTTTTAACATTAAAGTCTTGGGTTCGATTCTAATGATGACCACTTACTATTAAGTTGAGAAATGTTTTTTGTGGCTTGATTTTTTTTGTAGATCTGACTTTTTTCATACAAAAGTCTTGGATTCGATTCTGAGTGTTGTGATTGCGAAAAATTTTGTGATCACTTACCATTAAGATGAGAAATGTTTTTTTTTGTGTTAATAATGCTTGATACATTGATCAATTAATTGTTTTTTTAAATATTATAATTTGTTTTAATTCAATTAATAATTTAATTTAAAAAAAAAAATATTCGAAAAAGACTTCAACGCGCTTGAAGCGTGTCATCGGGTTTTTTAGAATCTTTAAAAAAGTTGTAGTTATTGAGGTAATAAATATTGTGTTTTTTTTAATCTTGTAATCAGGAATCGAATCTTGGACTTTTATTTGTTTCTTAGGTTGGGTAAACTGATTTTAATCGGGAATCGAACCTGGGACTTTTTTTAGTTAAGCTTAGTTAGCTATTTTATGGGTTTTTTATGATGAGGAATTTGAGGTTAGTTTTGATTTTGCGTTTATTTATTTGTAGGTTACATTGAAAATATGAATCATTTAATTTTGTTTGTTTAATTATACCTACATTTTTGTGTATTATAAAGAGTTAAGAGTAATTTGTTTAAATAATAATAGTAATATTTTTAGTGTTTAATTATTAATTTGTATGTTATTTTTTTTAAAGGTTTAAATATATTTTGAAGATAGAGTTAACACAAGCAAGCCCACAAGTCAAGATGACCGGTCGCGGTAAAGGCGGAAAGGGACTGGGAAAAGGAGGCGCCAAGCGTCACAGGAAGGTGCTGCGTGACAACATCCAAGGCATCACGAAGCCGGCTATCCGTCGTCTGGCGCGCAGGGGCGGCGTGAAGCGTATATCCGGTCTGATATACGAGGAGACCCGCGGTGTGCTGAAAGTGTTCCTAGAGAACGTGATCCGCGACGCCGTCACCTATACGGAGCACGCCAAGAGGAAGACCGTCACAGCTATGGACGTCGTTTACGCGCTGAAACGTCAGGGTCGCACCCTCTACGGTTTCGGAGGTTAAGTCTCTACTCTATATGCAGCAAGCATTGACCTCGACTCCTATTACAAATGGAGTAACCTACCATAAAAAAGGCCCTTTTCAGGGCCGCATATATTTCGATGATTCACTCTCGTGTTTTACTAATTTACTTGTCAACCTTACCTACATATAGACTATAGAGCAAGATTCTATTCTATTATTTAAAAAAAACTTAACCGTCTACATTACATTACTCTTAAGGAAGCATGAATGAGACGGGTATACACAAAATATAATACTTACCAGCAGACTTGGCTACAGATTGAAAATAATAATTTTAAAAAAATTAGACCTAACTACACTTAGGTACTTTGCAATGTTAGGTGTACGTGTCTACGCCCTAGATATAGTACAAAGGAACAGTAATTCGTAGGTAGGTACCTAAGCTTTACCGCCTTGTCTTTTAGAACCTACTATGTAGGTACCTAAATTAGATTAAATTACAATTCATGGAAGGAAGCAAGCAAGCAATTAAGGCTTTATTAAATAATAATAGGTAGGTAGGTAGGTACGTATAATTAAACTCCTATTGTTGTTTTGTTAATTTTTATTAGGCAAGTAGGTACTTACTAAGTTTACTTAATAAAAATTCCCATTATTCTTTCATAATTTCATTTCCTAAGTAATTCGTAAGACACCTAATAAGAAAATGAACATAGCAGAGACAGCAATAATAATAATATTTATTATACTTTAGGCACAGTTTAGCACTGTTTATGTCGAGTGGTGGTGGAGTGGTGGGTTGAATCGAAATGACAAGCCAAATATTTTTTAATAATTGATTAAAGCATAATAATAACTAAATAAAGTTATTTTTAATATTATTCATAATGGATTGGTACCTACACTATGAGTAGTCAGTAGACGTAGTCGGGCCGCGCCGCGCCGCGATTCAGCCGCGCGAATGGGCGTCTCAATTTACTTAATATCGGTCGTATAATGATTGTTTGTATTTGAATGAGAGTTCATAAAAGGGACACATTAATTGTATTATTCTATTAAATCGTTACACACCTTGCCTCTAACGAAATAATCAGATCGTCAGCGGGAGACTGCAATTCATACACGGCGAGAGATCGAGCCGTGTTTTACGAGGCTCTACTTCGACCTGGCTAAAGTACCTCTACATACGACTCAGTATAGGGATGAGTGATTATATGTATAGGGTGGAATCTCAGTTTTTAATTTGCCATGGTTTTTGGTGATTTACGCATCGTTTTATAGAGTAAAATGGGTTTTAAACGGGACCCGAGGTACGCGTCTAGCGGTGTATCGAATTTAAAGATCGATCGCTCCGCGTACACCGATGCGATACGCGATTGAATGATGCCACTACACGGACAGGCTCAAGACAAAACGACACGGTCGTTACGAATGGTGGAAAATTGAAATGGGATTATATAATTTTGTTTTAATCCGATGCATGCTAGTGAAAAGTTGTAAGTATTCGTACGGGAAAATGTCTAGCGACATCGCGGTTCTCCTTACGGTATAGCCACGAGCCTTACTGCCAACAGCGACATCGTGCGGCGTATATCTCTCGGTTTGTTTGAAGACAAGTGCTTTTCAAAAAAGAAACGAAGCAATTCGCGTGCTCTCAGTGTTTTAAAGTGTGTGCATCGTCAAAATATAATCAAACAATATGTCCGACACCGCAGTCGCATCCGAAGCCCCGGCCCCGGCGACGCCCGCGAAGAAGCCCAAGGCGTCCGCGGGCGCCGGCGGCGCCGCCGCCAAGAAGCCGAAAGCGAAGCCCACCCACCCGAAGACGTCCGAGATGGTGAACAGCGCCATCAAGGAGCTCAAGGAGAGGAGCGGCTCGTCGCTGCAGGCGATCAAGAAGTACATCGCCGCCCAGTACAAGGTCGACGCGGAGAAGATGGCGCCTTTCATCAGGAAGTACCTCAAGAGCGCCGTCGAGTCCGGCGCGCTCATCCAGACCAAGGGCAAGGGCGCCTCCGGCTCGTTCAAGCTCGAGTCCAAGTCGGCCGCGTCCAAGAAGCCCGCCGGCGGCAAGGGCGCCGCCGCGTCCGCCGCCACCGCGCGCGCCAAGAAGGCCGCCCCCGCGACCGCCGCCGCCGCCGCCAAGAAGAAAGCGGCCGCCGCGGCCGCCTCGTCGCCCTCCAAGGCGAAGACCGCCGCCGCCACCGCGCGCGACAAGAAGGCCGCCGCTGCCAAGAGGAAGAAGCCCGCCGTCGCGAAGAAGGCCTCCGCCCCCGCGTCCCCGGCCAAGGCCAAGGGCGCCGCCTCCAAGGCGAAGAAGACCGCCAAGCCGCCGACGAAGAAGCCCAAGGCGCCGAAACCGAAGAAGGCCGCGCCCAAGTCGAAGCCCGCCGCCAAGAAGGCAGCCGCCGCCAAAAAGTAAGCCAAGCTTCACTATCGGCTGCCGCCTGCCGCCTGCCTCCGGCGAACCGCTCGCTCGGCCGCCGCCGCCGCCGCCGCCGGCGCGAAGATGCGCGCGTTCGAGTTCTGCGTGCGGCTTCACAACCGCAACAATAAAAAGCCCTTTTCAGGGCTAACATATCTTTCCTATACCTACACATGAAAAGAAAACGCACGTCTCGTTCGTTCATTTACTTATACTTGCCCTACCACCTACCAGTACCTATGCGAACACAAAAAAAAAGAAAACCAACTATCATCAAACTAGGTAAGTACCTACCTACTACCTACATAGTATTATGCACTCACCACAAAAATAAATAAAATAGGTACTTACCTAATACATACATAAAATATTAACAAGTACTACTTACCTACGTCGACCTTACCTATGTAGGTACATACACACATTACAATAATACTTATATATAATTTATTATAATAAATAGGTACGTACACCTATATAGATTATTCTAGGCCTACATATTATAGGTATTCACTGATCACTATTCACTAACAAGTAACAGCTGCTGCTGCTGCGCTATGACGAACGCCCGCCGATCCCGACTCGCTCACTCAGTCCATCGCGATCGCTATCGATCGGTAATCGGTATTAAACTTACTAGCTACCTATAATTATTGGAGCTATTGACACTGATTTTTGAAAATAATAAAGTACAATACAAATTTTGCGAAAAATGCGTGCGACGTTGCCGCATCGCTGACACCTCGAGCCCACCATGCAACGTCGCATTTTTATCTATGCAAGCTCTTTTACATTGAAAAAAACAACAACACTAGGTTCCTAAACATGTACCTACTTTTTATAGGTAATAGATATTTAGAGACATTACGGAAATAAAAAAAAAAATATTCCAAAGTACGTCAGTACCTACTTACCTACCTACCTATATTGTATTTTGAACTAAAATTTACCTATGGTAGACGTGTAGCCTGTAGGTACTTACCTACCTACTTACAGACAATAATAATATTATGTTAATTAAAAATGTTCTCTCGATTTTTCTAAAACGGGATTCAATCAATCAATCAATCAAATATCTTTTTATTCAAATAAACTTTTACAAGTACTTTTGAATCGTCAAGTGAATCTACCACTGGTTCGGAATGCCATTCCTACCGAGAAGAACCAGCAAGAAACTCGGTGGTTGCTCTTTTTAAATAATTCATTTACAATTACTATATCAATGTGTACATAAGTAACCGCTGTCCCCAGCATTGTTGGAGCGATCAAATCCATGCTCCTCTATCATTTACATAATCTTCAACAGTATAATAAGCTTTTTTCAGGAGCATACTTTTAATGGATTTCTTAAATTTGTTTATTCAATTCATGTCAAAGACGGGCAGACAGAAAGTAGCCCCATTCCCGCCGGTGGCACCCGTTCACGAGCATGACGCATGATCCAGCCATTGCTTCGCTCGACCATATTTGAGGGAACGTAACAATTAGAGTCGAACTTCTTTTTTTTTTTTTTTTTTAAATTGCTTCTTGCTTCTGCAACCTCTGACGTTCTGAGGCTCTGAAAAAAAGAAACCTACATACTCTGTGGTACTGTACTGTGTGGGTTCTATTTTGAAATAAGATAAAATAATTTTCTTTAATTTTCTAAAACGCGACGTTGCCGCTTCGGTGTATCTTCTATCTTCGAGTCCAACATGCAACGTCGCGTTTTCGCTAAACAAAACGTGTCCGCTGGTCTCGCCGCGATCCCCACCTTAATGCGGAGCGTGGTTCGACTATATATACTGGCGCCGACGGTAATAGCGTTTTAAAGTTCTCCCATATCGCCGCTCGCGTGTACGCTACGTACGCGCATTATTCTCGTGTTTGATCGTTTTAAAACTCCCAACCAGCAATGTCCGGTCGTGGCAAAGGCGGCAAAGTCAAGGGAAAGGTCAAGTCTCGCTCCAACCGTGCCGGTCTACAGTTCCCCGTCGGACGTATTCACAGGCTGCTGAGGAAGGGCAATTACGCAGAGCGCGTCGGTGCCGGCGCGCCCGTTTACCTCGCGGCCGTGATGGAGTACCTGGCCGCCGAAGTGCTCGAGTTGGCCGGTAACGCGGCACGTGACAACAAGAAGACCAGGATCATTCCCAGGCATCTTCAGTTGGCGATCCGCAACGACGAGGAACTGAACAAGCTTCTCTCCGGCGTCACTATCGCACAGGGTGGCGTGCTGCCGAACATACAAGCCGTCCTGTTGCCCAAGAAGACCGAGAAGAAGGCCTAAGTGTGTGCCTTCGCTATCATCGGTGATCGCCATCTACACATTTCTACCAAGAAATAAACAAAAGGCCCTTTTCAGGGCCACAAAACTTTTCCAAATAATATTACACAACAAAGTAGTACCTATTTAATTAACAGGTACCACAGGTACAAGTAAATAAGTCGGTAGCAGTTAACTGACTCTAGCCCTTGACTGCGATCACACCTGATCGTAAGTGATGACGCAGTCTAAGATGGTTGCGGGCTAACCTGTTAGGTGCATGGCAGTTATATTAATCGCTTGGCGGCACGTCTTTACCGGTAGGGTGGTAACTAGCCACGGCCGAAGCCTCCCACCAGGCCTGACCAGGGAAAATTCAGAAATTATAAATTCCTAAATTGACCCTGCCGGGGATCGGACCCGAGACCTCCGCACGTTAAGGCAACAGCGCTACACACTGCGCCACGGAGGTCGTCAAACAGTCGTTAGACATAATGTAATATAAAAATAAAAACTGATATCGTACGGTCGTACTATCTAAGTGAAAAAAAAAGCAGCTCTATATTATCTGCCTGCCTGCCTGCCTGCCTGCCTGCCTGCCTGCCTGCCTGCCTGCCTGCCTGCCTGCCTGCCGCTAAATAGGAATGATGACAGCTCATTCAAATCAATCAAAGTGTACACGATGGTACATTAACTGTCGCTGGATTGGTTGGGGACTGGAGTTCTTCCAAAGAAAACACTTCTTGCTGTTTGCTTCCACTTTATTCTTCTTGTTCCTCACTGGAGGACTGTTGCCGGCGAACTGTGTCAGACCACAATTTCGCCCGGTCTTTATACAAATTTGGCCCGAAAAATGTAGGCCCTCTGATTGGTTATTAAAACTGAACCAATCAGAGCGCGTATTAAAATCCAACCAGGATAGAGGGGGTGAAAGCGCGGGAGGCGCGGGTGGCGCGGGTGTGACGGCGCGGGGAGCGCTGTTCGCTATCCCTCTCTACCCTGTACTACTCTAACATTTAATGTACAACTATTTAACGCTATTTTATTAAACTTATTCTATTACAATTCGCTTATAACTATTTACTTAACTGTTACGAACTATATAAACTATCTATACTATGAACTATTTATTCTCTTATTTACATGTCTTAACACTATGTTGTAACTAACTGTTTATTTATCATTGTCCCGCACATCTCTCCCGCCGTGCGACTGCGTCGCATCTTCTGTCGGTGCGGGCACGTCGTCTGTCAGGGGCAGCACCACCAGTTTTCTCACGGGCCGCCGCAGCACTCCTCCCTTGGTCTTGATGTCTACTGCACGCACGACGTTGTCTGGTCCCGGGTATGTCGCGATGACTCTGCCTCGGATCCACACGTTGCGTGGCAGGTTGGCGTCGACCACTTGTACCAAATCGTCGTTTTTGATGGCTGGCCCTCGTCCTCGCGGCTCCCGCCGGTGTTGAAGTTCGGGAAGGTACTCCTTCACCCAGCGCGTCCAGAAGACGTCCGCTAGCCGTTGTGCCGCTCGCCAACTTGATCGTGAAACTGTGTCTTGCTCGTCGAAGGTACCCGGTTGTGGTACCCGGCCTGGTCCGCCCAACAGGAAATGGTTCGGAGTCAATGCTTCTGGGTCGTCGGCACTGACTGAGACGTGTGTCAGTGGCCGGCTGTTTACTGTATACTCCACTTCGGCTAGAAGGGTGGAGAGAACCTCTTCCGTCGGGTGGCGTTCGTGAAGAGTTGCAGCGAGGGCTGTTTTCACTGAGCGGACCATCCGCTCCCAGGCCCCGCCCATGAAAGGGGCTCCGGGTGGTATGTACCGCCAAGAGACCGTCTTTTTCGCTGCTTCTTCTGATGCGGCGCTGTCCATCGCCTGTCGAAGTTCTTTGTCCGCTGCCTTTAAGTTCGTCCCGTTGTCTGACCAAATTTCTGTAGGACAGCCTCGGCGAGCCATCATCCTTCGCAGCGCCATTACCGCTGAGTCGGCGCTAAGTGAGCCGGCAATTTCTAGATGTATTGCCCTCATCGTCAGGCAGGTGAATATGGCCACGTATCTTTTCTGTCGCGTCCGGCCGACGGTCACTGATAGCGGTCCAAAGTAGTCCACACCGGTGAAGGTGAACGGTCGCTTGTGGTGCGCTAAGCGGCACGCTGGCAGGTCTCCGGTCCTGGGATACGGTGGCGTCTGCGTCTTCATCCTGCAGAACAGGCAGCTCCGTATTATTGTCCTCGTGACGGGACGCACACGTAGCACCCAGTACTGCTGCCTGCATTCGTTCACCGTGGCTTCGACGCCGGCGTGATGCAGCTGTTGGTGTACGGCCTTCACCCAGAGCTTGACTATGGGATGATCACCGTCGAGTACCAGAGGGCTCTTGAAGTTTTCTGTTACATCTGTTGTTGCTTGAATGCGACTTCTGAGCCTGACTGCATCGTTGATGTGTTCGACGCTGAGTTGGTACAGACGGCTCTCCTTGCTTAGGGGTTCGCCCTTCTTCAGGTTTTCGATCTCGGCTGCGAAGGAGGCTTCCTGTGATGAATGCATTAGGAGCTCTTCCGCTCTTCTCAATTGTTCGGCCGAGACTGGGAGGAACTTTCTGTTTGATGACGATGTTTTCTGTATTGTGTTTCGCTGTTTCGTCACGGGTTTTGTTGTCCTCCGCCAGTTCGGGTCCGCTTCTTTGCCTTTCTGGGTTCTTCTGTGGTTCACCTTCTGTGTCGCGGTTCTACAGAGCTGAATGAATTGTAGAACCCGCGCTGTCGTATATCGCAGTCTGTCCCAACTGGAGAAGCGAGAGACCTCCGGAAGCGCTTCCGAGAGCTTCGGTCTCTGTCTGTCTGTAATGTGGTTCGTCTTTTCTTCCCCAGTGGGTTCCTGCTTTTCTGTTGGAGAGACTTCTACTGGCCATTGGTCCTCTGTTTCGTACAGGAAGTCGGGTCCTTTGTACCAGCGGTGATGCTTTTCGAAGGCTGCTGGCACATCTCGCGTTGCGTCATCTGCAACGTTCAACTTCGTCGGGACCCACCGCCATTCGGAGACTGTAGAAGTTTCTTCGATCGCGGCCAGGCGATGCGCCACGTACGGTTTGAACGAGCGCGACCCTGTCCGTATCCAAGCGAGCGTTGTCTTGCTATCTGTCCAAAATATTTTGCAGTCGGGCTTCTTTTCATGTTCTTCGACAACTGTTTCGGCGAGCCTTGTTCCCATGACTGCCGCTTGTAGCTCCAACCTCGGGATGGACGTCAACTTCAACGGCGTAACCTTCGCTTTGGCCATGATGAGAGATAGGCCTATTTCGCCGTTCGGTGCCACTGCTCTCCAGAAGAGGACTGCTGAATAGGCTGCTTCGCTGGCGTCGGTAAACACGTGCAGCTGCAAGGACGTGGCGTCGCTATAATGGAGATATCGCCTTGGGATCGTCACGTTGCTGAGATTCTTCAGATGGGTCATCCATTCTTGCCATTGCTCAGCCAGATCTTGGTCGAGTTCGTCGTCCCATGACGTACCTCTTCGCCATACTTCTTGCAGCAGCTGTTTCGCCCTTATGGTTACAGGCGATGCGAAGCCAAGTGGATCGAATAGCGACATGACTATTCGCAGCGCTTCTCTCTTCGTCGGTGTTTTTCCGTTGGTGATCGTTGGTGCAATTCGCGCTAGGTTGAGGTTGAAGGTGAGTTCGTCTGTGTTGAGCTTCCAGATCACGCCCAGTACTCGTTCTGTTTTCTCTTCTGATTTATAGAGTTCCAGGTCTTCTATTTGTTCGTTTTCACCTAATGCTTCCAGTAGAGATGGTGAATTCGACTTCCACTGTTTCAGTTCAAAATGGGCATGTGAGTGCACTTCACGCACGCTTTTCGTGATGCGCACCGCGTCTTCTAAAGTTCTGAAACTGTCTAAGTAGTCATCAACGTAGTGCTTCTGTACGATGGCAGCTGCGGCTTCAGGTTCCATATCTTCATGTTGTTTGGCGTTCAAGTTCTTTATGTAGATCGCTGTTGACGGAGAGCTCGACGCGCCGAAGATCAATGATGTCATTCTGTATTCTTCGGGCGGTCGCCCATCTCGTCGTTCCCCGCGCCACAGATATCGGAGTGCGTCTCTGTCTTCGGATCGCAGTTTGACTTGCATGAACATTTCCTTGATGTCTGCTGTGACTGCAATCTCGTGCTGCCGGAATCGCATGACGACGCCAGGTAGAGACTGCAGAAGATCAGG
The DNA here is from genome assembly GCA_923060345.2 of Erebia aethiops. Lineage (NCBI taxonomy): Eukaryota > Metazoa > Arthropoda > Insecta > Lepidoptera > Nymphalidae > Erebia > Erebia aethiops. The sequence continues at coordinate 6,868,777 of OV281084.1, read as the reverse complement.
TCCCTTGAGTAGCATGTCGTTGAGAGCTACACCCTTCGTTTTGGCTGCTGCATCGTGTACCACTCTTAGCTTGTCGGGCTTCATTGGGTTGATGACTGCGAAATGTGGCAAGTACCACGTCTTGCCCGTAGTCTTCTGTTTCGGGGCGAGTTCAGCATATCCTTTTTCTATTAGGGCTTCCATCTGTTCAGTATACTTCAGCTTCAGTTTGGGGTCTCGGTCAATCTTCTTCTCGATGTTGAAGAGCCGTTTCAGCGAGTTATCGTAGTTGTCAGGAAATGTGACGTCTTCCTTGCGCCAGAGTAGACCGGTCTCGTATCTTCCTTCTTCGGTTTTCGTGGTGGTTTTTTCGAGGATGCGTAGGGCTCGTTCTTCTGGATCTGTCTTCGGTTTCTTAGGCTGTATGCAAAGTGCGTCTATCTCGAAGTACTGCTTGACTAGACTGTCCAAGTTATCTTCGGTCTCTTCTGTGACATGTGATACGAAGTCGATGCTGCGCCCAATATTGCGACTTTCTGTTCCATGCAGCACCCACCCCAGTGGTGTGAGAGAGGCTATTGGTTGATTTCTGTCTCCTCTTCTCACTTCTGTAGTCAGCAGAAGATGCCAGTTGTCTTGACCGATCAGTACTCGTGGCTTCACGTTTGCATATATGAGGTAATCCCGGATGTCTGTCAGGTGTTTGCACCCATCCACCATTTCTTTCGAGACTCGTTGCGACGATACTTGCAGGTTCTTCACTGTGCGCGCTTGTACTTGCTCTTCATGATCGTTGAGACCTCTCAACCTGATGTTCACTCTTCTTGAGGCTGATTCTGAAGTCTTCATGTCGTTGATGGTTTCTATCTTTAGTGGATCGACGGGTCCTGTTGCTCCGACGTGTTCGGCCACGCCGTCGTCGACTAACGTTACTGTTGATCCGTCATCCAGCAAAGCGAAGGTGTTGATTGCACCTTTGGGACCTTCAACTTTTATTGGAATAATCTTCAAATAGGATTGCTTCTTCTTAATAGTCCACGTGGAATTAATTACTTCTGTAGCTTCCTTGTTTTCTTTCTTCTCTGTTGCCTTGGTGTAGTGCAGCATCTTGTTGTGATAATTTTTGCAGCTGTCGATGCCGCACACCTTGGCTCTGCAGCTATGTGTTCTGTTTCTGTAGCGAAGACATCGGAAGCATAGACGTTTGGATTTCGCTGTATCCCATCTTCCATTTGAATCCAAACTCTTGAACTGTTCACAATCCACGGAACTATGTCCTTCTTCGTCACACACCGGGCACCTGGGTGTGTACGTCTTCTCTGTTACGTTGTGGATCTTCTGTGGTTTTTTCTGTTGAGTGGTTGATGTATGTGACGCCACCTGTTCAGGTAGTGCGTACGGTCCGCATAGCTCCGCTTCTCTCTTGAGGAACTTCTCCATCTTCAATAGATCTGGATCTTCCTTTGGCTGTGTCGCTGTGAAGTCGTAGTATCTGTAACGCAGCGTAGGTGTGAGCTTGTCCACGACGGTCTTCGAAACTTCAGGGTTGTACATGTAGTTCATGCAGCTGAGAGTCTTCAATGTTGCTACTACGTTGGAGACCTTTGTTGCGAAAATGCAGATGTCACGCGCTGAATCGGTGAGGCGCGGCAGTGCTCGAAGCGTTTCCATTTCCATCATGGCGATGGATTCTGGTCTTCCAAATCTTGATTCCAGGGCCTTCATAATTTCTGTAGGGTGCGCACTGGTGATTAGTAGCCCCTCCACTGCTTCTTTTGCTTTTCCCTTGAGGTTTCTTCTTAGACGGTTCGTGTTTTCTATTGCCGTGAACATGCTTTCTGTTTCAAAGAAAGCGGCGCGGAAAGGTAACCACTCTTGATGTGATCCACCAAAGTTGGGTAGCTCGATGAACTTCGGACGTTGAGCTGCTTTGACTGCGAGTGTGATGGCTGTGGCTAGCTTCGATATCTCTGTTTGCTCTCCCGCCGGTGTTTGAAGCTGAGACTTGGGGTGTTCCTCTGTTGCTCCGTGTTGTTAACCACCGGGTCTTCTATAGGGTAATGCGGTGCCTCGGTGATCGCCAACAAAGGAGGCGGCGGTTGACTGTTGAACCAGTTGTCCATGTGCTCGTTGGCTTCTTGGACGGGAACACCTTCTTCTGTTAGTTCTTCTATTAATTCGTCTTCTGTGTCTTCAGCTTCTAAGGCGGCGATGCGTGCGGCAGCTAGCTCGACTTGAAGTCGCAGTAATTCTTCCTTAGCTTTCAATATTCTGTGAGCTTTGGCCTTGCTGTAGGTTGATCCACCCCCTCCCCCCCTCTTGCTAGGGGGGCGGAGGTCCTGTGGTAGCTTCAGCTCTTGTGGGTTGACAGTTCGCTTCGTCTTGACTGTTGAAGTTTCTGTGTCCTGACTACGCCCCTGTACTGTAGCTGTTACCCCCTTCGCTGCGGGGGGCTTCATCTGTCTCGCGTCGGCTGGCAGTGTCGTCGCGATGGAGGGTGTAGTCGAGGCAGCGGCGACCGAAATTTTCGTTTTCGCTGTTGCAACGGATGGCACTGTAGAGGGCGCTGATGTCGCGGAGGTATCTGTAGTCAGTTCTGTAGTCTCCGTGGTGACAGTTCCCGTGGCTGTAGAGGTTGTGCCGGTTTCCGTGCTTGTTTCGGTCGTGCTCGGTGAGGTGGTTGCGGTGCCTTCCGATGTGGTCGGCGTCTGTTCGGAGGATGTCTTGCGGCTCTTCACTTCTTGACGTGTGACTGGCATTCTTGCTGTGTTCGGGTTTCTTTTTTAAAGATTTTCTGAAGCTGCCTCAATGCTGGCTGAAGCTGGCTCTATGCTGGCTGAAGCTGGCTCGATGCTGGCTGAAGCTGGCACGATGCTGGCTGAAGCTGGCACGATGCTGTCTCAAGCTGGCCGAAGCTGGCTTGAGCTGGGTCGATGCTGTCTCAAGCTGGCCGAAGCTGGCTTGAGCTGGGTGAAGCTGGCTCGAAGCTGGCTCGATGCTGTCCCAAGCTGGCCGAAGCTGGCCGAAGCTGGGTCGAAGCTGGCTCGATGCTGTCCCAAGCTGGCCGAAGCTGGCTTGAGCTGGGTCGAAGCTGGCTCGATGCTGTCCCAAGCTGGCCGAAGCTGGCTTGAGCTGGGTGAAGCTGGGTCGAAGCTGGCTCGATGCTGTCCCAAGCTGGCCGAAGCTGGCTTGAGCTGTCCCGAAGCTGGCGCGGCGCTGTCTTGAAGCTGGCTCGGTGTTCTTCCCGACGAGTCGCGAAGAATTTTCTCGAAGAACCACGAAGTTTTCCTGACGAATTTTCTTCAGAATTTCCCAACGAATCCGGCTCGAAGGACCATGCAATGTACACGATGGTACATTAACTGTCGCTGGATTGGTTGGGGACTGGAGTTCTTCCAAAGAAAACACTTCTTGCTGTTTGCTTCCACTTTATTCTTCTTGTTCCTCACTGGAGGACTGTTGCCGGCGAACTGTGTCAGACCACAATTTCGCCCGGTCTTTATACAAATTTGGCCCGAAAAATGTAGGCCCTCTGATTGGTTATTAAAACTGAACCAATCAGAGCGCGTATTAAAATCCAACCAGGATAGAGGGGGTGAAAGCGCGGGAGGCGCGGGTGGCGCGGGTGTGACGGCGCGGGGAGCGCTGTTCGCTATCCCTCTCTACCCTGTACTACTCTAACATTTAATGTACAACTATTTAACGCTATTTTATTAAACTTATTCTATTACAATTCGCTTATAACTATTTACTTAACTGTTACGAACTATATAAACTATCTATACTATGAACTATTTATTCTCTTATTTACATGTCTTAACACTATGTTGTAACTAACTGTTTATTTATCATTGTCCCGCACACAAAGCAATATGAAATACCTACATAGAAATAATCATAGTACTTTTTTTTTTTTTTTCTCTCCTCTCTCTCTATAACCTAAACTGCCTGCAACTGACCTAATAATAATATTATTATTTTAACGATTGTGCGTAGCCGAGTGATATTATTAAATTACTTAATACGTCATATTATAATAGGTACCTATACATAAGCAATGTAGTGAAATGTGCGTACGGTAAAGACACAATTATAATTATTATATTATCGATTTACGTGTATATCTATTATATTATAATATTATCATTATTTATTAGGTGTGTACGTACACTGTACACAATAATATTGTTTTTTTTGTTTGTTATTAAGAAGTTAGGTGTTCTTGCGTTTCTATTCCTCCGCGCGGGGCGAGGGGCTCGCGTCGGTGACGTCACGTCGCACTCGCTCTCCCCCCCCTCCCTCGCCCGCCTGTATATCGTTCAACGATTGGTTGAATTCGTCTAGACCGCTCGCTCGCTCGCCATCGGTCGTTACCGCTGAGAAAGTGACAAAAACCGCACACCCGGAATTTTTTTTTTTTTTTCGTCATTCCGTGCCTAGCGTTCGCCCCGAGCGGACGTGTTCCATGTACGGCCTAATAGTGCACCGACTCCCCTCTCGCGCAAGTGTTGTGCCGCCCGACGCCAGTTGTGACAGTGCCAGTGTTGTGGACGGACGTTGCTCCAGCGTTGTGTTTAGTGCAGTGTAGTTCCAGGGTCTAGGATTCCGTGAGTACACTACTTTAAGCGCAGCATAGGTCCACACCCCCGTCTCCAAAGGACGGGGACTCAGCTAGGGTTTTCACCTCAGGTACCCACCTCCCTGCCCCGGCAGGGGGGACATCTTTAGCTTCCGGGTCCACTATGGACCCCCGACCCATCGACCGACCCGCTCTCGGGGCCACTAGGGCTCCGTTGATGCAACCAAACATTGACATTCAGGCTTTATTAGAGGACCTGCAAAAACGCAGCCCACAGTATCTTAGCTATTTTTATGGCCCCTTCACTAAAGCAATCCCCCCCCTCATGCCGCCAACCGACCCGCCCCTCAGGCAGCCAATTGCCCCCGCGCCCCGCAAAACCAAGGAGCTTCTCTCCTCACCCCCTGTAGGGCCCCCAGCCGCCCACCTTAACCCAATCCCGACCATCACCATCCAAGGTCCTGTAGCCCGACCCACTCCTGCTGATATATCCGAGGAACCTCAAAATGAGACCTCTCCCGCCTCCTCTGAATCGGACGATTTTACACACGTCCAATCAAAAAGCCAAAAGCGCAAGCTAAAGGCGTCCAAATCCCTAGCAAACCCTCCTAAGAAGGTCGCCACCCCTACACCATCTACCGCGTCAACAGGCACACCCAGACCCCATAGCCCATCCGCCACCCAATCCCCCTCCGGAGATGAGTCGGAAGACTCCCCGATGGAGGAACCAGTAAGGGAGAAAGTCCCTCCTCTCTACATCAGAGAGAAGCTGAGCTGGCAGCGAATCCTTCCTATCCTGTCAGAGAAAGGCATAACCTTCTCTGAAGCCCGCTCCACCGCCATAGGCATCCGAGTCGAATGTCCGACCTCCCAAGACCACCGGGGTCTCACATCAATCCTTAGACAGGAAAATGTAGGCTACCACACGTACGCTCTGCCCGAGGAACGCGTCCTCCGCGTAGTTATCAGGAATATTCCTAAGGAACTAAACACAGACTCCATTAAGGATGATCTCCAATCCCAAGGATACCCTGTCCAGGAGGTACACCGCATGTACCACGCCCAGTCAAAGTCTCCCTATGAGATGATTCTAGTCATTTTAGACCTTACCCCAGAGGGTAAGAAAATATACAACTTAAAAGCGATATGTAGACTTTCTGGCCTTAGGGTCGAATCCCCCCGTCAGCGAGGTAGGTTAGGGCAGTGTCATCGCTGTCAGTTATACGGCCACTCAGCTAGAAATTGCTTCGCCCGCCCCAGGTGCGTAAAGTGCCTAGGTGACCACGGCACGGCGGATTGTGCTAGGACGCAACCGACCGAGGAGCCCCCAAGCTGTGTTCTTTGCAGGTCTCAAGGGCACCCCGCGAACTATCGCGGATGCCCTAAAGCCCCCAAAGAGCCTAAGCGAAGGGTCAAACCGGCCGGCCGCAATCCCGCCGCCCCCCCCACCAAACCGACCCCAACCTTCGTCCCAGCCCCGGCCCCGGCCACCAACGCTTGGGACAAACCTCTTCCCAGGACAAATCGCCCTGCTCCCGCGGCTAAGACCGCTCAGCCAACCCCGACCCAGGCCTCACCAACAACGCCAAATTCGGCCAGTCAGGCAAACGGAGAACAGCCTTCTGACGATTCCGCATATACAAATGCTAGGGAGAATATGCATATTCTCAATCAACTCCTATTGACGATCGACCTTGTAAAATTAAATAGATTCATTTCGGATTTTAAGACCAACCCAAACTCAATCGAGGTACTCCAAAATCATTTGGACTTTTTCATTCCGGTTAAAATATTATACGATTCCCTAAATGGCCAACACACCCAATAGTAGAATCAAACCACACTCCTTAACGGTCGCCTTTTACAACGCTGCCGGCCTTATCGATCAAATAGACGAAGTTCGCGAATTTGTCTGTGCACATCAAATCGACATTCTCCTAGTGCAAGAGACCTTCTTAAAACCTAGTAGAAGCAATCCGCGAATTGCCAATTATAATTTAATTAGAAACGACAGAGCGACCGCCCTCGGCGGCACCGCGATTTACTACAGAAGGGCTCTTCACTGCACTCCACTCGACACTCCACCCCTCACCAATATGGAAGCATCTTTTTGTCAGGTTAGCATGTCAGGCCATCCAACGGTCACAATAGCTTCCGTTTATCTCTCACCTTCAAAACAGCTCATAGAGAGTGACATCAGCGCACTCCTATCCCTCGGTGACTCTGTCATTTTGGCAGGAGATTTCAACTCCAAACACCACCGCTGGAACTGCAATACCACTAATCAACGAGGAATTATACTCGAGAGACTGACAAACCGACAGGACCTTAATTTTATACTTTTGGCCCCTGACACACCGACTCGTTATCCTAACACAGAACGGACTACTGACCGACCGGACATACTAGACATAGCACTGCTAAAGAACATCGCCTTGCAGGTGAGTCCTTTGGAAGTGTTATCCGAATTATGTTCAGACCATCGCCCCGTCCTACTCCGGCTAGGACCCCCGCCCAACGCAGCCCCCCCGACCAAAACAATTATTGATTTCAAGAAACTCTCCGAGCATCTTAAGTCCATAGACTCAGTGCACCTCTCTCAAATCCCTGACAACATAGTAAGCTTAGACGAAGCGCATGCAGCCTCACTGCACCTAACCAATCATATCCGCGAAGCCCTCAGTGTCTGCTCTCGGAAAATGCCTAACGGTTATATCCGCCAGCATCTACCGGACGACGCTAGAGAATTAATCACCATTAAAAACGCCAAACGTAGAGCCCATGACGCATGCCCGACTGCTGACCACCGGAGAGAACTCTGGAAAGCCCAGAGGGAGGTAAAGGCTCGCCTTGCCGAACTCCGCGACGGACAATGGGACAGGAAGCTGAGCGAGCTCTCGCCATCGCATGTAGCGTACTACAGCCTGGCTAGGGCTCTCAAAGCCGACCCTGTCTCGGCTACCCCTCCGCTTATACGTCCCAACCAACCGCCCGCCTTTGAAGATGTCGATAAGGCCGAATTATTAGCCGATAGCTTAGAAGCCCAATGCTCTCCTAGCACAACCACCCTAGATAGGTCCCACGTTGAGCTAGTCGATAACGAATTAGCCACCCTATTCTCCTCCTCCCCCTCTCCTGAAGAGGAACCTCTCCCTCCCACAACTTGCGGCGAAGTCCGAGAAATTATCAAAGAGTTACACGCTAAGAAAGCTCCAGGTCCCGACACAATTAATAATAAAACATTAAAATTGCTCCCCGATCAAATAATAAACCTTCTAGTTGTCATTTTTAATACCCTAATGGCCGGATGCTCCTTTCCCGATAGGTGGAAGGAAGCAACAGTGATAGGCATCCCTAAACCAGGAAAACCCCGAAACCTACCAAGTAGCTACCGTCCTATTAGTCTACTCAACACGCTCGGAAAGGTGTATGAGAGAATTATCCTCAATCGGCTTAGGTTCATAGTTGAAGATAGGAAGCTCCTCAATAACGAGCAATTCGGCTTTAGAGCCAAACACTCATGCGTTCATCAAGCGCACCGCCTCACGGAACATATATACGCAGGTTTCAATCGCCTTTCTAGAGGCATCCCAACCGGAGTCCTTTTCTTTGACGTTGCGAAAGCGTTCGATAGGGTTTGGCATGCAGGCCTGATCTATAAACTTCACCACCTAGGAGTACCGATAAGACTCGTACGTCTTTTACGAGATTTTCTCACAAATCGCACCTTCCGCTATCGGATAGACGGAACCCTCTCTTCCCCCAGACCGATCCATGCTGGCGTCCCACAGGGCTCAGTACTTTCCCCCCTTCTTTACTCGCTGTTTACCAGCGACATCCCAGCGTCCCCTAAGGTCAACGTGGCCCAGTATGCGGACGATACTGCCCTATATAGCTCTTCGCAAAACCGCACCTTTATTAGATCCCGCCTTCAAACGGCAGTTAGTAGTCTAGGCGAATGGTTCCGCCGGTGGAGAATCGAAGTCAACCCCGAAAAGAGCGCCGCTATGCTCTTCTGTCCCTCCGCTCGTAGAAAGAGAATAGACCTCCCTGAAATCACCTTATACGGTCGCCCGATCCCCTGGCAAAAGAATGCCAAATACTTAGGTGTAACCTTTGACAGTAAACTCAACTTTAACGCCCACATACGCCGAGTCCGTAACAAGGCTAGCTATGTTTTATTCCGTCTTTATCCCATGATTTGCAGCAAAAGTAAAATGTCCCTGCGCCACAAAGTCACGCTCTACAAAACGTGCATCCGCCCCATTATGTCCTACGCATGCGTATTATTCGCACACCTCCCTCATTCCCGATTTAACAGTCTCCAAGTCCTCCAAAACAAATTCATGCGTATGGCCACGGGTAGCCCGTGGTTCGTTCGCAACGTAGACCTCCATAGGGATCTCGAACTCCCCACTATAGCTCAATACTTCAAACAGCTCTCCAAAAATTATTTTGAAAAGGCAGTCAGACATCCTAACCCTCTTGTAGTCCAGACCGCATCATACATCCCTGACCGAAATGACCCACCAGACAAAAGACGTCCCAAACACGTCCTTAACGACCCCGATGACCAAATCACTACCGACAATGCTCCCTACATAGGGCCACACACAAACACCAGCCTAACACAGCGTCTTCGCCGGCGGAGACGAGGACCCCGATATCTTACGTCACCCGGACGTGGTCTTAACCCACGGCCTCGGGGACGTGCGAACTAATCTAGTTCAACCGACCTCCCTTTCGTCCCAACGTCATCCTAAGCCGAGGTTCGAGTCTCACATGAGGCGCCCTTAGGAAGGCGTTGTCCCCCCCGATGTCTTCGAGCCCTAGGGCTCTTTTCTCGGTGACGCCTAGCGCTCGCCCAACCCCCCGGTGACGCTGTAGCGGCCAGTAGGGCCTACGCAGCATACTCCATCCGAAAAAAAAAAAAAAAAAAAAAAATATTTTTTCGTCACAATACAACTAACTAGGCGGCACAGCGGTCGCGCCGTCACCACAAGTGTATTGTTATATCGCATCGCATCGCATCTCATACCTACTACAATATGCCACCCAAGACTAGCGGCAAGGCAGCCAAGAAATCCGGCAAGGCCCAGAAGAACATCTCCAAGTCTGACAAAAAGAAGAAGAAGCACAAGAGGAAAGAGAGCTACGCCATCTACATCTACAAGGTGCTCAAGCAGGTCCACCCCGACACCGGTATCTCCAGTAAGGCCATGTCGATCATGAACTCGTTCGTGAACGACATATTCGAGCGCATCGCCGCCGAGGCCTCTCGTCTCGCCCACTACAACAAGAGGTCGACGATCACCTCCAGGGAGGTGCAGACATCTGTGAGGCTGCTGCTGCCCGGAGAGCTGGCCAAGCACGCGGTCAGTGAAGGCACCAAGGCCGTCACCAAGTACACCAGCTCGAAGTGAGGAGCTCAAGATTGCTTGCGTCTTCCTCGTTCAACCGAACGAGATGCAAACAAACAAACAAACAAAAGGCCCTTTTCAGGGCCACAAAATGATTCCTCTCTATTACCGTCCTGGTACTTACAGTGATTCGTCACAATACAGCATCGATGATGATAATTTATATAATAATAATTATTGTTAAGTATCATGAATAATAATATCTACAACTTTTTATATGAAATAAGATCAACCTACTCACTCACTCCTAATCTCCACTCTCCAGTATTTGACAACGTGTAGAGGATCGGTGCGACCCGAGCCACAGCGAGGGAGTGAAATAAAACACTTGTTGTTGTTGCGTTGGAGCGGAGATGCGTACGCTCCGGAGTCTCGTTGTGAAGTGCGTAACTCGACCGGGGGCGGCCGGTTTTTATTCTATTTCGGAGCGTGCACATATCGCATTCTTTATTAACGAGCTAGTAGAATCAGTACTTAACCAATAGGACGCTTATTGCGCAATAAAAACATGAAACTTAACTTAGTAATATACATAGAAGATATAGAAAATTATTACAAAATAAAAACCAATACAAATAAAACTGATATAGTTACTATAAAAACTCAATACTAAAGGTAAGTAAAACACATGCAGTATTAATTCGTTTATAGACTTAATTTCTATTTTTACATAATTATCTAAGCTCTATTTTTAATATAATTAGCCAAGTTATCTATTACAACTAGTCAAGTATGATAATTTTAGCTATAAATATTTAAACAATATTTAATCAAACGTTATAACTATTTATTATCGTCCAGAATACGAACTATGTGTATTAATTGAACATATTTTAGAGTTATTTACATGTAAGGTTAGACAATATAATTAACGGCATATAATCAGTAGGTAGTACAGTATTATTGTAGTATGTAATATAAAGTTAAATTATATTACTGACTAAGATGCCTTAATCATGGCCCTACTATGTATTCTGTGTAATATTGTGGAGTTTTGCTATTATCCATCTAAAGTAAACTATTTATTTATTAACTATATCTAAGTAAGGTCTCGCAAAACGCTTACAAATAAGTGACTTTACTAACAGCAAAGTATTACATCATAATATATGATTTTTAACTAATAAACAGGTAACTAAAATATTATAAAACACTAAATATTAGACTCTATCTTCTATTTAGGTAAATTATTTACATGAGGTAATCGACATCCTAATTATCTATGAGTAGAAGATTCAGGACCCGATCTTGCAAGATTCGCAAGTAAAGAACAATCTTCAACAGTCTCCCCCTCGTGCGAAGATGGAATCTGGAGCACTATCCTTGGTGGAAGAAGATTGTCCGATTTTTATTAATCGTGGAACGGGTCTCTTCATTACTCCTGCGGTGGTACAAACATCAACTGTGTATTCCTATCTTGGCCAGGCTTAGTATCAATGATTTTGTTTTAGGCCACGTGCTTCGTGGAAGGGAGTTATCCATGGTGATAACATTATTTCTTGCAGCTGGGTTTGCAAAGCCATCGTAGTTGTAATTGTCTTTTGGCGTTATTGTCGGTAAGTATTCAATAAGCCAGCGTTTCCAGAAATGTTCGGCGAGTCTTAGTACCGTTTTCCAGGTAGTGAGTCCGATAAGCTCGCTATCGGTAAAGTCTCTAAAACAATAGGTGCCGCTTGATCTTCCGATAAGCGTATGGTTGTGAGTTAGACTTTCTTGATCGCCGGGATCCCAAGATGTCTCTGTTATTGCTAGTTTGTGTTTTTTCTTCGGTCTATAATATGGTTTCCAGCTTGTATAGTTTCTGATATTTATAGTCATGGTGGTTACCTTCTTGGTTTTATTTGAAAGTAATTTAATGCAGTTGACTCTTTGGAGAAAGCGGGCCTTAGCTCGGATGAATCTAGTCCATGGAAAATATCTTTTTACGTCATGTAATGGTATTTCGGAGTGACTAACGGAGACAAATGTTTGTGTCTTTTCCTTTCTTATTGGTGAAGGTGGTCGTCTACTTGGATTTTCAGGCCATTCGTTGGCATTAAGTAATACAACTTTGGGGCCATTTAAACATCGGTGATGGATATCGAAGTTTCGCGGTGGCGTTCTTATGGCGTCGTTTAGTTTCGTGGGTATGTTCCATTCGCATGTTTTTGACGAGTATTCTATTTCGGCCAATTGATATGCGACGAGAATTATACAGGTCGCGTTTCGGTCGGTTCGTGTTCTATCGCAGTTGGTATTACAGCGTGGGTCGGTTCCAATCCATGCTAGCACCGTTCGTGAATCTGATTGATAGTGATTTATTTTTATGGTGGCTTCCATTTCGCTCTGTGTACTTGAGGCTGCGCGACAATCTAGAAATACAGTCTGAGGTTCTAGCTGTATTGATGTTGGTTTCGGCGAGGCTACTTTTGTGTTTGCTTTTAGCAGCTTTGTTTCAACTTCACTGTTGTTAGAGGTACGCCAATGTGTGTCAGTTGCGTAGATGTGTTCACTGGTGGTTGCGGAGGCAATTAGCTCCCCCTCGTTTTGGAAGTTTGTGCATCGTGGTACGCTTATTAGTTCTTCTAGCGATTTCAAACTTTTCACATAGTTTGTCCTAGGCTGAGTCAGGTCGGGGGTGGATTCGTCCCAACGTATTCCCGGATGCCATAGTTTTTGATTTATGGCTTTTTCTTGAATTAATTTCGGATTGGCTGGACTTTTAGGGTCGAATGTTGACATCACAGTACTTGTTACTTCTCGTGTGGTAGGTTTATGATAATTTATATCTTCTAAAGTGTTGCGTAGGTTCAGGATTACATTCGAAGCATCGTTGGTATTTTGCAATAGTATTTCTGATGTTTTTCCGTATTCGTCTTGACTGCATATTTGCCTGTGTTCCGGCTTATCTGTCGCTAAGCCTTTCATAGCGGAAAGATGGTTTGAAGTCCATTCTTTCAGTTCGTGGCCGCCGTTTTTGAGGATTAGGTCTGCTTTACGATTCATCTTGTTTCTTGTAAACATCCCTTTTATGTCGACTGCTACAACAATGGGGCATTGTCTTAATCTTATCAGTGTGCTGGATAATGACTGTGGCGGGTCAGTTCCAGGTACTAATGCGTCCCTTAAATTTGTTCCTATTGTTTGTTTTATTGCATTGTAAATGATTCTAAGCTTTCCATTTTGCGGATGTATGATTTCAAAGTATGGCAAGTACCATTTTCTTGGTATTGTTGGTTTATTGGGCTCAGCGTAGCCGCTTGACAAATAATTCAATAGTTCCTTGCTGTAACTAATTTTGAATTCATATTGGTTTTCTGATTGGCATAATGCGTTGTTGCGATTTAATGGCATTGTTTTGTTATCTTTCTTCAATGGTAGTCTGCATTTGAATCGGCCTTCCGGTAACTGATGATTTATCTTTTCTGAAATATTCAAAGCTTGCAGATCTGGATCGTTAGTTTTTATTTCCGGAGTTATTTCAAATGAGTTTAAGCTGAAGATAGACTTAATACACTCATTTGTGTTTTCTGTCTTTGCATTGTATGTTTGATTTATTAATGGAACGGGTTTAGAGGTTTCAGATTTGTAACCGTGTAATATCCATCCCAATCTGGTTAGGGATGCCACTGGTTTCGAGGGATCACCAGTTTTCATGTCTCTTGAGACAATTAGATGCCAGTTGTCTTGGCCTATGATAAGTGTTGGCGGTGATTCATCGTAGATCAGTTGGTCTTCAATTTCATTTAAATGAGGACAGTCAGCGATGTCTTCTTTCTTAACAGATTGACTTCGTAGATTTAAATAGTTAATAGTGTGTGCTTGTAAATCTTCATAGTTTCTTGATAACAGGCCTTTAATTCTTACTTTGATATGCTTAGATTGTTCGGTATTTATTTGATGGCCGCTTATTCCTTCAAGTAGTAAGTTTTTACTAGGTCCTGTAGCTCCTATGTGATTCGCTACTTCTTCTTGTATGAGTGTCACTGCTGATCCTTCATCTAATAGGGCATGTACGGTGGCTGATCCGTGAGGTCCATGTAATTCAACGGGAATTATTTTCAAATAGCCCGTGGAGGTGCCTATGTGATTGACTGATATAACTTTATTGCCTTCTGGTTTATCTCGATGTAAGAGTTCGTGGTGCTCTCTTGTACACTCGTCTTTGCCACATGGTTTGGATTTGCATGCTAGATGCCTGTGGTTGGTCTTTAGGCATTTAAAACACATTTTTAGTTGTTTTACGGTTTCCCATCTGTCTTTGATTGGTTGGTTGGTAAACTTCCTGCATTTTGTAATGTCGTGCGCTCGTTCACACAAGAGACATTTTTCATTTTCCAATGTAGAGGCGGCTAGTACTATTTGCATTTCCTCTTCGAATTCGTTGTTGTAGGAAACGTCTAAGTCACTTTCATCGTGTTGAGTTATGTTTACTTGTCTTCTTATTGGGCGAGAATTGTTCGTTTCCGTCCTCGGTTTGTCTCTTGGATCTGGTTCGTCGAATTCGTTAGAGATTTTTGTTAGGAATTCGGATAGTAAATTTAACATTGGCTCTTTTCTTCTGTTTGATTTAAATTCTTGCCATCTAAATCTGACAAGTGTACTCATCTTGTCCACTATCTTGTCTGAGATTTCGCTTGAGTATAGATATTCAAGTTGATCCAATTGTTTTATTGTATCTACTGTGTTGAAGACAGCGCTGGCGAAAGTCCCAATACCTTTCATGTCTTCTGTCATTCTTGGTAATTTGTGTAGTTCTGCGATTAATCCTTTTATAATGTAAGTTGGTTGGCCAAATCTCCTTTCCAATTCTTTCAGTATACTTTCTGGTGTTGAGCTGGTATACAAAAGTGACTTTACGGCTTCTTTTCCGTGACCTTTGAGTGAATTTCGTATTCTCGCAATATTTTCAATGTCGATGAAGTACGAAGCGGTGCTTGTGTAGTGTTTTATGAAAGGTATCCAGTTAATCGGATCTCCATCGAATGGTGGTAGGTCGCTCATGTACGCGGGTGGTTTTCTTGGAGTTTCTGGTTTATTATCTTGTTTTAAAGCTTTCGCGAGCAATTTAGATAATACCTCCAGTCCTGGTTCTGTTTCATTTGATGTTTTATTCATCCAATCGTTAACACTGGATTCTATTTGTTGTACATCTTCAACGTCTGAATTTTTGGCTAGTTGTGCTAGTTCAAGCTGAGTTCGAGCTAGTGCAGCTTCGGCTTCGGCCTTTTCAATTTCCTTCTTTTGAAGTGCCAATCTCGCTTCAAGTTCAGCGCGTTTACTTTGCGACGTGCGTGAACCCGTTGCTTTCTTCTCACGTGGTACGTTGCTTGTGACATTTACTGGATTCCTCATCACATGCTTCGAGTGTACCGCGCCCGTGGTTTGATCGGTACTAGCCATGCTAGTATATCGATCGGTGCTCGTAGTCTGTTGGGAACTACTTGACTGCCCAGTCTTGGATGAGCTCACAGATTCCACTTCGCCCGGGTCCCTGTCCTCGGGATGTACCTTCCTGCTTCGGGTTTCTATGGTGCTCATCTTGGTCGGGTCCTTTGTCTTCCTGTCCCTAACAGCCCTACTTCCCTACAGCCCTAAAGCCCTACCTCCCTAACGGCCCTAGCAGTCCTGTTTGAGGGTCCCGAAGAACACACTCTCCCAGGGATGGAAAAAAGGGTAAGGTAGGTGGGAATCGCCCGGAAGAGGGTCACACGCAAGACTAGCTGCTCGGGAATTGGGAGGAACGCCCAACCCTTCAGCAGGCCCACCAGGAGGCCACTAGCTTACGTGCACCGTACCGACGCGATCAGACTGTTACAGTTCACCGGTTAAAGCGAACTGGCAGTATCGTCTGGTATACTGCTCCCGCCGTGAGGCGTTAACTCGCCCGTTCACCGTTTGGCACCGTTAGGTGGTGAGCGGGAGAGCCGCGGTAAACCGCGCTTATAGAGATCTGTTCAACACGAAGAAACGATGTCCCCAGGCGCCGCGGTCTTCGGCAGCTACTCGTAGCCTGCTTCAATGCACCCGCAGCGATGAGTCGATTCCTTTTCTTCGCGATGACGAATGCTCTCGATGTCGACTTGCTTGCTCGGCGAAACGCTCTTCCGGGTTTTGCGGTCTTCCAAACACAGGGGAGCCCCACAGCCGTGGTCGAAATCCTTTTCGCCTTGCTTGGCAGTTGCGACGTTTTGTGTCTGTAGCGCGACGAAGCGATCCCTCCCGACGCTCTAGCGGTCTTCGGCTGCTACCCGGAGCTCGCCTCAATGCACCCGCGTAGCGACGGTGAATTCCTCTTGTGTTGCTAGGCAGACTTCTTGACGACTTCAGTCCGCAGCGTTCTTGAACGATCTTCCCTGCCCGCAGACCCGTTCTGAGGGGATAGGTTGATTCCTCTTCAATCTTGCTTTATTGCGGAGAATCTTGAGACTCGTGACTTGAGATCTTGATCTTGAGTTGCTGATATCCGGTTCGAAGGACCATGCACTGTAGAGGATCGGTGCGACCCGAGCCACAGCGAGGGAGTGAAATAAAACACTTGTTGTTGTTGCGTTGGAGCGGAGATGCGTACGCTCCGGAGTCTCGTTGTGAAGTGCGTAACTCGACCGGGGGCGGCCGGTTTTTATTCTATTTCGGAGCGTGCACATATCGCATTCTTTATTAACGAGCTAGTAGAATCAGTACTTAACCAATAGGACGCTTATTGCGCAATAAAAACATGAAACTTAACTTAGTAATATACATAGAAGATATAGAAAATTATTACAAAATAAAAACCAATACAAATAAAACTGATATAGTTACTATAAAAACTTAATACTAAAGGTAAGTAAAACACATGCAGTATTAATTCGTTTATAGACTTAATTTCTATTTTTACATAATTATCTAAGCTCTATTTTTAATATAATTAGCCAAGTTATCTATTACAACTAGTCAAGTATGATAATTTTAGCTATAAATATTTAAACAATATTTAATCAAACGTTATAACTATTTATTATCGTCCAGAATACGAACTATGTGTATTAATTGAACATATTTTAGAGTTATTTACATGTAAGGTTAGACAATATAATTAACGGCATATAATCAGTAGGTAGTACAGTATTATTGTAGTATGTAATATAAA
Source organism: Erebia aethiops (assembly GCA_923060345.2). Lineage (NCBI taxonomy): Eukaryota > Metazoa > Arthropoda > Insecta > Lepidoptera > Nymphalidae > Erebia > Erebia aethiops. The sequence continues at coordinate 6,851,688 of OV281084.1, read as the reverse complement.
GTTAAATTATATTACTGACTAAGATGCCTTAATCATGGCCCTACTATGTATTCTGTGTAATATTGTGGAGTTTTGCTATTATCCATCTAAAGTAAACTATTTATTTATTAACTATATCTAAGTAAGGTCTCGCAAAACGCTTACAAATAAGTGACCTTACTAACAGCAAAGTATTACATCATAATATATGATTTTTAACTAATAAACAGGTAACTAAAATATTATAAAACACTAAATATTAGACTCTATCTTCTATTTAGGTAAATTATTTACATGAGGTAATCGACATCCTAATTATCTATGAGTAGAAGATTCAGGACCCGATCTTGCAAGATTCGCAAGTAAAGAACAATCTTCAACACAACGTGTCAAAACTCGAAGCACTTTTTTTCTTTTTCTTTTTCTTTTTCTTTTTTTACTTCAATTATTTAGTACCTAGTTACAAAATATAATCTACATAAACATAATAATATTATGTAGTTATACAACAAACATAAAACTAAAAGATATTACGTCTTCTGAGAGATCCTATAAATAATAATACATTTATTATACTTACTAACATATTATGTGTTCACAAAAAAAGAAAAAGAAAATTGACTATTATGGCGCATGCCTAAGTAGGTACGTATACTAGGTACCTAATACTTAAAAACACTTGCCAAAACGTCATCCGAAATGCGAAAGAGTGTTTGTTTGTTACGTAGGTATTACACCATACGTATCTATGACGATATTATTGTTTCTTTTTTTTTTTTTCTTTTTTTCTGTCTAGAGTGGAAATTTAAGAAATATAATATTATTTTTATAAAGTTTTCTGTTCTAAATTATATATTTTTTTTTGTTTTGTTAACTACTCTCTCTCTCTCTCTCTCTCTCTCTCTCTCTCTCTCGCTCACACACACGCGCGCGCCGTTGCCCTTTTTCCCCTCGCCCCTTCCTCCGCGCGTGTGAGCCCGTAAAGCATATAAGCTTCAGAATAGAGCTCACGATTTTTATACAACCAACAGTGTCAGCTGCGAACGGACGCGCGCACGTCGCACGATCAAAGTTACGTGAACCTATCTATCTTCTATTATAGAACATGGCCCGTACGAAGCAGACCGCCCGCAAGTCCACCGGTGGCAAGGCGCCACGCAAGCAGCTGGCCACCAAGGCCGCTCGCAAGAGCGCTCCGGCCACCGGCGGTGTGAAGAAACCTCATCGCTACAGGCCCGGCACGGTCGCACTACGTGAGATCCGTCGCTACCAGAAGAGTACCGAGCTCCTGATCCGCAAGCTGCCTTTCCAGCGGCTGGTGCGAGAGATCGCTCAAGACTTCAAGACCGACCTCCGCTTCCAGAGCTCGGCCGTGATGGCGCTGCAGGAAGCCAGCGAAGCGTACCTGGTGGGACTCTTCGAAGATACCAACCTCTGCGCCATTCACGCCAAACGTGTCACCATTATGCCTAAGGACATCCAGCTCGCGCGCAGGATCAGAGGCGAACGCGCCTAAAACTCGTGTGCGAAACTCGAGTAACATACCTACGTCATTATTATAGGTATATACTCAATGCAAAAGGCCCTTTTCAGGGCCACAAAACTTTCATTACCTACCTAATTATACTACCACAATGCGTCTATGTAATCATTTAATACCTACTCACCTATAATACATAATATTATATAACTTATTACACATACTTACCCTCAACCTATCCATCTGCCAACCCGACTGAATTGGGTATTTGACAGTTAGTCAAATCAGGTACGGTCTTCTACTTAATTTTTTATTAGGTATTTCAAACTGCAAAACGCGCGATTAGTAGGTAAGTAGTATTTAGTATGAAATACTGGATCACGTGACCGTCATAAAAAAGAAAAAGAAAACGATAATAATATGTCAAGCACAACGAAAATATACACGGCGTGTATTTAAAAAAAAATGGTTATTTAACTATGTAAAAAAAAAAAAAAAAAATGAAGTTATGCTACCTACCTAGCTTACTGTTTTACTGTTACTCTTGATGATGATGATATGTGACTACCTACCTACCTACCTACCTACCTACCTATGTAGTGGCTGGCTTAGGGCGGTCGTTGTCAATATCTTTTTTTTTGGAATAATGTTAATAATACCTTATTCCAAAAAGTTACGAGTAAATAAAGCGATATTATTATTGTTATGACCCCCTCCCCCCCTGTCGCCCCGCGCGTCTCGCAGCCCCTCCGCGCGGGATGTGTGCGTGTCCCTTTTTCTCTAGTAACGAACAGCGACGGCCGAATGCGAAGGCACGAAAAAGAAACGTACAACAGATTATTTCGCCGGTCACAAACTATATAAGCGCTGCTGCTCCTCGTGTTCGGTATATTCTGTTCACAGCGGTGTGCGGGGCGCGCGGAGTTCAGTTTTCCAGTTTTGAAGATAGTTAACACAAGCAAGCCCACAAGTCAAGATGACCGGTCGCGGTAAAGGCGGAAAGGGACTGGGAAAAGGAGGCGCCAAGCGTCACAGGAAGGTGCTGCGTGACAACATCCAAGGCATCACGAAGCCGGCTATCCGTCGTCTGGCGCGCAGGGGCGGCGTGAAGCGTATATCCGGTCTGATATACGAGGAGACCCGCGGTGTGCTGAAAGTGTTCCTAGAGAACGTGATCCGCGACGCCGTCACCTATACGGAGCACGCCAAGAGGAAGACCGTCACAGCTATGGACGTCGTTTACGCGCTGAAACGTCAGGGTCGCACCCTCTACGGTTTCGGAGGTTAAGTCTCTACTCTATATGCAGCAAGCATTGACCTCGACTCCTATTACAAATGGAGTAACCTACCATAAAAAAGGCCCTTAGGGCCGCATATATTTCGATGATTCACTCTCGTGTTTTACTAATTTACTTGTCAACCTTACCTACATATAGACTATAGAGCAAGATTCTATTCTATTATTTAAAAAAAACTTAACCGTCTACATTACATTACTCTTAAGGAAGCATGAATGAGACGGGTATACACAAAATATAATACTTACCAGCAGACTTGGCTACAGATTGAAAATAATAATTTTAAAAAAATTAGACCTAACTACACTTAGGTACTTTGCAATGTTAGGTGTACGTGTCTACGCCCTAGATATAGTACAAAGGAACAGTAATTCGTAGGTAGGTACCTAAGCTTTACCGCCTTGTCTTTTAGAACCTACTATGTAGGTACCTAAATTAGATTAAATTACAATTCATGGAAGGAAGCAAGCAAGCAATTAAGGTGTTCAAGATTCTAAAGAAATTGCTGTATGTAGAATAAAAATAAAAGTTGTTTTTATGTAAACTAGATGTCGCTGTCGGTCAATGCCTCGCGGTATGACTTGATACCCTATGACTGTGTATAATGTCCGCATAGTGGTCTTAATAAATGCTCATACGTTCGGGGTTTAATGCTTTTCATTTCACCCACGGCTATCAGTGTCCTGAACAAGGTCCTTCAAAGTCGGAGCGTTTTTTGACCAATATTGGTACATTGTCTTTTATATTAATTTAATGAGAGTATTAATTCAGTTTGTGGTGAATATTATCAAGTGTCAAAATAAACGCAGTGACTGCTGTCAGTGTCAAGTTGTGAAGTTGACAGTCATAAATAGCATTGACAACTGACGTCTTCAAGAAAGGTGACACAAGATCCAGTGGCGCCACCTGGTGGCCATTCCTGACAACAGCAGCTCCAAAAGACAACAAGCGGGAACTTCGTAATATGTGAAGTGGTAAAGTGCAACAGAACTAAAATTTTGATTATCAATAGTAAAATTAAAAGGAGTAAAAATGGAAGCTGATTTAAGAGTAATGCAAGATTTGAAAAATCAAATAGAAAGAGCTAGAAACAATTTTAAAAAATCCCCTAAGGAACGAATAACAGAATCATACGTCACGGCAAGATTGGAAGGAATAGAGGAGACAATCAAACGATTTTCTAACAAACATGAGAGCATCATTTCCTGTTATGAGAGTGAGGAATTGGACAAAAATGGTTACTTTAAAAGTGATATCTTCAACTTAGGTTACGAAAGTTACTTAGTCTATAAGAGTGAGTTGACGACGCTATTGAGCTCAACAACTAGAGTTAGTACAAACCTTGATGCTTTCTCAGTTAACGCGGCTAAGGATTCTCTTGTGCGGTTGCCGAAAATATCTATACCTGTGTTTAGTGGTAACTATGCAGAGTGGTCGTCATTTAAAGATCTTTTTATCTCTTTGATACATAATAACGCTGCTTTAGATGACGTCCAACGCTTACATTATTTGAAAACTCAACTCAAAGGAGAAGCGGAACAGTTAATAAAGCATATTCCCATAACTCAAGCTAATTACACAAAATGTTGGAACTTATTGCAGAATAGGTATAACAATAAGCGGTTTATGTCAAATTGCATCCTTAAACGGTTATTCAATCAACGACCAATGACGAATGAATGTTCTAACGGTCTCAAGGACCTCCTAGATACCACATCTGACTGTTTGCACGAGTTGTCTAACTTAAGTATTAAGGTAGATTCTTGGGATATACTTATTATCTATATCGTAAGCTTGAAGTTGGATACTGAGACGCGTAAACAGTGGGAATTACGTGTGAATAGTTTGGGCGAAGAGTTGCCGACCTTTACACATTTAAAAGAATTTTTAGAATGCCGCTTCCGAGCTTTAGAATTTGTTGAACCTGTTAAAACTAAACCTAAGTTTACCTCTAGTATTTCAAAATCATTGCATGCTATTCCAGACGTAACTTGTCCTCACTGCACTGAAAATCATCGACTATTCTCATGTAGTAAATTTATCCAAGAAGATGTGAACAGTCGACAAGAACTAGTGAAGTCATTAGGGCTTTGCTGGAACTGCTTAGGCCCTAATCACACAGAAAAAACCTGCCGTGTACCTACAACTTGCCGTATTTGTAATAAGCGTCACCACACTCTCCTCCATGGAAAACCCCCTTTGTATACCGTTGCAATTGCCACAGAGGCCATAGAGACTAACCAAGATGATGAGCAAACCCAAAATAGCGAAGTAGAAATTAATTCGACGTATGAGGCCAATCATATTGCATCCCATTTTGCCAAGAGGCAAATACATAGCCAAACCTTATTGCCCACTGCTTTAGTAAATGTTGAATCCCAAAGCAGCCGTTCTCATGAACTTAGAGCTCTCATAGACCAAGGCTCGCAAGCATCTTTTATTTCAGAAACAAATGTTGAACTTTTAGGATTAGATAAGATTACTGACAAAAACTACGTTTCAAGTTTAGGTGGAAGTCACAGTGACATTATTTCTAAGCATGTAGTGATGTTAAACATGCAGTCACTTCATGATCCAAATTTTAAACTTAAAATTAAAGCTCATGTATTACAGCAGATCACCTCGGTCTTGCCAGAACAGAAATTAGTTCTACCACAATGGACAGATTTAAATCAAGTTGGACTGGCTGATCCTCAGTATAATGTTCCCAATAAGATCGACCTTTTGTTGGGTGCCGAAGTATATGGCAGTATTCTGAAACAAGGGTTGATTAAAAAATCCAATGGATCATTAATTGCACAGGATACTTACCTCGGATGGATACTGTCGGGTCAGGTAGATTTCGATGAAACCGCAAAACACCAATGTCACAACAGAATTATGAATATGCATGTCACGCTTGAATCAGATCGTAACAGGATGGAGAAAAATGTTTCCAATGCTGAAAGACAAGCAGGTGATAATAAAACAGCAGGTACGAGCGGAGACCAGTCTTATAGTTACGTTGTCGAAGTGCCAATTCGCCACGATGCTAACACACGGATATTTGGAGATAAAGCACCAACAACTAGAACCAAGTTAAGTACGCCTAAGGTATCGCTCAGTAAAACCATTTGGCCCCGAATCATGTGCTGGTATCTACATGCCATATTGCTTATTACACACATCTTCAAAATTTGTAAGCCAATGGTGCGGCGAGATAATAGCGATTCTGAAATAAAAGATTATAAATTATTAAGAATGTCGTATGTCACATCATGGGCCCATTACTTAGCTGTCAATACTCTAAAGCAGATCGTAACGAATTTAGGATGGCTCACGCTAGATTATTACTGGGAAGACTTTATCCTCAGTTGCCAATCTGAAACTGAAAATTGTGAACACTTAAAGTCTATATTTAAAAAGAGAAGTTTCATATCACAAAAAAGGGTTAGGAGTCGGAAAAAATTATTAGGAGTATTAAAAGAAAATACGTTAAAGGATAGGGAAGGAAAGGAAAAAGTGACAGCAAAAAATAATAAAACTTACCTGGAACGACCGGTCCGATGCACTCGAGGACACGGTGAAACTGCTCGACGAATCATCTGCACCTGAAACTAAAATTATTACAAAAACATAAGAAATAGAAAAGTTACATTTAAAGCTGTATCCAAAGGCATTAAACGTAGGTCGTAGATATTCATTCAGAAAATGAAAATCTTCTTAGGACGGAAATCAAATCCTAAAAAGAACAAATCAATCGCCCTTTACCTCTTTCTGGATAAAAGTGGATTATTGCAAATCAGAGAAACGTCATTAACGATATCTGGTTAAAATAAATAATCTGGTTAAAGGTAATACTTAAAAAAAAAAAAAAAAAAAAAAAAAAAAGAGAAAAATGTAGGGTCCACGGCAACTTATTTCTCTCGGTAGTATTAAATTTAAAGCTGACCATATTTAAACGAAACAAAACAAATGGAATATTGAGCTTCAGTGGTAAAAACAGAATCATGAGTTAAGTGCAAGAGGACAACTTACCTTGAGTGGCCTTGTTACAAGTTAGCAGAATCCATACTATATCTCAGGCAAGATAAAATACGTGTGTCGTCACACTTCGTTACAAAGAGTTAAAGTACAAAGGTAATTCAATGTCCAACTTCAAGATTCTAGCCCTTTTCTGTAACTCTACCAAGTACTTATGTCATTTTCAAATGATTCCATTTTGTTTTTGTCGTTTTAGTTTAATAATGTTTGTATGTTCCTATTTTATAAGTCTTTCAAAATAAGTTTATTATATAAAAATCTGTAAATTTGGCCTATTCCAGCTCATATTTTTATGTATATTGTAGATAATAACTTATCTAACCATCGTTAACAATGTGTCATTTGTTTAGTTTCCTTTCTATTGTTGGTAATTGGTGTGTAGTCACCCAATTGTCAAAACTGTTTTAGTAGTAGTATCTTATATTGAAGGACTACTTAGTCCTTGGCTGGCGGTATGTTCAAGATTCTAAAGAAATTGCTGTATGTAGAATAAAAATAAAAGTTGTTTTTATGTAAACTAGATGTCGCTGTCGGTCAATGCCTCGCGGTATGACTTGATACCCTATGACTGTGTATAATGTCCGCATAGTGGTCTTAATAAATGCTCATACGTTCGGGGTTTAATGCTTTTCATTTCACCCACGGCTATCAGTGTCCTGAACAAAGGCTTTATTAAATAATAATAGGTAGGTAGGTAGGTACGTATAATTAAACTCCTATTGTTGTTTTGTTAATTTTTATTAGGCAAGTAGGTACTTACTAAGTTTACTTAATAAAAATTCCCATTATTCTTTCATAATTTCATTTCCTAAGTAATTCGTAAGACACCTAATAAGAAAATGAACATAGCAGAGACAGCAATAATAATAATATTTATTATACTTTAGGCACAGTTTAGCACTGTTTATGTCGAGTGGTGGTGGAGTGGTGGGTTGAATCGAAATGACAAGCCAAATATTTTTTAATAATTGATTAAAGCATAATAATAACTAAATAAAGTTATTTTTAATATTATTCATAATGGATTGGTACCTACACTATGAGTAGTCAGTAGACGTAGTCGGGCCGCGATTCAGCCGCGCGAATGGGCGTCTCAATTTACTTAATATCGGTCGTATAATGATTGTTTGTATTTGAATGAGAGTTCATAAAAGGGACACATTAATTGTATTATTCTATTAAATCGTTACACACCTTGCCTCTAACGAAATAATCAGATCGTCAGCGGGAGACTGCAATTCATACACGGCGAGAGATCGAGCCGTGTTTTACGAGGCTCTACTTCGACCTGGCTAAAGTACCTCTACATACGACTCAGTATAGGGATGAGTGATTATATGTATAGGGTGGAATCTCAGTTTTTAATTTGCCATGGTTTTTGGTGATTTACGCATCGTTTTATAGAGTAAAATGGGTTTTAAACGGGACCCGAGGTACGCGTCTAGCGGTGTATCGAATTTAAAGATCGATCGCTCCGCGTACACCGATGCGATACGCGATTGAATGATGCCACTACACGGACAGGCTCAAGACAAAACGACACGGTCGTTACGAATGGTGGAAAATTGAAATGGGATTATATAATTTTGTTTTAATCCGATGCATGCTAGTGAAAAGTTGTAAGTATTCGTACGGGAAAATGTCTAGCGACATCGCGGTTCTCCTTACGGTATAGCCACGAGCCTTACTGCCAACAGCGACATCGTGCGGCGTATATCTCTCGGTTTGTTTGAAGACAATTAGTGCTTTTGTCTCGCTCTTACTTGCCTTGAGAGATATAGCGTATAGTTTCGGTTTCGTGTACTTTGCTTCCGCGGTCCCTGGCGCCAGTTGTACTCACTGCTTGCAGTTTGAGGAAGCGGCCGGGTCGACCCCGCGTAAGCCACTGCCCCCGACCGGGACGAAAACGCCGCGTATCCCTACTGCCCTTTTTCTTGAGGAAAAAGGTGCACGGGATCAAACTCGTTCTGCCTACGCCCTCCACACCACGCAGGGCTGACCAGCATACTCCGGTCCGCGGGCGCCTAAGCTGGGCCTCCCCTCGGGGTCTCACCTGGCTGGGTTGCACGCGAGGAGTTGCAGGTCACCCCGCAAAGGGCCGCAGTTTGTAATTTGTGTTTTTCATTTTCGTCATTCGTTTTCGTTATTCGTCTTTAACTAGTCTAAATTGTTACCGTTTCGTGTGTCATTCATGTGTGTGCAGTTTTTAAATTAATTTTTACCGCATCGCCATGGCCGACAAACAACCGCTCGACCAGAGGCCGCCCAAACAGGGCAGAGGACGCACGGGGATTCCGCGCGCAGTAGTGCGCCGGAATATAATGGACCAGTCCATTACACCGTTCCCTGCAGCCGAGACCGCCAGACGTCCTTCGACCATTCCGACCAATCCGACCACTGCCAACACCCCGCCGACAGAATCGGCCGCAAACGTGGAAGGCGTCGACGACACGACTGTCAACGTAGCCGGCGTAAATGTATCTACGCCCGGCTTCGAATTGGCCAAACGTGCACGTCCAAGCTCCTCCTCCTCCAATTCGTCCGGGAACCAGGAGGACAAGCGGGTGAAGCTCAGCCTAGCCCTACCCGCCCCGCCCCCTGACTACCGGGACTCGTCGTCCTCGTCGACTACATCGACATCGTCGTCGTCGTCGAGCACAAGCAGGCGCTCCCCACTGCGGGAGGTGCGCCCCCCACCCCCCCGCACCGAGAGCCAGCCGCAGCCGAAGACGGCCGCCCCGCCGCTTTCTCCACCACTCGCATCCTCGCCTGTGCCTGCGAGTAGACAAGAGGTCCCCTCGCCTATCGCCGCACGCCGCACCGCACCCCCGATGCCTGCCCACCCGCCGCCCACTTCGCATTCCGGCGAAGCAGCGATGAGCGCGTCACACTCGCTCTCGCAGCCTTCGTCGGAGCAACCGCGAGAGCAAACGGATTCGGCCAGCTGGCCGAAAGATTCGACCAGCTATGCCGACCTTCCTTCGCCCGCTACCCGCGACGTGCATATGGCCTCGCCTCAGCCAAGCACATCGTACGCTGAGGCCGCCGCCGCACCGCCCTCACCGCGCCGCTCTCCGCCACCCGCGCCGACGACTGCGTCGACTGCGCCGACCACTGCGCCCGCTACCGCTACCGACCCCGCGCAACCAACGCCGCGCTCCGGCTACCCGCCGCTCGTAGTGGAGTGTCTCCCTAACTGGACGAGGCACTTCCAAGCGATCAGCCGTGCACTTGGACGTGCGCCAAGTGCAAAGCCGCTGGGCCGCGGAGTCCGATTCCTACCACGAGACGCAGAAGAGTTCCGGGCAGTGCAGCGGTACCTGACGGACGCCGCTGCCCAAGACAGTACCATATCATGGTACTGCTACAGCCCGGCCTCGGAAGTACCGACAAAGGTGGCCATACGAGGCCTCCCACTAGAGACCCCAGTAGAAGAGGTGGTCGCCGCGCTCCGGGAACTCGGCTTTCCGGCCGAGGCAGCGCGAGCTATTCCACCGCCTCGAGGCAGACATGGCTGCACATATTATGTGCGGCTGGCGCACATGACCCAGGAGGAGCTGCGCCGAATCTACGCCTTAAATGAACTTTTGTTCATGCCACAGATCACTGTGGAGGCGTGGCGAGGGGGATCCAAACCTCCCCAGTGCCACCGATGCCAAGCTTTTGGCCACAATTCGGCCAACTGCCATCGGCCCTTCCGCTGCGTCCGCTGTGCCGGCGAACACAGCGTGAGAGACTGCCCACGCCCCCGGGATGCCGAGCCCACATGTGCCAACTGTGGGCAACGGCACTCGGCGAACGACCGGCGATGCAGCCATTTTAAACGGGAGGCGCGCAGGCGCGGCATCAACTTGCCGCCGCCACCGCCTCGCGCACCCGCCAGGCAGCAACAGCGGGGCACGGCCACAGCCCCCGCAACCACCACAGCGCCACCATCCACACAGTCGGCCGCACGGCCGACTACAACACAGCCGCCCACAACGCAGCTGCCCACAACGCAGCTGCCCACAACGCAGCTGCCCACAACACAACCGCCCACCGTCACGCCGACGGTGCCACAGTCCTCGCGAACACCCGCCGAGACGCGACCCACGACGGCGACCCGTGCCACTCAACCAGCGGCCGCAACTCTGACAGCGGCCGCTAATCCACCTACCGAACGTGGACAACCGACGCAGGCAAGAAGGCGCCGCCGCAACCGAGCGCCTCGACCACGACGCACAGAACCGACGGCGGCCTCGACGCCACAACCAAGGCAACAGAGACCGGAGCCCGCCGTTGGTCGACAACCGCCAATCGAAACCGCACGCCAGGCACCAACATCGACTACCGCCCCACCGGTCACTACCAACTCGACCGCACCGACCGAAACGCCTGCGCCGACCACGGAGCAGCCTCGTGCACAGCAGGCTGCACCCAGCGCAGCGCAAGCCGATGCACCGCGCCCTCGTCGGGCTGCGGCGCCACGCCCGGCTCGTCAACCCGCCCAACCCACCCAAGCTCCGACCCACGCCCACCCTGCAAACCAACCGGCCCAGGGGGAAGCGCAGACCAACCCGGACATCATGGCCATAGTCCGGGTTGTGATCGAGGCGCTCAACACCGGGCTGACGGCGTACCTGCAGGGCCAGGGTGTAATACAAGCCCTCGCAGTGGGAATGGCGGTGCTCACACGCAGCCATTCCTTCTAAGGATTCTATATTGGAACCCAGGCGGCATCAGAGGCCACATCCGCGAGCTTGCCACACTCGCCCAGTCGCAGGATGTCCACGTCATCCTCCTGGGCGAAACCAAGCTCGCCGCCCACTTAGAGCTCCGAGTACCCAATTTCTTCGTGTACCGTCGCGACGAAGTCTCACCCCAGGGTTACGCCTACAGAGGAACGGCGGCCCTGGTGCGGAGAGACCTAGTACACGAGGAACTGGAACACGCACCCTACACATCCTTGCGTACGCAGGGAGTGCGTGTCCAAGCCGGGGAAAAGGAGCTCAATTTGTATGCCGCCTACAGACCACCGAAAACGACTTTCTGCAGCACTGATGTCCAAAAACTCCTCGAGTCGCAAACCCCCACACTGGTCGTGGGTGATATGAACGCGAAGCACCACGCCTGGGGCTCGCGAGTCAACAACACGGCCGGACGGACGCTACTCGAGGACAGCGAACGCCACAACTACGGCATATTGGGCCCGGGAGCGCCGACCCACGTGCCGACCAACCCCAATCATGCACCCGACGTCTTGGACATCGTGCTGCATCACCGGATTGACCACCCCATCAGTGTCGAACCACTTTACGACCTCGACACCGAACACCTACCCATACTGGTCACACTCAACCTCCAGCGCGACTTCACAATCCCGCGTCCTCCCAGAACTAAGACCAACTGGGAGGCGTATGCAGCCGCGCTGTCGGAGCTTGAGCTCGCAGGACCCATTTCGACCCCAGCCGACGTGGATAGAGCCGCCAGCTCTATCACGGCGGCCATCCAACAGGCCAAAAGTGAGGCCACTACCACCGTGCCTCACGCTGGACGACGGGACCTGCTTTCGAGCTCGCTCCGGGACAAGCTCGAGAAGAAGCGCGCCCTACGCAAATTATGGGCGCGCACTCGCTGTCCGAGGGTCAAGCGTGACCTCAACCGTCTTGCACAGGAAGTGTCACAAGCACTCGGCGCCCGCGAAGATGATGACTGGGAGAAGACCATTGACGCGGCGTCCGAGTCTGAAACATCATTGTACCACCTGTGCAAGACCCTCACCGGCTCCGACTCACCCGTCTACCCTCTACTTGACGGACAGGGTAGACGAAGATACTCCGCCAGGGACCGAGCAGAGATCATGGCGGAGTATATGGAAGGACAATTTACCCCCAACCCACCGGCCACCGACGACACCGTGTCCAGACACCACGCGGCGATCGTACAACAGATGGAGGACTTCCTGTCGAGCCCGACTCCTCCGCTCCGGGGAGACGACTTCATCTCCCCGTCCGAGCTGAGGAAGGCCGTCTTCCGACTTCCTAAAAGGAAGGCGCCAGGCTACGACGGGATCCCGATCGCCGCCCTACAGCAGCTGCCGAGAAGAGCTCTCGTAGTCATAGCGAGACTCTTCAACGGCGTACTCCGCACCGCCCACTTCCCGGAATCATGGAAATTGGGGAAAGTTATTACTATCCCCAAACCGGGCAAGGACCGCCGCCTACCAGGAAGCTACCGTCCCATCACCCTCCTGCCGCACATCGCCAAGCTGTTTGAGCGTCTGTTGCTGCGAAGGCTCGCTCCGCACCTTCGCCCGCGTGCTGAGCAATTCGGCTTTCGCAGCAACCACTCAACGACGCTCCAGCTGGCGAGAGGACTGCACTACATCGCCAGTGAGAGGAATCGTGGCCACTTCATCGTCGGGGTCTTTCTCGACATCGAGAAGGCCTTCGACCGCGTGTGGCACGATGGACTCCTGGCGAAGCTCCTCTCGACCACCCTACCACCCGCGATCGTGCGGCTGGTAGCCTCATTCCTGGAAGGCAGGTCCTTCCGAGTGGCCGTTGAGGGCGCGGACTCCCAGCCGCGTCCGATACGGGCCGGAGTACCCCAGGGCAGCTGCCTGTCCCCGTGTCTGTACGCGGTGTACACGGACGATATCCCTACCCTCGCCGACCACCTGCGCGAGGGGGAGGAAGACGTGCTGTTGTCGCTCTACGCTGATGACAGCGCGTACTTCGCGTCGTCGTACCACCAAATCGTCGCTACAAATCGCATGCAACGTCTGCTGGACTTGCTTCCGGAATGGCTGGACAAGTGGAGAATGGCCGTCAACGTGGGGAAGACGGCCGCCATTTTGTTCGGCGCCCGGAAGCACATGCGTCAGCTCCAACTGCGAGGCCAGGACATAGAGTGGCAGACTTCGGTGCGCTACTTGGGGTGCCACATCGACGCCCGCCTGGCCATGGTTCCCATGATTGATCATGTCGTGAACCACGCCACGGCTGCCGCGTCGATGCTGCACCAGGTCCTCACCTCAAGCCTCTCATCGAAGACCAAGCTCCGGATCTACGGAGCCTATGTCCGCTCGCGGCTGACGTACGCGGCCCCCGCCTGGTATGCGCTGTGTTCAGCATACCAGAGGAGCCGCCTACAAGTCCGGCAGAACAAGTGCCTGCGCCAAATCGTGGGAGCTCCGAGGTACGTGCGGAATGACGTCATTCATCGCGACCTCAAGACGCCCACCGTGGAGGGGTACGTCCGTACACTCGCGCGGCGCATGTTTGCGCGCGCGGACAACGGACCGTACGAACACCTCCACGGGATCGCACCGCCGACCATCCGACCTCCGACCGGGCGTCCACTACCCCGTGAGCTCCTACGATCGCCATCACCTGCGCGGCACGCAGGCGACCGTAGCGACGACGACGACGCGACATTCACCGGATATGACACCGACTCTGCGCGCAGCGGCGACCCTATCGCCCGCGACGCAGAGTCCACTGGATTTGACATCATCTCGGCGCGCGAGAGCGACCCCATTGCCCGCAGCGCCGAGACACCTGGACGAGACATGGGTCCTGCACGCGGAGGTGATGACGTCACCCGCAGTGCGGACCCCACCCCGGAAGTGACACCCGACCTAGGGGCCCGTAGCCTACAAGGCAGGCCCTAGCCGAGTTTCGACTCGGCTAAAAGACATTTACCGGGGCACAGAGTTGCCCCGCGCCCCGCCCGGGTAAGGAGGCCCAGCCTCGACGCCCGTACCCCCGCTTGGCCCTCACGGGCCAAACGGAGAAGATCCTGACTCTCTAAGTGCTTTTCAAAAAAAAATATCTCTCGGTTTGTTTGAAGACAATTAGTGCTTTTGTCTCGCTCTTACTTGCCTTGAGAGATATAGCGTATAGTTTCGGTTTCGTGTACTTTGCTTCCGCGGTCCCTGGCGCCAGTTGTACTCACTGCTTGCAGTTTGAGGAAGCGGCCGGGTCGACCCCGCGTAAGCCACTGCCCCCGACCGGGACGAAAACGCCGCGTATCCCTACTGCCCTTTTTCTTGAGGAAAAAGGTGCACGGGATCAAACTCGTTCTGCCTACGCCCTCCACACCACGCAGGGCTGACCAGCATACTCCGGTCCGCGGGCGCCTAAGCTGGGCCTCCCCTCGGGGTCTCACCTGGCTGGGTTGCACGCGAGGAGTTGCAGGTCACCCCGCAAAGGGCCGCAGTTTGTAATTTGTGTTTTTCATTTTCGTCATTCGTTTTCGTTATTCGTCTTTAACTAGTCTAAATTGTTACCGTTTCGTGTGTCATTCATGTGTGTGCAGTTTTTAAATTAATTTTTACCGCATCGCCATGGCCGACAAACAACCGCTCGACCAGAGGCCGCCCAAACAGGGCAGAGGACGCACGGGGATTCCGCGCGCAGTAGTGCGCCGGAATATAATGGACCAGTCCATTACACCGTTCCCTGCAGCCGAGACCGCCAGACGTCCTTCGACCATTCCGACCAATCCGACCACTGCCAACACCCCGCCGACAGAATCGGCCGCAAACGTGGAAGGCGTCGACGACACGAATGTCAACGTAGCCGGCGTAAATGTATCTACGCCCGGCTTCGAATTGGCCAAACGTGCACGTCCAAGCTCCTCCTCCTCCAATTCGTCCGGGAACCAGGAGGACAAGCGGGTGAAGCTCAGCCTAGCCCTACCCGCCCCGCCCCCTGACTACCGGGACTCGTCGTCCTCGTCGACTACATCGACATCGTCGTCGTCGTCGAGCACAAGCAGGCGCTCCCCACTGCGGGAGGTGCGCCCCCCACCCCCCCGCACCGAGAGCCAGCCGCAGCCGAAGACGGCCGCCCCGCCGCTTTCTCCACCACTCGCATCCTCGCCTGTGCCTGCGAGTAGACAAGAGGTCCCCTCGCCTATCGCCGCACGCCGCACCGCACCCCCGATGCCTGCCCACCCGCCGCCCACTTCGCATTCCGGCGAAGCAGCGATGAGCGCGTCACACTCGCTCTCGCAGCCTTCGTCGGAGCAACCGCGAGAGCAAACGGATTCGGCCAGCTGGCCGAAAGATTCGACCAGCTATGCCGACCTTCCTTCGCCCGCTACCCGCGACGTGCATATGGCCTCGCCTCAGCCAAGCACATCGTACGCTGAGGCCGCCGCCGCACCGCCCTCACCGCGCCGCTCTCCGCCACCCGCGCCGACGACTGCGTCGACTGCGCCGACCACTGCGCCCGCTACCGCTACCGACCCCGCGCAACCAACGCCGCGCTCCGGCTACCCGCCGCTCGTAGTGGAGTGTCTCCCTAACTGGACGAGGCACTTCCAAGCGATCAGCCGTGCACTTGGACGTGCGCCAAGTGCAAAGCCGCTGGGCCGCGGAGTCCGATTCCTACCACGAGACGCAGAAGAGTTCCGGGCAGTGCAGCGGTACCTGACGGACGCCGCTGCCCAAGACAGTACCATATCATGGTACTGCTACAGCCCGGCCTCGGAAGTACCGACAAAGGTGGCCATACGAGGCCTCCCACTAGAGACCCCAGTAGAAGAGGTGGTCGCCGCGCTCCGGGAACTCGGCTTTCCGGCCGAGGCAGCGCGAGCTATTCCACCGCCTCGAGGCAGACATGGCTGCACATATTATGTGCGGCTGGCGCACATGACCCAGGAGGAGCTGCGCCGAATCTACGCCTTAAATGAACTTTTGTTCATGCCACAGATCACTGTGGAGGCGTGGCGAGGGGGATCCAAACCTCCCCAGTGCCACCGATGCCAAGCTTTTGGCCACAATTCGGCCAACTGCCATCGGCCCTTCCGCTGCGTCCGCTGTGCCGGCGAACACAGCGTGAGAGACTGCCCACGCCCCCGGGATGCCGAGCCCACATGTGCCAACTGTGGGCAACGGCACTCGGCGAACGACCGGCGATGCAGCCATTTTAAACGGGAGGCGCGCAGGCGCGGCATCAACTTGCCGCCGCCACCGCCTCGCGCACCCGCCAGGCAGCAACAGCGGGGCACGGCCACAGCCCCCGCAACCACCACAGCGCCACCATCCACACAGTCGGCCGCACGGCCGACTACAACACAGCCGCCCACAACGCAGCTGCCCACAACGCAGCTGCCCACAACGCAGCTGCCCACAACACAACCGCCCACCGTCACGCCGACGGTGCCACAGTCCTCGCGAACACCCGCCGAGACGCGACCCACGACGGCGACCCGTGCCACTCAACCAGCGGCCGCAACTCTGACAGCGGCCGCTAATCCACCTACCGAACGTGGACAACCGACGCAGGCAAGAAGGCGCCGCCGCAACCGAGCGCCTCGACCACGACGCACAGAACCGACGGCGGCCTCGACGCCACAACCAAGGCAACAGAGACCGGAGCCCGCCGTTGGTCGACAACCGCCAATCGAAACCGCACGCCAGGCACCAACATCGACTACCGCCCCACCGGTCACTACCAACTCGACCGCACCGACCGAAACGCCTGCGCCGACCACGGAGCAGCCTCGTGCACAGCAGGCTGCACCCAGCGCAGCGCAAGCCGATGCACCGCGCCCTCGTCGGGCTGCGGCGCCACGCCCGGCTCGTCAACCCGCCCAACCCACCCAAGCTCCGACCCACGCCCACCCTGCAAACCAACCGGCCCAGGGGGAAGCGCAGACCAACCCGGACATCATGGCCATAGTCCGGGTTGTGATCGAGGCGCTCAACACCGGGCTGACGGCGTACCTGCAGGGCCAGGGTGTAATACAAGCCCTCGCAGTGGGAATGGCGGTGCTCACACGCAGCCATTCCTTCTAAGGATTCTATATTGGAACCCAGGCGGCATCAGAGGCCACATCCGCGAGCTTGCCACACTCGCCCAGTCGCAGGATGTCCACGTCATCCTCCTGGGCGAAACCAAGCTCGCCGCCCACTTAGAGCTCCGAGTACCCAATTTCTTCGTGTACCGTCGCGACGAAGTCTCACCCCAGGGTTACGCCTACAGAGGAACGGCGGCCCTGGTGCGGAGAGACCTAGTACACGAGGAACTGGAACACGCACCCTACACATCCTTGCGTACGCAGGGAGTGCGTGTCCAAGCCGGGGAAAAGGAGCTCAATTTGTATGCCGCCTACAGACCACCGAAAACGACTTTCTGCAGCACTGATGTCCAAAAACTCCTCGAGTCGCAAACCCCCACACTGGTCGTGGGTGATATGAACGCGAAGCACCACGCCTGGGGCTCGCGAGTCAACAACACGGCCGGACGGACGCTACTCGAGGACAGCGAACGCCACAACTACGGCATATTGGGCCCGGGAGCGCCGACCCACGTGCCGACCAACCCCAATCATGCACCCGACGTCTTGGACATCGTGCTGCATCACCGGATTGACCACCCCATCAGTGTCGAACCACTTTACGACCTCGACACCGAACACCTACCCATACTGGTCACACTCAACCTCCAGCGCGACTTCACAATCCCGCGTCCTCCCAGAACTAAGACCAACTGGGAGGCGTATGCAGCCGCGCTGTCGGAGCTTGAGCTCGCAGGACCCATTTCGCCCCAGCCGACGTGGATAGAGCCGCCAGCTCTATCACGGCGGCCATCCAACAGGCCAAAAGTGAGGCCACTACCACCGTGCCTCACGCTGGACGACGGGACCTGCTTTCGAGCTCGCTCCGGGACAAGCTCGAGAAGAAGCGCGCCCTACGCAAATTATGGGCGCGCACTCGCTGTCCGAGGGTCAAGCGTGACCTCAACCGTCTTGCACAGGAAGTGTCACAAGCACTCGGCGCCCGCGAAGATGATGACTGGGAGAAGACCATTGACGCGGCGTCCGAGTCTGAAACATCATTGTACCACCTGTGCAAGACCCTCACCGGCTCCGACTCACCCGTCTACCCTCTACTTGACGGACAGGGTAGACGAAGATACTCCGCCAGGGACCGAGCAGAGATCATGGCGGAGTATATGGAAGGACAATTTACCCCCAACCCACCGGCCACCGACGACACCGTGTCCAGACACCACGCGGCGATCGTACAACAGATGGAGGACTTCCTGTCGAGCCCGACTCCTCCGCTCCGGGGAGACGACTTCATCTCCCCGTCCGAGCTGAGGAAGGCCGTCTTCCGACTTCCTAAAAGGAAGGCGCCAGGCTACGACGGGATCCCGATCGCCGCCCTACAGCAGCTGCCGAGAAGAGCTCTCGTAGTCATAGCGAGACTCTTCAACGGCGTACTCCGCACCGCCCACTTCCCGGAATCATGGAAATTGGGGAAAGTTATTACTATCCCCAAACCGGGCAAGGACCGCCGCCTACCAGGAAGCTACCGTCCCATCACCCTCCTGCCGCACATCGCCAAGCTGTTTGAGCGTCTGTTGCTGCGAAGGCTCGCTCCGCACCTTCGCCCGCGTGCTGAGCAATTCGGCTTTCGCAGCAACCACTCAACGACGCTCCAGCTGGCGAGAGGACTGCACTACATCGCCAGTGAGAGGAATCGTGGCCACTTCATCGTCGGGGTCTTTCTCGACATCGAGAAGGCCTTCGACCGCGTGTGGCACGATGGACTCCTGGCGAAGCTCCTCTCGACCACCCTACCACCCGCGATCGTGCGGCTGGTAGCCTCATTCCTGGAAGGCAGGTCCTTCCGAGTGGCCGTTGAGGGCGCGGACTCCCAGCCGCGTCCGATACGGGCCGGAGTACCCCAGGGCAGCTGCCTGTCCCCGTGTCTGTACGCGGTGTACACGGACGATATCCCTACCCTCGCCGACCACCTGCGCGAGGGGGAGGAAGACGTGCTGTTGTCGCTCTACGCTGATGACAGCGCGTACTTCGCGTCGTCGTACCACCAAATCGTCGCTACAAATCGCATGCAACGTCTGCTGGACTTGCTTCCGGAATGGCTGGACAAGTGGAGAATGGCCGTCAACGTGGGGAAGACGGCCGCCATTTTGTTCGGCGCCCGGAAGCACATGCGTCAGCTCCAACTGCGAGGCCAGGACATAGAGTGGCAGACTTCGGTGCGCTACTTGGGGTGCCACATCGACGCCCGCCTGGCCATGGTTCCCATGATTGATCATGTCGTGAACCACGCCACGGCTGCCGCGTCGATGCTGCACCAGGTCCTCACCTCAAGCCTCTCATCGAAGACCAAGCTCCGGATCTACGGAGCCTATGTCCGCTCGCGGCTGACGTACGCGGCCCCCGCCTGGTATGCGCTGTGTTCAGCATACCAGAGGAGCCGCCTACAAGTCCGGCAGAACAAGTGCCTGCGCCAAATCGTGGGAGCTCCGAGGTACGTGCGGAATGACGTCATTCATCGCGACCTCAAGACGCCCACCGTGGAGGGGTACGTCCGTACACTCGCGCGGCGCATGTTTGCGCGCGCGGACAACGGACCGTACGAACACCTCCACGGGATCGCACCGCCGACCATCCGACCTCCGACCGGGCGTCCACTACCCCGTGAGCTCCTACGATCGCCATCACCTGCGCGGCACGCAGGCGACCGTAGCGACGACGACGACGCGACATTCACCGGATATGACACCGACTCTGCGCGCAGCGGCGACCCTATCGCCCGCGACGCAGAGTCCACTGGATTTGACATCATCTCGGCGCGCGAGAGCGACCCCATTGCCCGCAGCGCCGAGACACCTGGACGAGACATGGGTCCTGCACGCGGAGGTGATGACGTCACCCGCAGTGCGGACCCCACCCCGGAAGTGACACCCGACCTAGGGGCCCGTAGCCTACAAGGCAGGCCCTAGCCGAGTTTCGACTCGGCTAAAAGACATTTACCGGGGCACAGAGTTGCCCCGCGCCCCGCCCGGGTAAGGAGGCCCAGCCTCGACGCCCGTACCCCCGCTTGGCCCTCACGGGCCAAACGGAGAAGATCCTGACTCTCTAAGTGCTTTTCAAAAAAAAATATCTCTCGGTTTGTTTGAAGACAATTAGTGCTTTTGTCTCGCTCTTACTTGCCTTGAGAGATATAGCGTATAGTTTCGGTTTCGTGTACTTTGCTTCCGCGGTCCCTGGCGCCAGTTGTACTCACTGCTTGCAGTTTGAGGAAGCGGCCGGGTCGACCCCGCGTAAGCCACTGCCCCCGACCGGGACGAAAACGCCGCGTATCCCTACTGCCCTTTTTCTTGAGGAAAAAGGTGCACGGGATCAAACTCGTTCTGCCTACGCCCTCCACACCACGCAGGGCTGACCAGCATACTCCGGTCCGCGGGCGCCTAAGCTGGGCCTCCCCTCGGGGTCTCACCTGGCTGGGTTGCACGCGAGGAGTTGCAGGTCACCCCGCAAAGGGCCGCAGTTTGTAATTTGTGTTTTTCATTTTCGTCATTCGTTTTCGTTATTCGTCTTTAACTAGTCTAAATTGTTACCGTTTCGTGTGTCATTCATGTGTGTGCAGTTTTTAAATTAATTTTTACCGCATCGCCATGGCCGACAAACAACCGCTCGACCAGAGGCCGCCCAAACAGGGCAGAGGACGCACGGGGATTCCGCGCGCAGTAGTGCGCCGGAATATAATGGACCAGTCCATTACACCGTTCCCTGCAGCCGAGACCGCCAGACGTCCTTCGACCATTCCGACCAATCCGACCACTGCCAACACCCCGCCGACAGAATCGGCCGCAAACGTGGAAGGCGTCGACGACACGAATGTCAACGTAGCCGGCGTAAATGTATCTACGCCCGGCTTCGAATTGGCCAAACGTGCACGTCCAAGCTCCTCCTCCTCCAATTCGTCCGGGAACCAGGAGGACAAGCGGGTGAAGCTCAGCCTAGCCCTACCCGCCCCGCCCCCTGACTACCGGGACTCGTCGTCCTCGTCGACTACATCGACATCGTCGTCGTCGTCGAGCACAAGCAGGCGCTCCCCACTGCGGGAGGTGCGCCCCCCACCCCCCCCCACCGAGAGCCAGCCGCAGCCGAAGACGGCCGCCCCGCCGCTTTCTCCACCACTCGCATCCTCGCCTGTGCCTGCGAGTAGACAAGAGGTCCCCTCGCCTATCGCCGCACGCCGCACCGCACCCCCGATGCCTGCCCACCCGCCGCCCACTTCGCATTCCGGCGAAGCAGCGATGAGCGCGTCACACTCGCTCTCGCAGCCTTCGTCGGAGCAACCGCGAGAGCAAACGGATTCGGCCAGCTGGCCGAAAGATTCGACCAGCTATGCCGACCTTCCTTCGCCCGCTACCCGCGACGTGCATATGGCCTCGCCTCAGCCAAGCACATCGTACGCTGAGGCCGCCGCCGCACCGCCCTCACCGCGCCGCTCTCCGCCACCCGCGCCGACGACTGCGTCGACTGCGCCGACCACTGCGCCCGCTACCGCTACCGACCCCGCGCAACCAACGCCGCGCTCCGGCTACCCGCCGCTCGTAGTGGAGTGTCTCCCTAACTGGACGAGGCACTTCCAAGCGATCAGCCGTGCACTTGGACGTGCGCCAAGTGCAAAGCCGCTGGGCCGCGGAGTCCGATTCCTACCACGAGACGCAGAAGAGTTCCGGGCAGTGCAGCGGTACCTGACGGACGCCGCTGCCCAAGACAGTACCATATCATGGTACTGCTACAGCCCGGCCTCGGAAGTACCGACAAAGGTGGCCATACGAGGCCTCCCACT
The DNA here is from genome assembly GCA_923060345.2 of Erebia aethiops. Classification (NCBI taxonomy): domain Eukaryota; kingdom Metazoa; phylum Arthropoda; class Insecta; order Lepidoptera; family Nymphalidae; genus Erebia; species Erebia aethiops. The sequence continues at coordinate 6,829,295 of OV281084.1, read as the reverse complement.
AGAGACCCCAGTAGAAGAGGTGGTCGCCGCGCTCCGGGAACTCGGCTTTCCGGCCGAGGCAGCGCGAGCTATTCCACCGCCTCGAGGCAGACATGGCTGCACATATTATGTGCGGCTGGCGCACATGACCCAGGAGGAGCTGCGCCGAATCTACGCCTTAAATGAACTTTTGTTCATGCCACAGATCACTGTGGAGGCGTGGCGAGGGGGATCCAAACCTCCCCAGTGCCACCGATGCCAAGCTTTTGGCCACAATTCGGCCAACTGCCATCGGCCCTTCCGCTGCGTCCGCTGTGCCGGCGAACACAGCGTGAGAGACTGCCCACGCCCCCGGGATGCCGAGCCCACATGTGCCAACTGTGGGCAACGGCACTCGGCGAACGACCGGCGATGCAGCCATTTTAAACGGGAGGCGCGCAGGCGCGGCATCAACTTGCCGCCGCCACCGCCTCGCGCACCCGCCAGGCAGCAACAGCGGGGCACGGCCACAGCCCCCGCAACCACCACAGCGCCACCATCCACACAGTCGGCCGCACGGCCGACTACAACACAGCCGCCCACAACGCAGCTGCCCACAACGCAGCTGCCCACAACGCAGCTGCCCACAACACAACCGCCCACCGTCACGCCGACGGTGCCACAGTCCTCGCGAACACCCGCCGAGACGCGACCCACGACGGCGACCCGTGCCACTCAACCAGCGGCCGCAACTCTGACAGCGGCCGCTAATCCACCTACCGAACGTGGACAACCGACGCAGGCAAGAAGGCGCCGCCGCAACCGAGCGCCTCGACCACGACGCACAGAACCGACGGCGGCCTCGACGCCACAACCAAGGCAACAGAGACCGGAGCCCGCCGTTGGTCGACAACCGCCAATCGAAACCGCACGCCAGGCACCAACATCGACTACCGCCCCACCGGTCACTACCAACTCGACCGCACCGACCGAAACGCCTGCGCCGACCACGGAGCAGCCTCGTGCACAGCAGGCTGCACCCAGCGCAGCGCAAGCCGATGCACCGCGCCCTCGTCGGGCTGCGGCGCCACGCCCGGCTCGTCAACCCGCCCAACCCACCCAAGCTCCGACCCACGCCCACCCTGCAAACCAACCGGCCCAGGGGGAAGCGCAGACCAACCCGGACATCATGGCCATAGTCCGGGTTGTGATCGAGGCGCTCAACACCGGGCTGACGGCGTACCTGCAGGGCCAGGGTGTAATACAAGCCCTCGCAGTGGGAATGGCGGTGCTCACACGCAGCCATTCCTTCTAAGGATTCTATATTGGAACCCAGGCGGCATCAGAGGCCACATCCGCGAGCTTGCCACACTCGCCCAGTCGCAGGATGTCCACGTCATCCTCCTGGGCGAAACCAAGCTCGCCGCCCACTTAGAGCTCCGAGTACCCAATTTCTTCGTGTACCGTCGCGACGAAGTCTCACCCCAGGGTTACGCCTACAGAGGAACGGCGGCCCTGGTGCGGAGAGACCTAGTACACGAGGAACTGGAACACGCACCCTACACATCCTTGCGTACGCAGGGAGTGCGTGTCCAAGCCGGGGAAAAGGAGCTCAATTTGTATGCCGCCTACAGACCACCGAAAACGACTTTCTGCAGCACTGATGTCCAAAAACTCCTCGAGTCGCAAACCCCCACACTGGTCGTGGGTGATATGAACGCGAAGCACCACGCCTGGGGCTCGCGAGTCAACAACACGGCCGGACGGACGCTACTCGAGGACAGCGAACGCCACAACTACGGCATATTGGGCCCGGGAGCGCCGACCCACGTGCCGACCAACCCCAATCATGCACCCGACGTCTTGGACATCGTGCTGCATCACCGGATTGACCACCCCATCAGTGTCGAACCACTTTACGACCTCGACACCGAACACCTACCCATACTGGTCACACTCAACCTCCAGCGCGACTTCACAATCCCGCGTCCTCCCAGAACTAAGACCAACTGGGAGGCGTATGCAGCCGCGCTGTCGGAGCTTGAGCTCGCAGGACCCATTTCGCCCCAGCCGACGTGGATAGAGCCGCCAGCTCTATCACGGCGGCCATCCAACAGGCCAAAAGTGAGGCCACTACCACCGTGCCTCACGCTGGACGACGGGACCTGCTTTCGAGCTCGCTCCGGGACAAGCTCGAGAAGAAGCGCGCCCTACGCAAATTATGGGCGCGCACTCGCTGTCCGAGGGTCAAGCGTGACCTCAACCGTCTTGCACAGGAAGTGTCACAAGCACTCGGCGCCCGCGAAGATGATGACTGGGAGAAGACCATTGACGCGGCGTCCGAGTCTGAAACATCATTGTACCACCTGTGCAAGACCCTCACCGGCTCCGACTCACCCGTCTACCCTCTACTTGACGGACAGGGTAGACGAAGATACTCCGCCAGGGACCGAGCAGAGATCATGGCGGAGTATATGGAAGGACAATTTACCCCCAACCCACCGGCCACCGACGACACCGTGTCCAGACACCACGCGGCGATCGTACAACAGATGGAGGACTTCCTGTCGAGCCCGACTCCTCCGCTCCGGGGAGACGACTTCATCTCCCCGTCCGAGCTGAGGAAGGCCGTCTTCCGACTTCCTAAAAGGAAGGCGCCAGGCTACGACGGGATCCCGATCGCCGCCCTACAGCAGCTGCCGAGAAGAGCTCTCGTAGTCATAGCGAGACTCTTCAACGGCGTACTCCGCACCGCCCACTTCCCGGAATCATGGAAATTGGGGAAAGTTATTACTATCCCCAAACCGGGCAAGGACCGCCGCCTACCAGGAAGCTACCGTCCCATCACCCTCCTGCCGCACATCGCCAAGCTGTTTGAGCGTCTGTTGCTGCGAAGGCTCGCTCCGCACCTTCGCCCGCGTGCTGAGCAATTCGGCTTTCGCAGCAACCACTCAACGACGCTCCAGCTGGCGAGAGGACTGCACTACATCGCCAGTGAGAGGAATCGTGGCCACTTCATCGTCGGGGTCTTTCTCGACATCGAGAAGGCCTTCGACCGCGTGTGGCACGATGGACTCCTGGCGAAGCTCCTCTCGACCACCCTACCACCCGCGATCGTGCGGCTGGTAGCCTCATTCCTGGAAGGCAGGTCCTTCCGAGTGGCCGTTGAGGGCGCGGACTCCCAGCCGCGTCCGATACGGGCCGGAGTACCCCAGGGCAGCTGCCTGTCCCCGTGTCTGTACGCGGTGTACACGGACGATATCCCTACCCTCGCCGACCACCTGCGCGAGGGGGAGGAAGACGTGCTGTTGTCGCTCTACGCTGATGACAGCGCGTACTTCGCGTCGTCGTACCACCAAATCGTCGCTACAAATCGCATGCAACGTCTGCTGGACTTGCTTCCGGAATGGCTGGACAAGTGGAGAATGGCCGTCAACGTGGGGAAGACGGCCGCCATTTTGTTCGGCGCCCGGAAGCACATGCGTCAGCTCCAACTGCGAGGCCAGGACATAGAGTGGCAGACTTCGGTGCGCTACTTGGGGTGCCACATCGACGCCCGCCTGGCCATGGTTCCCATGATTGATCATGTCGTGAACCACGCCACGGCTGCCGCGTCGATGCTGCACCAGGTCCTCACCTCAAGCCTCTCATCGAAGACCAAGCTCCGGATCTACGGAGCCTATGTCCGCTCGCGGCTGACGTACGCGGCCCCCGCCTGGTATGCGCTGTGTTCAGCATACCAGAGGAGCCGCGTACAAGTCCGGCAGAACAAGTGCCTGCGCCAAATCGTGGGAGCTCCGAGGTACGTGCGGAATGACGTCATTCATCGCGACCTCAAGACGCCCACCGTGGAGGGGTACGTCCGTACACTCGCGCGGCGCATGTTTGCGCGCGCGGACAACGGACCGTACGAACACCTCCACGGGATCGCACCGCCGACCATCCGACCTCCGACCGGGCGTCCACTACCCCGTGAGCTCCTACGATCGCCATCACCTGCGCGGCACGCAGGCGACCGTAGCGACGACGACGACGCGACATTCACCGGATATGACACCGACTCTGCGCGCAGCGGCGACCCTATCGCCCGCGACGCAGAGTCCACTGGATTTGACATCATCTCGGCGCGCGAGAGCGACCCCATTGCCCGCAGCGCCGAGACACCTGGACGAGACATGGGTCCTGCACGCGGAGGTGATGACGTCACCCGCAGTGCGGACCCCACCCCGGAAGTGACACCCGACCTAGGGGCCCGTAGCCTACAAGGCAGGCCCTAGCCGAGTTTCGACTCGGCTAAAAGACATTTACCGGGGCACAGAGTTGCCCCGCGCCCCGCCCGGGTAAGGAGGCCCAGCCTCGACGCCCGTACCCCCGCTTGGCCCTCACGGGCCAAACGGAGAAGATCCTGACTAGCACTAGCTTTTCAAAAAAGAAACGAAGCAATTCGCGTGCTCTCAGTGTTTTAAAGTGTGTGCATCGTCAAAATATAATCAAACAATATGTCCGACACCGCAGTCGCATCCGAAGCCCCGGCCCCGGCGACGCCCGCGAAGAAGCCCAAGGCGTCCGCGGGCGCCGGCGGCGCCGCCGCCAAGAAGCCGAAAGCGAAGCCCACCCACCCGAAGACGTCCGAGATGGTGAACAGCGCCATCAAGGAGCTCAAGGAGAGGAGCGGCTCGTCGCTGCAGGCGATCAAGAAGTACATCGCCGCCCAGTACAAGGTCGACGCGGAGAAGATGGCGCCTTTCATCAGGAAGTACCTCAAGAGCGCCGTCGAGTCCGGCGCGCTCATCCAGACCAAGGGCAAGGGCGCCTCCGGCTCGTTCAAGCTCGAGTCCAAGTCGGCCGCGTCCAAGAAGCCCGCCGGCGGCAAGGGCGCCGCCGCGTCCGCCGCCACCGCGCGCGCCAAGAAGGCCGCCCCCGCGACCGCCGCCGCCGCCGCCAAGAAGAAAGCGGCCGCCGCGGCCGCCTCGTCGCCCTCCAAGGCGAAGACCGCCGCCGCCACCGCGCGCGACAAGAAGGCCGCCGCTGCCAAGAGGAAGAAGCCCGCCGTCGCGAAGAAGGCCTCCGCCCCCGCGTCCCCGGCCAAGGCCAAGGGCGCCGCCTCCAAGGCGAAGAAGACCGCCAAGCCGCCGACGAAGAAGCCCAAGGCGCCGAAACCGAAGAAGGCCGCGCCCAAGTCGAAGCCCGCCGCCAAGAAGGCAGCCGCCGCCAAAAAGTAAGCCAAGCTTCACTATCGGCTGCCGCCTGCCGCCTGCCTCCGGCGAACCGCTCGCTCGGCCGCCGCCGCCGCCGCCGCCGCCGGCGCGAAGATGCGCGCGTTCGAGTTCTGCGTGCGGCTTCACAACCGCAACAATAAAAAGCCCTTTTCAGGGCTAACATATCTTTCCTATACCTACACATGAAAAGAAAACGCACGTCTCGTTCGTTCATTTACTTATACTTGCCCTACCACCTACCAGTACCTATGCGAACACAAAAAAAAAGAAAACCAACTATCATCAAACTAGGTAAGTACCTACCTACTACCTACATAGTATTATGCACTCACCACAAAAATAAATAAAATAGGTACTTACCTAATACATACATAAAATATTAACAAGTACTACTTACCTACGTCGACCTTACCTATGTAGGTACATACACACATTACAATAATACTTATATATAATTTATTATAATAAATAGGTACGTACACCTATATAGATTATTCTAGGCCTACATATTATAGGTATTCACTGATCACTATTCACTAACAAGTAACAGCTGCTGCTGCTGCGCTATGACGAACGCCCGCCGATCCCGACTCGCTCACTCAGTCCATCGCGATCGCTATCGATCGGTAATCGGTATTAAACTTACTAGCTACCTATAATTATTGGAGCTATTGACACTGATTTTTGAAAATAATAAAGTACAATACAAATTTTGCGAAAAATGCGTGCGACGTTGCCGCATCGCTGACACCTCGAGCCCACCATGCAACGTCGCATTTTTATCTATGCAAGCTCTTTTACATTGAAAAAAACAACAACACTAGGTTCCTAAACATGTACCTACTTTTTATAGGTAATAGATATTTAGAGACATTACGGAAATAAAAAAAAAAATATTCCAAAGTACGTCAGTACCTACTTACCTACCTACCTATATTGTATTTTGAACTAAAATTTACCTATGGTAGACGTGTAGCCTGTAGGTACTTACCTACCTACTTACAGACAATAATAATATTATGTTAATTAAAAATGTTCTCTCGATTTTTCTAAAACGGGATTAGAGTCGAACTTCTTTTTTTTTTTTTTTTTTAAATTGCTTCTTGCTTCTGCAACCTCTGACGTTCTGAGGCTCTGAAAAAAAGAAACCTACATACTCTGTGGTACTGTACTGTGTGGGTTCTATTTTGAAATAAGATAAAATAATTTTCTTTAATTTTCTAAAACGCGACGTTGCCGCTTCGGTGTATCTTCTATCTTCGAGTCCAACATGCAACGTCGCGTTTTCGCTAAACAAAACGTGTCCGCTGGTCTCGCCGCGATCCCCACCTTAATGCGGAGCGTGGTTCGACTATATATACTGGCGCCGACGGTAATAGCGTTTTAAAGTTCTCCCATATCGCCGCTCGCGTGTACGCTACGTACGCGCATTATTCTCGTGTTTGATCGTTTTAAAACTCCCAACCAGCAATGTCCGGTCGTGGCAAAGGCGGCAAAGTCAAGGGAAAGGTCAAGTCTCGCTCCAACCGTGCCGGTCTACAGTTCCCCGTCGGACGTATTCACAGGCTGCTGAGGAAGGGCAATTACGCAGAGCGCGTCGGTGCCGGCGCGCCCGTTTACCTCGCGGCCGTGATGGAGTACCTGGCCGCCGAAGTGCTCGAGTTGGCCGGTAACGCGGCACGTGACAACAAGAAGACCAGGATCATTCCCAGGCATCTTCAGTTGGCGATCCGCAACGACGAGGAACTGAACAAGCTTCTCTCCGGCGTCACTATCGCACAGGGTGGCGTGCTGCCGAACATACAAGCCGTCCTGTTGCCCAAGAAGACCGAGAAGAAGGCCTAAGTGTGTGCCTTCGCTATCATCGGTGATCGCCATCTACACATTTCTACCAAGAAATAAACAAAAGGCCCTTTTCAGGGCCACAAAACTTTTCCAAATAATATTACACAACAAAGTAGTACCTATTTAATTAACAGGTACCACAGGTACAAGTAAATAAGTCGGTAGCAGTTAACTGACTCTAGCCCTTGACTGCGATCACACCTGATCGTAAGTGATGACGCAGTCTAAGATGGTTGCGGGCTAACCTGTTAGGTGCATGGCAGTTATATTAATCGCTTGGCGGCACGTCTTTACCGGTAGGGTGGTAACTAGCCACGGCCGAAGCCTCCCACCAGGCCTGACCAGGGAAAATTCAGAAATTATAAATTCCTAAATTGACCCTGCCGGGGATCGGACCCGAGACCTCCGCACGTTAAGGCAACAGCGCTACACACTGCGCCACGGAGGTCGTCAAACAGTCGTTAGACATAATGTAATATAAAAATAAAAACTGATATCGTACGGTCGTACTATCTAAGTGAAAAAAAAAGCAGCTCTATATTATCTGCCTGCCTGCCTGCCTGCCTGCCTGCCTGCCTGCCTGCCTGCCTGCCTGCCTGCCTGCCTGCCTGCCTGCCTGCCTGCCTGCCTGCCTGCCTGCCTGCCGCTAAATAGGAATGATGACAGCTCATTCAAATCAATCAAAGCAATATGAAATACCTACATAGAAATAATCATAGTACTTTTTTTTTTTTTTTCTCTCCTCTCTCTCTATAACCTAAACTGCCTGCAACTGACCTAATAATAATATTATTATTTTAACGATTGTGCGTAGCCGAGTGATATTATTAAATTACTTAATACGTCATATTATAATAGGTACCTATACATAAGCAATGTAGTGAAATGTGCGTACGGTAAAGACACAATTATAATTATTATATTATCGATTTACGTGTATATCTATTATATTATAATATTATCATTATTTATTAGGTGTGTACGTACACTGTACACAATAATATTGTTTTTTTTGTTTGTTATTAAGAAGTTAGGTGTTCTTGCGTTTCTATTCCTCCGCGCGGGGCGAGGGGCTCGCGTCGGTGACGTCACGTCGCACTCGCTCTCCCCCCCCTCCCTCGCCCGCCTGTATATCGTTCAACGATTGGTTGAATTCGTCTAGACCGCTCGCTCGCTCGCCATCGGTCGTTACCGCTGAGAAAGTGACAAAAACCGCACACCCGGAATTTTTTCGTCACAAAACAACTAACTAGGCGGCACAGCGGTCGCGCCGTCACCACAAGTGTATTGTTATATCGCATCGCATCGCATCTCATACCTACTACAATATGCCACCCAAGACTAGCGGCAAGGCAGCCAAGAAATCCGGCAAGGCCCAGAAGAACATCTCCAAGTCTGACAAAAAGAAGAAGAAGCACAAGAGGAAAGAGAGCTACGCCATCTACATCTACAAGGTGCTCAAGCAGGTCCACCCCGACACCGGTATCTCCAGTAAGGCCATGTCGATCATGAACTCGTTCGTGAACGACATATTCGAGCGCATCGCCGCCGAGGCCTCTCGTCTCGCCCACTACAACAAGAGGTCGACGATCACCTCCAGGGAGGTGCAGACATCTGTGAGGCTGCTGCTGCCCGGAGAGCTGGCCAAGCACGCGGTCAGTGAAGGCACCAAGGCCGTCACCAAGTACACCAGCTCGAAGTGAGGAGCTCAAGATTGCTTGCGTCTTCCTCGTTCAACCGAACGAGATGCAAACAAACAAACAAACAAAAGGCCCTTTTCAGGGCCACAAAATGATTCCTCTCTATTACCGTCCTGGTACTTACAGTGATTCGTCACAATACAGCATCGATGATGATAATTTATATAATAATAATTATTGTTAAGTATCATGAATAATAATATCTACAACTTTTTATATGAAATAAGATCAACCTACTCACTCACTCCTAATCTCCACTCTCCAGTATTTGACAACGTGTCAAAACTCGAAGCACTTTTTTTCTTTTTCTTTTTCTTTTTCTTTTTTTACTTCAATTATTTAGTACCTAGTTACAAAATATAATCTACATAAACATAATAATATTATGTAGTTATACAACAAACATAAAACTAAAAGATATTACGTCTTCTGAGAGATCCTATAAATAATAATACATTTATTATACTTACTAACATATTATGTGTTCACAAAAAAAGAAAAAGAAAATTGACTATTATGGCGCATGCCTAAGTAGGTACGTATACTAGGTACCTAATACTTAAAAACACTTGCCAAAACGTCATCCGAAATGCGAAAGAGTGTTTGTTTGTTACGTAGGTATTACACCATACGTATCTATGACGATATTATTGTTTCTTTTTTTTTTTTTCTTTTTTTCTGTCTAGAGTGGAAATTTAAGAAATATAATATTATTTTTATAAAGTTTTCTGTTCTAAATTATATATTTTTTTTTGTTTTGTTAACTACTCTCTCTCTCTCTCTCTCTCTCTCTCTCTCTCTCTCGCTCACACACACGCGCGCGCCGTTGCCCTTTTTCCCCTCGCCCCTTCCTCCGCGCGTGTGAGCCCGTAAAGCATATAAGCTTCAGAATAGAGCTCACGATTTTTATACAACCAACAGTGTCAGCTGCGAACGGACGCGCGCACGTCGCACGATCAAAGTTACGTGAACCTATCTATCTTCTATTATAGAACATGGCCCGTACGAAGCAGACCGCCCGCAAGTCCACCGGTGGCAAGGCGCCACGCAAGCAGCTGGCCACCAAGGCCGCTCGCAAGAGCGCTCCGGCCACCGGCGGTGTGAAGAAACCTCATCGCTACAGGCCCGGCACGGTCGCACTACGTGAGATCCGTCGCTACCAGAAGAGTACCGAGCTCCTGATCCGCAAGCTGCCTTTCCAGCGGCTGGTGCGAGAGATCGCTCAAGACTTCAAGACCGACCTCCGCTTCCAGAGCTCGGCCGTGATGGCGCTGCAGGAAGCCAGCGAAGCGTACCTGGTGGGACTCTTCGAAGATACCAACCTCTGCGCCATTCACGCCAAACGTGTCACCATTATGCCTAAGGACATCCAGCTCGCGCGCAGGATCAGAGGCGAACGCGCCTAAAACTCGTGTGCGAAACTCGAGTAACATACCTACGTCATTATTATAGGTATATACTCAATGCAAAAGGCCCTTTTCAGGGCCACAAAACTTTCATTACCTACCTAATTATACTACCACAATGCGTCTATGTAATCATTTAATACCTACTCACCTATAATACATAATATTATATAACTTATTACACATACTTACCCTCAACCTATCCATCTGCCAACCCGACTGAATTGGGTATTTGACAGTTAGTCAAATCAGGTACGGTCTTCTACTTAATTTTTTATTAGGTATTTCAAACTGCAAAACGCGCGATTAGTAGGTAAGTAGTATTTAGTATGAAATACTGGATCACGTGACCGTCATAAAAAAGAAAAAGAAAACGATAATAATATGTCAAGCACAACGAAAATATACACGGCGTGTATTTAAAAAAAAATGGTTATTTAACTATGTAAAAAAAAAAAAAAAAAATGAAGTTATGCTACCTACCTAGCTTACTGTTTTACTGTTACTCTTGATGATGATGATATGTGACTACCTACCTACCTACCTACCTACCTACCTACCTATGTAGTGGCTGGCTTAGGGCGGTCGTTGTCAATATCTTTTTTTTTGGAATAATGTTAATAATACCTTATTCCAAAAAGTTACGAGTAAATAAAGCGATATTATTTTTGTTTTGCCCCCCCCCCCCCCCCCCCCCTGTCGCCCCGCGCGTCTCGCAGCCCCTCCGCGCGGGATGTGTGCGTGTCCCTTTTTCTCTAGTAACGAACAGCGACGGCCGAATGCGAAGGCACGAAAAAGAAACGTACAACAGATTATTTCGCCGGTCACAAACTATATAAGCGCTGCTGCTCCTCGTGTTCGGTATATTCTGTTCACAGCGGTGTGCGGGGCGCGCGGAGTTCAGTTTTCCAGTTTTGAAGATAGTTAACACAAGCAAGCCCACAAGTCAAGATGACCGGTCGCGGTAAAGGCGGAAAGGGACTGGGAAAAGGAGGCGCCAAGCGTCACAGGAAGGTGCTGCGTGACAACATCCAAGGCATCACGAAGCCGGCTATCCGTCGTCTGGCGCGCAGGGGCGGCGTGAAGCGTATATCCGGTCTGATATACGAGGAGACCCGCGGTGTGCTGAAAGTGTTCCTAGAGAACGTGATCCGCGACGCCGTCACCTATACGGAGCACGCCAAGAGGAAGACCGTCACAGCTATGGACGTCGTTTACGCGCTGAAACGTCAGGGTCGCACCCTCTACGGTTTCGGAGGTTAAGTCTCTACTCTATATGCAGCAAGCATTGACCTCGACTCCTATTACAAATGGAGTAACCTACCATAAAAAAGGCCCTTTTCAGGGCCGCATATATTTCGATGATTCACTCTCGTGTTTTACTAATTTACTTGTCAACCTTACCTACATATAGACTATAGAGCAAGATTCTATTCTATTATTTAAAAAAAACTTAACCGTCTACATTACATTACTCTTAAGGAAGCATGAATGAGACGGGTATACACAAAATATAATACTTACCAGCAGACTTGGCTACAGATTGAAAATAATAATTTTAAAAAAATTAGACCTAACTACACTTAGGTACTTTGCAATGTTAGGTGTACGTGTCTACGCCCTAGATATAGTACAAAGGAACAGTAATTCGTAGGTAGGTACCTAAGCTTTACCGCCTTGTCTTTTAGAACCTACTATGTAGGTACCTAAATTAGATTAAATTACAATTCATGGAAGGAAGCAAGCAAGCAATTAAGGCTTTATTAAATAATAATAGGTAGGTAGGTAGGTACGTATAATTAAACTCCTATTGTTGTTTTGTTAATTTTTATTAGGCAAGTAGGTACTTACTAAGTTTACTTAATAAAAATTCCCATTATTCTTTCATAATTTCATTTCCTAAGTAATTCGTAAGACACCTAATAAGAAAATGAACATAGCAGAGACAGCAATAATAATAATATTTATTATATTTTAGGCACAGTTTAGCACTGTTTATGTCGAGTGGTGGTGGAGTGGTGGGTTGAATCGAAATGACAAGCCAAATATTTTTTAATAATTGATTAAAGCATAATAATAACTAAATAAAGTTATTTTTAATATTATTCATAATGGATTGGTACCTACACTATGAGTAGTCAGTAGACGTAGTCGGGCCGCGCCGCGCCGCGATTCAGCCGCGCGAATGGGCGTCTCAATTTACTTAATATCGGTCGTATAATGATTGTTTGTATTTGAATGAGAGTTCATAAAAGGGACACATTAATTGTATTATTCTATTAAATCGTTACACACCTTGCCTCTAACGAAATAATCAGATCGTCAGCGGGAGACTGCAATTCATACACGGCGAGAGATCGAGCCGTGTTTTACGAGGCTCTACTTCGACCTGGCTAAAGTACCTCTACATACGACTCAGTATAGGGATGAGTGATTATATGTATAGGGTGGAATCTCAGTTTTTAATTTGCCATGGTTTTTGGTGATTTACGCATCGTTTTATAGAGTAAAATGGGTTTTAAACGGGACCCGAGGTACGCGTCTAGCGGTGTATCGAATTTAAAGATCGATCGCTCCGCGTACACCGATGCGATACGCGATTGAATGATGCCACTACACGGACAGGCTCAAGACAAAACGACACGGTCGTTACGAATGGTGGAAAATTGAAATGGGATTATATAATTTTGTTTTAATCCGATGCATGCTAGTGAAAAGTTGTAAGTATTCGTACGGGAAAATGTCTAGCGACATCGCGGTTCTCCTTACGGTATAGCCACGAGCCTTACTGCCAACAGCGACATCGTGCGGCGTATATCTCTCGGTTTGTTTGAAGACAAGTGCTTTTCAAAAAAGAAACGAAGCAATTCGCGTGCTCTCAGTGTTTTAAAGTGTGTGCATCGTCAAAATATAATCAAACAATATGTCCGACACCGCAGTCGCATCCGAAGCCCCGGCCCCGGCGACGCCCGCGAAGAAGCCCAAGGCGTCCGCGGGCGCCGGCGGCGCCGCCGCCAAGAAGCCGAAAGCGAAGCCCACCCACCCGAAGACGTCCGAGATGGTGAACAGCGCCATCAAGGAGCTCAAGGAGAGGAGCGGCTCGTCGCTGCAGGCGATCAAGAAGTACATCGCCGCCCAGTACAAGGTCGACGCGGAGAAGATGGCGCCTTTCATCAGGAAGTACCTCAAGAGCGCCGTCGAGTCCGGCGCGCTCATCCAGACCAAGGGCAAGGGCGCCTCCGGCTCGTTCAAGCTCGAGTCCAAGTCGGCCGCGTCCAAGAAGCCCGCCGGCGGCAAGGGCGCCGCCGCGTCCGCCGCCACCGCGCGCGCCAAGAAGGCCGCCCCCGCGACCGCCGCCGCCGCCGCCAAGAAGAAAGCGGCCGCCGCGGCCGCCTCGTCGCCCTCCAAGGCGAAGACCGCCGCCGCCACCGCGCGCGACAAGAAGGCCGCCGCTGCCAAGAGGAAGAAGCCCGCCGTCGCGAAGAAGGCCTCCGCCCCCGCGTCCCCGGCCAAGGCCAAGGGCGCCGCCTCCAAGGCGAAGAAGACCGCCAAGCCGCCGACGAAGAAGCCCAAGGCGCCGAAACCGAAGAAGGCCGCGCCCAAGTCGAAGCCCGCCGCCAAGAAGGCAGCCGCCGCCAAAAAGTAAGCCAAGCTTCACTATCGGCTGCCGCCTGCCGCCTGCCTCCGGCGAACCGCTCGCTCGGCCGCCGCCGCCGCTGCCGCCGGCGCGAAGATGCGCGCGTTCGAGTTCTGCGTGCGGCTTCACAACCGCAACAATAAAAAGCCCTTTTCAGGGCTAACATATCTTTCCTATACCTACACATGAAAAGAAAACGCACGTCTCGTTCGTTCATTTACTTATACTTGCCCTACCACCTACCAGTACTGTTGCGGACAGCTAAGCTACCATGAGTAGAATGAGAGACGTGTGCGCCGGAGAAATGAGTATATCCAGACGAGTAAGCGAGTGAGTGTATATGAGAGGGAGAAACTGTATAGAAACCCAGCCGAGAGAACGAGCGGGTATATGTGAGAGGGAGAAAGTGTATAGCAACCCAGAACGGGCGCCGGCGTGAGACAAGGAAAGTATAGATGTCAAGACCGTTGGTGCACTTTAGACCCATGGCTCCACCCTCTTTCCCTGTCAGAGCTCCTGATTGGAGACTGGTCAACCTCGCTCGTTGTAAAACATACTCATATGCAAGGCGCAATATGTGAATATAACTGGCTCAAATACCAGTCAAAAATGTTCCAGTGCATCGAAGTGTTCCTATAATAGTGAAGTGAAATAGTAAATAGGGAAGTACCAAATAGGGCAAAAGTACCTCGAATAGCTCAGTAGTAAATTCAGTGAAATCAGCTCAGGGTAAGTGACCCGGTAACAGAGCGGCTGCTAGCCGAGTACCTCTCCAAAGCCAGATCCCTGGCTGCGGAAGGCTGTGATATTTATATCGCCTCATAGGTACATGCTCTGGGGTCACTACCCTATCCAAGCTGTCTTCGTTAACAAGTCAACGGCCCACGGTCGGGCCTCGGTTACGTAGGGGTCACCGCCCTCCGCGATGGGTTCGGTATATATCTCGCGGCCGTGCTGGGGTCAATAACCCGCCCCAGCCGGTACCTAGACTACGAGGTTTGGCTGCCTTCGTAGGTAGACCCAGGCGGAACGTCGCAGTACTGTCGCGACCAGTCAACCCCTATGCCCGTACCGTGCGGATAGCTTCAACGCGTCATCGAACGCGCATCCCCGAGCTACGTGTCGAAATTAGTTCGGACCAGCTGCAACGTCGTGTGGTTACGGTGCGGCGGCGTATACAGCGCCGTAGGCATCGCATCGTCACCTGGAATCGTCGGCGTCGATCCGTGACGGCGTCCACTCATAGTGCGTCGCGACGAACCACGGCGATAAGGCTCCGTCACCCTATGCGGTTAAGATCGTACCGCGTACGTCGACGATAGTAGTTAACGGACAAGAAGCCACGTAACCAGTGGAAGTGTCGGTTAACCGGTAAATATAACTTCAGTGTACAGTGCTACCGTAAGTAAATGACTTTAATAACTTACTCTGTAATTATTCCTATGTATGGTAGCCGCACTCTTAATATAATTTTCCAAGTAATTTTCTTTAAAGTAAAGTAAATGTTAACGTAAATCATAAGTTGGTAATAAGTGTGGTTAGTTATCAACCCTTATTGATAAACTTACTATTAATTATAGATGGTAAATTATTGTACCTATTCTTTGTTCGATAGACACTAGCCTTCAGTGACGTGTGCCTATCGTAGTTAATATACTTATTCTTTGTGTAGTAGGCACTAGCCTTTATTGATATGTGCCTACCATTTTCGTAATTTTATAAAATTTTCTTTATTTAGTAAGGTATTAGTCCTCGATGACGGGTACTTACTATATTCATATGTTTTCATGTTTATAAAATTTTCTTTATTTAGTAAGGTATTAGTCCTCGATGACGGGTGCTTACTATATTCATATGTTTTCATGTTTATAAAATCTTTTTTGTTTAGTAAGGTATTAGTCATCAATGACGTGTACTTGCTACAATCATATGTTATCTTAATGTTGTCATTTATAAACTCCCTTTGTGTAAGTTTATATCTTAATGTTGTCATTTATAAACTCCCTTTGTGTAAGTTTATATCTTAATGTTGTCATTTATAAACTCCCTTTGTATAAGTTTATATCTTAATGTTGTCATTTATAAACTCCCTTTGTGTAAGTTTAATATCTTTTAATGTTGTTTAGTATTCTACATGTCCGTGAGTAAGTCGTGTCCATACCTACTCGCGCAATAACAATTTGTCGTGTGTTATTAATTCTTTTGTTTTTGTATGTCTACAAGTAGGTCGTGTCTAAACCTACTTGCAGAATCTGTTGTAAAAATTAAAACTGCCGTCGTATATGCTTTATGTATGTAAATAAATGTGTCACTTGTACATAGAGAACTGTTTTATTGATGAGGCAATCCTTCCTGAGATCCAAGCATATACTTGTGTCTTTGAACAAGTTGCGCAGTCAACAGTGCGCAACATAATGGTCCTTCGAGCCGGATCTCTGGAATAATAAAAGGATTTAAAACAGTTCTCTATAATTTTATGTAAATTAATTTTGTGTTAATTAATTTTGTGTTACTAAGGTACAACAATGTGACTCGTAGCCAAGCTGGGGATGACCCAGAGACTGATGTGGAGTTCTCTGAGGTGCGTACTGAAGACGCACCCCCAACCGAAATACAGGATGCCAGAACGAGGCACGGCGACGGACAGGGCCAAGGTCAAGGAAGGAACGACCAACCGTCAACCAGCCGTCAACCTGTTTCGGAACAACCGGCTACTACGAGAAGACCATTGGAACGAGCTATTTTGAGGGGGTACGAAGCACATCAACACCCGATGCACTGGAACCACGGGGAGAGATGTCACAACCCCGTCAACAACCTGCCCCACAGGCCGCTGAGCAGTCAGTAGACGTACTGCAGAGGATAAGAGCGGCAGAAGAGGAGGCAGAGGAACAACTTATGTCGCTACGTCTGGCTCACAAACAGGAGCTGGTAAGGAGGCGCTTGGCCCGAGACGTAGCGAGCATAAGAGGTGATGCACCGGATGTACAAGCCCAGACGGCAGACACTGAGGCCCCAGTGTTGCGCATGGTTCAGGATTGGATAAGAACACGTGAAATGCACGTGCCGTCAACAGGGGCAATGGAACCTCGAGCCGAAGCAGAGCAGCTGCGGCCATCGAGGGAAACACGTACAGCAGTGCATCGACCGGTTAGGACGAAACCGGTATGTAAGGATAGGTGGAAATAACGAACCTTCCACCTACCTTTTCCCGCCACCGACAACGGCCAACGGGGGGAGCGAGTCAGATGGAAAACTCGTCTCCTCAAATAAGAAAACGGGCGGAGAATGTGCCTTCAAGACGCCAACCATGGGCTGAGAAGCAATCTTTCGCAATGTTGGCCGATGCTCAGAGTCAGAAGCAATTGTGTAGTTCGTGTGGCGGGAACCACCAACTGTCAAGTGTCCTAAATTTAGGTATGGACATAGAACGACCATAAGGATTATATAGGGAACTGGGGTTAGTTGAAGAACCTCTAAATCAAGAACCGTCGTCGAGAAGAAAAGGCAAAGCGTGTGACGCCTAAGGTGTCGGCATAAAGAAATGTCAATGGCGTCATCACGTACCCTGCACAACTTGTGTACTGGCCAACGGGGGCGCCGCCACAAGACTGTTACGTGTCAGCAAGTCGAACTCGCGAGCGGCTTTGCTGTATTTGTGTGCAGTCACCATCAGGAGTCCGCAGGGAGAGTAAAGAACTTACGCCAATAGATGCGGGCTCAACAGTGACGGGTGAAAGTGTGGTGGCCACCGCAGGTGCAGGGACCGACGGGGAACCTAAAGAATCCATGGATCAAATTCGATAGTTGAAGCAAGGAGCAGCAGGAACGTTAAGTTGCTTCTTAGAGGATCTGAACAGTTTGAAGTAATAACTGCATGTACGGTTCGGAATACGAAGTTGCATAAGCAAACCGTTCCCACAAGTGTCAGACGGTACACGTACCTGCAAGAGGACAGAGGACGTGTGCTACATGGTGACAGAACCGCAGATCCTTCGTGTGCGCGCTAAGAGGACACCAAAGCCCGTTCACAAGCCTAGGTGGGCTGATTATGATACCCCCCCTAGGATGCTCTTGGATGAACGACACAAGGTTAGGATTCATCATCTTCAGGAGATCGCTTGAAGAGAAAAGAGCATAAGAGGTAAAGGCTCTTGTTCCCTACAAGTGGGAGGAGCTAAACCTATGTACTGAGCAGGAATATGCAGCTCAACAACCGTCGCGTCTGTTCGAGGACCCAGACGAGCGGGTGACATGAAATGGGCAAGACCAAACTTCCGCATCAATGCGAAGGAAGTAAGTGAGGCCAAAGGGCAAGAATGATCAAGACCGAACTTCCGCTTCGAGCAAGTAGGAAGTGAGTGAGGTCAAGAAACCCATGGACAAATTCGTGTGGGCGCACGGGAAGCACCGGTGGCCGTCCGCACAAGCCTAGGTTGGATGATTATGGGACCCCTGCCTAGGATGCTCCTGGATGAACGTAAAGAAGGGATTCATCATCTTCACATAAGGCATCACAAGGCTACTGATGACCCGAAGAGAAAAGAGCATAAGAAGGTGAAAGCTCTTGTTCCCTACAAGAGGAAGGAGCCGAACCTTGTTACTGAGCAGGAATTTAATGCAGCTCAGAAACCGTCGCACCTGTTCGAGGACCCAGGTGAGCGGTTGCAACCGTCGCGTCTGTTCGAGGACCCAGACGAGCGGTTGCATGAAATGGTAAAGACTCACTTCCATATCGATGCATTGGGAGTGAGTATGGCTCAAAAAGTGAAGCCAGAGGACGAACGTGCCGTCCGGGTTTTTGAGGATACAACCCGGAGAAGTGGTCAACGATTCGAAGTGGGACTGCCGTGGCGTTACGACGATGTGAAGATGCCACCTAGCTTCGAAAATGCCTTCCGTCGACTGAAGACAATGGAACGGAAAATGGACCGCGATGCGGCGTTCGCCGAAAGTTATACGGCTCAGATAGAAAACTTGTTGGACAAGGCGTATGCAGTGGAATGCAACGGCAAGGAGGAAAAAGAAGACAGAGCGTGGTTTCTCCCGCACTTCGCGGTTAGAAACCCAAACAAGCCAGGAAAGATACGGCTGGTCTTCGATGCTGCTGCAGTGTGCAACGGAACAAGTCTAAACCAGAAACTGTTAGAGGGACCGGACCTCTTGCAGTCACTGCCTGGGATATTATATCGGTTCCGAGAACAACCGATAGCAGTGACGGCGGACATACAAGAAATGTTTTTGCAGGTCAAAATCCGAGAAGAGGATCAACCATCTCAGATGTTCCTATGGCGAGGGAATGACCGGCAACAGCCCCCCAAGAAGTATAAGATGACTTCAATGATCTTCGGGGCAACATGTTCTCCGTTTCTGGCGCACAGCGTACGCAACAAGAACGCGAAGGAATTTGAATTCTCTCATCCAGCGGCATTGGACGCAATCACCAAGAGTCATTATATGGACGACTTCGTGGACAGCTTCAGGACGAAGGAAGAAGCTCAAAAGGTGGTGATGGATGTAGACTTCGTGCAAAAGCAAGCAAGTTTTATGCTTCGTGGATGGAACTCCAACGAGAGAAGCATACTGAGCCACATCCCCTCGGAGCTTTGCTGCAAGACGCAAACTCTTCTCATGGCGGGGATGCACAATGAGGAAAAGACATTGGGTCTTGTGTGGGATTCCCAAAAGGACGAATTGGGATTTAACACAACAATGCCACGAGTAAGGAAAGAGGTGAAAGACATGGAACGTGCACCTACCAAAAGAGAAACACTGAGTGCGGTAATGTCGATCTATGACCCACTCGGTTTTCTAGGACCTTACACGATAGTGGCCAAAATTATGTTACAATCGCTGTGGCGATTGGACGTTGGATGGGATGAGCCCATACCCAACGAACAGGCAGAGCAGTTCTTCACCTGGATGCAAGGATTGGACAACATCGGGCGGCTTCGACTACCTCGGTGTTATGGAACATTGGACGATGACAGTGAGAGGCAGCTGCATGTGTTCTGCGATGCGAGTGAGCTAGCCTATGCTGCCGTGGCGTACTGGCGCATAGAGAAGCCAGATGGGACTGTCACCATTCGACTGGCGGCATCAAAGGCAAAGGTGGCTCCGCTGAAGAGTATCAGCATCCCTCGACTAGAACTTCAAGCAGCAGTCATCGGGTCAAGACTTGCAGATGCAGTGAAAAAGGAACATCGTTGGGAGGTAACGAGTACGACATTTTGGTCAGACTCCCGAACGGTTCTGATATGGGTGAGAACAAACGCCAAGAAGTATACCCCCTTTGTGGCACATCGGCTAGGAGAGATTGCCGAACGGACAAACCCCTCACAGTGGCGCTGGGTACCTACCAAGGAGAACCCAGCGGACGATGCAACGCGCTCCTCATATATATCTGGCCCAAGAACAGAGTGGCTGGAGGGACCTGGCTTTCTGCGGCAACCGAACGCTGGCTGGCCCGCGGAGACGGTCCAGGAACGGGGGGAGCCCGAGGAAGAAGTTCTCGTGCATCACACCACTCAGGGAACGCCAAAACATTGGGAGGCAATGCCTGATATTAACAGAATAAGTAAATGGCACGTGCTGATACGAGCAACAGCACGAGTCCTCTACATTGCGTCGAAGTGGATACGCAAAAGCACACAACTGGAAGTGCAACATCTCCAAATGGCAGAAAAGCTGTGGCTAGAACGAGCCCAGGAAGAAAGCTTTGACGAGGAGATCCAGTTGCTAAAGCGTGGGCAGCCAGTGCCTCGCTCTAGCCGGCTATATAAGTTAGATCCAATATATGGGACTGATCGCCTTCTGCGAGTGCGCGGTCGAATTGACGCTGCACCAGTAAATGATGACCAGAAGCGGCCGATCATATTGGATGGACGACATAAGCTGGTACGGATGATGATTCAAAAGGAACATGAAGCCGCAGGACATGCAGGACACGAACGTGTTGTGAACGACCTACGCCAAAGGTATTGGATCCTGCACCTGCGCCCATCCGTACGAGTCGTCGCCAGAACATGCCAACGATGTGCAGATGTACGGACACAAGGAGGTGTGTTCCGTAGACCCACAAGGAAGCTAGCTGTCCTCTCGGTTGAGAAAGAGGCTGCGTCTCCTCTAGGGAGTCTGCGCCGGGGGGAGGATGTTGCGGACAGCTAAGCTACCATGAGTAGAATGAGAGACGTGTGCGCCGGAGAAATGAGTATATCCAGACGAGTAAGCGAGTGAGTGTATATGAGAGGGAGAAACTGTATAGAAACCCAGCCGAGAGAACGAGCGGGTATATGTGAGAGGGAGAAAGTGTATAGCAACCCAGAACGGGCGCCGGCGTGAGACAAGGAAAGTATAGATGTCAAGACCGTTGGTGCACTTTAGACCCATGGCTCCACCCTCTTTCCCTGTCAGAGCTCCTGATTGGAGACTGGTCAACCTCGCTCGTTGTAAAACATACTCATATGCAAGGCGCAATATGTGAATATAACTGGCTCAAATACCAGTCAAAAATGTTCCAGTGCATCGAAGTGTTCCTATAATAGTGAAGTGAAATAGTAAATAGGGAAGTACCAAATAGGGCAAAAGTACCTCGAATAGCTCAGTAGTAAATTCAGTGAAATCAGCTCAGGGTAAGTGACCCGGTAACAGAGCGGCTGCTAGCCGAGTACCTCTCCAAAGCCAGATCCCTGGCTGCGGAAGGCTGTGATATTTATATCGCCTCATAGGTACATGCTCTGGGGTCACTACCCTATCCAAGCTGTCTTCGTTAACAAGTCAACGGCCCACGGTCGGGCCTCGGTTACGTAGGGGTCACCGCCCTCCGCGATGGGTTCGGTATATATCTCGCGGCCGTGCTGGGGTCAATAACCCGCCCCAGCCGGTACCTAGACTACGAGGTTTGGCTGCCTTCGTAGGTAGACCCAGGCGGAACGTCGCAGTACTGTCGCGACCAGTCAACCCCTATGCCCGTACCGTGCGGATAGCTTCAACGCGTCATCGAACGCGCATCCCCGAGCTACGTGTCGAAATTAGTTCGGACCAGCTGCAACGTCGTGTGGTTACGGTGCGGCGGCGTATACAGCGCCGTAGGCATCGCATCGTCACCTGGAATCGTCGGCGTCGATCCGTGACGGCGTCCACTCATAGTGCGTCGCGACGAACCACGGCGATAAGGCTCCGTCACCCTATGCGGTTAAGATCGTACCGCGTACGTCGACGATAGTAGTTAACGGACAAGAAGCCACGTAACCAGTGGAAGTGTCGGTTAACCGGTAAATATAACTTCAGTGTACAGTGCTACCGTAAGTAAATGACTTTAATAACTTACTCTGTAATTATTCCTATGTATGGTAGCCGCACTCTTAATATAATTTTCCAAGTAATTTTCTTTAAAGTAAAGTAAATGTTAACGTAAATCATAAGTTGGTAATAAGTGTGGTTAGTTATCAACCCTTATTGATAAACTTACTATTAATTATAGATGGTAAATTATTGTACCTATTCTTTGTTCGATAGACACTAGCCTTCAGTGACGTGTGCCTATCGTAGTTAATATACTTATTCTTTGTGTAGTAGGCACTAGCCTTTATTGATATGTGCCTACCATTTTCGTAATTTTATAAAATTTTCTTTATTTAGTAAGGTATTAGTCCTCGATGACGGGTACTTACTATATTCATATGTTTTCATGTTTATAAAATTTTCTTTATTTAGTAAGGTATTAGTCCTCGATGACGGGTGCTTACTATATTCATATGTTTTCATGTTTATAAAATCTTTTTTGTTTAGTAAGGTATTAGTCATCAATGACGTGTACTTGCTACAATCATATGTTATCTTAATGTTGTCATTTATAAACTCCCTTTGTGTAAGTTTATATCTTAATGTTGTCATTTATAAACTCCCTTTGTGTAAGTTTATATCTTAATGTTGTCATTTATAAACTCCCTTTGTATAAGTTTATATCTTAATGTTGTCATTTATAAACTCCCTTTGTGTAAGTTTAATATCTTTTAATGTTGTTTAGTATTCTACATGTCCGTGAGTAAGTCGTGTCCATACCTACTCGCGCAATAACAATTTGTCGTGTGTTATTAATTCTTTTGTTTTTGTATGTCTACAAGTAGGTCGTGTCTAAACCTACTTGCAGAATCTGTTGTAAAAATTAAAACTGCCGTCGTATATGCTTTATGTATGTAAATAAATGTGTCACTTGTACATAGAGAACTGTTTTATTGATGAGGCAATCCTTCCTGAGATCCAAGCATATACTTGTGTCTTTGAACAAGTTGCGCAGTCAACAGTGCGCAACAAGTACCTATGCGAACACAAAAAAAAAGAAAACCAACTATCATCAAACTAGGTAAGTACCTACCTACTACCTACATAGTATTATGCACTCACCACAAAAATAAATAAAATAGGTACTTACCTAATACATACATAAAATATTAACAAGTACTACTTACCTACGTCGACCTTACCTATGTAGGTACATACACACATTACAATAATACTTATATATAATTTATTATAATAAATAGGTACGTACACCTATATAGATTATTCTAGGCCTACATATTATAGGTATTCACTGATCACTATTCACTAACAAGTAACAGCTGCTGCTGCTGCGCTATGACGAACGCCCGCCGATCCCGACTCGCTCACTCAGTCCATCGCGATCGCTATCGATCGGTAATCGGTATTAAACTTACTAGCTACCTATAATTATTGGAGCTATTGACACTGATTTTTGAAAATAATAAAGTACAATACAAATTTTGCGAAAAATGCGTGCGACGTTGCCGCATCGCTGACACCTCGAGCCCACCATGCAACGTCGCATTTTTATCTATGCAAGCTCTTTTACATTGAAAAAAAACAACAACACTAGGTTCCTAAACATGTACCTACTTTTTATAGGTAATAGATATTTAGAGACATTACGGAAATAAAAAAAAAAATATTCCAAAGTACGTCAGTACCTACTTACCTACCTACCTATATTGTATTTTGAACTAAAATTTACCTATGGTAGACGTGTAGCCTGTAGGTACTTACCTACCTACTTACAGACAATAATAATATTATGTTAATTAAAAATGTTCTCTCGATTTTTCTAAAACGGGATTAGAGTCGAACTTCTTTTTTTTTTTTTTTTTTTTTTTTTTTTTAAATTGCTTCTTGCTTCTGCAACCTCTGACGTTCTGAGGCTCTGAAAAAAAGAAACCTACATACTCTGTGGTACTGTACTGTGTGGGTTCTATTTTGAAATAAGATAAAATAATTTTCTTTAATTTTCTAAAACGCGACGTTGCCGCTTCGGTGTATCTTCTATCTTCGAGTCCAACATGCAACGTCGCGTTTTCGCTAAACAAAACGTGTCCGCTGGTCTCGCCGCGATCCCCACCTTAATGCGGAGCGTGGTTCGACTATATATACTGGCGCCGACGGTAATAGCGTTTTAAAGTTCTCCCATATCGCCGCTCGCGTGTACGCTACGTACGCGCATTATTCTCGTGTTTGATCGTTTTAAAACTCCCAACCAGCAATGTCCGGTCGTGGCAAAGGCGGCAAAGTCAAGGGAAAGGTCAAGTCTCGCTCCAACCGTGCCGGTCTACAGTTCCCCGTCGGACGTATTCACAGGCTGCTGAGGAAGGGCAATTACGCAGAGCGCGTCGGTGCCGGCGCGCCCGTTTACCTCGCGGCCGTGATGGAGTACCTGGCCGCCGAAGTGCTCGAGTTGGCCGGTAACGCGGCACGTGACAACAAGAAGACCAGGATCATTCCCAGGCATCTTCAGTTGGCGATCCGCAACGACGAGGAACTGAACAAGCTTCTCTCCGGCGTCACTATCGCACAGGGTGGCGTGCTGCCGAACATACAAGCCGTCCTGTTGCCCAAGAAGACCGAGAAGAAGGCCTAAGTGTGTGCCTTCGCTATCATCGGTGATCGCCATCTACACATTTCTACCAAGAAATAAACAAAAGGCCCTTTTCAGGGCCACAAAACTTTTCCAAATAATATTACACAACAAAGTAGTACCTATTTAATTAACAGGTACCACAGGTACAAGTAAATAAGTCGGTAGCAGTTAACTGACTCTAGCCCTTGACTGCGATCACACCTGATCGTAAGTGATGACGCAGTCTAAGATGGTTGCGGGCTAACCTGTTAGGTGCATGGCAGTTATATTAATCGCTTGGCGGCACGTCTTTACCGGTAGGGTGGTAACTAGCCACGGCCGAAGCCTCCCACCAGGCCTGACCAGGGAAAATTCAGAAATTATAAATTCCTAAATTGACCCTGCCGGGGATCGGACCCGAGACCTCCGCACGTTAAGGCAACAGCGCTACACACTGCGCCACGGAGGTCGTCAAACAGTCGTTAGACATAATGTAATATAAAAATAAAAACTGATATCGTACGGTCGTACTATCTAAGTGAAAAAAAAAGCGGCTCTATATTATCTGCCTGCCTGCCTGCCTGCCTGCCTGCCTGCCTGCCTGCCTGCCTGCCTGCCTGCCTGCCTGCCTGCCTGCCGCTAAATAGGAATGATGACAGCTCATTCAAATCAATCAAAGCAATATGAAATACCTACATAGAAATAATCATAGTACTTTTTTTTTTTTTTTCTCTCCTCTCTCTCTATAACCTAAACTGCCTGCAACTGACCTAATAATAATATTATTATTTTAACGATTGTGCGTAGCCGAGTGATATTATTAAATTACTTAATACGTCATATTATAATAGGTACCTATACATAAGCAATGTAGTGAAATGTGCGTACGGTAAAGACACAATTATAATTATTATATTATCGATTTACGTGTATATCTATTATATTATAATATTATCATTATTTATTAGGTGTGTACGTACACTGTACACAATAATATTGTTTTTTTTGTTTGTTATTAAGAAGTTAGGTGTTCTTGCGTTTCTATTCCTCCGCGCGGGGCGAGGGGCTCGCGTCGGTGACGTCACGTCGCACTCGCTCTCCCCCCCCTCCCTCGCCCGCCTGTATATCGTTCAACGATTGGTTGAATTCGTCTAGACCGCTCGCTCGCTCGCCATCGGTCGTTACCGCTGAGAAAGTGACAAAAACCGCACACCCGGAATTTTTTGAAGATGTCGATAAGGCCGAATTATTAGCCGATAGCTTAGAAGCCCAATGCTCTCCTAGCACAACCTCCCTAGATAGGTCCCACGTTGAGCTAGTCGATAACGAATTAGCCACCCTATTCTCCTCCTCCCCCTCTCCTGAAGAGGAACCTCTCCCTCCCACAACTTGCGGCGAAGTCCGAGAAATTATCAAAGAGTTACACGCTAAGAAAGCTCCAGGTCCCGACACAATTAATAATAAAACATTAAAATTGCTCCCCGATCAAATAATAAACCTTCTAGTTGTCATTTTTAATACCCTAATGGCCGGATGCTCCTTTCCCGATAGGTGGAAGGAAGCAACAGTGATAGGCATCCCTAAACCAGGAAAACCCCGAAACCTACCAAGTAGCTACCGTCCTATTAGTCTACTCAACACGCTCGGAAAGGTGTATGAGAGAATTATCCTCAATCGGCTTAGGTTCATAGTTGAAGATAGGAAGCTCCTCAATAACGAGCAATTCGGCTTTAGAGCCAAACACTCATGCGTTCATCAAGCGCACCGCCTCACGGAACATATATACGCAGGTTTCAATCGCCTTTCTAGAGGCATCCCAACCGGAGTCCTTTTCTTTGACGTTGCGAAAGCGTTCGATAGGGTTTGGCATGCAGGCCTGATCTATAAACTTCACCACCTAGGAGTACCGATAAGACTCGTACGTCTTTTACGAGATTTTCTCACAAATCGCACCTTCCGCTATCGGATAGACGGAACCCTCTCTTCCCCCAGACCGATCCATGCTGGCGTCCCACAGGGCTCAGTACTTTCCCCCCTTCTTTACTCGCTGTTTACCAGCGACATCCCAGCGTCCCCTAAGGTCAACGTGGCCCAGTATGCGGACGATACTGCCCTATATAGCTCTTCGCAAAACCGCACCTTTATTAGATCCCGCCTTCAAACGGCAGTTAGTAGTCTAGGCGAATGGTTCCGCCGGTGGAGAATCGAAGTCAACCCCGAAAAGAGCGCCGCTATGCTCTTCTGTCCCTCCGCTCGTAGAAAGAGAATAGACCTCCCTGAAATCACCTTATACGGTCGCCCGATCCCCTGGCAAAAGAATGCCAAATACTTAGGTGTAACCTTTGACAGTAAACTCAACTTTAACGCCCACATACGCCGAGTCCGTAACAAGGCTAGCTATGTTTTATTCCGTCTTTATCCCATGATTTGCAGCAAAAGTAAAATGTCCCTGCGCCACAAAGTCACGCTCTACAAAACGTGCATCCGCCCCATTATGTCCTACGCATGCGTATTATTCGCACACCTCCCTCATTCCCGATTTAACAGTCTCCAAGTCCTCCAAAACAAATTCATGCGTATGGCCACGGGTAGCCCGTGGTTCGTTCGCAACGTAGACCTCCATAGGGATCTCGAACTCCCCACTATAGCTCAATACTTCAAACAGCTCTCCAAAAATTATTTTGAAAAGGCAGTCAGACATCCTAACCCTCTTGTAGTCCAGACCGCATCATACATCCCTGACCGAAATGACCCACCAGACAAAAGACGTCCCAAACACGTCCTTAACGACCCCGATGACCAAATCACTACCGACAATGCTCCCTACATAGGGCCACACACAAACACCAGCCTAACACAGCGTCTTCGCCGGCGGAGACGAGGACCCCGATATCTTACGTCACCCGGACGTGGTCTTAACCCACGGCCTCGGGGACGTGCGAACTAATCTAGTTCAACCGACCTCCCTTTCGTCCCAACGTCATCCTAAGCCGAGGTTCGAGTCTCACATGAGGCGCCCTTAGGAAGGCGTTGTCCCCCCCGATGTCTTCGAGCCCTAGGGCTCTTTTCTCGGTGACGCCTAGCGCTCGCCCAACCCCCCGGTGACGCTGTAGCGGCCAGTAGGGCCTACGCAGCATACTCCATCCGAAAAAAAAAAAAAAAATTTTTTCGTCACAATACAACTAACTAGGCGGCACAGCGGTCGCGCCGTCACCACAAGTGTATTGTTATATCGCATCGCATCGCATCTCATACCTACTACAATATGCCACCCAAGACTAGCGGCAAGGCAGCCAAGAAATCCGGCAAGGCCCAGAAGAACATCTCCAAGTCTGACAAAAAGAAGAAGAAGCACAAGAGGAAAGAGAGCTACGCCATCTACATCTACAAGGTGCTCAAGCAGGTCCACCCCGACACCGGTATCTCCAGTAAGGCCATGTCGATCATGAACTCGTTCGTGAACGACATATTCGAGCGCATCGCCGCCGAGGCCTCTCGTCTCGCCCACTACAACAAGAGGTCGACGATCACCTCCAGGGAGGTGCAGACATCTGTGAGGCTGCTGCTGCCCGGAGAGCTGGCCAAGCACGCGGTCAGTGAAGGCACCAAGGCCGTCACCAAGTACACCAGCTCGAAGTGAGGAGCTCAAGATTGCTTGCGTCTTCCTCGTTCAACCGAACGAGATGCAAACAAACAAACAAACAAAAGGCCCTTTTCAGGGCCACAAAATGATTCCTCTCTATTACCGTCCTGGTACTTACAGTGATTCGTCACAATACAGCATCGATGATGATAATTTATATAATAATAATTATTGTTAAGTATCATGAATAATAATATCTACAACTTTTTATATGAAATAAGATCAACCTACTCACTCACTCCTAATCTCCACTCTCCAGTATTTGACAACGTGTCAAAACTCGAAGCACTTTTTTTCTTTTTCTTTTTCTTTTTCTTTTTTTACTTCAATTATTTAGTACCTAGTTACAAAATATAATCTACATAAACATAATAATATTATGTAGTTATACAACAAACATAAAACTAAAAGATATTACGTCTTCTGAGAGATCCTATAAATAATAATACATTTATTATACTTACTAACATATTATGTGTTCACAAAAAAAGAAAAAGAAAATTGACTATTATGGCGCATGCCTAAGTAGGTACGTATACTAGGTACCTAATACTTAAAAACACTTGCCAAAACGTCATCCGAAATGCGAAAGAGTGTTTGTTTGTTACGTAGGTATTACACCATACGTATCTATGACGATATTATTGTTTCTTTTTTTTTTTTTCTTTTTTTCTGTCTAGAGTGGAAATTTAAGAAATATAATATTATTTTTATAAAGTTTTCTGTTCTAAATTATATATTTTTTTTTGTTTTGTTAACTACTCTCTCTCTCTCTCTCTCTCTCTCTCTCTCTCTCGCTCACACACACGCGCGCGCCGTTGCCCTTTTTCCCCTCGCCCCTTCCTCCGCGCGTGTGAGCCCGTAAAGCATATAAGCTTCAGAATAGAGCTCACGATTTTTATACAACCAACAGTGTCAGCTGCGAACGGACGCGCGCACGTCGCACGATCAAAGTTACGTGAACCTATCTATCTTCTATTATAGAACATGGCCCGTACGAAGCAGACCGCCCGCAAGTCCACCGGTGGCAAGGCGCCACGCAAGCAGCTGGCCACCAAGGCCGCTCGCAAGAGCGCTCCGGCCACCGGCGGTGTGAAGAAACCTCATCGCTACAGGCCCGGCACGGTCGCACTACGTGAGATCCGTCGCTACCAGAAGAGTACCGAGCTCCTGATCCGCAAGCTGCCTTTCCAGCGGCTGGTGCGAGAGATCGCTCAAGACTTCAAGACCGACCTCCGCTTCCAGAGCTCGGCCGTGATGGCGCTGCAGGAAGCCAGCGAAGCGTACCTGGTGGGACTCTTCGAAGATACCAACCTCTGCGCCATTCACGCCAAACGTGTCACCATTATGCCTAAGGACATCCAGCTCGCGCGCAGGATCAGAGGCGAACGCGCCTAAAACTCGTGTGCGAAACTCGAGTAACATACCTACGTCATTATTATAGGTATATACTCAATGCAAAAGGCCCTTTTCAGGGCCACAAAACTTTCATTACCTACCTAATTATACTACCACAATGCGTCTATGTAATCATTTAATACCTACTCACCTATAATACATAATATTATATAACTTATTACACATACTTACCCTCAACCTATCCATCTGCCAACCCGACTGAATTGGGTATTTGACAGTTAGTCAAATCAGGTACGGTCTTCTACTTAATTTTTTATTAGGTATTTCAAACTGCAAAACGCGCGATTAGTAGGTAAGTAGTATTTAGTATGAAATACTGGATCACGTGACCGTCATAAAAAAGAAAAAGAAAACGATAATAATATGTCAAGCACAACGAAAATATACACGGCGTGTATTTAAAAAAAAATGGTTATTTAACTATGTAAAAAAAAAAAAAAAAAATGAAGTTATGCTACCTACCTAGCTTACTGTTTTACTGTTACTCTTGATGATGATGATATGTGACTACCTACCTACCTACCTACCTACCTACCTACCTATGTAGTGGCTGGCTTAGGGCGGTCGTTGTCAATATCTTTTTTTTTGGAATAATGTTAATAATACCTTATTCCAAAAAGTTACGAGTAAATAAAGCGATATTATTTTTGTTATGACCCCCCCCCCCCCCCCCCCCTGTCGCCCCGCGCGTCTCGCAGCCCCTCCGCGCGGGATGTGTGCGTGTCCCTTTTTCTCTAGTAACGAACAGCGACGGCCGAATGCGAAGGCACGAAAAAGAAACGTACAACAGATTATTTCGCCGGTCACAAACTATATAAGCGCTGCTGCTCCTCGTGTTCGGTATATTCTGTTCACAGCGGTGTGCGGGGCGCGCGGAGTTCAGTTTTCCAGTTTTGAAGATAGTTAACACAAGCAAGCCCACAAGTCAAGATGACCGGTCGCGGTAAAGGCGGAAAGGGACTGGGAAAAGGAGGCGCCAAGCGTCACAGGAAGGTGCTGCGTGACAACATCCAAGGCATCACGAAGCCGGCTATCCGTCGTCTGGCGCGCAGGGGCGGCGTGAAGCGTATATCCGGTCTGATATACGAGGAGACCCGCGGTGTGCTGAAAGTGTTCCTAGAGAACGTGATCCGCGACGCCGTCACCTATACGGAGCACGCCAAGAGGAAGACCGTCACAGCTATGGACGTCGTTTACGCGCTGAAACGTCAGGGTCGCACCCTCTACGGTTTCGGAGGTTAAGTCTCTACTCTATATGCAGCAAGCATTGACCTCGACTCCTATTACAAATGGAGTAACCTACCATAAAAAAGGCCCTTTTCAGGGCCGCATATATTTCGATGATTCACTCTCGTGTTTTACTAATTTACTTGTCAACCTTACCTACATATAGACTATAGAGCAAGATTCTATTCTATTATTTAAAAAAAACTTAACCGTCTACATTACATTACTCTTAAGGAAGCATGAATGAGACGGGTATACACAAAATATAATACTTACCAGCAGACTTGGCTACAGATTGAAAATAATAATTTTAAAAAAATTAGACCTAACTACACTTAGGTACTTTGCAATGTTAGGTGTACGTGTCTACGCCCTAGATATAGTACAAAGGAACAGTAATTCGTAGGTAGGTACCTAAGCTTTACCGCCTTGTCTTTTAGAACCTACTATGTAGGTACCTAAATTAGATTAAATTACAATTCATGGAAGGAAGCAAGCAAGCAATTAAGGCTTTATTAAATAATAATAGGTAGGTAGGTAGGTACGTATAATTAAACTCCTATTGTTGTTTTGTTAATTTTTATTAGGCAAGTAGGTACTTACTAAGTTTACTTAATAAAAATTCCCATTATTCTTTCATAATTTCATTTCCTAAGTAATTCGTAAGACACCTAATAAGAAAATGAACATAGCAGAGACAGCAATAATAATAATATTTATTATACTTTAGGCACAGTTTAGCACTGTTTATGTCGAGTGGTGGTGGAGTGGTGGGTTGAATCGAAATGACAAGCCAAATATTTTTTAATAATTGATTAAAGCATAATAATAACTAAATAAAGTTATTTTTAATATTATTCATAATGGATTGGTACCTACACTATGAGTAGTCAGTAGACGTAGTCGGGCCGCGCCGCGCCGCGATTCAGCCGCGCGAATGGGCGTCTCAATTTACTTAATATCGGTCGTATAATGATTGTTTGTATTTGAATGAGAGTTCATAAAAGGGACACATTAATTGTATTATTCTATTAAATCGTTACACACCTTGCCTCTAACGAAATAATCAGATCGTCAGCGGGAGACTGCAATTCATACACGGCGAGAGATCGAGCCGTGTTTTACGAGGCTCTACTTCGACCTGGCTAAAGTACCTCTACATACGACTCAGTATAGGGATGAGTGATTATATGTATAGGGTGGAATCTCAGTTTTTAATTTGCCATGGTTTTTGGTGATTTACGCATCGTTTTATAGAGTAAAATGGGTTTTAAACGGGACCCGAGGTACGCGTCTAGCGGTGTATCGAATTTAAAGATCGATCGCTCCGCGTACACCGATGCGATACGCGATTGAATGATGCCACTACACGGACAGGCTCAAGACAAAACGACACGGTCGTTACGAATGGTGGAAAATTGAAATGGGATTATATAATTTTGTTTTAATCCGATGCATGCTAGTGAAAAGTTGTAAGTATTCGTACGGGAAAATGTCTAGCGACATCGCGGTTCTCCTTACGGTATAGCCACGAGCCTTACTGCCAACAGCGACATCGTGCGGCGTATATCTCTCGGTTTGTTTGAAGACAAGTCGTCGCCTCAGTGCTTTTTTGTTCTATCTACCAAATTTTTCGAAAATAGCTTTTAATGCGTTATTTGTTACGGCTTAAATTTTAATCCTGCTGATAAGAAAGATTTAAAACTTTTTCTAATATAAACAACAAAAAAACTCATTAAATTTTTTTAGTGACACGACACTGCAATGAAAGTTTTGTGCTTATTTGCACTATGTCCATTGTTTGTTTTAAATCCTACATCGTAAGAGACGTTGAGTGCTTGAGTGTTCTATGACCATTCAATCGACCAATCACAGACCGCGGTGCCGCGGCGCGGTATGTCCGCCATTTTGTTTGTTTTATCACTTTGGCTTGAGACATCGGGAGAATAACCTCGTTACTCAAAGAAATAATTCTAAAAGTATATAAATTGTAGCGTTTTTTGCTTAAATTGTTCTAGACATTGATAAAATATCATGTCTAGAACATGTTATAAAAGTGGACATGAGCAGAAGCAGCCACAAATTGAGCAGTAAGTACTTTTTAATTTACACTCAATTGCATTAAGACTTTACAACAGGGTGTTGATTTTTTTTTTATGACTTTAAACATCCTTCAAGACAAACCCAAAAGTGCGTTAATGCGTTAAGTGGTAGCGTAATTTATCAGTTTTTTCATTGAAATAACGTAAGTGTAGTAAAACTCGAACTTATTTCTATAATTGAAAATTAAAAATTTCAAGACATTATCTAATTGTCAAAAAACATTAAGTTTGGGAGATTAATCGCATGCAAAAATAGTAATATTTGAGAAGTCAGTCTAGTCCATATTATAAGGTAACTCCGTCATATGCCTGTTATGCCCCAAATTAGAAGTCGTTAACTCTTTTTTGTAAAAACTGTAGAGCTGTATAAACTTCGATTATAACTGCTTAAAATACATAATCAATTAATCAATATAAATATAATATATAATAAAGTGTGTGTACGTACGTCCAGGGCTTTCTCTATGACCACCAACTGGAATCTACTTCCCGTTGTGGTAGATACCCCTTGCTGTTGTGACTAAGGGAGTTTGGACGGAAATGGTGGAAGTACGTGGTTGTGGGTGGCAAAACTATTGAAATCTATTTGTTTTATAAAAATTCTAGATTTTGTCAAAATGGTCTAGTATTTTCTAAAACGATCTCATATTAAAAAAAATTAAAATGATACCAGGTGGTTTATCATCTAGAATGTTATTTAATTTTCTAGAATGATATAGAATAATCTAATTTAATTCAGAGACTTTATATGATTCAGAATGGTCGGTCATCACTCATCATCTAGAATGCTCCTAAACGTTCTAGAATGTTCTTTAACAATCTGGAATGATCGAGAATAATCAAACTTAATTCAGGTACTTTAAAATGATACAGAATGGTTGGTCACCACCCAGAATGCTCCTAAACGTACTATAATGTTCTTTAACATTCTGGAATTATCGAGAATAATCAAATTTAATTCAAAGACTTTAAAATAATTTAGAATAGTCAGTCATCATCCAGAATGCTCCTAAACGTTGTAGAATGTTCTTTACCATTGTGGAATGGTCTAGAATAATAAAACTTAATTCAGAGACTTTAAAATTATTCAGAATAGTCGATCGTCATCCAGAATGCTCCCAAACGTTTTTGAATGTTCATTAATATTTCAGAATTTTCTAGAATAATCAAACTTAATTCAGAGACTCTCAACGCCGGGTTTCACTGTTAGTTTTATCGTTTAAATTCTTTTTTCGGCAAAATAGTCACTGATTGGTAGTATGTCGCAACTGTGAACATGTTAACATGTCAAAAAAAAAAAGCATAGTGGACGAGATGATAAATATTAATAAAATCTTTTCAATTAATGACACCCCGCATGACTTATTAAGTTTTCATCCTTCTGCAACCCCCAAAATCCCCATTTTCTCGAAACTCATAAATTCTATTCTATACTCATAAAGTCTAAAATTCTACATTACATTATTGATTATACTGGTTTTAAACCCATTTGACCTTACTTTTAATTAATGTTTTTTGTTTCATGTATTAAAAAGGATTGCAAAGGTCAAGAAAAAACTTTTTGAGAATGATGAAAGTACTGAAAAGGACATCATTGAAGACACTCCAAATAAAAATATTGTAAAGATAGACATGATACTTTTTGAGCATCAAAAAAAGGCAAAGAAAACATCCATCCCTCCATATAATAATGATCCCATAATCATTCCCTTAAACATGCCCGGTGATGAATTTTTATTACCATCCAGTGAACTTCCTGTTTTAAATGAACATCCGTATAGTAATGAAGGCCCATTTCTAGATCCAACTGAACTACAGATTCCAGAAGAAAAAAACAAAATAAGTCGAAAGAGAAAGCGTCAACCGGAAAATTGGAAAAGAAATATTCAAAAAATTAAAAGAGAAAGAGGAGAAGAGTACACAGGCGCGAAAGGAAAAAGCATGCCAGCTAAGGTTATTAAACCTGGTTGTGAAAGTACATGTAAGCTTATGTGCTCTACAAATTTTCCCTCAGACCTAAGGGAAAAAATAAAATCTGAATTTTATAGCTTAACTGATGCTCAAAAATACAAATTTTACGGAAAATACACAACAAGAACAAAAAAGAATAGAAAGCGAACTAAAAAAGAGAATAGTAGGAGATCTTACACGTTTAACTATTATTTCCGTAAAGAAAATGAAAGTGTTAAAGTCTGCAGAACATTTTTCTGCACAACGTTGAGTATTTCAGCTCGACGAATTCACTACTTTCATTTAAAAATGGAAAATAGCAACGCTCTTTTGCCTCCTACACCGGGAAAAGGAAAATACGTCAAAAAAGAAACGCCACCTGAGAAAGTAAATGAAGTGATTGATCACATTAAATCGTTCCCAACAGTAGAATCACACTACTGCAGATCATCTAGCACGCGGCAATATTTACAACCGGGGTTAAGCGTCACAAAAATGTACTCTTTATATCTGACAAATTCTAAAAGTCCTGTTAAGGAAAACATATATCGGAAAATATTCTGCGAACGATTCAATCTCGGTTTTCATCGCCCAAAAAAGGATGTGTGCGATTTTTGCTGTGAGTTTAAAGCTCAAAAAAACCCCAGTAGTGAAATCATAGAGAAACATGAAAAACACTTGCAAAGAAAAAAAGAGGGTGACGACGAACGATATAAAGACCGAAATCTGAAACATAGAGAAAACAACGATACAGCCGTCGTTACTTTTGATTTGGAAAACATTTTTACCCTACCTAAAGCAAATGTATCATGCTTTTTCTACACAAGTAAATTAACCGTGTATAATTTAACAGCGCACTGCGATATTAATAAAAGTGCTGTAAACGCTTTATGGGATGAGACTAGAAACGGGAGAAGTGGCGACGATTTAGCCAGCGCATTAGTTAAAATATTAAAAGAAATAGTAAACGCTTTACCAGATACAGTAACAAAACTAATACTATGGTCGGATTCGTGCATTCCTCAAAACCGAAACTCTCATATGAGCACTGCTCTTATAACATTTTTAAAGTCAAATGATTCGAAAAATATAACAGAAATAACTCAAAAATTCTCTGAACCCGGCCATGGAAACGTTCAAGAGGTGGATGCAGTCCACAGTTTGATTGAAAGAAACCTAAGACACCAAGAAATATACAGTCCATTATCTCTACTACGTGCCCTACTTAAGATAAAATCAAATGTTCTAAAACTAATTTTCATACAAATGCAGGATGCCGATTTTTTGTCATTTCAGTCTGAAGCTAGAAAATTTGGTTTCCATCAGATACCTTATAAACAAGTCAAGTCAATAACATATTCGAAAGAAGAGTGGTATATTATTAAATATCAAATTTCATTTTCTGGAGCAAAAGAAACTATTGACATAAGAAAAAAGAAGATCACTATTTTGAGTGAAATTATTATAAAAGAGGCAAATAAAACATTAACGAAAAAGAAAATTGACGACATTCGGAGTATGTTTAAATATATGCCGGTAGAAGACAAAGTCTATATGGAGACTCTCATTAAAAAAGCTGTACGATGGAAGGACGAAAAAGGAAATCTCGATTCGAATAAATTGGTTGATGAAAAAGACTTAAAAAATAGGAATATAGTAATGAAGACACTCAATGATAGAAATGAAATAATAGGAGGTAAAAACGAGAACAAGTCACTCAATGCAGGAAATAAAACGAAAGGAGGAAAAAATGAAAAGGATATACACACAGAAGTAAATGAAACCAAAGGAGGCAAAAACGAGAAGAAGACATTAAGTGCAGGAAATAAAGTTAAAGAAAAGAAAATTGCGAGGAAGCCTACAAAAGACAAGACAGTAAGAAAAACAAAAAAAAAATAAGTAGTTCTAAGCAAGCACGTTTTAAAGTAAAAGACAGTTATAATAAATTTTTTTTCTTTAATTGCATTTTTTATTTTATGAGTACCTTAAAAAAACTATGCGATGCTTACTAACACCGCCAATCTTAAAATATAAAAGAAAGTTTGTATTAGAAATCCAGTCCCTGATGCTCTTAATCTATGTGGTAAATAGTAGTACTATTTTTTTAATATTTCTCCAATAATCTAAACTTAAAAAAACCCGACTAAACTGGACCAAATTGAAATGGTCACGGTTAAACACGGGAAGCGCCAGCTTTCCTAAAAAAAAGAATCAACAAAATCGGTTCACCCAGTCAAAAGTTATGAGGTAACAAATATAAAAAAATACAGACGAATTGAGAACCTCCTCCTATTTTGAAGTCGGTTGATAAAAAAAAAATACGATTAGCTATTCTATTTTAATTAAAGATTGTTTGTCTTCTTCTTTCAAATCAAACTCAAATCACAATTCGAAAGAAATTGTCAATAAACATCCTGTATATATATCTGGAACATAGAACAAATAAGCACGTAAAAATGGAACAGTCACTTTGTCCTATCTGTAATGAGGTTATGTTCTAAGTCCAAATTCATAATTATATTTGTGCATGTTTGTTCTATCTCCAAATAAAAACATGTAAAATAAGCTGTAATTCATTACCATATCTTATGAATGTTGTAGCTGTCAATACATAGATAACTCATCTATTATTAAAAACCTTGAAATCTAGAAACTAAAGCTCATAAAAGATATAGAGCAAAAAACTCTTCTACTGTAAAATTTACCCAATGGTAGATAAGACAAACAAGCACTGAGGTGACGAAGTGCTTTTCAAAAAAGAAACGAAGCAATTCGCGTGCTCTCAGTGTTTTAAAGTGTGTGCATCGTCAAAATATAATCAAACAATATGTCCGACACCGCAGTCGCATCCGAAGCCCCGGCCCCGGCGACGCCCGCGAAGAAGCCCAAGGCGTCCGCGGGCGCCGGCGGCGCCGCCGCCAAGAAGCCGAAAGCGAAGCCCACCCACCCGAAGACGTCCGAGATGGTGAACAGCGCCATCAAGGAGCTCAAGGAGAGGAGCGGCTCGTCGCTGCAGGCGATCAAGAAGTACATCGCCGCCCAGTACAAGGTCGACGCGGAGAAGATGGCGCCTTTCATCAGGAAGTACCTCAAGAGCGCCGTCGAGTCCGGCGCGCTCATCCAGACCAAGGGCAAGGGCGCCTCCGGCTCGTTCAAGCTCGAGTCCAAGTCGGCCGCGTCCAAGAAGCCCGCCGGCGGCAAGGGCGCCGCCGCGTCCGCCGCCACCGCGCGCGCCAAGAAGGCCGCCCCCGCGACCGCCGCCGCCGCCGCC
This sequence comes from Erebia aethiops, assembly GCA_923060345.2. Taxonomy (NCBI): domain Eukaryota; kingdom Metazoa; phylum Arthropoda; class Insecta; order Lepidoptera; family Nymphalidae; genus Erebia; species Erebia aethiops. Next base: position 6,791,009 of record OV281084.1, on the reverse strand, counting down.
AAGAAGAAAGCGGCCGCCGCGGCCGCCTCGTCGCCCTCCAAGGCGAAGACCGCCGCCGCCACCGCGCGCGACAAGAAGGCCGCCGCTGCCAAGAGGAAGAAGCCCGCCGTCGCGAAGAAGGCCTCCGCCCCCGCGTCCCCGGCCAAGGCCAAGGGCGCCGCCTCCAAGGCGAAGAAGACCGCCAAGCCGCCGACGAAGAAGCCCAAGGCGCCGAAACCGAAGAAGGCCGCGCCCAAGTCGAAGCCCGCCGCCAAGAAGGCAGCCGCCGCCAAAAAGTAAGCCAAGCTTCACTATCGGCTGCCGCCTGCCGCCTGCCTCCGGCGAACCGCTCGCTCGGCCGCCGCCGCCGCCGCCGCCGGCGCGAAGATGCGCGCGTTCGAGTTCTGCGTGCGGCTTCACAACCGCAACAATAAAAAGCCCTTTTCAGGGCTAACATATCTTTCCTATACCTACACATGAAAAGAAAACGCACGTCTCGTTCGTTCATTTACTTATACTTGCCCTACCACCTACCAGTACCTATGCGAACACAAAAAAAAAGAAAACCAACTATCATCAAACTAGGTAAGTACCTACCTACTACCTACATAGTATTATGCACTCACCACAAAAATAAATAAAATAGGTACTTACCTAATACATACATAAAATATTAACAAGTACTACTTACCTACGTCGACCTTACCTATGTAGGTACATACACACATTACAATAATACTTATATATAATTTATTATAATAAATAGGTACGTACACCTATATAGATTATTCTAGGCCTACATATTATAGGTATTCACTGATCACTATTCACTAACAAGTAACAGCTGCTGCTGCTGCGCTATGACGAACGCCCGCCGATCCCGACTCGCTCACTCAGTCCATCGCGATCGCTATCGATCGGTAATCGGTATTAAACTTACTAGCTACCTATAATTATTGGAGCTATTGACACTGATTTTTGAAAATAATAAAGTACAATACAAATATTGCGAAAAATGCGTGCGACGTTGCCGCATCGCTGACACCTCGAGCCCACCATGCAACGTCGCATTTTTATCTATGCAAGCTCTTTTACATTGAAAAAAACAACAACACTAGGTTCCTAAACATGTACCTACTTTTTATAGGTAATAGATATTTAGAGACATTACGGAAATAAAAAAAAAAATATTCCAAAGTACGTCAGTACCTACTTACCTACCTACCTATATTGTATTTTGAACTAAAATTTACCTATGGTAGACGTGTAGCCTGTAGGTACTTACCTACCTACTTACAGACAATAATAATATTATGTTAATTAAAAATGTTCTCTCGATTTTTCTAAAACGGGATTAGAGTCGAACTTCTTTTTTTTTTTTTTTTTTAAATTGCTTCTTGCTTCTGCAACCTCTGACGTTCTGAGGCTCTGAAAAAAAGAAACCTACATACTCTGTGGTACTGTACTGTGTGGGTTCTATTTTGAAATAAGATAAAATAATTTTCTTTAATTTTCTAAAACGCGACGTTGCCGCTTCGGTGTATCTTCTATCTTCGAGTCCAACATGCAACGTCGCGTTTTCGCTAAACAAAACGTGTCCGCTGGTCTCGCCGCGATCCCCACCTTAATGCGGAGCGTGGTTCGACTATATATACTGGCGCCGACGGTAATAGCGTTTTAAAGTTCTCCCATATCGCCGCTCGCGTGTACGCTACGTACGCGCATTATTCTCGTGTTTGATCGTTTTAAAACTCCCAACCAGCAATGTCCGGTCGTGGCAAAGGCGGCAAAGTCAAGGGAAAGGTCAAGTCTCGCTCCAACCGTGCCGGTCTACAGTTCCCCGTCGGACGTATTCACAGGCTGCTGAGGAAGGGCAATTACGCAGAGCGCGTCGGTGCCGGCGCGCCCGTTTACCTCGCGGCCGTGATGGAGTACCTGGCCGCCGAAGTGCTCGAGTTGGCCGGTAACGCGGCACGTGACAACAAGAAGACCAGGATCATTCCCAGGCATCTTCAGTTGGCGATCCGCAACGACGAGGAACTGAACAAGCTTCTCTCCGGCGTCACTATCGCACAGGGTGGCGTGCTGCCGAACATACAAGCCGTCCTGTTGCCCAAGAAGACCGAGAAGAAGGCCTAAGTGTGTGCCTTCGCTATCATCGGTGATCGCCATCTACACATTTCTACCAAGAAATAAACAAAAGGCCCTTTTCAGGGCCACAAAACTTTTCCAAATAATATTACACAACAAAGTAGTACCTATTTAATTAACAGGTACCACAGGTACAAGTAAATAAGTCGGTAGCAGTTAACTGACTCTAGCCCTTGACTGCGATCACACCTGATCGTAAGTGATGACGCAGTCTAAGATGGTTGCGGGCTAACCTGTTAGGTGCATGGCAGTTATATTAATCGCTTGGCGGCACGTCTTTACCGGTAGGGTGGTAACTAGCCACGGCCGAAGCCTCCCACCAGGCCTGACCAGGGAAAATTCAGAAATTATAAATTCCTAAATTGACCCTGCCGGGGATCGGACCCGAGACCTCCGCACGTTAAGGCAACAGCGCTACACACTGCGCCACGGAGGTCGTCAAACAGTCGTTAGACATAATGTAATATAAAAATAAAAACTGATATCGTACGGTCGTACTATCTAAGTGAAAAAAAAAGCGGCTCTATATTATCTGCCTGCCTGCCTGCCTGCCTGCCTGCCTGCCTGCCTGCCTGCCTGCCTGCCTGCCTGCCTGCCTGCCTGCCGCTAAATAGGAATGATGACAGCTCATTCAAATCAATCAAAGCAATATGAAATACCTACATAGAAATAATCATAGTACTTTTTTTTTTTTTTTCTCTCCTCTCTCTCTATAACCTAAACTGCCTGCAACTGACCTAATAATAATATTATTATTTTAACGATTGTGCGTAGCCGAGTGATATTATTAAATTACTTAATACGTCATATTATAATAGGTACCTATACATAAGCAATGTAGTGAAATGTGCGTACGGTAAAGACACAATTATAATTATTATATTATCGATTTACGTGTATATCTATTATATTATAATATTATCATTATTTATTAGGTGTGTACGTACACTGTACACAATAATATTGTTTTTTTTGTTTGTTATTAAGAAGTTAGGTGTTCTTGCGTTTCTATTCCTCCGCGCGGGGCGAGGGGCTCGCGTCGGTGACGTCACGTCGCACTCGCTCTCCCCCCCCTCCCTCGCCCGCCTGTATATCGTTCAACGATTGGTTGAATTCGTCTAGACCGCTCGCTCGCTCGCCATCGGTCGTTACCGCTGAGAAAGTGACAAAAACCGCACACCCGGAATTTTTTCGTCACAATACAACTAACTAGGCGGCACAGCGGTCGCGCCGTCACCACAAGTGTATTGTTATATCGCATCGCATCGCATCTCATACCTACTACAATATGCCACCCAAGACTAGCGGCAAGGCAGCCAAGAAATCCGGCAAGGCCCAGAAGAACATCTCCAAGTCTGACAAAAAGAAGAAGAAGCACAAGAGGAAAGAGAGCTACGCCATCTACATCTACAAGGTGCTCAAGCAGGTCCACCCCGACACCGGTATCTCCAGTAAGGCCATGTCGATCATGAACTCGTTCGTGAACGACATATTCGAGCGCATCGCCGCCGAGGCCTCTCGTCTCGCCCACTACAACAAGAGGTCGACGATCACCTCCAGGGAGGTGCAGACATCTGTGAGGCTGCTGCTGCCCGGAGAGCTGGCCAAGCACGCGGTCAGTGAAGGCACCAAGGCCGTCACCAAGTACACCAGCTCGAAGTGAGGAGCTCAAGATTGCTTGCGTCTTCCTCGTTCAACCGAACGAGATGCAAACAAACAAACAAACAAAAGGCCCTTTTCAGGGCCACAAAATGATTCCTCTCTATTACCGTCCTGGTACTTACAGTGATTCGTCACAATACAGCATCGATGATGATAATTTATATAATAATAATTATTGTTAAGTATCATGAATAATAATATCTACAACTTTTTATATGAAATAAGATCAACCTACTCACTCACTCCTAATCTCCACTCTCCAGTATTTGACAACGTGTCAAAACTCGAAGCACTTTTTTTCTTTTTCTTTTTCTTTTTCTTTTTTTACTTCAATTATTTAGTACCTAGTTACAAAATATAATCTACATAAACATAATAATATTATGTAGTTATACAACAAACATAAAACTAAAAGATATTACGTCTTCTGAGAGATCCTATAAATAATAATACATTTATTATACTTACTAACATATTATGTGTTCACAAAAAAAGAAAAAGAAAATTGACTATTATGGCGCATGCCTAAGTAGGTACGTATACTAGGTACCTAATACTTAAAAACACTTGCCAAAACGTCATCCGAAATGCGAAAGAGTGTTTGTTTGTTACGTAGGTATTACACCATACGTATCTATGACGATATTATTGTTTCTTTTTTTTTTTTTCTTTTTTTCTGTCTAGAGTGGAAATTTAAGAAATATAATATTATTTTTATAAAGTTTTCTGTTCTAAATTATATATTTTTTTTTGTTTTGTTAACTACTCTCTCTCTCTCTCTCTCTCTCTCTCTCTCTCTCTCTCGCTCACACACACGCGCGCGCCGTTGCCCTTTTTCCCCTCGCCCCTTCCTCCGCGCGTGTGAGCCCGTAAAGCATATAAGCTTCAGAATAGAGCTCACGATTTTTATTACTAGCGGGCGTACCCCAAGGCAGCTGCCTCTCTCCGGTGCTGTACGCCCGCTACACTGATGACATCCCTGCACCAGACTACACCACCCTGGCCCTGTACGCGGACGATGCAGCATATATAGCCACATCGCTAAACATCGTCCATGCTGCAAAGAAGCTGCAGAAGACTCTGGATCTTCTCCCAACCTGGCTGGCTCAATGGCGGATGAGCGCAAACGCAAAGAAGACGCAAGCAATATGCTTTGGCCCCCGACAACAGACTCCCCCTCCCAAACTTACCCTGTTGGGAGAGAACATTGAGTGGAGTGACACAATTAAATATTTGGGACTCACCATCGACCGAAATCTAAACATGAAGCCCCATATAAGAAAGATAACCGCCAGGACAAGAGTCGCAGTTCATGCTCTCCGTCCGGTGCTCAAATCAGCGCTCCCACTACGCACCAAGGTGGGGGTGTACAAAACATATATACGCCCCCATCTCACGTACGCTGCACCGGCGTGGTATGCGCTAGTGACGGAACCAAATAGGAGGACGCTCAGAGCCCAGCAGTCGAAAGTTCTCAGACTGCTAACGAACGCCCCCCGATACGTAAGAAACTCCACTATTGCGAGAGACTTACGTATCGAGAGTCTAGATGAGTTCATCAAAGAACTGACTGGCAGAATCTTCACGCGAGCTGATGCCTCAATGTTCCCGCATATTCGGGACATCGCCCCCTGGCACGCCCGCCCACCGGATAGGAGGGCTTATCCTAGAGACCTCCTGAGCGGCAATTAGCCGCTCAACGACAACTAACACCATTTTTAGCCAAGGGCTGATCCACCGCCTACGCTGGTCGCTTCGCTGGGCCTCCCACCAGCGGGTTTCACCCGGCGGAGCTCGACCGCGGAACGGAAGGATCGCCCCAAAATCCATAGGCCCACTAACGGCCGCTCTAATGACCGTGCCGTATTAACGGCACGCGGAAGACCCCATCCGCAGGGGGCAAATCGCCCCGAACGGATCTCCCCACACCCGTGAGGGTGTGCGTGAGGATCATGGAGACACGATTTTTATACAACCAACAGTGTCAGCTGCGAACGGACGCGCGCACGTCGCACGATCAAAGTTACGTGAACCTATCTATCTTCTATTATAGAACATGGCCCGTACGAAGCAGACCGCCCGCAAGTCCACCGGTGGCAAGGCGCCACGCAAGCAGCTGGCCACCAAGGCCGCTCGCAAGAGCGCTCCGGCCACCGGCGGTGTGAAGAAACCTCATCGCTACAGGCCCGGCACGGTCGCACTACGTGAGATCCGTCGCTACCAGAAGAGTACCGAGCTCCTGATCCGCAAGCTGCCTTTCCAGCGGCTGGTGCGAGAGATCGCTCAAGACTTCAAGACCGACCTCCGCTTCCAGAGCTCGGCCGTGATGGCGCTGCAGGAAGCCAGCGAAGCGTACCTGGTGGGACTCTTCGAAGATACCAACCTCTGCGCCATTCACGCCAAACGTGTCACCATTATGCCTAAGGACATCCAGCTCGCGCGCAGGATCAGAGGCGAACGCGCCTAAAACTCGTGTGCGAAACTCGAGTAACATACCTACGTCATTATTATAGGTATATACTCAATGCAAAAGGCCCTTTTCAGGGCCACAAAACTTTCATTACCTACCTAATTATACTACCACAATGCGTCTATGTAATCATTTAATACCTACTCACCTATAATACATAATATTATATAACTTATTACACATACTTACCCTCAACCTATCCATCTGCCAACCCGACTGAATTGGGTATTTGACAGTTAGTCAAATCAGGTACGGTCTTCTACTTAATTTTTTATTAGGTATTTCAAACTGCAAAACGCGCGATTAGTAGGTAAGTAGTATTTAGTATGAAATACTGGATCACGTGACCGTCATAAAAAAGAAAAAGAAAACGATAATAATATGTCAAGCACAACGAAAATATACACGGCGTGTATTTAAAAAAAAATGGTTATTTAACTATGTAAAAAAAAAAAAAAAAAATGAAGTTATGCTACCTACCTAGCTTACTGTTTTACTGTTACTCTTGATGATGATGATATGTGACTACCTACCTACCTACCTACCTACCTACCTACCTACCTATGTAGTGGCTGGCTTAGGGCGGTCGTTGTCAATATCTTTTTTTTTGGAATAATGTTAATAATACCTTATTCCAAAAAGTTACGAGTAAATAAAGCGATATTATTATTGTTATGACCCCCCCCCCCCCCCCCTGTCGCCCCGCGCGTCTCGCAGCCCCTCCGCGCGGGATGTGTGCGTGTCCCTTTTTCTCTAGTAACGAACAGCGACGGCCGAATGCGAAGGCACGAAAAAGAAACGTACAACAGATTATTTCGCCGGTCACAAACTATATAAGCGCTGCTGCTCCTCGTGTTCGGTATATTCTGTTCACAGCGGTGTGCGGGGCGCGCGGAGTTCAGTTTTCCAGTTTTGAAGATAGTTAACACAAGCAAGCCCACAAGTCAAGATGACCGGTCGCGGTAAAGGCGGAAAGGGACTGGGAAAAGGAGGCGCCAAGCGTCACAGGAAGGTGCTGCGTGACAACATCCAAGGCATCACGAAGCCGGCTATCCGTCGTCTGGCGCGCAGGGGCGGCGTGAAGCGTATATCCGGTCTGATATACGAGGAGACCCGCGGTGTGCTGAAAGTGTTCCTAGAGAACGTGATCCGCGACGCCGTCACCTATACGGAGCACGCCAAGAGGAAGACCGTCACAGCTATGGACGTCGTTTACGCGCTGAAACGTCAGGGTCGCACCCTCTACGGTTTCGGAGGTTAAGTCTCTACTCTATATGCAGCAAGCATTGACCTCGACTCCTATTACAAATGGAGTAACCTACCATAAAAAAGGCCCTTTTCAGGGCCGCATATATTTCGATGATTCACTCTCGTGTTTTACTAATTTACTTGTCAACCTTACCTACATATAGACTATAGAGCAAGATTCTATTCTATTATTTAAAAAAAACTTAACCGTCTACATTACATTACTCTTAAGGAAGCATGAATGAGACGGGTATACACAAAATATAATACTTACCAGCAGACTTGGCTACAGATTGAAAATAATAATTTTAAAAAAATTAGACCTAACTACACTTAGGTACTTTGCAATGTTAGGTGTACGTGTCTACGCCCTAGATATAGTACAAAGGAACAGTAATTCGTAGGTAGGTACCTAAGCTTTACCGCCTTGTCTTTTAGAACCTACTATGTAGGTACCTAAATTAGATTAAATTACAATTCATGGAAGGAAGCAAGCAAGCAATTAAGGCTTTATTAAATAATAATAGGTAGGTAGGTAGGTACGTATAATTAAACTCCTATTGTTGTTTTGTTAATTTTTATTAGGCAAGTAGGTACTTACTAAGTTTACTTAATAAAAATTCCCATTATTCTTTCATAATTTCATTTCCTAAGTAATTCGTAAGACACCTAATAAGAAAATGAACATAGCAGAGACAGCAATAATAATAATATTTATTATACTTTAGGCACAGTTTAGCACTGTTTATGTCGAGTGGTGGTGGAGTGGTGGGTTGAATCGAAATGACAAGCCAAATATTTTTTAATAATTGATTAAAGCATAATAATAACTAAATAAAGTTATTTTTAATATTATTCATAATGGATTGGTACCTACACTATGAGTAGTCAGTAGACGTAGTCGGGCCGCGCCGCGCCGCGATTCAGCCGCGCGAATGGGCGTCTCAATTTACTTAATATCGGTCGTATAATGATTGTTTGTATTTGAATGAGAGTTCATAAAAGGGACACATTAATTGTATTATTCTATTAAATCGTTACACACCTTGCCTCTAACGAAATAATCAGATCGTCAGCGGGAGACTGCAATTCATACACGGCGAGAGATCGAGCCGTGTTTTACGAGGCTCTACTTCGACCTGGCTAAAGTACCTCTACATACGACTCAGTATAGGGATGAGTGATTATATGTATAGGGTGGAATCTCAGTTTTTAATTTGCCATGGTTTTTGGTGATTTACGCATCGTTTTATAGAGTAAAATGGGTTTTAAACGGGACCCGAGGTACGCGTCTAGCGGTGTATCGAATTTAAAGATCGATCGCTCCGCGTACACCGATGCGATACGCGATTGAATGATGCCACTACACGGACAGGCTCAAGACAAAACGACACGGTCGTTACGAATGGTGGAAAATTGAAATGGGATTATATAATTTTGTTTTAATCCGATGCATGCTAGTGAAAAGTTGTAAGTATTCGTACGGGAAAATGTCTAGCGACATCGCGGTTCTCCTTACGGTATAGCCACGAGCCTTACTGCAAACAGCGACATCGTGCGGCGTATATCTCTCGGTTTGTTTGAAGACAAGTGCTTTTCAAAAAAGAAACGAAGCAATTCGCGTGCTCTCAGTGTTTTAAAGTGTGTGCATCGTCAAAATATAATCAAACAATATGTCCGACACCGCAGTCGCATCCGAAGCCCCGGCCCCGGCGACGCCCGCGAAGAAGCCCAAGGCGTCCGCGGGCGCCGGCGGCGCCGCCGCCAAGAAGCCGAAAGCGAAGCCCACCCACCCGAAGACGTCCGAGATGGTGAACAGCGCCATCAAGGAGCTCAAGGAGAGGAGCGGCTCGTCGCTGCAGGCGATCAAGAAGTACATCGCCGCCCAGTACAAGGTCGACGCGGAGAAGATGGCGCCTTTCATCAGGAAGTACCTCAAGAGCGCCGTCGAGTCCGGCGCGCTCATCCAGACCAAGGGCAAGGGCGCCTCCGGCTCGTTCAAGCTCGAGTCCAAGTCGGCCGCGTCCAAGAAGCCCGCCGGCGGCAAGGGCGCCGCCGCGTCCGCCGCCACCGCGCGCGCCAAGAAGGCCGCCCCCGCGACCGCCGCCGCCGCCGCCAAGAAGAAAGCGGCCGCCGCGGCCGCCTCGTCGCCCTCCAAGGCGAAGACCGCCGCCGCCACCGCGCGCGACAAGAAGGCCGCCGCTGCCAAGAGGAAGAAGCCCGCCGTCGCGAAGAAGGCCTCCGCCCCCGCGTCCCCGGCCAAGGCCAAGGGCGCCGCCTCCAAGGCGAAGAAGACCGCCAAGCCGCCGACGAAGAAGCCCAAGGCGCCGAAACCAAAGAAGGCCGCGCCCAAGTCGAAGCCCGCCGCCAAGAAGGCAGCCGCCGCCAAAAAGTAAGCCAAGCTTCACTATCGGCTGCCGCCTGCCGCCTGCCTCCGGCGAACCGCTCGCTCGGCCGCCGCCGCCGCCGCCGCCGGCGCGAAGATGCGCGCGTTCGAGTTCTGCGTGCGGCTTCACAACCGCAACAATAAAAAGCCCTTTTCAGGGCTAACATATCTTTCCTATACCTACACATGAAAAGAAAACGCACGTCTCGTTCGTTCATTTACTTATACTTGCCCTACCACCTACCAGTACCTATGCGAACACAAAAAAAAAGAAAACCAACTATCATCAAACTAGGTAAGTACCTACCTACTACCTACATAGTATTATGCACTCACCACAAAAATAAATAAAATAGGTACTTACCTAATACATACATAAAATATTAACAAGTACTACTTACCTACGTCGACCTTACCTATGTAGGTACATACACACATTACAATAATACTTATATATAATTTATTATAATAAATAGGTACGTACACCTATATAGATTATTCTAGGCCTACATATTATAGGTATTCACTGATCACTATTCACTAACAAGTAACAGCTGCTGCTGCTGCGCTATGACGAACGCCCGCCGATCCCGACTCGCTCACTCAGTCCATCGCGATCGCTATCGATCGGTAATCGGTATTAAACTTACTAGCTACCTATAATTATTGGAGCTATTGACACTGATTTTTGAAAATAATAAAGTACAATACAAATTTTGCGAAAAATGCGTGCGACGTTGCCGCATCGCTGACACCTCGAGCCCACCATGCAACGTCGCATTTTTATCTATGCAAGCTCTTTTACATTGAAAAAAACAACAACACTAGGTTCCTAAACATGTACCTACTTTTTATAGGTAATAGATATTTAGAGACATTACGGAAATAAAAAAAAAAATATTCCAAAGTACGTCAGTACCTACTTACCTACCTACCTATATTGTATTTTGAACTAAAATTTACCTATGGTAGACGTGTAGCCTGTAGGTACTTACCTACCTACTTACAGACAATAATAATATTATGTTAATTAAAAATGTTCTCTCGATTTTTCTAAAACGGGATTAGAGTCGAACTTCTTTTTTTTTTTTTTTTTTAAATTGCTTCTTGCTTCTGCAACCTCTGACGTTCTGAGGCTCTGAAAAAAAGAAACCTACATACTCTGTGGTACTGTACTGTGTGGGTTCTATTTTGAAATAAGATAAAATAATTTTCTTTAATTTTCTAAAACGCGACGTTGCCGCTTCGGTGTATCTTCTATCTTCGAGTCCAACATGCAACGTCGCGTTTTCGCTAAACAAAACGTGTCCGCTGGTCTCGCCGCGATCCCCACCTTAATGCGGAGCGTGGTTCGACTATATATACTGGCGCCGACGGTAATAGCGTTTTAAAGACCTCCCGCGCGCCCTCTCCGGCCCGCGCCTCGCAGACCTCCCGCGTGCAATCGCCTGCCCGCGACTCCAGCCCGACCACGCAGCCGAGGCCGGCCGCACCGGAGCCGGTGCCGACGCCGGAATCGGAGAAAATTATGGAGATCACGCGCACCGCTTTCTCCGCGCTGGAGGCCACGTACAGGGCCATGCTACGCGGAGAAGAGCCCTCCGAGTGCATGATGGCTGGAGTGAGGATCCTGGCCACTATCGTGCCCGAGAAACCGCCCCAGTCTGACGCTCGCATTGAGACGCAACAAACGTCAACCCCCTGCATCCTGGGTAGCACGTCCTCCGACCACGCAGGTCGCCTTGCCGGGCCTCCCACAAGCGGGAATCACCCGGCAGGGCTGGACCGCGCACGGACGGACCGCTCCCCCCGCCCTCTTTCCCCACCTCCCAGTGGGGAAATAATCCGTAGGCGAATGTAGCGCCGACCCAATGACCGCGTCGTATTTACGGCGCGCGGAAGATCCCATCCGCAGGGGGCAAATCGCCCCGAACGGATTTCCCCACGCCCGTGAGGGTGTGTGCGAAGACCATGGAGATAGCGTTTTAAAGTTCTCCCATATCGCCGCTCGCGTGTACGCTACGTACGCGCATTATTCTCGTGTTTGATCGTTTTAAAACTCCCAACCAGCAATGTCCGGTCGTGGCAAAGGCGGCAAAGTCAAGGGAAAGGTCAAGTCTCGCTCCAACCGTGCCGGTCTACAGTTCCCCGTCGGACGTATTCACAGGCTGCTGAGGAAGGGCAATTACGCAGAGCGCGTCGGTGCCGGCGCGCCCGTTTACCTCGCGGCCGTGATGGAGTACCTGGCCGCCGAAGTGCTCGAGTTGGCCGGTAACGCGGCACGTGACAACAAGAAGACCAGGATCATTCCCAGGCATCTTCAGTTGGCGATCCGCAACGACGAGGAACTGAACAAGCTTCTCTCCGGCGTCACTATCGCACAGGGTGGCGTGCTGCCGAACATACAAGCCGTCCTGTTGCCCAAGAAGACCGAGAAGAAGGCCTAAGTGTGTGCCTTCGCTATCATCGGTGATCGCCATCTACACATTTCTACCAAGAAATAAACAAAAGGCCCTTTTCAGGGCCACAAAACTTTTCCAAATAATATTACACAACAAAGTAGTACCTATTTAATTAACAGGTACCACAGGTACAAGTAAATAAGTCGGTAGCAGTTAACTGACTCTAGCCCTTGACTGCGATCACACCTGATCGTAAGTGATGACGCAGTCTAAGATGGTTGCGGGCTAACCTGTTAGGTGCATGGCAGTTATATTAATCGCTTGGCGGCACGTCTTTACCGGTAGGGTGGTAACTAGCCACGGCCGAAGCCTCCCACCAGGCCTGACCAGGGAAAATTCAGAAATTATAAATTCCTAAATTGACCCTGCCGGGGATCGGACCCGAGACCTCCGCACGTTAAGGCAACAGCGCTACACACTGCGCCACGGAGGTCGTCAAACAGTCGTTAGACATAATGTAATATAAAAATAAAAACTGATATCGTACGGTCGTACTATCTAAGTGAAAAAAAAAGCGGCTCTATATTATCTGCCTGCCTGCCTGCCTGCCTGCCTGCCTGCCTGCCTGCCTGCCTGCCTGCCTGCCTGCCTGCCTGCCGCTAAATAGGAATGATGACAGCTCATTCAAATCAATCAAAGCAATATGAAATACCTACATAGAAATAATCATAGTACTTTTTTTTTTTTTTTCTCTCCTCTCTCTCTATAACCTAAACTGCCTGCAACTGACCTAATAATAATATTATTATTTTAACGATTGTGCGTAGCCGAGTGATATTATTAAATTACTTAATACGTCATATTATAATAGGTACCTATACATAAGCAATGTTGTAGAGGATCGGTGTGACCCGAGCCACAGCGAGGGAGTGAAATAAAACACTTGTTGTTGTTGCGTTGGAGCGGAGATGCGTACGCTCCGGAGTCTCGTTGTGAAGTGCGTAACTCGACCGGGGGCGGCCGGTTTTTATTCTATTTCGGAGCGTGCACATATCGCATTCTTTATTAACGAGCTAGTAGAATCAGTACTTAACCAATAGGACGCTTATTGCGCAATAAAAACATGAAACTTAACTTAGTAATATACATAGAAGATATAGAAAATTATTACAAAATAAAAACCAATACAAATAAAACTGATATAGTTACTATAAAAACTTAATACTAAAGGTAAGTAAAACACATGCAGTATTAATTCGTTTATAGACTTAATTTCTATTTTTACATAATTATCTAAGCTCTATATTTAATATAATTAGCCAAGTTATCTATTACAACTAGTCAAGTATGATAATTTTAGCTATAAATATTTAAACAATATTTAATCAAACGTTATAACTATTTATTATCGTCCAGAATACGAAATATGTGTATTAATTGAACATATTTTAGAGTTATTTACATGTAAGGTTAGACAATATAATTAACGGCATATAATCAGTAGGTATTACAGTATTATTGTGGTATGTAATATAAAGTTAAATTATACCACTAACTAAGATGCCTCAATCATGCAAGAAGTTACGTATTAAATTGTTAAGGTGCTTTCAGAATTTATATTTCCATGTGTCTAGGAAATGACTCATCTATTCAGTTATAAACCTGAGACAGGCTTTCCCAAAAGCAATACTATATAAGCAATACTAAACAAGTGGCTATACCATCTGTAAATTCTTCAACAAGTACATAATAAAAGTATATAATTTGCACGTAAATAACTACAATATGATAGTACATAATGGCTCTATAATTTAAAGTGGATTATTTACATGGAGTAATCAATATCCTAATAATTGATGAGACAGCGATTCAGGACCCGATCGCAAGTAAGGCACAATCTTCAACAGTCTCCCCCTCGTGCGAAGATGGAATCTGGAGCACTATCATTGGTGGAAGAAGATTGTGTGATCTTCACTAGGCGCGAAACCGGTCTTTTCATTACTCCGGCGATGGTTCGAACATCAACTATTCGTGTCTTGCCATCTGGGCCAGGATAAGTTGCGATGATTTCGCCTTTGGGCCATGTGCCTCGCGGAAGGGAGTTATCAATGATAATTACGATATCTCCAATAGCTGGGTTTACAAAGTCATCTTGGTTGTTGTTGTATTTCGGCGCTATCGTAGGCAAATATTCGGTAAGCCAACGTTTCCAGAAATGGTCGGTGAGTCTTTGTACCGTTTTCCAGGTAGCGGGGCCGATAAGCTCGCTATCGGTGAAATTTCCGATAGAGTAGGTACCGCTCGATCTTCCGATAAGGAAATGATTAGGCGTTAGACTCTCTTGATCGTCGGGGTCCAATGATATCTCTGTTATTGGTCTTGAGTTGATGAGATGTTCTGCTTCCAGGAGTAAAGTATGCAGAATTTCCTCTCGTGGATGCCGCGTATTAAGTGTGGCTATTAATGCGGTTTTCACGGATCGTACTAATCTTTCCCAAGCTCCTCCCATGTGTGGGGCTCCAGGCGGTATGAATTTCCATTGAATTCCTTTTTCTTCTGTATTTTCTTTCATTTTGTCGAATTCAGCTTGCAGTTCTTTATTTGCTCCGACAAAATTCGTTCCGTTGTCGCTGTACATGATTTTTGGTTTTCCTCGGCGTGCTATCATTCGCCTTAATGTGAGTATCATGTTATCGGATGATAGTGATGTAGCGATTTCCAAATGTACAGCGCGTGTGGTAAGGCAGGTATACAGCGCTACCCATCGTTTATCGGTTTTCCTTCCGACAGTTATGGTTATTGGGCCGAAATAGTCCACTGCGGTACATGTGAATGGATGCTGTTTGTGTTTCAGACGTTCGGCTGGCAGGTCTCCGATCGGAGTTATAGTAGGTACTGCTTTGTGTGTCTTACACCATTGGCATTCTCTTGCTACCATCTTTACTGTAGTTCGAAGTGACGTTACGTAGTATCTTTGGCGTATCTCATTCATCACGGTGTTGTGATTGCCATGGTTGTACTCTTGGTGATAATGATTAATTATCAGTCGAGTGGTAGGATGCTTGCCGTCTAGTACGATTGGTTTCTTGTAGGTATTTATCAAATCGTTGGCGGCGGACAGTCGAGTTTCTAAGTGTACGATATCTTTGTCTAAGACGACGGTGAGTCTTCTTAGGCGTGAGTCTTTGTTCAAACGTTGGTTATTTTTTAAACATTTTATCTCGGCGTGGAAACTGTCGTTTTGCATTTTTTGAATTATCAGTTTTTGCGCTCTTTCTAAATAATCGTTTGGTAATTTGATCCTGTTAGGTGTATGTGATGCGGCTTTATTTGGTTCTGGAGTTGTTTTTTCAAATTGTTTTTTCTTTGGTTTGTATGGTTTCCAACTCGCATCTTTTTTGATGTGTTTGGTGGCGGTCACCTTCTCGGTTTTGTTTAGGTAGCGTTTAAAGTGGTCCACACTTTGGAGAAAGCGTGCCGTGGCGCGGACGAATCTAGTCCATGACGAGAATCTTTTTACGTCGGGCATTGGCGTTTCAGAATGTCGAACGGTGGCGATAGTTTTTGCTCTTTCTTCGCCTGTTGGTGATGGTGATCGCTCGCTTCGATCTTCGGGCCATTCGTCGGCGTTGAGTAATAAAAATTCGGGGCCATTAAACCATCGGTGTTTGATATTAAAATTTTTCGGTGGAGTTCTAGTAGCATCGTCGGCGACATTAAGTTTAGTGGGTACATATCTCCATTCAGATGTTTTGGAGAGATCTTCTATTTCGGCTAATCGATGCGCGACGAATGTTTTGTATGTGCGTGGGTCGGACTTAATCCATGCTAACACTGTTCGCGAATCTGACCAGAAATATTTCCTTTTTATTTCGGCGTCCATTTCATTTTGTATGCTTGAAGCCAAACGGCAGCCTAATAAGGCAGCTTGGAGTTCTAGCCGTGGTATCGACGTTGGTTTTAGCGGGGCTACTTTTGCTTTTGCTGCTATTAATGTTATTTTGATTTTATTGTTTTTTAAGGTGCGCCAATACGTAGCGGCTGCGTAAATGTTTTCGCTGGCGTCCACGAATGTATGCAGCTCCCCCTCGTTAAGCGAGTCTGTGCATCGGGGTATATTGAGTTCTTCTAATGACTCTAGGCTTTCTAACCAATTTGTCCATGGTTTAGTCATTTCTTCTGGGATAGGTTCGTCCCAGCTTATGCCCGTGCGCCATAATTGTTGTATTATGACTTTCCCTTGTATTAGTATTGGAGTAGCTAGGCCCATAGGGTCAAATACTGACATCACGGCACTTGCCACTTCGCGTTTGGTGGGCAATCGTATGCGGTAAATTACGTCATCTGGAGTGTTGCGCAGGTTAAGAGTGAATTTTAAAGCATCATTGCTGATTTGCCACAACATTCCTAACGTTTTTCCATATTCTTCTTGCTGGCATATTTGCACATGATCTGGCTGGTCGGTTGCCAGATTTTTTATGGCAGATGGATGGTTCGACGTCCAACCTCTTAATTCAAAACCGCCGCTTTTGTGAATCAGGTCTACTTCTTGACTTATTCGTGATGCTTCATCGGCGGTGGCAAAACTTTGTAGGTAATCGTCCATGTAGTGACATCTCGATATGGAATTTACAGCTTCTGGATATATATCTTTGAAATCTTGGGCGTTTCTATTTTTTACGTAGATTGCTGAGCAGGGTGATGATGTTGCTCCGAAGATTAGAGATTTCATTCTATATTCTTTTGGTTCGGCATCTGTTTCGTTTTCTCGCCAGAGAAATCGTAGACTGTCTCTGTCTTCTTCGCGTATTTTTATTCTTAAAAACATTTCTTTAATGTCGGCTGCTACGGCAACAGAGCCTTGTCTGAATCTTATTAGTACGCCGAATAATGATTGCAGTAAGTCGGGTCCAGACAGTAATGCGTCGTTAAGGCTTTTTCCATTTGTTCGCTCGGCTGCGTCGAATACGACTCTTAGTTTGCCTTTCTGCGGATGGACAACGGCAAAGTGTGGTAAATACCAAGTTCTGGGTGATGTGGGTCTATCGATGGCGGGTTCGGCGTAGCCGCTTGTTAATAGGTTTACTATTTGTTTGGTGTAATTGACTTTAAATTCTTCGTTCTTTTCGAATTTGTTTTCTATGCCTTTCAGGCGACGTAAGGCGTTATTGCGATTTAAAGGCATTACTTCTTGGTCGGTTTTCCAGAGCAGTCCGCATTCATATCTGCCTTCTGGTAATCTGTGAGTAGTTTTTTCCAAAATATCTAAAGCTCGTTGCTCCGGATCATTTGCTGGTTTTTTCGGAGTTATTCCTAGTGAATCCAAGCTGAAGTGAGTTTTTATTAATTCATCGATTTCTTCCGATTTGTTGTAGGTATGGTTTATAAAAAATACTGGTTTGGTTGATTCGGTTTTACAACCGTGTAATATCCAACCTAGGCTGGTCAATGATGCCACAGGTTTTGAAGATGCACCAGTTTTTAAATCTCTTGTGACTATGAGATGCCAATTGTCTTGACCTATTAGTAAGGTTGGTGGCGTTCCGTCATATAATAATTGATCTTCTATCTCTACTAAGTGAGGGCAGTCTGCGATGTCTTCCTTCCTCACGGATTGAGGCCGTAGGTTTAAATTTTTAACTGTGTGTGCTTGCAGGTTTTCGTAATTTCTTGCAAACAGGCCTTTTATTCGTAATTTTATGTGTTTTGATTGCTCTGTTATTTGTTGGCCGCTTATGCCTTCAAGTAATAAACTTTTACTCGGTCCCGTAGCTCCCACGTGATTGGCTACGTCTTCTAGTAATAGCGTCACTGTTGATCCTTCATCTAGTAAGGCCATAACTGTTGCTGTCCCGTTCGGTCCGTTTAATTCGACGGGTATGATTTTTAAGTAGGCTCGTGAGGTGCCTATGTGATTTACTGATACTATCTTGCTAGGTTCTGAATTCAATTTTTCTTGATGTAATAGTTCGTTGTGTGTTCTAGTACATCCGTCTTTGCCGCACGGTTTCGATTTGCATGTTAGATGTCTATGGTTTAATTTCAAACATTTGAAGCATATTTTTAATCTCTTGACGGTTTCCCATCTGTTTTTTATGGATTCATGTAAAAATTTATCGCATTTAGAAATATCGTGAGCTTGTTCACATAGGATGCATTTTTCATTTTCTTGTGCAGAGGCAGCTAATACGATCTGCATCTCTTCTTCGAATTCACTATCATATGATGAGTCGGAGTCGCTCTCTTCGTGTTGGGCTACGTTTACACGTGCTTTCCTTATTGGGCGAGATTTGTTTGTTTCTGATTTTATTCTTGGTCTGTCGCTTGTGCCCGGTTCGTCAAAATCGTTTGATACTTTTGTTAGGAATTCTGATAGCAATTTTAGCATTGGCTCTTTTCTCCTGTTTGATTTGAATTCTTGCCATCTAAATCTGACTAATGTGCTCATTTTGTCCACAATTTTATCCGAAATTTCTGTTGAATATAAATATTCCAGTTGATCTAATTGTTTTATTGTGTCCACCGTGTTGAAAACGGCGCTGGCGAAGGTCCCAATACCTTTCATGTCCTCTGTCATTCGAGGTAATTTATGTAGTTCTGCAATTAAACCTTTAATAATATAGGTTGGTTGGCCAAATCTTCTTTCTAATTCTTTTAATATGCTCTCTGGTGTTGAGCTGGTATATAGAAGTGACTTCACGGCTTCTTTTCCGCGACCTTTTAGAGATTTTCGTATTCTCGCAATATTTTCAATGTCGATGAAGTACGAGGCGGTGCTTGTGTAATGTTTTATAAAAGGTATCCAATTAATCGGGTCTCCATCGAATGGTGGTAGGTCGCTCATATATGCGGGTGGTTTTCTTGGAGTATCTTGTTTGCTGTCTTGTTTTAATGCTTTTGCGAGCAATTTGGTTAATGCGGCCATTCCCTGATCTGTCTCGTTTGATGGTTTATTCATCCATTCATTAACATTGGACTCTATTTGTTGGACATCCTCTTCAATGTCTGAGTCTTCAGCTAGTTGTGTCAGCTCTAGTTGGGTTCGAGCTAGCGCGGCTTCGGCCTCTGCTCTTTCAATCTCCTTCTTTTGAAGCGCCAACCTTGCCTCAAGTTCAGCGCGCTTGCTTTGGGACGCGCGTGATCCTGTTGCCTTCCTTTGATTTTTTGCAGCATTCTTTGAATGTACTGTGCTTGTTGTTTGTTCAGTACTGGTGGTGTGCTCGGTGCTTGTAGTTCCTTCGGTGCTCGTAGTACCTCCGGTGCTTGTAGTCCGTTCGGAACTTCTTGACTGCCCAGTTTTAGATGAGTTTCCAGATTCCACTTCGCCCGGGTCCCTGTCCTTGGGATTTGCCTTCTTGCTTCGGGTTTCTATCGTGCTCATCTTGGTCGGGTCCTGCGTCTTCTTTTCCCTAACGGCCCTACTCCCTACAGCCCTAAAGCCCTACCTCCCTAACGGCCCTAGCAGTCCTGTTTGAGGGTCCCGAAGAACACACTCTCCCAGGGATGGAAAAAAAGGTAAGGTAGGTGGGAATCGCCCGGAAGAGGGTCACACGCAAGACTAGCTGCTCGGGAATTGGGAGGAACGCCCAACCCTTCAGCAGGCCCACCAGGAGGCCACTAGCTTACGTGCACCGTACCGACGCGATCAGACTGTTACAGTTCACCGGTTAAGGCGAACTGGCAGTATCGTCTGGTATACTGCTCCCGCCGTGAGGCGTTAACTCGCCCGTTCACCGTTTGGCACCGTTAGGTGGTGAGCGGGAGAGCCGCGGTAAACCGCGCTTATAGAGATCTGTTCAACACGAAGAAACGATGTCCCCAGGCGCCGCGGTCTTCGGCAGCTACTCGTAGCCTGCTTCAATGCACCCGCAGCGATGAGTCGATTCCTTTTCTTCGCGATGACGAATGCTCTTGGTGTCGACTTGCTTGCTCGGCGAAACGCTCTTCCGGGTTTTGCGGTCTTCCAAACTCAGGGGAGCCCCGCAGCCGTGGTCGAAATCCTTTTCGCCTTGCTTGGCAGTTGCGACGTTTTGATTCTGTAGCGCGACGAAGCGATCCCTCCCGACGCTCTTGCGGTCTTCGGCTGCTACCCGTAGCTTGCCTCAATGCACCCGCGTAGCGACGGTGGATTCCTCTTGTGTTGCTAGGCAGACTTCTTGACGACTTCAGTCCGCAGCGTTCTTGAACGATCTTCCCTGCCCGCAGACCCGTTCTGAGGGGATAGGTTGATTCCTCTTCAATCTTGCTTTATTGCGGAGAATCTTGAGACTCGTGACTTGAGATCTTGATCTTGAGTTGCTGATATCTTGCGTTCGAAGGACCATGCACTGTAGAGGATCGGTGTGACCCGAGCCACAGCGAGGGAGTGAAATAAAACACTTGTTGTTGTTGCGTTGGAGCGGAGATGCGTACGCTCCGGAGTCTCGTTGTGAAGTGCGTAACTCGACCGGGGGCGGCCGGTTTTTATTCTATTTCGGAGCGTGCACATATCGCATTCTTTATTAACGAGCTAGTAGAATCAGTACTTAACCAATAGGACGCTTATTGCGCAATAAAAACATGAAACTTAACTTAGTAATATACATAGAAGATATAGAAAATTATTACAAAATAAAAACCAATACAAATAAAACTGATATAGTTACTATAAAAACTTAATACTAAAGGTAAGTAAAACACATGCAGTATTAATTCGTTTATAGACTTAATTTCTATTTTTACATAATTATCTAAGCTCTATATTTAATATAATTAGCCAAGTTATCTATTACAACTAGTCAAGTATGATAATTTTAGCTATAAATATTTAAACAATATTTAATCAAACGTTATAACTATTTATTATCGTCCAGAATACGAAATATGTGTATTAATTGAACATATTTTAGAGTTATTTACATGTAAGGTTAGACAATATAATTAACGGCATATAATCAGTAGGTATTACAGTATTATTGTGGTATGTAATATAAAGTTAAATTATACCACTAACTAAGATGCCTCAATCATGCAAGAAGTTACGTATTAAATTGTTAAGGTGCTTTCAGAATTTATATTTCCATGTGTCTAGGAAATGACTCATCTATTCAGTTATAAACCTGAGACAGGCTTTCCCAAAAGCAATACTATATAAGCAATACTAAACAAGTGGCTATACCATCTGTAAATTCTTCAACAAGTACATAATAAAAGTATATAATTTGCACGTAAATAACTACAATATGATAGTACATAATGGCTCTATAATTTAAAGTGGATTATTTACATGGAGTAATCAATATCCTAATAATTGATGAGACAGCGATTCAGGACCCGATCGCAAGTAAGGCACAATCTTCAACAAATGTAGTGAAATGTGCGTACGGTAAAGACACAATTATAATTATTATATTATCGATTTACGTGTATATCTATTATATTATAATATTATCATTATTTATTAGGTGTGTACGTACACTGTACACAATAATATTGTTTTTTTTGTTTGTTATTAAGAAGTTAGGTGTTCTTGCGTTTCTATTCCTCCGCGCGGGGCGAGGGGCTCGCGTCGGTGACGTCACGTCGCACTCGCTCTCCCCCCCCTCCCTCGCCCGCCTGTATATCGTTCAACGATTGGTTGAATTCGTCTAGACCGCTCGCTCGCTCGCCATCGGTCGTTACCGCTGAGAAAGTGACAAAAACCGCACACCCGGAATTTTTTCGTCACAATACAACTAACTAGGCGGCACAGCGGTCGCGCCGTCACCACAAGTGTATTGTTATATCGCATCGCATCGCATCTCATACCTACTACAATATGCCACCCAAGACTAGCGGCAAGGCAGCCAAGAAATCCGGCAAGGCCCAGAAGAACATCTCCAAGTCTGACAAAAAGAAGAAGAAGCACAAGAGGAAAGAGAGCTACGCCATCTACATCTACAAGGTGCTCAAGCAGGTCCACCCCGACACCGGTATCTCCAGTAAGGCCATGTCGATCATGAACTCGTTCGTGAACGACATATTCGAGCGCATCGCCGCCGAGGCCTCTCGTCTCGCCCACTACAACAAGAGGTCGACGATCACCTCCAGGGAGGTGCAGACATCTGTGAGGCTGCTGCTGCCCGGAGAGCTGGCCAAGCACGCGGTCAGTGAAGGCACCAAGGCCGTCACCAAGTACACCAGCTCGAAGTGAGGAGCTCAAGATTGCTTGCGTCTTCCTCGTTCAACCGAACGAGATGCAAACAAACAAACAAACAAAAGGCCCTTTTCAGGGCCACAAAATGATTCCTCTCTATTACCGTCCTGGTACTTACAGTGATTCGTCACAATACAGCATCGATGATGATAATTTATATAATAATAATTATTGTTAAGTATCATGAATAATAATATCTACAACTTTTTATATGAAATAAGATCAACCTACTCACTCACTCCTAATCTCCACTCTCCAGTATTTGACAACGTGTCAAAACTCGAAGCACTTTTTTTCTTTTTCTTTTTCTTTTTCTTTTTTTACTTCAATTATTTAGTACCTAGTTACAAAATATAATCTACATAAACATAATAATATTATGTAGTTATACAACAAACATAAAACTAAAAGATATTACGTCTTCTGAGAGATCCTATAAATAATAATACATTTATTATACTTACTAACATATTATGTGTTCACAAAAAAAGAAAAAGAAAATTGACTATTATGGCGCATGCCTAAGTAGGTACGTATACTAGGTACCTAATACTTAAAAACACTTGCCAAAACGTCATCCGAAATGCGAAAGAGTGTTTGTTTGTTACGTAGGTATTACACCATACGTATCTATGACGATATTATTGTTTCTTTTTTTTTTTTTCTTTTTTTCTGTCTAGAGTGGAAATTTAAGAAATATAATATTATTTTTATAAAGTTTTCTGTTCTAAATTATATATTTTTTTTTGTTTTGTTAACTACTCTCTCTCTCTCTCTCTCTCTCTCTCTCTCTCTCTCGCTCACACACACGCGCGCGCCGTTGCCCTTTTTCCCCTCGCCCCTTCCTCCGCGCGTGTGAGCCCGTAAAGCATATAAGCTTCAGAATAGAGCTCACGATTTTTATACAACCAACAGTGTCAGCTGCGAACGGACGCGCGCACGTCGCACGATCAAAGTTACGTGAACCTATCTATCTTCTATTATAGAACATGGCCCGTACGAAGCAGACCGCCCGCAAGTCCACCGGTGGCAAGGCGCCACGCAAGCAGCTGGCCACCAAGGCCGCTCGCAAGAGCGCTCCGGCCACCGGCGGTGTGAAGAAACCTCATCGCTACAGGCCCGGCACGGTCGCACTACGTGAGATCCGTCGCTACCAGAAGAGTACCGAGCTCCTGATCCGCAAGCTGCCTTTCCAGCGGCTGGTGCGAGAGATCGCTCAAGACTTCAAGACCGACCTCCGCTTCCAGAGCTCGGCCGTGATGGCGCTGCAGGAAGCCAGCGAAGCGTACCTGGTGGGACTCTTCGAAGATACCAACCTCTGCGCCATTCACGCCAAACGTGTCACCATTATGCCTAAGGACATCCAGCTCGCGCGCAGGATCAGAGGCGAACGCGCCTAAAACTCGTGTGCGAAACTCGAGTAACATACCTACGTCATTATTATAGGTATATACTCAATGCAAAAGGCCCTTTTCAGGGCCACAAAACTTTCATTACCTACCTAATTATACTACCACAATGCGTCTATGTAATCATTTAATACCTACTCACCTATAATACATAATATTATATAACTTATTACACATACTTACCCTCAACCTATCCATCTGCCAACCCGACTGAATTGGGTATTTGACAGTTAGTCAAATCAGGTACGGTCTTCTACTTAATTTTTTATTAGGTATTTCAAACTGCAAAACGCGCGATTAGTAGGTAAGTAGTATTTAGTATGAAATACTGGATCACGTGACCGTCATAAAAAAGAAAAAGAAAACGATAATAATATGTCAAGCACAACGAAAATATACACGGCGTGTATTTAAAAAAAAATGGTTATTTAACTATGTAAAAAAAAAAAAAAAAAATGAAGTTATGCTACCTACCTAGCTTACTGTTTTACTGTTACTCTTGATGATGATGATATGTGACTACCTACCTACCTACCTACCTACCTACCTACCTATGTAGTGGCTGGCTTAGGGCGGTCGTTGTCAATATCTTTTTTTTTGGAATAATGTTAATAATACCTTATTCCAAAAATTTACGCGTAAATAAAGCGATATTATTATTGTTATGACCCCCCCCCCCCCCCCCTGTCGCCCCGCGCGTCTCGCAGCCCCTCCGCGCGGGATGTGTGCGTGTCCCTTTTTCTCTAGTAACGAACAGCGACGGCCGAATGCGAAGGCACGAAAAAGAAACGTACAACAGATTATTTCGCCGGTCACAAACTATATAAGCGCTGCTGCTCCTCGTGTTCGGTATATTCTGTTCACAGCGGTGTGCGGGGCGCGCGGAGTTCAGTTTTCCAGTTTTGAAGATAGTTAACACAAGCAAGCCCACAAGTCAAGATGACCGGTCGCGGTAAAGGCGGAAAGGGACTGGGAAAAGGAGGCGCCAAGCGTCACAGGAAGGTGCTGCGTGACAACATCCAAGGCATCACGAAGCCGGCTATCCGTCGTCTGGCGCGCAGGGGCGGCGTGAAGCGTATATCCGGTCTGATATACGAGGAGACCCGCGGTGTGCTGAAAGTGTTCCTAGAGAACGTGATCCGCGACGCCGTCACCTATACGGAGCACGCCAAGAGGAAGACCGTCACAGCTATGGACGTCGTTTACGCGCTGAAACGTCAGGGTCGCACCCTCTACGGTTTCGGAGGTTAAGTCTCTACTCTATATGCAGCAAGCATTGACCTCGACTCCTATTACAAATGGAGTAACCTACCATAAAAAAGGCCCTTTTCAGGGCCGCATATATTTCGATGATTCACTCTCGTGTTTTACTAATTTACTTGTCAACCTTACCTACATATAGACTATAGAGCAAGATTCTATTCTATTATTTAAAAAAAACTTAACCGTCTACATTACATTACTCTTAAGGAAGCATGAATGAGACGGGTATACACAAAATATAATACTTACCAGCAGACTTGGCTACAGATTGAAAATAATAATTTTAAAAAAATTAGACCTAACTACACTTAGGTACTTTGCAATGTTAGGTGTACGTGTCTACGCCCTAGATATAGTACAAAGGAACAGTAATTCGTAGGTAGGTACCTAAGCTTTACCGCCTTGTCTTTTAGAACCTACTATGTAGGTACCTAAATTAGATTAAATTACAATTCATGGAAGGAAGCAAGCAAGCAATTAAGGCTTTATTAAATAATAATAGGTAGGTAGGTAGGTACGTATAATTAAACTCCTATTGTTGTTTTGTTAATTTTTATTAGGCAAGTAGGTACTTACTAAGTTTACTTAATAAAAATTCCCATTATTCTTTCATAATTTCATTTCCTAAGTAATTCGTAAGACACCTAATAAGAAAATGAACATAGCAGAGACAGCAATAATAATAATATTTATTATACTTTAGGCACAGTTTAGCACTGTTTATGTCGAGTGGTGGTGGAGTGGTGGGTTGAATCGAAATGACAAGCCAAATATTTTTTAATAATTGATTAAAGCATAATAATAACTAAATAAAGTTATTTTTAATATTATTCATAATGGATTGGTACCTACACTATGAGTAGTCAGTAGACGTAGTCGGGCCGCGCCGCGCCGCGATTCAGCCGCGCGAATGGGCGTCTCAATTTACTTAATATCGGTCGTATAATGATTGTTTGTATTTGAATGAGAGTTCATAAAAGGGACACATTAATTGTATTATTCTATTAAATCGTTACACACCTTGCCTCTAACGAAATAATCAGATCGTCAGCGGGAGACTGCAATTCATACACGGCGAGAGATCGAGCCGTGTTTTACGAGGCTCTACTTCGACCTGGCTAAAGTACCTCTACATACGACTCAGTATAGGGATGAGTGATTATATGTATAGGGTGGAATCTCAGTTTTTAATTTGCCATGGTTTTTGGTGATTTACGCATCGTTTTATAGAGTAAAATGGGTTTTAAACGGGACCCGAGGTACGCGTCTAGCGGTGTATCGAATTTAAAGATCGATCGCTCCGCGTACACCGATGCGATACGCGATTGAATGATGCCACTACACGGACAGGCTCAAGACAAAACGACACGGTCGTTACGAATGGTGGAAAATTGAAATGGGATTATATAATTTTGTTTTAATCCGATGCATGCTAGTGAAAAGTTGTAAGTATTCGTACGGGAAAATGTCTAGCGACATCGCGGTTCTCCTTACGGTATAGCCACGAGCCTTACTGCCAACAGCGACATCGTGCGGCGTATATCTCTCGGTTTGTTTGAAGACAAGTGCTTTTCAAAAAAGAAACGAAGCAATTCGCGTGCTCTCAGTGTTTTAAAGTGTGTGCATCGTCAAAATATAATCAAACAATATGTCCGACACCGCAGTCGCATCCGAAGCCCCGGCCCCGGCGACGCCCGCGAAGAAGCCCAAGGCGTCCGCGGGCGCCGGCGGCGCCGCCGCCAAGAAGCCGAAAGCGAAGCCCACCCACCCGAAGACGTCCGAGATGGTGAACAGCGCCATCAAGGAGCTCAAGGAGAGGAGCGGCTCGTCGCTGCAGGCGATCAAGAAGTACATCGCCGCCCAGTACAAGGTCGACGCGGAGAAGATGGCGCCTTTCATCAGGAAGTACCTCAAGAGCGCCGTCGAGTCCGGCGCGCTCATCCAGACCAAGGGCAAGGGCGCCTCCGGCTCGTTCAAGCTCGAGTCCAAGTCGGCCGCGTCCAAGAAGCCCGCCGGCGGCAAGGGCGCCGCCGCGTCCGCCGCCACCGCGCGCGCCAAGAAGGCCGCCCCCGCGACCGCCGCCGCCGCCGCCAAGAAGAAAGCGGCCGCCGCGGCCGCCTCGTCGCCCTCCAAGGCGAAGACCGCCGCCGCCACCGCGCGCGACAAGAAGGCCGCCGCTGCCAAGAGGAAGAAGCCCGCCGTCGCGAAGAAGGCCTCCGCCCCCGCGTCCCCGGCCAAGGCCAAGGGCGCCGCCTCCAAGGCGAAGAAGACCGCCAAGCCGCCGACGAAGAAGCCCAAGGCGCCGAAACCGAAGAAGGCCGCGCCCAAGTCGAAGCCCGCCGCCAAGAAGGCAGCCGCCGCCAAAAAGTAAGCCAAGCTTCACTATCGGCTGCCGCCTGCCGCCTGCCTCCGGCGAACCGCTCGCTCGGCCGCCGCCGCCGCCGCCGCCGCCGGCGCGAAGATGCGCGCGTTCGAGTTCTGCGTGCGGCTTCACAACCGCAACAATAAAAAGCCCTTTTCAGGGCTAACATATCTTTCCTATACCTACACATGAAAAGAAAACGCACGTCTCGTTCGTTCATTTACTTATACTTGCCCTACCACCTACCAGTACCTATGCGAACACAAAAAAAAAGAAAACCAACTATCATCAAACTAGGTAAGTACCTACCTACTACCTACATAGTATTATGCACTCACCACAAAAATAAATAAAATAGGTACTTACCTAATACATACATAAAATATTAACAAGTACTACTTACCTACGTCGACCTTACCTATGTAGGTACATACACACATTACAATAATACTTATATATAATTTATTATAATAAATAGGTACGTACACCTATATAGATTATTCTAGGCCTACATATTATAGGTATTCACTGATCACTATTCACTAACAAGTAACAGCTGCTGCTGCTGCGCTATGACGAACGCCCGCCGATCCCGACTCGCTCACTCAGTCCATCGCGATCGCTATCGATCGGTAATCGGTATTAAACTTACTAGCTACCTATAATTATTGGAGCTATTGACACTGATTTTTGAAAATAATAAAGTACAATACAAATTTTGCGAAAAATGCGTGCGACGTTGCCGCATCGCTGACACCTCGAGCCCACCATGCAACGTCGCATTTTTATCTATGCAAGCTCTTTTACATTGAAAAAAACAACAACACTAGGTTCCTAAACATGTACCTACTTTTTATAGGTAATAGATATTTAGAGACATTACGGAAATAAAAAAAAAAATATTCCAAAGTACGTCAGTACCTACTTACCTACCTACCTATATTGTATTTTGAACTAAAATTTACCTATGGTAGACGTGTAGCCTGTAGGTACTTACCTACCTACTTACAGACAATAATAATATTATGTTAATTAAAAATGTTCTCTCGATTTTTCTAAAACGGGATTCAATCAATCAATCAATCAAATATCTTTTTATTCAAATAAACTTTTACAAGTACTTTTGAATCGTCAAGTGAATCTACCACTGGTTCGGAATGCCATTCCTACCGAGAAGAACCAGCAAGAAACTCGGTGGTTGCTCTTTTTAAATAATTCATTTACAATTACTATATCAATGTGTACATAAGTAACCGCTGTCCCCAGCATTGTTGGAGCGATCAAATCCATGCTCCTCTATCATTTACATAATCTTCAACAGTATAATAAGCTTTTTTCAGGAGCATACTTTTAATGGATTTCTTAAATTTGTTTATTCAATTCATGTCAAAGACGGGCAGACAGAAAGTAGCCCCATTCCCGCCGGTGGCACCCGTTCACGAGCATGACGCATGATCCAGCCATTGCTTCGCTCGACCATATTTGAGGGAACGTAACAATTAGAGTCGAACTTCTTTTTTTTTTTTTTTTTTAAATTGCTTCTTGCTTCTGCAACCTCTGACGTTCTGAGGCTCTGAAAAAAAGAAACCTACATACTCTGTGGTACTGTACTGTGTGGGTTCTATTTTGAAATAAGATAAAATAATTTTCTTTAATTTTCTAAAACGCGACGTTGCCGCTTCGGTGTATCTTCTATCTTCGAGTCCAACATGCAACGTCGCGTTTTCGCTAAACAAAACGTGTCCGCTGGTCTCGCCGCGATCCCCACCTTAATGCGGAGCGTGGTTCGACTATATATACTGGCGCCGACGGTAATAGCGTTTTAAAGTTCTCCCATATCGCCGCTCGCGTGTACGCTACGTACGCGCATTATTCTCGTGTTTGATCGTTTTAAAACTCCCAACCAGCAATGTCCGGTCGTGGCAAAGGCGGCAAAGTCAAGGGAAAGGTCAAGTCTCGCTCCAACCGTGCCGGTCTACAGTTCCCCGTCGGACGTATTCACAGGCTGCTGAGGAAGGGCAATTACGCAGAGCGCGTCGGTGCCGGCGCGCCCGTTTACCTCGCGGCCGTGATGGAGTACCTGGCCGCCGAAGTGCTCGAGTTGGCCGGTAACGCGGCACGTGACAACAAGAAGACCAGGATCATTCCCAGGCATCTTCAGTTGGCGATCCGCAACGACGAGGAACTGAACAAGCTTCTCTCCGGCGTCACTATCGCACAGGGTGGCGTGCTGCCGAACATACAAGCCGTCCTGTTGCCCAAGAAGACCGAGAAGAAGGCCTAAGTGTGTGCCTTCGCTATCATCGGTGATCGCCATCTACACATTTCTACCAAGAAATAAACAAAAGGCCCTTTTCAGGGCCACAAAACTTTTCCAAATAATATTACACAACAAAGTAGTACCTATTTAATTAACAGGTACCACAGGTACAAGTAAATAAGTCGGTAGCAGTTAACTGACTCTAGCCCTTGACTGCGATCACACCTGATCGTAAGTGATGACGCAGTCTAAGATGGTTGCGGGCTAACCTGTTAGGTGCATGGCAGTTATATTAATCGCTTGGCGGCACGTCTTTACCGGTAGGGTGGTAACTAGCCACGGCCGAAGCCTCCCACCAGGCCTGACCAGGGAAAATTCAGAAATTATAAATTCCTAAATTGACCCTGCCGGGGATCGGACCCGAGACCTCCGCACGTTAAGGCAACAGCGCTACACACTGCGCCACGGAGGTCGTCAAACAGTCGTTAGACATAATGTAATATAAAAATAAAAACTGATATCGTACGGTCGTACTATCTAAGTGAAAAAAAAAGCGGCTCTATATTATCTGCCTGCCTGCCTGCCTGCCTGCCTGCCTGCCTGCCTGCCTGCCTGCCTGCCTGCCTGCCTGCCTGCCTGCCTGCCTGCCGCTAAATAGGAATGATGACAGCTCATTCAAATCAATCAAAGCAATATGAAATACCTACATAGAAATAATCATAGTACTTTTTTTTTTTTTTTCTCTCCTCTCTCTCTATAACCTAAACTGCCTGCAACTGACCTAATAATAATATTATTATTTTAACGATTGTGCGTAGCCGAGTGATATTATTAAATTACTTAATACGTCATATTATAATAGGTACCTATACATAAGCAATGTAGTGAAATGTGCGTACGGTAAAGACACAATTATAATTATTATATTATCGATTTACGTGTATATCTATTATATTATAATATTATCATTATTTATTAGGTGTGTACGTACACTGTACACAATAATATTGTTTTTTTTGTTTGTTATTAAGAAGTTAGGTGTTCTTGCGTTTCTATTCCTCCGCGCGGGGCGAGGGGCTCGCGTCGGTGACGTCACGTCGCACTCGCTCTCCCCCCCCTCCCTCGCCCGCCTGTATATCGTTCAACGATTGGTTGAATTCGTCTAGACCGCTCGCTCGCTCGCCATCGGTCGTTACCGCTGAGAAAGTGACAAAAACCGCACACCCGGAATTTTTTCGTCTTCCGATGACCAAATCACTACCGACAATGCTCCCTACATAGGGCCACACACAAACACCAGCCTAACACAGCGTCTTCGCCGGCGGAGACGAGGACCCCGATATCTTACGTCACCCGGACGTGGTCTTAACCCACGGCCTCGGGGACGTGCGAACTAATCTAGTTCAACCGACCTCCCTTTCGTCCCAACGTCATCCTAAGCCGAGGTTCGAGTCTCACATGAGGCGCCCTTAGGAAGGCGTTGTCCCCCCCGATGTCTTCGAGCCCTAGGGCTCTTTTCTCGGTGACGCCTAGCGCTCGCCCAACCCCCCGGTGACGCTGTAGCGGCCAGTAGGGCCTACGCAGCATACTCCATCCGAAAAAAAAAATTTTTTCGTCACAATACAACTA
The DNA here is from genome assembly GCA_923060345.2 of Erebia aethiops. Lineage (NCBI taxonomy): Eukaryota > Metazoa > Arthropoda > Insecta > Lepidoptera > Nymphalidae > Erebia > Erebia aethiops. The sequence goes on along the minus strand of OV281084.1, from coordinate 6,759,614 downwards.
ACTAGGCGGCACAGCGGTCGCGCCGTCACCACAAGTGTATTGTTATATCGCATCGCATCGCATCTCATACCTACTACAATATGCCACCCAAGACTAGCGGCAAGGCAGCCAAGAAATCCGGCAAGGCCCAGAAGAACATCTCCAAGTCTGACAAAAAGAAGAAGAAGCACAAGAGGAAAGAGAGCTACGCCATCTACATCTACAAGGTGCTCAAGCAGGTCCACCCCGACACCGGTATCTCCAGTAAGGCCATGTCGATCATGAACTCGTTCGTGAACGACATATTCGAGCGCATCGCCGCCGAGGCCTCTCGTCTCGCCCACTACAACAAGAGGTCGACGATCACCTCCAGGGAGGTGCAGACATCTGTGAGGCTGCTGCTGCCCGGAGAGCTGGCCAAGCACGCGGTCAGTGAAGGCACCAAGGCCGTCACCAAGTACACCAGCTCGAAGTGAGGAGCTCAAGATTGCTTGCGTCTTCCTCGTTCAACCGAACGAGATGCAAACAAACAAACAAACAAAAGGCCCTTTTCAGGGCCACAAAATGATTCCTCTCTATTACCGTCCTGGTACTTACAGTGATTCGTCACAATACAGCATCGATGATGATAATTTATATAATAATAATTATTGTTAAGTATCATGAATAATAATATCTACAACTTTTTATATGAAATAAGATCAACCTACTCACTCACTCCTAATCTCCACTCTCCAGTATTTGACAACGTGTCAAAACTCGAAGCACTTTTTTTCTTTTTCTTTTTCTTTTTCTTTTTTTACTTCAATTATTTAGTACCTAGTTACAAAATATAATCTACATAAACATAATAATATTATGTAGTTATACAACAAACATAAAACTAAAAGATATTACGTCTTCTGAGAGATCCTATAAATAATAATACATTTATTATACTTACTAACATATTATGTGTTCACAAAAAAAGAAAAAGAAAATTGACTATTATGGCGCATGCCTAAGTAGGTACGTATACTAGGTACCTAATACTTAAAAACACTTGCCAAAACGTCATCCGAAATGCGAAAGAGTGTTTGTTTGTTACGTAGGTATTACACCATACGTATCTATGACGATATTATTGTTTCTTTTTTTTTTTTTCTTTTTTTCTGTCTAGAGTGGAAATTTAAGAAATATAATATTATTTTTATAAAGTTTTCTGTTCTAAATTATATATTTTTTTTTGTTTTGTTAACTACTCTCTCTCTCTCTCTCTCTCTCTCTCTCTCTCTCTCGCTCACACACACGCGCGCGCCGTTGCCCTTTTTCCCCTCGCCCCTTCCTCCGCGCGTGTGAGCCCGTAAAGCATATAAGCTTCAGAATAGAGCTCACGATTTTTATACAACCAACAGTGTCAGCTGCGAACGGACGCGCGCACGTCGCACGATCAAAGTTACGTGAACCTATCTATCTTCTATTATAGAACATGGCCCGTACGAAGCAGACCGCCCGCAAGTCCACCGGTGGCAAGGCGCCACGCAAGCAGCTGGCCACCAAGGCCGCTCGCAAGAGCGCTCCGGCCACCGGCGGTGTGAAGAAACCTCATCGCTACAGGCCCGGCACGGTCGCACTACGTGAGATCCGTCGCTACCAGAAGAGTACCGAGCTCCTGATCCGCAAGCTGCCTTTCCAGCGGCTGGTGCGAGAGATCGCTCAAGACTTCAAGACCGACCTCCGCTTCCAGAGCTCGGCCGTGATGGCGCTGCAGGAAGCCAGCGAAGCGTACCTGGTGGGACTCTTCGAAGATACCAACCTCTGCGCCATTCACGCCAAACGTGTCACCATTATGCCTAAGGACATCCAGCTCGCGCGCAGGATCAGAGGCGAACGCGCCTAAAACTCGTGTGCGAAACTCGAGTAACATACCTACGTCATTATTATAGGTATATACTCAATGCAAAAGGCCCTTTTCAGGGCCACAAAACTTTCATTACCTACCTAATTATACTACCACAATGCGTCTATGTAATCATTTAATACCTACTCACCTATAATACATAATATTATATAACTTATTACACATACTTACCCTCAACCTATCCATCTGCCAACCCGACTGAATTGGGTATTTGACAGTTAGTCAAATCAGGTACGGTCTTCTACTTAATTTTTTATTAGGTATTTCAAACTGCAAAACGCGCGATTAGTAGGTAAGTAGTATTTAGTATGAAATACTGGATCACGTGACCGTCATAAAAAAGAAAAAGAAAACGATAATAATATGTCAAGCACAACGAAAATATACACGGCGTGTATTTAAAAAAAAATGGTTATTTAACTATGTAAAAAAAAAAAAAAAAAATGAAGTTATGCTACCTACCTAGCTTACTGTTTTACTGTTACTCTTGATGATGATGATATGTGACTACCTACCTACCTACCTACCTACCTACCTACCTATGTAGTGGCTGGCTTAGGGCGGTCGTTGTCAATATCTTTTTTTTTGGAATAATGTTAATAATACCTTATTCCAAAAAGTTACGAGTAAATAAAGCGATATTATTATTGTTATGACCCCCCCCCCCCTGTCGCCCCGCGCGTCTCGCAGCCCCTCCGCGCGGGATGTGTGCGTGTCCCTTTTTCTCTAGTAACGAACAGCGACGGCCGAATGCGAAGGCACGAAAAAGAAACGTACAACAGATTATTTCGCCGGTCACAAACTATATAAGCGCTGCTGCTCCTCGTGTTCGGTATATTCTGTTCACAGCGGTGTGCGGGGCGCGCGGAGTTCAGTTTTCCAGTTTTGAAGATAGTTAACACAAGCAAGCCCACAAGTCAAGATGACCGGTCGCGGTAAAGGCGGAAAGGGACTGGGAAAAGGAGGCGCCAAGCGTCACAGGAAGGTGCTGCGTGACAACATCCAAGGCATCACGAAGCCGGCTATCCGTCGTCTGGCGCGCAGGGGCGGCGTGAAGCGTATATCCGGTCTGATATACGAGGAGACCCGCGGTGTGCTGAAAGTGTTCCTAGAGAACGTGATCCGCGACGCCGTCACCTATACGGAGCACGCCAAGAGGAAGACCGTCACAGCTATGGACGTCGTTTACGCGCTGAAACGTCAGGGTCGCACCCTCTACGGTTTCGGAGGTTAAGTCTCTACTCTATATGCAGCAAGCATTGACCTCGACTCCTATTACAAATGGAGTAACCTACCATAAAAAAGGCCCTTTTCAGGGCCGCATATATTTCGATGATTCACTCTCGTGTTTTACTAATTTACTTGTCAACCTTACCTACATATAGACTATAGAGCAAGATTCTATTCTATTATTTAAAAAAAACTTAACCGTCTACATTACATTACTCTTAAGGAAGCATGAATGAGACGGGTATACACAAAATATAATACTTACCAGCAGACTTGGCTACAGATTGAAAATAATAATTTTAAAAAAATTAGACCTAACTACACTTAGGTACTTTGCAATGTTAGGTGTACGTGTCTACGCCCTAGATATAGTACAAAGGAACAGTAATTCGTAGGTAGGTACCTAAGCTTTACCGCCTTGTCTTTTAGAACCTACTATGTAGGTACCTAAATTAGATTAAATTACAATTCATGGAAGGAAGCAAGCAAGCAATTAAGGCTTTATTAAATAATAATAGGTAGGTAGGTAGGTACGTATAATTAAACTCCTATTGTTGTTTTGTTAATTTTTATTAGGCAAGTAGGTACTTACTAAGTTTACTTAATAAAAATTCCCATTATTCTTTCATAATTTCATTTCCTAAGTAATTCGTAAGACACCTAATAAGAAAATGAACATAGCAGAGACAGCAATAATAATAATATTTATTATACTTTAGGCACAGTTTAGCACTGTTTATGTCGAGTGGTGGTGGAGTGGTGGGTTGAATCGAAATGACAAGCCAAATATTTTTTAATAATTGATTAAAGCATAATAATAACTAAATAAAGTTATTTTTAATATTATTCATAATGGATTGGTACCTACACTATGAGTAGTCAGTAGACGTAGTCGGGCCGCGCCGCGCCGCGATTCAGCCGCGCGAATGGGCGTCTCAATTTACTTAATATCCGTCGTATAATGATTGTTTGTATTTGAATGAGAGTTCATAAAAGGGACACATTAATTGTATTATTCTATTAAATCGTTACACACCTTGCCTCTAACGAAATAATCAGATCGTCAGCGGGAGACTGCAATTCATACACGGCGAGAGATCGAGCCGTGTTTTACGAGGCTCTACTTCGACCTGGCTAAAGTACCTCTACATACGACTCAGTATAGGGATGAGTGATTATATGTATAGGGTGGAATCTCAGTTTTTAATTTGCCATGGTTTTTGGTGATTTACGCATCGTTTTATAGAGTAAAATGGGTTTTAAACGGGACCCGAGGTACGCGTCTAGCGGTGTATCGAATTTAAAGATCGATCGCTCCGCGTACACCGATGCGATACGCGATTGAATGATGCCACTACACGGACAGGCTCAAGACAAAACGACACGGTCGTTACGAATGGTGGAAAATTGAAATGGGATTATATAATTTTGTTTTAATCCGATGCATGCTAGTGAAAAGTTGTAAGTATTCGTACGGGAAAATGTCTAGCGACATCGCGGTTCTCCTTACGGTATAGCCACGAGCCTTACTGCCAACAGCGACATCGTGCGGCTCTCTCAGGGTCTTCTCCGTTTGGCCCGTGAGGGCCAAGCGGGGGTACGGGCGTCGAGGCTGGGCCTCCTTACCCGGGCGGGGCGCGGGGCAACTCTGTGCCCCGGTAAATGTCTTTTAGCCGAGTCGAAACTCGGCTAGGGCCTGCCTTGTAGGCTACGGGCCCCTAGGTCGGGTGTCACTTCCGGGGTGGGGTCCGCACTGCGGGTGACGTCATCACCGCCGCGTGCAGGACCCATGTCTCGTCCAGGTGTCTCGGCGCTGCGGGCAATGGGGTCGCTCTCGCGCGCCGAGATGATGTCAAATCCAGTGGACTCTGCGTCGCGGGCGATAGGGTCGCCGCTGCGCGCAGAGTCGGTGTCATATCCGGTGAATGTCGCGTCGTCGTCGTCGCTACGGTCGCCTGCGTGCCGCGCAGGTGATGGCGATCGTAGGAGCTCACGGGGTAGTGGACGCCCGGTCGGAGGTCGGATGGTCGGCGGTGCGATCCCGTGGAGGTGTTCGTACGGTCCGTTGTCCGCGCGCGCAAACGTGCGCCGCGCGAGTGTACGGACGTACCCCTCCACGGTGGGCGTCTTGAGGTCGCGATGAATGACGTCATTCCGCACGTACCTCGGAGCTCCCACGATTTGGCGCAGGCACTTGTTCTGCCGGACTTGTAGGCGGCTCCTCTGGTATGCTGAACACAGCGCATACCAGGCGGGGGCCGCGTACGTCAGCCGCGAGCGGACATAGGCTCCGTAGATCCGGAGCTTGGTCTTCGATGAGAGGCTTGAGGTGAGGACCTGGTGCAGCATCGACGCGGCAGCCGTGGCGTGGTTCACGACATGATCAATCATGGGAACCATGGCCAGGCGGGCGTCGATGTGGCACCCCAAGTAGCGCACCGAAGTCTGCCACTCTATGTCCTGGCCTCGCAGTTGGAGCTGACGCATGTGCTTCCGGGCGCCGAACAAAATGGCGGCCGTCTTCCCCACATTGACGGCCATTCTCCACTTGTCCAGCCATTCCGGAAGCAAGTCCAGCAGACGTTGCATGCGATTTGTAGCGACGATTTGGTGGTACGACGACGCGAAGTACGCGCTGTCATCAGCGTAGAGCGACAACAGCACGTCTTCCTCCCCCTCGCGCAGGTGGTCGGCGAGGGTAGGGATATCGTCCGTGTACACCGCGTACAGACACGGGGACAGGCAGCTGCCCTGGGGTACTCCGGCCCGTATCGGACGCGGCTGGGAGTCCGCGCCCTCAACGGCCACTCGGAAGGACCTGCCTTCCAGGAATGAGGCTACCAGCCGCACGATCGCGGGTGGTAGGGTGGTCGAGAGGAGCTTCGCCAGGAGTCCATCGTGCCACACGCGGTCGAAGGCCTTCTCGATGTCGAGAAAGACCCCGACGATGAAGTGGCCACGATTCCTCTCACTGGCGATGTAGTGCAGTCCTCTCGCCAGCTGGAGCGTCGTTGAGTGGTTGCTGCGAAAGCCGAATTGCTCAGCACGCGGGCGAAGGTGCGGAGCGAGCCTTCGCAGCAACAGACGCTCAAACAGCTTGGCGATGTGCGGCAGGAGGGTGATGGGACGGTAGCTTCCTGGTAGGCGGCGGTCCTTGCCCGGTTTGGGGATAGTAATAACTTTCCCCAATTTCCATGATTCCGGGAAGTGGGCGGTGCGGAGTACGCCGTTGAAGAGTCTCGCTATGACTACGAGAGCTCTTCTCGGCAGCTGCTGTAGGGCGGCGATCGGGATCCCGTCGTAGCCTGGCGCCTTCCTTTTAGGAAGTCGGAAGACGGCCTTCCTCAGCTCGGACGGGGAGATGAAGTCGTCTCCCCGGAGCGGAGGAGTCGGGCTCGACAGGAAGTCCTCCATCTGTTGTACGATCGCCGCGTGGTGTCTGGACACGGTGTCGTCGGTGGCCGGTGGGTTGGGGGTAAATTGTCCTTCCATATACTCCGCCATGATCTCTGCTCGGTCACTGGCGGAGTATCTTCGTCTACCCTGTCCGTCAAGTAGAGGGTAGACGGGTGAGTCGGAGCCGGTGAGGGTCTTGCACAGGTGGTACAATGATGTTTCAGACTCGGACGCCGCGTCAATGGTCTTCTCCCAGTCATCATCTTCGCGGGCGCCGAGTGCTTGTGACACTTCCTGTGCAAGACGGTTGAGGTCACGCTTGACCCTCGGACAGCGAGTGCGCGCCCATAATTTGCGTAGGGCGCGCTTCTTCTCGAGCTTGTCCCGGAGCGAGCTCGAAAGCAGGTCCCGTCGTCCAGCGTGAGGCACGGTGGTAGTGGCCTCACTTTTGGCCTGTTGGATGGCCGCCGTGATAGAGCTGGCGGCTCTATCCACGTCGGCTGGGGTCGAAATGGGTCCTGCGAGCTCAAGCTCCGACAGCGCGGCTGCATACGCCTCCCAGTTGGTCTTAGTTCTGGGAGGACGCGGGATTGTGAAGTCGCGCTGGAGGTTGAGTGTGACCAGTATGGGTAGGTGTTCGGTGTCGAGGTCGTAAAGTGGTTCGACACTGATGGGGTGGTCAATCCGGTGATGCAGCACGATGTCCAAGACGTCGGGTGCATGATTGGGGTTGGTCGGCACGTGGGTCGGCGCTCCCGGGCCCAATATGCCGTAGTTGTGGCGTTCGCTGTCCTCGAGTAGCGTCCGTCCGGCCGTGTTGTTGACTCGCGAGCCCCAAGCGTGGTGCTTCGCGTTCATATCACCCACGACCAGTGTGGGGGTTTGCGACTCGAGGAGTTTTTGGACATCAGTGCTGCAGAAAGTCGTTTTCGGTGGTCTGTAGGCGGCATACAAATTGAGCTCCTTTTCCCCGGCTTGGACACGCACTCCCTGCGTACGCAAGGATGTGTAGGGTGCGTGTTCCAGTTCCTCGTGTACTAGGTCTCTCCGCACCAGGGCCGCCGTTCCTCTGTAGGCGTAACCCTGGGGTGAGACTTCGTCGCGACGGTACACGAAGAAATTGGGTACTCGGAGCTCTAAGTGGGCGGCGAGCTTGGTTTCGCCCAGGAGGATGACGTGGACATCCTGCGACTGGGCGAGTGTGGCAAGCTCGCGGATGTGGCCTCTGATGCCGCCTGGGTTCCAATATAGAATCCTTAGAAGGAATGGCTGCGTGTGAGCACCGCCATTCCCACTGCGAGGGCTTGTATTACACCCTGGCCCTGCAGGTACGCCGTCAGCCCGGTGTTGAGCGCCTCGATCACAACCCGGACTATGGCCATGATGTCCGGGTTGGTCTGCGCTTCCCCCTGGGCCGGTTGGTTTGCAGGGTGGGCGTGGGTCGGAGCTTGGGTGGGTTGGGCGGGTTGACGAGCCGGGCGTGGCGCCGCAGCCCGACGAGGGCGCGGTGCATCGGCTTGCGCTGCGCTGGGTGCAGCCTGCTGTGCACGAGGCTGCTCCGTGGTCGGCGCAGGCGTTTCGGTCGGTGCGGTCGAGTTGGTAGTGACCGGTGGGGCGGTAGTCGATGTTGGTGCCTGGCGTGCGGTTTCGATTGGCGGTTGTCGACCAACGGCGGGCTCCGGTCTCTGTTGCCTTGGTTGTGGCGTCGAGGCCGCCGTCGGTTCTGTGCGTCGTGGTCGAGGCGCTCGGTTGCGGCGGCGCCTTCTTGCCTGCGTCGGTTGTCCACGTTCGGTAGGTGGATTAGCGGCCGCTGTCAGAGTTGCGGCCGCTGGTTGAGTGGCACGGGTCGCCGTCGTGGGTCGCGTCTCGGCGGGTGTTCGCGAGGACTGTGGCACCGTCGGCGTGACGGTGGGCGGTTGTGTTGTGGGCAGCTGCGTTGTGGGCAGCTGCGTTGTGGGCGGCTGTGTTGTAGTCGGCCGTGCGGCCGACTGTGTGGATGGTGGCGCTGTGGTGGTTGCGGGGGCTGTGGCCGTGCCCCGCTGTTGCTGCCTGGCGGGTGCGCGAGGCGGTGGCGGCGGCAAGTTGATGCCGCGCCTGCGCGCCTCCCGTTTAAAATGGCTGCATCGCCGGTCGTTCGCCGAGTGCCGTTGCCCACAGTTGGCACATGTGGGCTCGGCATCCCGGGGGCGTGGGCAGTCTCTCACGCTGTGTTCGCCGGCGCAGCGGACGCAGCGGAAGGGCCGATGGCAGTTGGCCGAATTGTGGCCAAAAGCTTGGCATCGGTGGCACTGGGGAGGTTTGGATCCCCCTCGCCACGCCTCCACAGTGATCTGTGGCATGAACAAAAGTTCATTTACGGCGTAGATTCGGCGCAGCTCCTCCTGGGTCATGTGCGCCAGCCGCACATAATATGTGCAGCCATGTCTGCCTCGAGGCGGTGGGATGGCTCGCGCTGCCTCGGCCGGAAAGCCGAGTTCCCGGAGCGCGGCGACCACCTCTTCTACTGGGGTCTCTAGTGGGAGGCCTCGTATGGCCACCTTTGTCGGTACTTCCGAGGCCGGGCTGTAGCAGTACCATGATATGGTACTGTCTTGGGCAGCGGCGTCCGTCAGGTACCGCTGCACTGCCCGGAACTCTTCTGCGTCTCGTGGTAGGAATCGGACTCCGCGGCCCAGCGGCTTTGCACTTGGCGCACGTCCAAGTGCACGGCTGATCGCTTGGAAGTGCCTCGTCCAGTTAGGGAGACACTCCACTACGAGCGGCGGGTAGCCGGAGCGCGGCGTTGGTTGCGCGGGGTCGGTAGCGGTAGCGGGCGCAGTGGTCGGCGCAGTCGACGCAGTCGTCGGCACGGGTGGCGGAGAGCGGCGCGGTGAGGGCGGTGCGGCGGCGGCCTCAGCGTACGATGTGCTTGGCTGAGGCGAGGCCATATGCACGTCGCGGGTAGCGGGCGAAGGAAGGTCGGCATAGCTGGTCGAATCTTTCGGCCAGCTGGCCGAATCCGTTTGCTCTCGCGGTTGCTCCGACGAAGGCTGCGAGAGCGAGTGTGACGCGCTCATCGCTGCTTCGCCGGAATGCGAAGTGGGCGGCGGGTGGGCAGGCATCGGGGGTGCGGTGCGGCGTGCGGCGATAGGCGAGGGGACCTCTTGTCTACTCGCAGGCACAGGCGAGGATGCGAGTGGTGGAGAAAGCGGCGGGGCGGCCGTCTTCGGCTGCGGCTGGCTCTCGGTGCGGGGGGGGTGGGGGGCGCACCTCCCGCAGTGGGGAGCGCCTGCTTGTGCTCGACGACGACGACGATGTCGATGTAGTCGACGAGGACGACGAGTCCCGGTAGTCAGGGGGCGGGGCGGGTAGGGCTAGGCTGAGCTTCACCCGCTTGTCCTCCTGGTTCCCGGACGAATTGGAGGAGGAGGAGCTTGGACGTGCACGTTTGGCCAATTCGAAGCCGGGCGTAGATACATTTACGCCGGCTACGTTGACAGTCGTGTCGTCGACGCCTTCCACGTTTGCGGCCGATTCTGTCGGCGGGGTGTTGGCAGTGGTCGGATTGGTCGGAATGGTCGAAGGACGTCTGGCGGTCTCGGCTGCAGGGAACGGTGTAATGGACTGGTCCATTATATTCCGGCGCACTACTGCGCGCGGAATCCCCGTGCGTCCTCTGCCCTGTTTGGGCGGCCTCTGGTCGAGCGGTTGTTTGTCGGCCATGGCGATGCGGTAAAAATTAATTTAAAAACTGCACACACATGAATGACACACGAAACGGTAACAATTTAGACTAGTTAAAGACGAATAACGAAAACGAATGACGAAAATGAAAAACACAAATTACAAACTGCGGCCCTTTGCGGGGTGACCTGCAACTCCTCGCGTGCAACCCAGCCAGGTGAGACCCCGAGGGGAGGCCCAGCTTAGGCGCCCGCGGACCGGAGTATGCTGGTCAGCCCTGCGTGGTGTGGAGGGCGTAGGCAGAACGAGTTTGATCCCGTGCACCTTTTTCCTCAAGAAAAAGGGCAGTAGGGATACGCGGCGTTTTCGTCCCGGTCGGGGGCAGTGGCTTACGCGGGGTCGACCCGGCCGCTTCCTCAAACTGCAAGCAGTGAGTACAACTGGCGCCAGGGACCGCGGAAGCAAAGTACACGAAACCGAAACTATACGCTATATCTCTCAAGGCAAGTAAGAGCGAGACAAAAGCACTTGTCTTCAAACAAACCGAGAGATATAGACATCGTGCGGCGTATATCTCTCGGTTTGTTTGAAGACAAGTGCTTTTCAAAAAAGAAACGAAGCAATTCGCGTGCTCTCAGTGTTTTAAAGTGTGTGCATCGTCAAAATATAATCAAACAATATGTCCGACACCGCAGTCGCATCCGAAGCCCCGGCCCCGGCGACGCCCGCGAAGAAGCCCAAGGCGTCCGCGGGCGCCGGCGGCGCCGCCGCCAAGAAGCCGAAAGCGAAGCCCACCCACCCGAAGACGTCCGAGATGGTGAACAGCGCCATCAAGGAGCTCAAGGAGAGGAGCGGCTCGTCGCTGCAGGCGATCAAGAAGTACATCGCCGCCCAGTACAAGGTCGACGCGGAGAAGATGGCGCCTTTCATCAGGAAGTACCTCAAGAGCGCCGTCGAGTCCGGCGCGCTCATCCAGACCAAGGGCAAGGGCGCCTCCGGCTCGTTCAAGCTCGAGTCCAAGTCGGCCGCGTCCAAGAAGCCCGCCGGCGGCAAGGGCGCCGCCGCGTCCGCCGCCACCGCGCGCGCCAAGAAGGCCGCCCCCGCGACCGCCGCCGCCGCCGCCAAGAAGAAAGCGGCCGCCGCGGCCGCCTCGTCGCCCTCCAAGGCGAAGACCGCCGCCGCCACCGCGCGCGACAAGAAGGCCGCCGCTGCCAAGAGGAAGAAGCCCGCCGTCGCGAAGAAGGCCTCCGCCCCCGCGTCCCCGGCCAAGGCCAAGGGCGCCGCCTCCAAGGCGAAGAAGACCGCCAAGCCGCCGACGAAGAAGCCCAAGGCGCCGAAACCAAAGAAGGCCGCGCCCAAGTCGAAGCCCGCCGCCAAGAAGGCAGCCGCCGCCAAAAAGTAAGCCAAGCTTCACTATCGGCTGCCGCCTGCCGCCTGCCTCCGGCGAACCGCTCGCTCGGCCGCCGCCGCCGCCGCCGCCGGCGCGAAGATGCGCGCGTTCGAGTTCTGCGTGCGGCTTCACAACCGCAACAATAAAAAGCCCTTTTCAGGGCTAACATATCTTTCCTATACCTACACATGAAAAGAAAACGCACGTCTCGTTCGTTCATTTACTTATACTTGCCCTACCACCTACCAGTACCTATGCGAACACAAAAAAAAAGAAAACCAACTATCATCAAACTAGGTAAGTACCTACCTACTACCTACATAGTATTATGCACTCACCACAAAAATAAATAAAATAGGTACTTACCTAATACATACATAAAATATTAACAAGTACTACTTACCTACGTCGACCTTACCTATGTAGGTACATACACACATTACAATAATACTTATATATAATTTATTATAATAAATAGGTACGTACACCTATATAGATTATTCTAGGCCTACATATTATAGGTATTCACTGATCACTATTCACTAACAAGTAACAGCTGCTGCTGCTGCGCTATGACGAACGCCCGCCGATCCCGACTCGCTCACTCAGTCCATCGCGATCGCTATCGATCGGTAATCGGTATTAAACTTACTAGCTACCTATAATTATTGGAGCTATTGACACTGATTTTTGAAAATAATAAAGTACAATACAAATTTTGCGAAAAATGCGTGCGACGTTGCCGCATCGCTGACACCTCGAGCCCACCATGCAACGTCGCATTTTTATCTATGCAAGCTCTTTTACATTGAAAAAAACAACAACACTAGGTTCCTAAACATGTACCTACTTTTTATAGGTAATAGATATTTAGAGACATTACGGAAATAAAAAAAAAAATATTCCAAAGTACGTCAGTACCTACTTACCTACCTACCTATATTGTATTTTGAACTAAAATTTACCTATGGTAGACGTGTAGCCTGTAGGTACTTACCTACCTACTTACAGACAATAATAATATTATGTTAATTAAAAATGTTCTCTCGATTTTTCTAAAACGGGATTAGAGTCGAACTTCTTTTTTTTTTTTTTTTTTAAATTGCTTCTTGCTTCTGCAACCTCTGACGTTCTGAGGCTCTGAAAAAAAGAAACCTACATACTCTGTGGTACTGTACTGTGTGGGTTCTATTTTGAAATAAGATAAAATAATTTTCTTTAATTTTCTAAAACGCGACGTTGCCGCTTCGGTGTATCTTCTATCTTCGAGTCCAACATGCAACGTCGCGTTTTCGCTAAACAAAACGTGTCCGCTGGTCTCGCCGCGATCCCCACCTTAATGCGGAGCGTGGTTCGACTATATATACTGGCGCCGACGGTAATAGCGTTTTAAAGTTCTCCCATATCGCCGCTCGCGTGTACGCTACGTACGCGCATTATTCTCGTGTTTGATCGTTTTAAAACTCCCAACCAGCAATGTCCGGTCGTGGCAAAGGCGGCAAAGTCAAGGGAAAGGTCAAGTCTCGCTCCAACCGTGCCGGTCTACAGTTCCCCGTCGGACGTATTCACAGGCTGCTGAGGAAGGGCAATTACGCAGAGCGCGTCGGTGCCGGCGCGCCCGTTTACCTCGCGGCCGTGATGGAGTACCTGGCCGCCGAAGTGCTCGAGTTGGCCGGTAACGCGGCACGTGACAACAAGAAGACCAGGATCATTCCCAGGCATCTTCAGTTGGCGATCCGCAACGACGAGGAACTGAACAAGCTTCTCTCCGGCGTCACTATCGCACAGGGTGGCGTGCTGCCGAACATACAAGCCGTCCTGTTGCCCAAGAAGACCGAGAAGAAGGCCTAAGTGTGTGCCTTCGCTATCATCGGTGATCGCCATCTACACATTTCTACCAAGAAATAAACAAAAGGCCCTTTTCAGGGCCACAAAACTTTTCCAAATAATATTACACAACAAAGTAGTACCTATTTAATTAACAGGTACCACAGGTACAAGTAAATAAGTCGGTAGCAGTTAACTGACTCTAGCCCTTGACTGCGATCACACCTGATCGTAAGTGATGACGCAGTGTAAGATGGTTGCGGGCTAACCTGTTAGGTGCATGGCAGTTATATTAATCGCTTGGCGGCACGTCTTTACCGGTAGGGTGGTAACTAGCCACGGCCGAAGCCTCCCACCAGGCCTGACCAGGGAAAATTCAGAAATTATAAATTCCTAAATTGACCCTGCCGGGGATCGGACCCGAGACCTCCGCACGTTAAGGCAACAGCGCTACACACTGCGCCACGGAGGTCGTCAAACAGTCGTTAGACATAATGTAATATAAAAATAAAAACTGATATCGTACGGTCGTACTATCTAAGTGAAAAAAAAAGCGGCTCTATATTATCTGCCTGCCTGCCTGCCTGCCTGCCTGCCTGCCTGCCTGCCTGCCTGCCTGCCTGCCTGCCTGCCTGCCGCTAAATAGGAATGATGACAGCTCATTCAAATCAATCAAAGCAATATGAAATACCTACATAGAAATAATCATAGTACTTTTTTTTTTTTTTTCTCTCCTCTCTCTCTATAACCTAAACTGCCTGCAACTGACCTAATAATAATATTATTATTTTAACGATTGTGCGTAGCCGAGTGATATTATTAAATTACTTAATACGTCATATTATAATAGGTACCTATACATAAGCAATGTAGTGAAATTGTTCGCGACAATGTGTTTTACCATACATTTTTCGTATAGCGTAACTTGGGTAGATAATATTTTCGTGTTATTTACTTTTGTATTATATAGCTGCTGATTAGGTAATTATATTCTATAGATAGATTTTAAGATTCCCTACAAAATGATATAAGTTTCATTATAGTAGGTAGACTAGATCCGAAAATATTGTAAATTAAATACCTAAAGTTCATAGGAATACGTAGAAATTAGGTATATTTCCGATTATTTTGTAAATAATAAATTAACCTATTGTTTAGTGACATATATCATTAGATAGCATAGAATAAGGGCTTTATAATGATATAAATTGTTTTTATGTAAGAGAAATAGGTTAAAAAATATTTTCGGATAAATATGTAACGCATAGTGAAAATAAAATAAATATCACGTTATCTCGTTTGTCATCTCGCGCGGCTCTCTTTAAGGTAATAACATCGTAGTACATAACCGCCTTCGCGCGACGTGGTGGTGTGGTCGCAAGATAGTCGTCAAGCTCAGCTCACAAACGAGGTCGTGACTATTCAAGAAATCAGTGTTTCATTTGTACTCACCCTGGACCAATCTACGGTATCCAACAGCAGATTCGTTGTGGTAGCCTTTTTCAAGGCTAAATTTCCTGTTTAGTGCCCGACGAACTCTGTTAGGTACATCACCAGCTGAATATCCTGCGGTCTTCGAGAAGGTGATCTACGGTCATCGGCAGACAGTAACTCGCTTAAGGGGCCCTTTTCAGGGCCAACTCTTTCCTTTTACGAGCAACCTTTCGAGGTTTGCTTCCCCGGGCGAGAACTGTTCGTGCATCATTCCACGGGTATCGGCTGCTACGGTACGAGAAGACATCAAGCGCCACCCTTGAACAACGCGTGAGCTCTCGTCTTTTTCAAGACGATCTCACATTTCCTGTCAAATCGGTCTAATACCGACCTACGCGTTTGTTCCCCGGGCAAAGGTGCATGTCTAGTACGTTTGCTGGTCCTTCGAGAAGCCGGATCCAGGGTGAAGTACACTGCACTGCCACGTCACGTCGCTGACCACAAACCGTTCGTAAGTGGTCAAGCGTTTTTTCACCCGCGCCGCGAAAAGCCGACGTGTTAACGCTCGAAACACGATACGGCTATGTACATCGACGCCGGCGGCGAAATATCGTTTTCGTCCAGCCAGGCGCCCGCGTCGCGATCCGCCGCAAACTAGCGCGCCGATCAGTCTCAACGATCGAGCGCCCCGCGTACCGCGTCCCTCCGAAACGGTCGCCCGGTGCCCGTGCACCGGCGCTGACAAGGCACGCCACCGTAACCCGCGCGGCCCCTCGGCTACGCGCCTCGCGTCCGATTCCAAGAATTCGTGTACCTGCCTACCGCGACGCGCCGCGCTTAACTAGCGCTTGGCGCCGTGTTTGCGTGTGTACGTATAATATTGCGCGCTCCGTGTTTTCGTTCCGTATAGTATATAAACTGTGTTGTGTATATAAACTGTGTATATAAACTGTGCTGTGTTCGTGTCAAGAACTCAAGATGCCTATCACCAGATCACGTGGCCAGGCAGCTGAAAACTCCGAAGAGGCGGTGGGTGTCACTCCGTTCGCTTCATCTCATATCACCCGCCGTTCTCCACCTCCGCGTTCTCCGAGTGCTATAGTGGTTACGGAATGTACTTCCGGTCCGTTGAGGGAAGAAACCTCGAAACATCGACAGCCGGCGTCGTCAAGCAGAGAGACATCGCCGCGCTCAAATACAAGATATAGACAGCCGGTTTCGCCGCCGCCAGAGGTCGCGTCGCCGCGCCATATTAGAAGACCACATAGCAGAAATTCGTTAGTTCGGGAAGACACTACAGTTACGACAGTTTATAAGGGTGCACGCACACGCAAGACAAGTACGTCCGACCAAAGAGCTTTGCAAATCGACGAACAAATAAGTGAATTAAGGACTCGACTAAAGCAGCTGTCGCGGAAAAAAAGGCAGCTCGCATACGAAAATTCCGAAGACGACTATGATGACGACGGGCAGTCACGATCCGAGTACGTGCGGTCCTGGGTTCAAGACACCAGCGCCGTCAGGCCCGCGTCTCCACGCACCACCAAACGCCGGGAAATAGAAGAGGACGACGTACCTAGGCGAAGGAAGCCAGGACCGTTGCACCTACCACCGCACCCGGAGCCGAAGCAGGGAGAAAGAAGCTCTTCGCCGATCATCGTAGAGCCCTGCCCGGCAAGTTCGAGAATAGTGATAGATCCGCCTCTTAATTCCGATATCCGTGAAGAACCGGGTTCTCAACCTCAGGGAGAAGTGTTGAAGAATCAAGGTACGTCCAGTATACCTACGAGTCAGAGTATACAAGAACGACAATTCGCTATTCTACTTGAAATGGAAGAAGACCTTCTCAATTTCAAGAAAAAGTACTTCGGGCTGGGAGTAGGGTGTCCATTACGTCAAGAAAAATCCGGGACAGTCTACTCGCCGCCAACCGAGCCCCGCAAAGAGGGTGAAATTCGTGTGGATAGCTATGCTATTACGTCGTACGTCATGAAGCTGCCAGAATTCAGTGGAGACGTTAATGGCTGGATATCATATAAGTCGATATATGATAATTCGAAAAATTCGTTCAGCAGATTTGAGAACATAGTGAGACTTCGAAAATCGCTGAAAGGAGAGGCGCTTGATTGTGTGAATATATTAATCGCTACAAACGCCGATCCAGATCAGATAGTTGAAGAGTTGCATCGAACATATGGCCGCTCCGACCAAATGGCGTTCAAGGAGTTCAACACTTTGAAGGACTTACCGGACGTCAGTGACAAGCCAAAGGAGATTGTCCAGTTCGCCCGAAAAGTGAGACAAGGGGTGTTACTTTTCCAGACACTTGGGGAAGAAAGGTACATCGAGTCGCCGGAACTTATGCAATACCTACAAGCAAAGTTGCCGAACCACATGAAGAGTAAGTGGAGAAAGATTCAAGCTTCGAATAAGAACAAGGCATCGCTGGTACAACTCAGGGATTTCCTCGATGAAGAAGCGGACAGCTGCATTGCCGACCTACCTCTGGACGAGAAACCTTCGACTAGGCGGTCATTGCAACGAACGCATACAGTCACAGAAGACACAAACGAAACTTTAGACGAGAGGAAACCCACCGCTATGGAAGAAAAGAAGCATGCTGCTGAACCAATCTGCAAGATCTGCACTAAGACTGGGCATCGAAGCGTCGACTGCTACAAGTTCAAGAGCGGGAACTCAGATAAAAGATGGGAGCTCGCCAAGCAGTTCCAGCTGTGCTATCGGTGCCTAAGGCCTCGTTCACCTGGACATATGTGCCGGAAGGTGAAGTGCGGTATCGAGGGTTGTACTGGTACCCACCACAAACTTCTTCATGGCCCCAAGACCGAGAAAACGAAGAATGAAGCCGTAGCGAACACATGGACGAAGACTACACCTCAAGCATACTTGAAAATAGTTCCAGTTACAGTCATAGGACCGGCGGGAGAATCGAAAGAATTCGCTCTCCTTGACGACGGCTCAACCGTATCTTTGATGGATGAAGAGGTAGCTGACAAGATCGGAGCTAAAGGACGTACGGAACCATTGAACGTGCAGACGATGGGGGAGAATATACGAGACTCGAACTCACGTCGAATCACACTCGCACTCTCTGGCCGCCAGGGCGAGAGAGTCGCTTTCAAGGTCCGCACCATCCCGTCGCTGAAGCTATCACCGCAGACCGTCGCTGAGGATGACATCGTGGGATGCAAGCACCTCGACAAGATCAGAAAAGAGATAGTGTACGAGGCCGCTGTTCCAAGAATCCTAATAGGACAAGACAACTGGAACCTACTGCTCGCCGAGGAGGTAGTCAAAGGGCCGGAGTCACAGCCAGTTGCATCGCGTACGCCGCTGGGGTGGGTGCTACATGGTGCGCACACTCGAGCTCTGGGACACGCTGTCCACTATACCAATTCGTTAACTTCGGATGCAACACTGAACTCTCAACTAGATGAATATTTCGCTTTAGATTCGCTTTTCGTGAATCCCCGAAGACCGGACTCCGACCCAGAGAAGAGGGCGGAGGACATCTTGAAGAAAAATACGCACGGTACGAAGGAGGGCCGCATAGAAACTGCGCTTCTCTGGAAGAAAGAAAAATTTGTGATGCCTAATAATTTCGAGACTGCTATGAAGAGGCTCACAAGTATAGAAAAGAGGTTGGATAAAAATCCGGAGCTGAGTCAAAAGTACGCCGAGCAAACGGACGCTTTGGTGAAAAAAGGATACGCCGAACCAGCTCCGAAGAAAACGACGCCGGGAAAGACCTGGTATTTGCCACACTTCGACGTTAAGAACCCCGCGAAGCCGGACAAGTTCAGAATCGTCCATGATGCAGCTGCTAAGACGAGAGGAATGTCGCTCAATGACTTCCTGCTCACAGGACCAGACCTACTTAGATCCCTACCTGGGGTCCTCATGCGATTCCGCCGCCATGATATCGCCGTATCTGCTGACATAGCTGAGATGTTCATGCAGATAAAAATTCGTGAGGAAGATAGAGATGCCCTTCGTTACCTGTGGCGAGGGGATCGTCGTGAAGGCGCGCCCGACGAGTACCGTATGACTTCGTTAATTTTTGGGGCCGCCAGCTCGCCGTGCACTGCCATCTACGCCAAAGATTGGAATGCAAGACGACACCAAGAAGAACATCCGAGGGCGGTGGAAGCAATTACCGATAATCATTATATGGATGACTACCTCGATAGCTTTAGAAGTGTCGAGGAAGCCATCACCGTTTCGAAGAAGGTCCGGTCAATTCACAGCGAAGCGCATCTGGAACTCCGCAAGTGGCTTTCTAATTCGACGGCGGTAATAGAAGAATTAGAACCGAACACCGATACCGCCAGTTTAGTGAACATTGGCTCCAAAGAAGAAAAGATCTTGGGGTTAATGTGGAATCCGTCAACAGATCAGTTGGGCTTCAACCTAGGGATGGCTCGACTCCCAGCTGATATACTCCGCAAAGAAACTGTGACAAAAAGAGAAGCTCTGAAGATAGTAATGTCACTCTACGATCCGCTTGGCTTCGCGTCTCCGGTCACAGTGAACGCGAAGAAAATTCTACAGGAAGCTTGGAGGAAAAACGTTGACTGGGACCAAGAGCTCGACGAAGATCTAGCTGCCCAATGGTCGGCGTGGAAGCAGCATCTAGAAAATTTGAAGACAGTTAGTCTGCCAAGGTGCTACTCCGGCTTCAGCGATGCAGTCTCTCTACAGCTGCATGTATTCACCGACGCCAGCGAGACCGCCTACGCAGCAGCAGTATACTGGAGGGCGGTCACTCCCGACAAACGTGTCCATATCTCTATGGTCATGGCGAAGGCGAAGGTGGCTCCGTTAAAAGTTACGTCGATCCCACGTCTCGAACTGCAAGCAGCCGTCATGGGTAGTCGCATGGCCGCCGCTGTTATAGAAGAACACCGTATAGTTCCCGAGTCGAAAACCTTTTGGACCGATAGCAAGACGGTTCTCTCATGGGTGAAAAGAGGGGCCAGATCATACAAACCGTTCGTCGCGCATCGAGTGGCAGCCATAGAAGAAAACAGCAAGACAGATGAGTGGCGCTGGGTTCCAACGAAACTCAACGTCGCCGACATAGCCACTCGAGATGTGCCTCCTGACTTCGGGCCTGAACACGACTGGTTCAAGGGTCCAGCGTTTCTGCTCGAAGCTCCCGTATCCTGGCCCGTAGAGAAGATCTCAATCATCGAATCGACCGGGGAAGAGCGCGTGCACGCCTGCACCGAAGCTGCAAGTGCGCCGAAGCTCAAAGAAGCAGTTCCAGACCCAAGCCGTTTTTCAAGATGGGAGAGACTAGTCCGCGCGACAGCAAGAGTACTACAGTTCGTACACTTATGTCGAAGATCGAAAGAGAAAACGTACTACAAAAGAACGGTACGTAATAAAGAAGCCGATCCTGACTGGCGAAAGAAAAAACCAAGGAAGGCAAAGAAGACTTCCTCCGTTGTTCCGAAACATTCTTCGAAAAGCTACATGACTCTTGACGCCGAGTTCATAAAGAAAGCCGAAGAAATACTCATCCGCGCCAGCCAGGAAGATTCGTTCGGAGAAGATATCCCAAACCTTCGTGAAAAAGAACCAGTGAACAACAATAGTCGTCTGCGAGCTCTGCCGGTGGAATATCGTGATGGCCTCGTAGTTCTTCGAAGTCGAATCGCAGCCGTCACTGAAGTTAGTGAAGAAATGAAGTCGCCACCGGTCATAGATGGAGATCATCGTATCACTCAGCTGTATATCGATTGGACACACCGCTGCCTACATCACTGTGGAACAGAGCCCACAATCAACGAGGTGCGTCAACATTACTGGGTGATCAGACTCCGACCCTCCGCTAAGAAAATCATCAGTCGCTGCCTCCGGTGCCGCATTCGTAAGGCACAACCTCCGACTCCGCCGACTGGTGATCATCCAAGAACAAGACTCGCACATCATCAAAAGCCATTCACGTTTACTGGTTTGGATTACTTCGGACCGCTTTCCGTCACCGTGGGTCGCCAGCATCAGAAACGCTACGTGGCCCTATTTACATGCCTCACAACGAGAGCGGTTCACCTGGAGATCGCTGCCAGCCTCAACGCAGACTCTGCTGTCCTGGCACTCCGCAGATTTGCAGCACGCCGTGGTCACCCGACTGAAATTTACAGCGACAACGGGACGAATATGCACGCTGCAGACAGAGAACTCCGTGAGGCACTCCGAGAAGAAGCAAGTCGTCGTGGGATAGTTTGGCGCTTCATCACTCCGTCCGCGCCGTTCATGGGAGGGGCCTGGGAGCGCCTAGTCCGCTGCGTGAAAACCACGCTCTACACTGTCCTGCATGAGAGACACCCGACCGAAGAAATCATGGCCACCCTACTCTGTGAAGTGGAGTACACCGTCAATAGTAGGCCATTGACACACGTATCCGTGGATCCCGACGACGACGAAGCTATTACCCCTAACCATTTCCTGCTTGGGGGGTCAGCAAGAGTACCGACTCCGGGTATTTTCGACGAAAAAGACCTAATCAGCAAGAAACACTGGCGGCGCGCACAAATACTAGCAGACATGTTTTGGCGCCGCTGGGTCCGTGAGTACCTACCCGAGCTACAACACCGGCGGGAGCCTCATGGTCGTGGCCCTACGTACGAAGTTGGCGATCCAGTCCTCATCGCTGACTCTCAACTTCCTCGCAACACGTGGCCGCGCGGGAGGATAGAAGCCGTCTATCCAGGGAAAGACGGCCAAGTACGCATAGTCGAAGTACGCACGTCCGGTGGAACTTTGAAGAGGCCAACGAAGAAGCTCGTCCCTCTGCCGAAGTAGACGACATCGCCGCTCACCGATTGGGGTGCAGCATCTCGACGAAACCTGATGCTGCACGGCGGGAGAAATGTTCGCGACAATGTGTTTTACCATACATTTTTCGTATAGCGTAACTTGGGTAGATAATATTTTCGTGTTATTTACTTTTGTATTATATAGCTGCTGATTAGGTAATTATATTCTATAGATAGATTTTAAGATTCCCTACAAAATGATATAAGTTTCATTATAGTAGGTAGACTAGATCCGAAAATATTGTAAATTAAATACCTAAAGTTCATAGGAATACGTAGAAATTAGGTATATTTCCGATTATTTTGTAAATAATAAATTAACCTATTGTTTAGTGACATATATCATTAGATAGCATAGAATAAGGGCTTTATAATGATATAAATTGTTTTTATGTAAGAGAAATAGGTTAAAAAATATTTTCGGATAAATATGTAACGCATAGTGAAAATAAAATAAATATCACGTTATCTCGTTTGTCATCTCGCGCGGCTCTCTTTAAGGTAATAACATCGTAGTACATAACCGCCTTCGCGCGACGTGGTGGTGTGGTCGCAAGATAGTCGTCAAGCTCAGCTCACAAACGAGGTCGTGACTATTCAAGAAATCAGTGTTTCATTTGTA
The DNA here is from genome assembly GCA_923060345.2 of Erebia aethiops. Lineage (NCBI taxonomy): Eukaryota > Metazoa > Arthropoda > Insecta > Lepidoptera > Nymphalidae > Erebia > Erebia aethiops. The sequence continues at coordinate 6,737,328 of OV281084.1, read as the reverse complement.
CTCACCCTGGACCAATCTACGGTATCCAACAGCAGATTCGTTGTGGTAGCCTTTTTCAAGGCTAAATTTCCTGTTTAGTGCCCGACGAACTCTGTTAGGTACATCACCAGCTGAATATCCTGCGGTCTTCGAGAAGGTGATCTACGGTCATCGGCAGACAGTAACTCGCTTAAGGGGCCCTTTTCAGGGCCAACTCTTTCCTTTTACGAGCAACCTTTCGAGGTTTGCTTCCCCGGGCGAGAACTGTTCGTGCATCATTCCACGGGTATCGGCTGCTACGGTACGAGAAGACATCAAGCGCCACCCTTGAACAACGCGTGAGCTCTCGTCTTTTTCAAGACGATCTCACATTTCCTGTCAAATCGGTCTAATACCGACCTACGCGTTGTTTGCCGGGCAAAGGTGCATGTCTAGTACAGAAATGTGCGTACGGTAAAGACACAATTATAATTATTATATTATCGATTTACGTGTATATCTATTATATTATAATATTATCATTATTTATTAGGTGTGTACGTACACTGTACACAATAATATTGTTTTTTTTGTTTGTTATTAAGAAGTTAGGTGTTCTTGCGTTTCTATTCCTCCGCGCGGGGCGAGGGGCTCGCGTCGGTGACGTCACGTCGCACTCGCTCTCCCCCCCCTCCCTCGCCCGCCTGTATATCGTTCAACGATTGGTTGAATTCGTCTAGACCGCTCGCTCGCTCGCCATCGGTCGTTACCGCTGAGAAAGTGACAAAAACCGCACACCCGGAATTTTTTCGTCACAATACAACTAACTAGGCGGCACAGCGGTCGCGCCGTCACCACAAGTGTATTGTTATATCGCATCGCATCGCATCTCATACCTACTACAATATGCCACCCAAGACTAGCGGCAAGGCAGCCAAGAAATCCGGCAAGGCCCAGAAGAACATCTCCAAGTCTGACAAAAAGAAGAAGAAGCACAAGAGGAAAGAGAGCTACGCCATCTACATCTACAAGGTGCTCAAGCAGGTCCACCCCGACACCGGTATCTCCAGTAAGGCCATGTCGATCATGAACTCGTTCGTGAACGACATATTCGAGCGCATCGCCGCCGAGGCCTCTCGTCTCGCCCACTACAACAAGAGGTCGACGATCACCTCCAGGGAGGTGCAGACATCTGTGAGGCTGCTGCTGCCCGGAGAGCTGGCCAAGCACGCGGTCAGTGAAGGCACCAAGGCCGTCACCAAGTACACCAGCTCGAAGTGAGGAGCTCAAGATTGCTTGCGTCTTCCTCGTTCAACCGAACGAGATGCAAACAAACAAACAAACAAAAGGCCCTTTTCAGGGCCACAAAATGATTCCTCTCTATTACCGTCCTGGTACTTACAGTGATTCGTCACAATACAGCATCGATGATGATAATTTATATAATAATAATTATTGTTAAGTATCATGAATAATAATATCTACAACTTTTTATATGAAATAAGATCAACCTACTCACTCACTCCTAATCTCCACTCTCCAGTATTTGACAACGTGTCAAAACTCGAAGCACTTTTTTTCTTTTTCTTTTTCTTTTTCTTTTTTTACTTCAATTATTTAGTACCTAGTTACAAAATATAATCTACATAAACATAATAATATTATGTAGTTATACAACAAACATAAAACTAAAAGATATTACGTCTTCTGAGAGATCCTATAAATAATAATACATTTATTATACTTACTAACATATTATGTGTTCACAAAAAAAGAAAAAGAAAATTGACTATTATGGCGCATGCCTAAGTAGGTACGTATACTAGGTACCTAATACTTAAAAACACTTGCCAAAACGTCATCCGAAATGCGAAAGAGTGTTTGTTTGTTACGTAGGTATTACACCATACGTATCTATGACGATATTATTGTTTCTTTTTTTTTTTTCTTTTTTTCTGTCTAGAGTGGAAATTTAAGAAATATAATATTATTTTTATAAAGTTTTCTGTTCTAAATTATATATTTTTTTTTGTTTTGTTAACTACTCTCTCTCTCTCTCTCTCTCTCTCTCTCGCTCACACACACGCGCGCGCCGTTGCCCTTTTTCCCCTCGCCCCTTCCTCCGCGCGTGTGAGCCCGTAAAGCATATAAGCTTCAGAATAGAGCTCACGATTTTTATACAACCAACAGTGTCAGCTGCGAACGGACGCGCGCACGTCGCACGATCAAAGTTACGTGAACCTATCTATCTTCTATTATAGAACATGGCCCGTACGAAGCAGACCGCCCGCAAGTCCACCGGTGGCAAGGCGCCACGCAAGCAGCTGGCCACCAAGGCCGCTCGCAAGAGCGCTCCGGCCACCGGCGGTGTGAAGAAACCTCATCGCTACAGGCCCGGCACGGTCGCACTACGTGAGATCCGTCGCTACCAGAAGAGTACCGAGCTCCTGATCCGCAAGCTGCCTTTCCAGCGGCTGGTGCGAGAGATCGCTCAAGACTTCAAGACCGACCTCCGCTTCCAGAGCTCGGCCGTGATGGCGCTGCAGGAAGCCAGCGAAGCGTACCTGGTGGGACTCTTCGAAGATACCAACCTCTGCGCCATTCACGCCAAACGTGTCACCATTATGCCTAAGGACATCCAGCTCGCGCGCAGGATCAGAGGCGAACGCGCCTAAAACTCGTGTGCGAAACTCGAGTAACATACCTACGTCATTATTATAGGTATATACTCAATGCAAAAGGCCCTTTTCAGGGCCACAAAACTTTCATTACCTACCTAATTATACTACCACAATGCGTCTATGTAATCATTTAATACCTACTCACCTATAATACATAATATTATATAACTTATTACACATACTTACCCTCAACCTATCCATCTGCCAACCCGACTGAATTGGGTATTTGACAGTTAGTCAAATCAGGTACGGTCTTCTACTTAATTTTTTATTAGGTATTTCAAACTGCAAAACGCGCGATTAGTAGGTAAGTAGTATTTAGTATGAAATACTGGATCACGTGACCGTCATAAAAAAGAAAAAGAAAACGATAATAATATGTCAAGCACAACGAAAATATACACGGCGTGTATTTAAAAAAAAATGGTTATTTAACTATGTAAAAAAAAAAAAAAAAAATGAAGTTATGCTACCTACCTAGCTTACTGTTTTACTGTTACTCTTGATGATGATGATATGTGACTACCTACCTACCTACCTACCTACCTACCTACCTACCTATGTAGTGGCTGGCTTAGGGCGGTCGTTGTCAATATCTTTTTTTTTGGAATAATGTTAATAATACCTTATTCCAAAAAGTTACGAGTAAATAAAGCGATATTATTATTGTTATGACCCCCCCCCCCCCCCCCCTGTCGCCCCGCGCGTCTCGCAGCCCCTCCGCGCGGGATGTGTGCGTGTCCCTTTTTCTCTAGTAACGAACAGCGACGGCCGAATGCGAAGGCACGAAAAAGAAACGTACAACAGATTATTTCGCCGGTCACAAACTATATAAGCGCTGCTGCTCCTCGTGTTCGGTATATTCTGTTCACAGCGGTGTGCGGGGCGCGCGGAGTTCAGTTTTCCAGTTTTGAAGATAGTTAACACAAGCAAGCCCACAAGTCAAGATGACCGGTCGCGGTAAAGGCGGAAAGGGACTGGGAAAAGGAGGCGCCAAGCGTCACAGGAAGGTGCTGCGTGACAACATCCAAGGCATCACGAAGCCGGCTATCCGTCGTCTGGCGCGCAGGGGCGGCGTGAAGCGTATATCCGGTCTGATATACGAGGAGACCCGCGGTGTGCTGAAAGTGTTCCTAGAGAACGTGATCCGCGACGCCGTCACCTATACGGAGCACGCCAAGAGGAAGACCGTCACAGCTATGGACGTCGTTTACGCGCTGAAACGTCAGGGTCGCACCCTCTACGGTTTCGGAGGTTAAGTCTCTACTCTATATGCAGCAAGCATTGACCTCGACTCCTATTACAAATGGAGTAACCTACCATAAAAAAGGCCCTTTTCAGGGCCGCATATATTTCGATGATTCACTCTCGTGTTTTACTAATTTACTTGTCAACCTTACCTACATATAGACTATAGAGCAAGATTCTATTCTATTATTTAAAAAAAACTTAACCGTCTACATTACATTACTCTTAAGGAAGCATGAATGAGACGGGTATACACAAAATATAATACTTACCAGCAGACTTGGCTACAGATTGAAAATAATAATTTTAAAAAAATTAGACCTAACTACACTTAGGTACTTTGCAATGTTAGGTGTACGTGTCTACGCCCTAGATATAGTACAAAGGAACAGTAATTCGTAGGTAGGTACCTAAGCTTTACCGCCTTGTCTTTTAGAACCTACTATGTAGGTACCTAAATTAGATTAAATTACAATTCATGGAAGGAAGCAAGCAAGCAATTAAGGCTTTATTAAATAATAATAGGTAGGTAGGTAGGTACGTATAATTAAACTCCTATTGTTGTTTTGTTAATTTTTATTAGGCAAGTAGGTACTTACTAAGTTTACTTAATAAAAATTCCCATTATTCTTTCATAATTTCATTTCCTAAGTAATTCGTAAGACACCTAATAAGAAAATGAACATAGCAGAGACAGCAATAATAATAATATTTATTATACTTTAGGCACAGTTTAGCACTGTTTATGTCGAGTGGTGGTGGAGTGGTGGGTTGAATCGAAATGACAAGCCAAATATTTTTTAATAATTGATTAAAGCATAATAATAACTAAATAAAGTTATTTTTAATATTATTCATAATGGATTGGTACCTACACTATGAGTAGTCAGTAGACGTAGTCGGGCCGCGCCGCGCCGCGATTCAGCCGCGCGAATGGGCGTCTCAATTTACTTAATATCGGTCGTATAATGATTGTTTGTATTTGAATGAGAGTTCATAAAAGGGACACATTAATTTGTGACGAACAAGTCACAAGCCGCGCGCCCAGCCAGTACAGAAACTTCTCGAACATTCCACGGCCGAACACGACACCGGCTCGACGACCCGACCGGCCAATCAGCGAGCACCGCGACATCAGCCGAGCGATCACGCCACCGAGGAAGCCACGCCCCCAGACTATAAATACGGCGGCAGCCACGAGTCAGTCAGTCTCTCGGCGCCTTCACCCGCGACGGTCGGTGTGATTTCTCGCTGCTCGACCAGGGTGAAGAGGCTGAAAGACTCCGGTAGCCTCGAGCACCGTACCCCCCGCGCGTCCCGCTCTCCTCCTCCGTCCGCGACGCTATCCGCGTCACATACCTACCGTAGGTAACCGCGTACCCCCCCGCGCGTCCCACTCGCCTCCGTCCGCGACGCCATCCGCGTCGCATACCTACCGTAGGTAACCGCGTACGCATCCCCGCGTCTAATTAAACGTCCCGCCGCCCGCGCGTATTGTTATAATAGATTGTAAGCTTAGTCATGTAAATAAGTCTGTGTACTAATGTTGTAGAACTGAGTGAATAAAAGGATCATCCTGTTTGTGTACAATCCGTGTTTACTTTAGAGATCCCCCAGTCAGTTGATAAAATCCCTATCTCATGTACGTAGTAAGGACGTTGTAAACCCCAACCTCCTTGCTACGTTACATTGGCGCCCACGTAAATAACCCACCGTCCGGGTTCCGCGCCGCGTAAAGAAACTCGCGCCGCGTCCGTCGGAATAAAAATCCGTACCGAAGACATAGGGAACCTGACAATTTTGTTACACCCGGATATTTTCATGGAATAGCACAGATACAAACCCTCACAGGCGGTGTGATTACCCTCGCTGCTCGCTCGTGAGAGTGAATATCTGAACCGCGTGTAACTTACACAAACAAAAGATCGTATTTTTACAAAACAAGTACGGATACAAGCCCTCACAGGCGGTGTGATTACCCTCGCTGCTCGCTTGTGAGAGTGAATATCTGAACCGCGTGTAACTCACACAAATAAAAGATCGTATTTATACAAAACAAGTACGGATACAAACCCTCACAGGCGGTGTGATTACCCTCGCTGCTCGCTTGTGAGAGTGAATATCCGATCCGCGTTCAATAAAGAAACACAACACAATTACTAAGGGACACACCCGCGGTGTTGAAAAACAAAAACAGATACAAGCTCTCGCATATAAGTCGGTGCGATTACCCTCGCGTCGACTACGAGTGCAAATATCTGACCCGTTTTGAAAACAAAAGACAAAGTACACTCTAAAGGACACAGACTATAACTGGAAAACGCGAATCGAAACACGACCTTACAAGGAGACCAGAGGGGAACGCATAGGGATCAAATTCAAAAGACGGGACATAGTTTTTTCAAAAAAAAAAAAGTAATAAATATATATAAGCTTCAAAGATAAACCGTGTAATATAAAAAAAAAAAAAAAAACCAAAAACCGTATAAGTAATAAGAGAAACCCAGCACCCGCGGAAAGAAAAAAAAAAAAAGCATTAATAAATAAGTCAACCCCATACGGCAATGCCCACGGCTTGGATTTATACCCTAAATAAACAAGAACTAAACATAGAATTAGAAAAGAGAAATATACAGGTTGCGACAACAAGTACGGTTGACGAGTTACGCAAACAACTAGCCCTAATAATCAAAGAGGAAGACAAAACAATCCAAAATAATACAATGTCCAACGAAAACAAAACAAAGGAATTCGACAAAGCCATTTCCCGATGGAAAATACAGTTCGATACGACAGGTGACGCGGTCGAATTCCTAGAGCGAATAGAAGAACTCGCCGAAACCTTAGACGTCGATAAAAACAAAATTATTCATGTAATACCGAGATGTCTAACAGGAAAAGCATCGTTATGGTATAGAAATAATAGCCTGTAATAATTGACGAACAAGTCACAAGCCGCGCGCCCAGCCAGTACAGAAACTTCTCGAACATTCCACGGCCGAACACGACACCGGCTCGACGACCCGAACGGCCAATCAGCGAGCACCGCGACATCAGCCGAGCGATCACGCCACCGAGGAAGCCACGCCCCCAGACTATAAATACGGCGGCAGCCACGAGTCAGTCAGTCTCTCGGCGCCTTCACCCGCGACGGTCGGTGTGATTTCTCGCTGCTCGACCAGGGTGAAGAGGCTGAAAGACTCCGGTAGCCTCGAGCACCGTACCCCCCGCGCGTCCCGCTCTCCTCCTCCGTCCGCGACGCTATCCGCGTCACATACCTACCGTAGGTAACCGCGTACCCCCCCGCGCGTCCCACTCGCCTCCGTCCGCGACGCCATCCGCGTCGCATACCTACCGTAGGTAACCGCGTACGCATCCCCGCGTCTAATTAAACGTCCCGCCGCCCGCGCGTATTGTTATAATAGATTGTAAGCTTAGTCATGTAAATAAGTCTGTGTACTAATGTTGTAGAACTGAGTGAATAAAAGGATCATCCTGTTTGTGTACAATCCGTGTTTACTTTAGAGATCCCCCAGTCAGTTGATAAAATCCCTATCTCATGTACGTAGTAAGGACGTTGTAAACCCCAACCTCCTTGCTACGTTACAAATTGTATTATTCTATTAAATCGTTACACACCTTGCCTCTAACGAAATAATCAGATCGTCAGCGGGAGACTGCAATTCATACACGGCGAGAGATCGAGCCGTGTTTTACGAGGCTCTACTTCGACCTGGCTAAAGTACCTCTACATACGACTCAGTATAGGGATGAGTGATTATATGTATAGGGTGGAATCTCAGTTTTTAATTTGCCATGGTTTTTGGTGATTTACGCATCGTTTTATAGAGTAAAATGGGTTTTAAACGGGACCCGAGGTACGCGTCTAGCGGTGTATCGAATTTAAAGATCGATCGCTCCGCGTACACCGATGCGATACGCGATTGAATGATGCCACTACACGGACAGGCTCAAGACAAAACGACACGGTCGTTACGAATGGTGGAAAATTGAAATGGGATTATATAATTTTGTTTTAATCCGATGCATGCTAGTGAAAAGTTGTAAGTATTCGTACGGGAAAATGTCTAGCGACATCGCGGTTCTCCTTACGGTATAGCCACGAGCCTTACTGCCAACAGCGACATCGTGCGGCGTATATCTCTCGGTTTGTTTGAAGACAAGTGCTTTTCAAAAAAGAAACGAAGCAATTCGCGTGCTCTCAGTGTTTTAAAGTGTGTGCATCGTCAAAATATAATCAAACAATATGTCCGACACCGCAGTCGCATCCGAAGCCCCGGCCCCGGCGACGCCCGCGAAGAAGCCCAAGGCGTCCGCGGGCGCCGGCGGCGCCGCCGCCAAGAAGCCGAAAGCGAAGCCCACCCACCCGAAGACGTCCGAGATGGTGAACAGCGCCATCAAGGAGCTCAAGGAGAGGAGCGGCTCGTCGCTGCAGGCGATCAAGAAGTACATCGCCGCCCAGTACAAGGTCGACGCGGAGAAGATGGCGCCTTTCATCAGGAAGTACCTCAAGAGCGCCGTCGAGTCCGGCGCGCTCATCCAGACCAAGGGCAAGGGCGCCTCCGGCTCGTTCAAGCTCGAGTCCAAGTCGGCCGCGTCCAAGAAGCCCGCCGGCGGCAAGGGCGCCGCCGCGTCCGCCGCCACCGCGCGCGCCAAGAAGGCCGCCCCCGCGACCGCCGCCGCCGCCGCCAAGAAGAAAGCGGCCGCCGCGGCCGCCTCGTCGCCCTCCAAGGCGAAGACCGCCGCCGCCACCGCGCGCGACAAGAAGGCCGCCGCTGCCAAGAGGAAGAAGCCCGCCGTCGCGAAGAAGGCCTCCGCCCCCGCGTCCCCGGCCAAGGCCAAGGGCGCCGCCTCCAAGGCGAAGAAGACCGCCAAGCCGCCGACGAAGAAGCCCAAGGCGCCGAAACCGAAGAAGGCCGCGCCCAAGTCGAAGCCCGCCGCCAAGAAGGCAGCCGCCGCCAAAAAGTAAGCCAAGCTTCACTATCGGCTGCCGCCTGCCGCCTGCCTCCGGCGAACCGCTCGCTCGGCCGCCGCCGCCGCCGCCGCCGGCGCGAAGATGCGCGCGTTCGAGTTCTGCGTGCGGCTTCACAACCGCAACAATAAAAAGCCCTTTTCAGGGCTAACATATCTTTCCTATACCTACACATGAAAAGAAAACGCACGTCTCGTTCGTTCATTTACTTATACTTGCCCTACCACCTACCAGTACCTATGCGAACACAAAAAAAAAGAAAACCAACTATCATCAAACTAGGTAAGTACCTACCTACTACCTACATAGTATTATGCACTCACCACAAAAATAAATAAAATAGGTACTTACCTAATACATACATAAAATATTAACAAGTACTACTTACCTACGTCGACCTTACCTATGTAGGTACATACACACATTACAATAATACTTATATATAATTTATTATAATAAATAGGTACGTACACCTATATAGATTATTCTAGGCCTACATATTATAGGTATTCACTGATCACTATTCACTAACAAGTAACAGCTGCTGCTGCTGCGCTATGACGAACGCCCGCCGATCCCGACTCGCTCACTCAGTCCATCGCGATCGCTATCGATCGGTAATCGGTATTAAACTTACTAGCTACCTATAATTATTGGAGCTATTGACACTGATTTTTGAAAATAATAAAGTACAATACAAATTTTGCGAAAAATGCGTGCGACGTTGCCGCATCGCTGACACCTCGAGCCCACCATGCAACGTCGCATTTTTATCTATGCAAGCTCTTTTACATTGAAAAAAACAACAACACTAGGTTCCTAAACATGTACCTACTTTTTATAGGTAATAGATATTTAGAGACATTACGGAAATAAAAAAAAAAATATTCCAAAGTACGTCAGTACCTACTTACCTACCTACCTATATTGTATTTTGAACTAAAATTTACCTATGGTAGACGTGTAGCCTGTAGGTACTTACCTACCTACTTACAGACAATAATAATATTATGTTAATTAAAAATGTTCTCTCGATTTTTCTAAAACGGGATTAGAGTCGAACTTCTTTTTTTTTTTTTTTTTTAAATTGCTTCTTGCTTCTGCAACCTCTGACGTTCTGAGGCTCTGAAAAAAAGAAACCTACATACTCTGTGGTACTGTACTGTGTGGGTTCTATTTTGAAATAAGATAAAATAATTTTCTTTAATTTTCTAAAACGCGACGTTGCCGCTTCGGTGTATCTTCTATCTTCGAGTCCAACATGCAACGTCGCGTTTTCGCTAAACAAAACGTGTCCGCTGGTCTCGCCGCGATCCCCACCTTAATGCGGAGCGTGGTTCGACTATATATACTGGCGCCGACGGTAATAGCGTTTTAAAGTTCTCCCATATCGCCGCTCGCGTGTACGCTACGTACGCGCATTATTCTCGTGTTTGATCGTTTTAAAACTCCCAACCAGCAATGTCCGGTCGTGGCAAAGGCGGCAAAGTCAAGGGAAAGGTCAAGTCTCGCTCCAACCGTGCCGGTCTACAGTTCCCCGTCGGACGTATTCACAGGCTGCTGAGGAAGGGCAATTACGCAGAGCGCGTCGGTGCCGGCGCGCCCGTTTACCTCGCGGCCGTGATGGAGTACCTGGCCGCCGAAGTGCTCGAGTTGGCCGGTAACGCGGCACGTGACAACAAGAAGACCAGGATCATTCCCAGGCATCTTCAGTTGGCGATCCGCAACGACGAGGAACTGAACAAGCTTCTCTCCGGCGTCACTATCGCACAGGGTGGCGTGCTGCCGAACATACAAGCCGTCCTGTTGCCCAAGAAGACCGAGAAGAAGGCCTAAGTGTGTGCCTTCGCTATCATCGGTGATCGCCATCTACACATTTCTACCAAGAAATAAACAAAAGGCCCTTTTCAGGGCCACAAAACTTTTCCAAATAATATTACACAACAAAGTAGTACCTATTTAATTAACAGGTACCACAGGTACAAGTAAATAAGTCGGTAGCAGTTAACTGACTCTAGCCCTTGACTGCGATCACACCTGATCGTAAGTGATGACGCAGTCTAAGATGGTTGCGGGCTAACCTGTTAGGTGCATGGCAGTTATATTAATCGCTTGGCGGCACGTCTTTACCGGTAGGGTGGTAACTAGCCACGGCCGAAGCCTCCCACCAGGCCTGACCAGGGAAAATTCAGAAATTATAAATTCCTAAATTGACCCTGCCGGGGATCGGACCCGAGACCTCCGCACGTTAAGGCAACAGCGCTACACACTGCGCCACGGAGGTCGTCAAACAGTCGTTAGACATAATGTAATATAAAAATAAAAACTGATATCGTACGGTCGTACTATCTAAGTGAAAAAAAAAGCGGCTCTATATTATCTGCCTGCCTGCCTGCCTGCCTGCCTGCCTGCCTGCCTGCCTGCCTGCCTGCCTGCCTGCCTGCCTGCCTGCCGCTAAATAGGAATGATGACAGCTCATTCAAATCAATCAAAGCAATATGAAATACCTACATAGAAATAATCATAGTACTTTTTTTTTTTTTTTCTCTCCTCTCTCTCTATAACCTAAACTGCCTGCAACTGACCTAATAATAATATTATTATTTTAACGATTGTGCGTAGCCGAGTGATATTATTAAATTACTTAATACGTCATATTATAATAGGTACCTATACATAAGCAATGTAGTGAAATGTGCGTACGGTAAAGACACAATTATAATTATTATATTATCGATTTACGTGTATATCTATTATATTATAATATTATCATTATTTATTAGGTGTGTACGTACACTGTACACAATAATATTGTTTTTTTTGTTTGTTATTAAGAAGTTAGGTGTTCTTGCGTTTCTATTCCTCCGCGCGGGGCGAGGGGCTCGCGTCGGTGACGTCACGTCGCACTCGCTCTCCCCCCCCTCCCTCGCCCGCCTGTATATCGTTCAACGATTGGTTGAATTCGTCTAGACCGCTCGCTCGCTCGCCATCGGTCGTTACCGCTGAGAAAGTGACAAAAACCGCACACCCGGAATTTTTTCGTCACAATACAACTAACTAGGCGGCACAGCGGTCGCGCCGTCACCACAAGTGTATTGTTATATCGCATCGCATCGCATCTCATACCTACTACAATATGCCACCCAAGACTAGCGGCAAGGCAGCCAAGAAATCCGGCAAGGCCCAGAAGAACATCTCCAAGTCTGACAAAAAGAAGAAGAAGCACAAGAGGAAAGAGAGCTACGCCATCTACATCTACAAGGTGCTCAAGCAGGTCCACCCCGACACCGGTATCTCCAGTAAGGCCATGTCGATCATGAACTCGTTCGTGAACGACATATTCGAGCGCATCGCCGCCGAGGCCTCTCGTCTCGCCCACTACAACAAGAGGTCGACGATCACCTCCAGGGAGGTGCAGACATCTGTGAGGCTGCTGCTGCCCGGAGAGCTGGCCAAGCACGCGGTCAGTGAAGGCACCAAGGCCGTCACCAAGTACACCAGCTCGAAGTGAGGAGCTCAAGATTGCTTGCGTCTTCCTCGTTCAACCGAACGAGATGCAAACAAACAAACAAACAAAAGGCCCTTTTCAGGGCCACAAAATGATTCCTCTCTATTACCGTCCTGGTACTTACAGTGATTCGTCACAATACAGCATCGATGATGATAATTTATATAATAATAATTATTGTTAAGTATCATGAATAATAATATCTACAACTTTTTATATGAAATAAGATCAACCTACTCACTCACTCCTAATCTCCACTCTCCAGTATTTGACAACGTGTCAAAACTCGAAGCACTTTTTTTCTTTTTCTTTTTCTTTTTCTTTTTTTACTTCAATTATTTAGTACCTAGTTACAAAATATAATCTACATAAACATAATAATATTATGTAGTTATACAACAAACATAAAACTAAAAGATATTACGTCTTCTGAGAGATCCTATAAATAATAATACATTTATTATACTTACTAACATATTATGTGTTCACAAAAAAAGAAAAAGAAAATTGACTATTATGGCGCATGCCTAAGTAGGTACGTATACTAGGTACCTAATACTTAAAAACACTTGCCAAAACGTCATCCGAAATGCGAAAGAGTGTTTGTTTGTTACGTAGGTATTACACCATACGTATCTATGACGATATTATTGTTTCTTTTTTTTTTTTTCTTTTTTTCTGTCTAGAGTGGAAATTTAAGAAATATAATATTATTTTTATAAAGTTTTCTGTTCTAAATTATATATTTTTTTTTGTTTTGTTAACTACTCTCTCTCTCTCTCTCTCTCTCTCTCTCTCTCTCTCGCTCACACACACGCGCGCGCCGTTGCCCTTTTTCCCCTCGCCCCTTCCTCCGCGCGTGTGAGCCCGTAAAGCATATAAGCTTCAGAATAGAGCTCACGATTTTTATACAACCAACAGTGTCAGCTGCGAACGGACGCGCGCACGTCGCACGATCAAAGTTACGTGAACCTATCTATCTTCTATTATAGAACATGGCCCGTACGAAGCAGACCGCCCGCAAGTCCACCGGTGGCAAGGCGCCACGCAAGCAGCTGGCCACCAAGGCCGCTCGCAAGAGCGCTCCGGCCACCGGCGGTGTGAAGAAACCTCATCGCTACAGGCCCGGCACGGTCGCACTACGTGAGATCCGTCGCTACCAGAAGAGTACCGAGCTCCTGATCCGCAAGCTGCCTTTCCAGCGGCTGGTGCGAGAGATCGCTCAAGACTTCAAGACCGACCTCCGCTTCCAGAGCTCGGCCGTGATGGCGCTGCAGGAAGCCAGCGAAGCGTACCTGGTGGGACTCTTCGAAGATACCAACCTCTGCGCCATTCACGCCAAACGTGTCACCATTATGCCTAAGGACATCCAGCTCGCGCGCAGGATCAGAGGCGAACGCGCCTAAAACTCGTGTGCGAAACTCGAGTAACATACCTACGTCATTATTATAGGTATATACTCAATGCAAAAGGCCCTTTTCAGGGCCACAAAACTTTCATTACCTACCTAATTATACTACCACAATGCGTCTATGTAATCATTTAATACCTACTCACCTATAATACATAATATTATATAACTTATTACACATACTTACCCTCAACCTATCCATCTGCCAACCCGACTGAATTGGGTATTTGACAGTTAGTCAAATCAGGTACGGTCTTCTACTTAATTTTTTATTAGGTATTTCAAACTGCAAAACGCGCGATTAGTAGGTAAGTAGTATTTAGTATGAAATACTGGATCACGTGACCGTCATAAAAAAGAAAAAGAAAACGATAATAATATGTCAAGCACAACGAAAATATACACGGCGTGTATTTAAAAAAAAATGGTTATTTAACTATGTAAAAAAAAAAAAAAAAAATGAAGTTATGCTACCTACCTAGCTTACTGTTTTACTGTTACTCTTGATGATGATGATATGTGACTACCTACCTACCTACCTACCTACCTACCTACCTATGTAGTGGCTGGCTTAGGGCGGTCGTTGTCAATATCTTTTTTTTTGGAATAATGTTAATAATACCTTATTCCAAAATTTTACGAGTAAATAAAGCTATATTATTATTGTTATGACCCCCCCCCCCCCCCCCCCTGTCGCCCCGCGCGTCTCGCAGCCCCTCCGCGCGGGATGTGTGCGTGTCCCTTTTTCTCTAGTAACGAACAGCGACGGCCGAATGCGAAGGCACGAAAAAGAAACGTACAACAGATTATTTCGCCGGTCACAAACTATATAAGCGCTGCTGCTCCTCGTGTTCGGTATATTCTGTTCACAGCGGTGTGCGGGGCGCGCGGAGTTCAGTTTTCCAGTTTTGAAGATAGTTAACACAAGCAAGCCCACAAGTCAAGATGACCGGTCGCGGTAAAGGCGGAAAGGGACTGGGAAAAGGAGGCGCCAAGCGTCACAGGAAGGTGCTGCGTGACAACATCCAAGGCATCACGAAGCCGGCTATCCGTCGTCTGGCGCGCAGGGGCGGCGTGAAGCGTATATCCGGTCTGATATACGAGGAGACCCGCGGTGTGCTGAAAGTGTTCCTAGAGAACGTGATCCGCGACGCCGTCACCTATACGGAGCACGCCAAGAGGAAGACCGTCACAGCTATGGACGTCGTTTACGCGCTGAAACGTCAGGGTCGCACCCTCTACGGTTTCGGAGGTTAAGTCTCTACTCTATATGCAGCAAGCATTGACCTCGACTCCTATTACAAATGGAGTAACCTACCATAAAAAAGGCCCTTTTCAGGGCCGCATATATTTCGATGATTCACTCTCGTGTTTTACTAATTTACTTGTCAACCTTACCTACATATAGACTATAGAGCAAGATTCTATTCTATTATTTAAAAAAAACTTAACCGTCTACATTACATTACTCTTAAGGAAGCATGAATGAGACGGGTATACACAAAATATAATACTTACCAGCAGACTTGGCTACAGATTGAAAATAATAATTTTAAAAAAATTAGACCTAACTACACTTAGGTACTTTGCAATGTTAGGTGTACGTGTCTACGCCCTAGATATAGTACAAAGGAACAGTAATTCGTAGGTAGGTACCTAAGCTTTACCGCCTTGTCTTTTAGAACCTACTATGTAGGTACCTAAATTAGATTAAATTACAATTCATGGAAGGAAGCAAGCAAGCAATTAAGGCTTTATTAAATAATAATAGGTAGGTAGGTAGGTACGTATAATTAAACTCCTATTGTTGTTTTGTTAATTTTTATTAGGCAAGTAGGTACTTACTAAGTTTACTTAATAAAAATTCCCATTATTCTTTCATAATTTCATTTCCTAAGTAATTCGTAAGACACCTAATAAGAAAATGAACATAGCAGAGACAGCAATAATAATAATATTTATTATACTTTAGGCACAGTTTAGCACTGTTTATGTCGAGTGGTGGTGGAGTGGTGGGTTGAATCGAAATGACAAGCCAAATATTTTTTAATAATTGATTAAAGCATAATAATAACTAAATAAAGTTATTTTTAATATTATTCATAATGGATTGGTACCTACACTATGAGTAGTCAGTAGACGTAGTCGGGCCGCGCCGCGCCGCGATTCAGCCGCGCGAATGGGCGTCTCAATTTACTTAATATCGGTCGTATAATGATTGTTTGTATTTGAATGAGAGTTCATAAAAGGGACACATTAATTGTATTATTCTATTAAATCGTTACACACCTTGCCTCTAACGAAATAATCAGATCGTCAGCGGGAGACTGCAATTCATACACGGCGAGAGATCGAGCCGTGTTTTACGAGGCTCTACTTCGACCTGGCTAAAGTACCTCTACATACGACTCAGTATAGGGATGAGTGATTATATGTATAGGGTGGAATCTCAGTTTTTAATTTGCCATGGTTTTTGGTGATTTACGCATCGTTTTATAGAGTAAAATGGGTTTTAAACGGGACCCGAGGTACGCGTCTAGCGGTGTATCGAATTTAAAGATCGATCGCTCCGCGTACACCGATGCGATACGCGATTGAATGATGCCACTACACGGACAGGCTCAAGACAAAACGACACGGTCGTTACGAATGGTGGAAAATTGAAATGGGATTATATAATTTTGTTTTAATCCGATGCATGCTAGTGAAAAGTTGTAAGTATTCGTACGGGAAAATGTCTAGCGACATCGCGGTTCTCCTTACGGTATAGCCACGAGCCTTACTGCCAACAGCGACATCGTGCGGCGTATATCTCTCGGTTTGTTTGAAGACAAGTGCTTTTCAAAAAAGAAACGAAGCAATTCGCGTGCTCTCAGTGTTTTAAAGTGTGTGCATCGTCAAAATATAATCAAACAATATGTCCGACACCGCAGTCGCATCCGAAGCCCCGGCCCCGGCGACGCCCGCGAAGAAGCCCAAGGCGTCCGCGGGCGCCGGCGGCGCCGCCGCCAAGAAGCCGAAAGCGAAGCCCACCCACCCGAAGACGTCCGAGATGGTGAACAGCGCCATCAAGGAGCTCAAGGAGAGGAGCGGCTCGTCGCTGCAGGCGATCAAGAAGTACATCGCCGCCCAGTACAAGGTCGACGCGGAGAAGATGGCGCCTTTCATCAGGAAGTACCTCAAGAGCGCCGTCGAGTCCGGCGCGCTCATCCAGACCAAGGGCAAGGGCGCCTCCGGCTCGTTCAAGCTCGAGTCCAAGTCGGCCGCGTCCAAGAAGCCCGCCGGCGGCAAGGGCGCCGCCGCGTCCGCCGCCACCGCGCGCGCCAAGAAGGCCGCCCCCGCGACCGCCGCCGCCGCCGCCAAGAAGAAAGCGGCCGCCGCGGCCGCCTCGTCGCCCTCCAAGGCGAAGACCGCCGCCGCCACCGCGCGCGACAAGAAGGCCGCCGCTGCCAAGAGGAAGAAGCCCGCCGTCGCGAAGAAGGCCTCCGCCCCCGCGTCCCCGGCCAAGGCCAAGGGCGCCGCCTCCAAGGCGAAGAAGACCGCCAAGCCGCCGACGAAGAAGCCCAAGGCGCCGAAACCGAAGAAGGCCGCGCCCAAGTCGAAGCCCGCCGCCAAGAAGGCAGCCGCCGCCAAAAAGTAAGCCAAGCTTCACTATCGGCTGCCGCCTGCCGCCTGCCTCCGGCGAACCGCTCGCTCGGCCGCCGCCGCCGCCGCCGCCGGCGCGAAGATGCGCGCGTTCGAGTTCTGCGTGCGGCTTCACAACCGCAACAATAAAAAGCCCTTTTCAGGGCTAACATATCTTTCCTATACCTACACATGAAAAGAAAACGCACGTCTCGTTCGTTCATTTACTTATACTTGCCCTACCACCTACCAGTACCTATGCGAACACAAAAAAAAAGAAAACCAACTATCATCAAACTAGGTAAGTACCTACCTACTACCTACATAGTATTATGCACTCACCACAAAAATAAATAAAATAGGTACTTACCTAATACATACATAAAATATTAACAAGTACTACTTACCTACGTCGACCTTACCTATGTAGGTACATACACACATTACAATAATACTTATATATAATTTATTATAATAAATAGGTACGTACACCTATATAGATTATTCTAGGCCTACATATTATAGGTATTCACTGATCACTATTCACTAACAAGTAACAGCTGCTGCTGCTGCGCTATGACGAACGCCCGCCGATCCCGACTCGCTCACTCAGTCCATCGCGATCGCTATCGATCGGTAATCGGTATTAAACTTACTAGCTACCTATAATTATTGGAGCTATTGACACTGATTTTTGAAAATAATAAAGTACAATACAAATTTTGCGAAAAATGCGTGCGACGTTGCCGCATCGCTGACACCTCGAGCCCACCATGCAACGTCGCATTTTTATCTATGCAAGCTCTTTTACATTGAAAAAAACAACAACACTAGGTTCCTAAACATGTACCTACTTTTTATAGGTAATAGATATTTAGAGACATTACGGAAATAAAAAAAAAAATATTCCAAAGTACGTCAGTACCTACTTACCTACCTACCTATATTGTATTTTGAACTAAAATTTACCTATGGTAGACGTGTAGCCTGTAGGTACTTACCTACCTACTTACAGACAATAATAATATTATGTTAATTAAAAATGTTCTCTCGATTTTTCTAAAACGGGATTAGAGTCGAACTTCTTTTTTTTTTTTTTTTTTAAATTGCTTCTTGCTTCTGCAACCTCTGACGTTCTGAGGCTCTGAAAAAAAGAAACCTACATACTCTGTGGTACTGTACTGTGTGGGTTCTATTTTGAAATAAGATAAAATAATTTTCTTTAATTTTCTAAAACGCGACGTTGCCGCTTCGGTGTATCTTCTATCTTCGAGTCCAACATGCAACGTCGCGTTTTCGCTAAACAAAACGTGTCCGCTGGTCTCGCCGCGATCCCCACCTTAATGCGGAGCGTGGTTCGACTATATATACTGGCGCCGACGGTAATAGCGTTTTAAAGGACAGCCCGCAGTCGTCCAACGCGCACGTGCCTTCTGCTCTTTGTGGTAACTGTACCAAGTTTTAATTATAAAACCGCGTTCAGTGTCGCCCGCGTGCTCCGCGCGGAGGTGTAGCTCCCGACCCCATGGCCTGCCCGATCCCACGAGCCCGTGGTTGATCGAAGGCAGCGCATCGACTGCATCCCGCGCGTTCGAGCCGTGTGCTTCCGCGCCGTAGATGGACCCGCGTCCATCTACATCCAAAGGCCCTTCTAAGGGCCACCCCCGCGATCCGCGCGTCCGTAAGAACCCGGTCGCCCAAAAGCCGCTAGCGAGTGATGACGTCACCGCCGGCGCCCGACCTGCCGCCGCCCCGCGCCCCGCCGCGTCGCATTCCGATGCCCGCGCGGTCGCCGCGAGGCCCGCCGCGCCCTCCCACCCTCGCCCCGCCAGCCCGGCTGCACCGCCAGTCCGGGCCGCGCCGCCGTCGCGCGCGCTCGCTACGCGCGGACCGACGGCCGTGATGACCGCCGCGCGATCGATGCCGTCGCTAGACGACGTTGCCATCACCGAACCGCAGAGTGCCCTGGACTGCCGACCCCTGCCCATGCGTCGTCCGAGAAACGACTCGGACGAGGAAGAAGATGAGCCCAAGAGGCTCGCTCGGACTTCGCCCACCCCGAATACTGCGCCCAGGCGCAAGCATACCGCCACGCCTCCCGCTGCCGCAGCGATGGACGCGGAGGACGACGTTGCAGCCTCACAGGCTCCGTCGTCCGGCCCGTCCACGTACGCGGACCGTGCGCGAGCGACTCCTTCGCCGAAGCCCGCCGCCGGCCCTTCCGACGGCACGAACCAACGCGGACGCCCATCATCTCAGCCGCCGCCGCCGCCGCCTACCGCGAATCCCGGTAAGCAGCGCTACCCGCCGCTAATTGTGGAAAATCTTCCCAACTGGGCACACCACTTTCGCTGCATCCAGCAAAAGCTCGGCCACAGCCCAACCGCCCGTCCCTTTGGTAAGGGAATCAAGTTCGCGCCGAAGGACGACCAGGAATACCGCTTCATCCAGCGGTACCTTACCACCCTGGAGAACGAGGCAGGTATCTCCTGGTTTTCCTACTCCGTGCCAGCCCAGCGAAGTTTGAAGATCGCCATCCGCGGCCTTCCACACAATACGCCGCCAGAAGAGATAGAAGAGGAGCTCCGCCGGCTCGGTTACGAACCGGAGTACGTGCGGCGCATTCAAGGCCGAAAGGGCAGACCAGGATGCCTTTTCTTGGCCTTCCTCAAACGCACACCAGGTCTTACACCAGCCATTTATAGTGTCGACGAGTTGCTGTGCATGCCGGGAGTGCGCATCGAGGCGTGGCGCGGGAAGAAGGGCCCCGCGCAGTGCCACCGGTGCCAATCCTTCCGGCACTCGTCGCACCACTGCCACCGACCGCAAGCCTGCGTCCGTTGCGGTCAGCCCCACCGAGCGAGCGACTGCCCGAGGCCACGCGACCAGCCAGCCACCTGCGCAAACTGCGGAGGTGACCACCCAGCCAATCACGTGGGGTGCCCCGTCTTCCGTAGGGAGGCGAGGAACAGGCGTGCAGGCACCGTCGCGGCCACGGTCGGCAAACCGGCCGCGAGGGACGAAGACACAAATGCGCAGAGACCACCGCAGGGGTCCAATATACGAACCCCTGCAAACGACCCCAAACCCCGCGGGGCCGCTGCAGAGTCAACCCGAGGCGGTAAGAGGCGCCGACGTGGGACGAAACCGCCCCGCGCGCCCTCACCCGCCCGCAACCCACAGACCCCCCACGCGACTTCGGCTCGCGCCACGCAGACCTCCCGCGCGCCCTCATCGGCCCGCGTCTCTCAGTCTTCCCGCGCGTCCTCTCCGACCCGCGCCTCGCAGACCTCCCGCGCGCCCTCTCCGGCCCGCGCCTCGCAGACCTCCCGCGTGCAATCGCCTGCCCGCGACTCCAGCCCGACCACGCAGCCGAGGCCGGCCGCACCGGAGCCGGTGCCGACGCCGGAATCGGAGAAAATTATGGAGATCACGCGCACCGCTTTCTCCGCGCTGGAGGCCACGTACAGGGCCATGCTACGCGGAGAAGAGCCCTCCGAGTGCATGATGGCTGGAGTGAGGATCCTGGCCACTATCGTGCCCGAGAAACCGCCCCAGTCTGACGCTCGCATTGAGACGCAACAAACGTCAACCCCCTGCATCCTGGGTAGCACGTCCTCCGACCACGCAGGTCGCCTTGCCGGGCCTCCCACAAGCGGGAATCACCCGGCAGGGCTGGACCGCGCACGGATGGACCGCTCCCCCCGCCCTCTTTCCCCACCTCCCAGTGGGGAAATAATCCGTAGGCGAATGTAGCGCCGACCCAATGACCGCGTCGTATTTACGGCGCGCGGAAGATCCCATCCGCAGGGGGCAAATCGCCCCGAACGGATTTCCCCACGCCCGTGAGGGTGTGTGCGAAGACCATGGAGATATAGCGTTTTAAAGTTCTCCCATATCGCCGCTCGCGTGTACGCTACGTACGCGCATTATTCTCGTGTTTGATCGTTTTAAAACTCCCAACCAGCAATGTCCGGTCGTGGCAAAGGCGGCAAAGTCAAGGGAAAGGTCAAGTCTCGCTCCAACCGTGCCGGTCTACAGTTCCCCGTCGGACGTATTCACAGGCTGCTGAGGAAGGGCAATTACGCAGAGCGCGTCGGTGCCGGCGCGCCCGTTTACCTCGCGGCCGTGATGGAGTACCTGGCCGCCGAAGTGCTCGAGTTGGCCGGTAACGCGGCACGTGACAACAAGAAGACCAGGATCATTCCCAGGCATCTTCAGTTGGCGATCCGCAACGACGAGGAACTGAACAAGCTTCTCTCCGGCGTCACTATCGCACAGGGTGGCGTGCTGCCGAACATACAAGCCGTCCTGTTGCCCAAGAAGACCGAGAAGAAGGCCTAAGTGTGTGCCTTCGCTATCATCGGTGATCGCCATCTACACATTTCTACCAAGAAATAAACAAAAGGCCCTTTTCAGGGCCACAAAACTTTTCCAAATAATATTACACAACAAAGTAGTACCTATTTAATTAACAGGTACCACAGGTACAAGTAAATAAGTCGGTAGCAGTTAACTGACTCTAGCCCTTGACTGCGATCACACCTGATCGTAAGTGATGACGCAGTCTAAGATGGTTGCGGGCTAACCTGTTAGGTGCATGGCAGTTATATTAATCGCTTGGCGGCACGTCTTTACCGGTAGGGTGGTAACTAGCCACGGCCGAAGCCTCCCACCAGGCCTGACCAGGGAAAATTCAGAAATTATAAATTCCTAAATTGACCCTGCCGGGGATCGGACCCGAGACCTCCGCACGTTAAGGCAACAGCGCTACACACTGCGCCACGGAGGTCGTCAAACAGTCGTTAGACATAATGTAATATAAAAATAAAAACTGATTTCGTACGGTCGTACTATCTAAGTGAAAAAAAAAGCGGCTCTATATTATCTGCCTGCCTGCCTGCCTGCCTGCCTGCCTGCCTGCCTGCCTGCCTGCCTGCCTGCCTGCCTGCCTGCCTGCCGCTAAATAGGAATGATGACAGCTCATTCAAATCAATCAAAGCAATATGAAATACCTACATAGAAATAATCATAGTACTTTTTTTTTTTTTTTCTCTCCTCTCTCTCTATAACCTAAACTGCCTGCAACTGACCTAATAATAATATTATTATTTTAACGATTGTGCGTAGCCGAGTGATATTATTAAATTACTTAATACGTCATATTATAATAGGTACCTATACATAAGCAATGTAGTGAAATGTGCGTACGGTAAAGACACAATTATAATTATTATATTATCGATTTACGTGTATATCTATTATATTATAATATTATCATTATTTATTAGGTGTGTACGTACACTGTACACAATAATATTGTTTTTTTTGTTTGTTATTAAGAAGTTAGGTGTTCTTGCGTTTCTATTCCTCCGCGCGGGGCGAGGGGCTCGCGTCGGTGACGTCACGTCGCACTCGCTCTCCCCCCCCTCCCTCGCCCGCCTGTATATCGTTCAACGATTGGTTGAATTCGTCTAGACCGCTCGCTCGCTCGCCATCGGTCGTTACCGCTGAGAAAGTGACAAAAACCGCACACCCGGAATTTTTTCGTCACAATACAACTAACTAGGCGGCACAGCGGTCGCGCCGTCACCACAAGTGTATTGTTATATCGCATCGCATCGCATCTCATACCTACTACAATATGCCACCCAAGACTAGCGGCAAGGCAGCCAAGAAATCCGGCAAGGCCCAGAAGAACATCTCCAAGTCTGACAAAAAGAAGAAGAAGCACAAGAGGAAAGAGAGCTACGCCATCTACATCTACAAGGTGCTCAAGCAGGTCCACCCCGACACCGGTATCTCCAGTAAGGCCATGTCGATCATGAACTCGTTCGTGAACGACATATTCGAGCGCATCGCCGCCGAGGCCTCTCGTCTCGCCCACTACAACAAGAGGTCGACGATCACCTCCAGGGAGGTGCAGACATCTGTGAGGCTGCTGCTGCCCGGAGAGCTGGCCAAGCACGCGGTCAGTGAAGGCACCAAGGCCGTCACCAAGTACACCAGCTCGAAGTGAGGAGCTCAAGATTGCTTGCGTCTTCCTCGTTCAACCGAACGAGATGCAAACAAACAAACAAACAAAAGGCCCTTTTCAGGGCCACAAAATGATTCCTCTCTATTACCGTCCTGGTACTTACAGTGATTCGTCACAATACAGCATCGATGATGATAATTTATATAATAATAATTATTGTTAAGTATCATGAATAATAATATCTACAACTTTTTATATGAAATAAGATCAACCTACTCACTCACTCCTAATCTCCACTCTCCAGTATTTGACAACGTGTCAAAACTCGAAGCACTTTTTTTCTTTTTCTTTTTCTTTTTCTTTTTTTACTTCAATTATTTAGTACCTAGTTACAAAATATAATCTACATAAACATAATAATATTATGTAGTTATACAACAAACATAAAACTAAAAGATATTACGTCTTCTGAGAGATCCTATAAATAATAATACATTTATTATACTTACTAACATATTATGTGTTCACAAAAAAAGAAAAAGAAAATTGACTATTATGGCGCATGCCTAAGTAGGTACGTATACTAGGTACCTAATACTTAAAAACACTTGCCAAAACGTCATCCGAAATGCGAAAGAGTGTTTGTTTGTTACGTAGGTATTACACCATACGTATCTATGACGATATTATTGTTTCTTTTTTTTTTTTTCTTTTTTTCTGTCTAGAGTGGAAATTTAAGAAATATAATATTATTTTTATAAAGTTTTCTGTTCTAAATTATATATTTTTTTTTGTTTTGTTAACTACTCTCTCTCTCTCTCTCTCTCTCTCTCTCTCTCTCTCTCGCTCACACACACGCGCGCGCCGTTGCCCTTTTTCCCCTCGCCCCTTCCTCCGCGCGTGTGAGCCCGTAAAGCATATAAGCTTCAGAATAGAGCTCACGATTTTTATACAACCAACAGTGTCAGCTGCGAACGGACGCGCGCACGTCGCACGATCAAAGTTACGTGAACCTATCTATCTTCTATTATAGAACATGGCCCGTACGAAGCAGACCGCCCGCAAGTCCACCGGTGGCAAGGCGCCACGCAAGCAGCTGGCCACCAAGGCCGCTCGCAAGAGCGCTCCGGCCACCGGCGGTGTGAAGAAACCTCATCGCTACAGGCCCGGCACGGTCGCACTACGTGAGATCCGTCGCTACCAGAAGAGTACCGAGCTCCTGATCCGCAAGCTGCCTTTCCAGCGGCTGGTGCGAGAGATCGCTCAAGACTTCAAGACCGACCTCCGCTTCCAGAGCTCGGCCGTGATGGCGCTGCAGGAAGCCAGCGAAGCGTACCTGGTGGGACTCTTCGAAGATACCAACCTCTGCGCCATTCACGCCAAACGTGTCACCATTATGCCTAAGGACATCCAGCTCGCGCGCAGGATCAGAGGCGAACGCGCCTAAAACTCGTGTGCGAAACTCGAGTAACATACCTACGTCATTATTATAGGTATATACTCAATGCAAAAGGCCCTTTTCAGGGCCACAAAACTTTCATTACCTACCTAATTATACTACCACAATGCGTCTATGTAATCATTTAATACCTACTCACCTATAATACATAATATTATATAACTTATTACACATACTTACCCTCAACCTATCCATCTGCCAACCCGACTGAATTGGGTATTTGACAGTTAGTCAAATCAGGTACGGTCTTCTACTTAATTTTTTATTAGGTATTTCAAACTGCAAAACGCGCGATTAGTAGGTAAGTAGTATTTAGTATGAAATACTGGATCACGTGACCGTCATAAAAAAGAAAAAGAAAACGATAATAATATGTCAAGCACAACGAAAATATACACGGCGTGTATTTAAAAAAAAATGGTTATTTAACTATGTAAAAAAAAAAAAAAAAAATGAAGTTATGCTACCTACCTAGCTTACTGTTTTACTGTTACTCTTGATGATGATGATATGTGACTACCTACCTACCTACCTACCTACCTACCTACCTATGTAGTGGCTGGCTTAGGGCGGTCGTTGTCAATATCTTTTTTTTTGGAATAATGTTAATAATACCTTATTCCAAAAAGTTACGAGTAAATAAAGCGATATTATTATTGTTATGACCCCCCCCCCCCCCCCCCCCTGTCGCCCCGCGCGTCTCGCAGCCCCTCCGCGCGGGATGTGTGCGTGTCCCTTTTTCTCTAGTAACGAACAGCGACGGCCGAATGCGAAGGCACGAAAAAGAAACGTACAACAGATTATTTCGCCGGTCACAAACTATATAAGCGCTGCTGCTCCTCGTGTTCGGTATATTCTGTTCACAGCGGTGTGCGGGGCGCGCGGAGTTCAGTTTTCCAGTTTTGAAGATAGTTAACACAAGCAAGCCCACAAGTCAAGATGACCGGTGTTACGTGTTCCATGTACGGCCTAATAGTGCACCGACTCCCCTCTCGCGCAAGTGTTGTGCCGCCCGACGCCAGTTGTGACAGTGCCAGTGTTGTGGACGGACGTTGCTCCAGCGTTGTGTTTAGTGCAGTGTAGTTCCAGGGTCTAGGATTCCGTGAGTACACTACTTTAAGCGCAGCATAGGTCCACACCCCCGTCTCCAAAGGACGGGGACTCAGCTAGGGTTTTCACCTCAGGTACCCACCTCCCTGCCCCGGCAGGGGGGACATCTTTAGCTTCCGGGTCCACTATGGACCCCCGACCCATCGACCGACCCGCTCTCGGAGCCACTAGGGCTCCGTTGACGCAACCGAATATTAACATTCAGGCTTTATTAGAGGACCTGCAAAAACGCAGTCCGCAGTATCTTAGCTATTTTTATGGCCCCTTCACTAAAGCAATCCCCCCCCTCATGCCGCCAACCGACCCGCCCCTCAGGCAGCCAATTGCCCCCGCGCCCCGCAAAACCAAGGAGCTTCTCTCCTCACCCCCTGTAGGGCCCCCAGCCGCCCACCTTAACCCAATCCCGACCATCACCATCCAAGGTCCTGTAGCCCGACCCACTCCTGCTGATATATCCGAGGAACCTCAAAATGAGACCTCTCCCGCCTCCTCTGAATCGGACGATTTTACACACGTCCAATCAAAAAGCCAAAAGCGCAAGCTAAAGGCGTCCAAATCCCTAGCAAACCCTCCTAAGAAGGTCGCCACCCCTACACCATCCACCGCGTCAACAGGCACACCCAGACCCCATAGCCCATCCGCCACCCAATCCCCCTCCGGAGATGAGTCGGAAGACTCCCCGATGGAGGAACCAGTAAGGGAGAAAGTCCCTCCTCTCTACATCAGAGAGAAGCTGAGCTGGCAGCGAATCCTTCCTATCCTGTCAGAGAAAGGCATAACCTTCTCTGAAGCCCGCTCCACCGCCATAGGCATCCGAGTCGAATGTCCGACCTCCCAAGACCACCGGGGTCTCACATCAATCCTTAGACAGGAAAATGTAGGCTACCACACGTACGCTCTGCCCGAGGAACGCGTCCTCCGCGTAGTTATCAGGAATATTCCTAAGGAACTAAACACAGACTCCATTAAGGATGATCTCCAATCCCAAGGATACCCTGTCCAGGAGGTACACCGCATGTACCACGCCCAGTCAAAGTCTCCCTATGAGATGATTCTAGTCATTTTAGACCTTACCCCAGAGGGTAAGAAAATATACAACTTAAAAGCGATATGTAGACTTTCTGGCCTTAGGGTCGAATCCCCCCGTCAGCGAGGTAGGTTAGGGCAGTGTCATCGCTGTCAGTTATACGGCCACTCAGCTAGAAATTGCTTCGCCCGCCCCAGGTGCGTAAAGTGCCTAGGTGACCACGGCACGGCGGATTGTGCTAGGACGCAACCGACCGAGGAGCCCCCAAGCTGTGTTCTTTGCAGGTCTCAAGGGCACCCCGCGAACTATCGCGGATGCCCTAAAGCCCCCAAAGAGCCTAAGCGAAGGGTCAAACCGGCCGGCCGCAATCCCGCCGCCCCCCCCTCCAAACCGACCCCAACCTTCGTCCCAGCCCCGGCCCCGGCCACCAACGCTTGGGACAAACCTCTTCCCAGGACAAATCGCCCTGCTCCCGCGGCTAAGACCGCTCAGCCAACCCCGACCCAGGCCTCACCAACAACGCCAAATTCGGCCAGTCAGGCCAACGGAGAACAGCCTTCTGACGATTCCGCATATACAAATGCTAGGGAGAATATGCATATTCTCAATCAACTCCTATTGACGATCGACCTTGTAAAATTAAATAGATTCATTTCGGATTTTAAGACCAACCCAAACTCAATCGAGGTACTCCAAAATCATTTGGACTTTTTCATTCCGGTTAAAATATTATACGATTCCCTAAATGGCCAACACACCCAATAGTAGAATCAAACCACACTCCTTAACGGTCGCCTTTTACAACGCTGCCGGCCTTATCGATCAAATAGACGAAGTTCGCGAATTTGTCTGTGCACATCAAATCGACATTCTCCTAGTGCAAGAGACCTTCTTAAAACCTAGTAGAAGCAATCCGCGAATTGCCAATTATAATTTAATTAGAAACGACAGAGCGACCGCCCTCGGCGGCACCGCGATTTACTACAGAAGGGCTCTTCACTGCACTCCACTCGACACTCCACCCCTCACCAATATGGAAGCATCTTTTTGTCAGGTTAGCATGTCAGGCCATCCAACGGTCACAATAGCTTCCGTTTATCTCTCACCTTCAAAACAGCTCATAGAGAGTGACATCAGCGCACTCCTATCCCTCGGTGACTCTGTCATTTTGGCAGGAGATTTCAACTCCAAACACCACCGCTGGAACTGCAATACCACTAATCAACGAGGAATTATACTCGAGAGACTGACAAACCGACAGGACCTTAATTTTATACTTTTGGCCCCTGACACACCGACTCGTTATCCTAACACAGAACGGACTACTGACCGACCGGACATACTAGACATAGCACTGCTAAAGAACATCGCCTTGCAGGTGAGTCCTTTGGAAGTGTTATCCGAATTATGTTCAGACCATCGCCCCGTCCTACTCCGGCTAGGACCCCCGCCCAACGCAGCCCCCCCGACCAAAACAATTATTGATTTCAAGAAACTCTCCGAGCATCTTAAGTCCATAGACTCAGTGCACCTCTCTCAAATCCCTGACAACATAGTAAGCTTAGACGAAGCGCATGCAGCCTCACTGCACCTAACCAATCATATCCGCGAAGCCCTCAGTGTCTGCTCTCGGGAAATGCCTAACGGTTATATCCGCCAGCATCTACCGGACGACGCTAGAGAATTAATCACCATTAAAAACGCCAAACGTAGAGCCCATGACGCATGCCCGACTGCTGACCACCGGAGAGAACTCTGGAAAGCCCAGAGGGAGGTAAAGGCTCGCCTTGCCGAACTCCGCGACGGACAATGGGACAGGAAGCTGAGCGAGCTCTCGCCATCGCATGTAGCGTACTACAGCCTGGCTAGGGCTCTCAAAGCCGACCCTGTCTCGGCTACCCCTCCGCTTATACGTCCCAACCAACCGCCCGCCTTTGAAGATGTCGATAAGGCCGAATTATTAGCCGATAGCTTAGAAGCCCAATGCTCTCCTAGCACAACCTCCCTAGATAGGTCCCACGTTGAGCTAGTCGATAACGAATTAGCCACCCTATTCTCCTCCTCCCCCTCTCCTGAAGAGGAACCTCTCCCTCCCACAACTTGCGGCGAAGTCCGAGAAATTATCAAAGAGTTACACGCTAAGAAAGCTCCAGGTCCCGACACAATTAATAATAAAACATTAAAATTGCTCCCCGATCAAATAATAAACCTTCTAGTTGTCATTTTTAATACCCTAATGGCCGGATGCTCCTTTCCCGATAGGTGGAAGGAAGCAACAGTGATAGGCATCCCTAAACCAGGAAAACCCCGAAACCTACCAAGTAGCTACCGTCCTATTAGTCTACTCAACACGCTCGGAAAGGTGTATGAGAGAATTATCCTCAATCGGCTTAGGTTCATAGTTGAAGATAGGAAGCTCCTCAATAACGAGCAATTCGGCTTTAGAGCCAAACACTCATGCGTTCATCAAGCGCACCGCCTCACGGAACATATATACGCAGGTTTCAATCGCCTTTCTAGAGGCATCCCAACCGGAGTCCTTTTCTTTGACGTTGCGAAAGCGTTCGATAGGGTTTGGCATGCAGGCCTGATCTATAAACTTCACCACCTAGGAGTACCGATAAGACTCGTACGTCTTTTACGAGATTTTCTCACAAATCGCACCTTCCGCTATCGGATAGACGGAACCCTCTCTTCCCCCAGACCGATCCATGCTGGCGTCCCACAGGGCTCAGTACTTTCCCCCCTTCTTTACTCGCTGTTTACCAGCGACATCCCAGCGTCCCCTAAGGTCAACGTGGCCCAGTATGCGGACGATACTGCCCTATATAGCTCTTCGCAAAACCGCACCTTTATTAGATCCCGCCTTCAAACGGCAGTTAGTAGTCTAGGCGAATGGTTCCGCCGGTGGAGAATCGAAGTCAACCCCGAAAAGAGCGCCGCTATGCTCTTCTGTCCCTCCGCTCGTAGAAAGAGAATAGACCTCCCTGAAATCACCTTATACGGTCGCCCGATCCCCTGGCAAAAGAATGCCAAATACTTAGGTGTAACCTTTGACAGTAAACTCAACTTTAACGCCCACATACGCCGAGTCCGTAACAAGGCTAGCTATGTTTTATTCCGTCTTTATCCCATGATTTGCAGCAAAAGTAAAATGTCCCTGCGCCACAAAGTCACGCTCTACAAAACGTGCATCCGCCCCATTATGTCCTACGCATGCGTATTATTCGCACACCTCCCTCATTCCCGATTTAACAGTCTCCAAGTCCTCCAAAACAAATTCATGCGTATGGCCACGGGTAGCCCGTGGTTCGTTCGCAACGTAGACCTCCATAGGGATCTCGAACTCCCCACTATAGCTCAATACTTCAAACAGCTCTCCAAAAATTATTTTGAAAAGGCAGTCAGACATCCTAACCCTCTTGTAGTCCAGACCGCATCATACATCCCTGACCGAAATGACCCACCAGACAAAAGACGTCCCAAACACGTCCTTAACGACCCCGATGACCAAATCACTACCGACAATGCTCCCTACATAGGGCCACACACAAACACCAGCCTAACACAGCGTCTTCGCCGGCGGAGACGAGGACCCCGATATCTTACGTCACCCGGACGTGGTCTTAACCCACGGCCTCGGGGACGTGCGAACTAATCTAGTTCAACCGACCTCCCTTTCGTCCCAACGTCATCCTAAGCCGAGGTTCGAGTCTCACATGAGGCGCCCTTAGGAAGGCGTTGTCCCCCCCGATGTCTTCGAGCCCTAGGGCTCTTTTCTCGGTGACGCCTAGCGCTCGCCCAACCCCCCGGTGACGCTGTAGCGGCCAGTAGGGCCTACGCAGCATACTCCATCCGAAAAAAAAAAAAAAAATTTTTTCGTCACAATACAACTAACTAGGCGGCACAGCGGTCGCGCCGTCACCACAAGTGTATTGTTATATCGCATCGCATCGCATCTCATACCTACTACAATATGCCACCCAAGACTAGCGGCAAGGCAGCCAAGAAATCCGGCAAGGCCCAGAAGAACATCTCCAAGTCTGACAAAAAGAAGAAGAAGCACAAGAGGAAAGAGAGCTACGCCATCTACATCTACAAGGTGCTCAAGCAGGTCCACCCCGACACCGGTATCTCCAGTAAGGCCATGTCGATCATGAACTCGTTCGTGAACGACATATTCGAGCGCATCGCCGCCGAGGCCTCTCGTCTCGCCCACTACAACAAGAGGTCGACGATCACCTCCAGGGAGGTGCAGACATCTGTGAGGCTGCTGCTGCCCGGAGAGCTGGCCAAGCACGCGGTCAGTGAAGGCACCAAGGCCGTCACCAAGTACACCAGCTCGAAGTGAGGAGCTCAAGATTGCTTGCGTCTTCCTCGTTCAACCGAACGAGATGCAAACAAACAAACAAACAAAAGGCCCTTTTCAGGGCCACAAAATGATTCCTCTCTATTACCGTCCTGGTACTTACAGTGATTCGTCACAATACAGCATCGATGATGATAATTTATATAATAATAATTATTGTTAAGTATCATGAATAATAATATCTACAACTTTTTATATGAAATAAGATCAACCTACTCACTCACTCCTAATCTCCACTCTCCAGTATTTGACAACGTGTCAAAACTCGAAGCACTTTTTTTCTTTTTCTTTTTCTTTTTCTTTTTTTACTTCAATTATTTAGTACCTAGTTACAAAATATAATCTACATAAACATAATAATATTATGTAGTTATACAACAAACATAAAACTAAAAGATATTACGTCTTCTGAGAGATCCTATAAATAATAATACATTTATTATACTTACTAACATATTATGTGTTCACAAAAAAAGAAAAAGAAAATTGACTATTATGGCGCATGCCTAAGTAGGTACGTATACTAGGTACCTAATACTTAAAAACACTTGCCAAAACGTCATCCGAAATGCGAAAGAGTGTTTGTTTGTTACGTAGGTATTACACCATACGTATCTATGACGATATTATTGTTTCTTTTTTTTTTTTTCTTTTTTTCTGTCTAGAGTGGAAATTTAAGAAATATAATATTATTTTTATAAAGTTTTCTGTTCTAAATTATATATTTTTTTTTGTTTTGTTAACTACTCTCTCTCTCTCTCTCTCTCTCTCTCTCTCTCTCGCTCACACACACGCGCGCGCCGTTGCCCTTTTTCCCCTCGCCCCTTCCTCCGCGCGTGTGAGCCCGTAAAGCATATAAGCTTCAGAATAGAGCTCACGATTTTTATACAACCAACAGTGTCAGCTGCGAACGGACGCGCGCACGTCGCACGATCAAAGTTACGTGAACCTATCTATCTTCTATTATAGAACATGGCCCGTACGAAGCAGACCGCCCGCAAGTCCACCGGTGGCAAGGCGCCACGCAAGCAGCTGGCCACCAAGGCCGCTCGCAAGAGCGCTCCGGCCACCGGCGGTGTGAAGAAACCTCATCGCTACAGGCCCGGCACGGTCGCACTACGTGAGATCCGTCGCTACCAGAAGAGTACCGAGCTCCTGATCCGCAAGCTGCCTTTCCAGCGGCTGGTGCGAGAGATCGCTCAAGACTTCAAGACCGACCTCCGCTTCCAGAGCTCGGCCGTGATGGCGCTGCAGGAAGCCAGCGAAGCGTACCTGGTGGGACTCTTCGAAGATACCAACCTCTGCGCCATTCACGCCAAACGTGTCACCATTATGCCTAAGGACATCCAGCTCGCGCGCAGGATCAGAGGCGAACGCGCCTAAAACTCGTGTGCGAAACTCGAGTAACATACCTACGTCATTATTATAGGTATATACTCAATGCAAAAGGCCCTTTTCAGGGCCACAAAACTTTCATTACCTACCTAATTATACTACCACAATGCGTCTATGTAATCATTTAATACCTACTCACCTATAATACATAATATTATATAACTTATTACACATACTTACCCTCAACCTATCCATCTGCCAACCCGACTGAATTGGGTATTTGACAGTTAGTCAAATCAGGTACGGTCTTCTACTTAATTTTTTATTAGGTATTTCAAACTGCAAAACGCGCGATTAGTAGGTAAGTAGTATTTAGTATGAAATACTGGATCACGTGACCGTCATAAAAAAGAAAAAGAAAACGATAATAATATGTCAAGCACAACGAAAATATACACGGCGTGTATTTAAAAAAAAATGGTTATTTAACTATGTAAAAAAAAAAAAAAAAAATGAAGTTATGCTACCTACCTAGCTTACTGTTTTACTGTTACTCTTGATGATGATGATATGTGACTACCTACCTACCTACCTACCTACCTACCTACCTACCTATGTAGTGGCTGGCTTAGGGCGGTCGTTGTCAATATCTTTTTTTTTGGAATAATGTTAATAATACCTTATTCCAAAAAGTTACGAGTAAATAAAGCGATATTATTATTGTTATGACCCCCCCCCCCCCCCCCCTGTCGCCCCGCGCGTCTCGCAGCCCCTCCGCGCGGGATGTGTGCGTGTCCCTTTTTCTCTAGTAACGAACAGCGACGGCCGAATGCGAAGGCACGAAAAAGAAACGTACAACAGATTATTTCGCCGGTCACAAACTATATAAGCGCTGCTGCTCCTCGTGTTCGGTGCAACGTAGACCTCCATAGGGATCTCGAACTCCCCACTATAGCTCAATACTTCAAACAGCTCTCCAAAAATTATTTTGAAAAGGCAGTCAGACATCCTAACCCTCTTGTAGTCCAGACCGCATCATACATCCCTGACCGAAATGACCCACCAGACAAAAGACGTCCCAAACACGTCCTTAACGACCCCGATGACCAAATCACTACCGACAATGCTCCCTACATAGGGCCACACACAAACACCAGCCTAACACAGCGTCTCCGCCGGCGGAGACGAGGACCCCGATATCTTACGTCACCCGGACGTGGTCTTAACCCACGGCCTCGGGGACGTGCGAACTAATCTAGTTCAACCGACCTCCCTTTCGTCCCAACGTCATCCTAAGCCGAGGTTCGAGTCTCACATGAGGCGCCCTTAGGAAGGCGTTGTCCCCCCCGATGTCTTCGAGCCCTAGGGCTCTTTTCTCGGTGACGCCTAGCGCTCGCCCAACCCCCCGGTGACGCTGTAGCGGCCAGTAGGGCCTACGCAGCATACTCCATCCGAAAAAAAAAAAAAAAAAAAAAACGTGTTCGGTATATTCTGTTCACAGCGGTGTGCGGGGCGCGCGGAGTTCAGTTTTCCAGTTTTGAAGATAGTTAACACAAGCAAGCCCACAAGTCAAGATGACCGGTCGCGGTAAAGGCGGAAAGGGACTGGGAAAAGGAGGCGCCAAGCGTCACAGGAAGGTGCTGCGTGACAACATCCAAGGCATCACGAAGCCGGCTATCCGTCGTCTGGCGCGCAGGGGCGGCGTGAAGCGTATATCCGGTCTGATATACGAGGAGACCCGCGGTGTGCTGAAAGTGTTCCTAGAGAACGTGATCCGCGACGCCGTCACCTATACGGAGCACGCCAAGAGGAAGACCGTCACAGCTATGGACGTCGTTTACGCGCTGAAACGTCAGGGTCGCACCCTCTACGGTTTCGGAGGTTAAGTCTCTACTCTATATGCAGCAAGCATTGACCTCGACTCCTATTACAAATGGAGTAACCTACCATAAAAAAGGCCCTTTTCAGGGCCGCATATATTTCGATGATTCACTCTCGTGTTTTACTAATTTACTTGTCAACCTTACCTACATATAGACTATAGAGCAAGATTCTATTCTATTATTTAAAAAAAACTTAACCGTCTACATTACATTACTCTTAAGGAAGCATGAATGAGACGGGTATACACAAAATATAATACTTACCAGCAGACTTGGCTACAGATTGAAAATAATAATTTTAAAAAAATTAGACCTAACTACACTTAGGTACTTTGCAATGTTAGGTGTACGTGTCTACGCCCTAGATATAGTACAAAGGAACAGTAATTCGTAGGTAGGTACCTAAGCTTTACCGCCTTGTCTTTTAGAACCTACTATGTAGGTACCTAAATTAGATTAAATTACAATTCATGGAAGGAAGCAAGCAAGCAATTAAGGCTTTATTAAATAATAATAGGTAGGTAGGTAGGTACGTATAATTAAACTCCTATTGTTGTTTTGTTAATTTTTATTAGGCAAGTAGGTACTTACTAAGTTTACTTAATAAAAATTCCCATTATTCTTTCATAATTTCATTTCCTAAGTAATTCGTAAGACACCTAATAAGAAAATGAACATAGCAGAGACAGCAATAATAATAATATTTATTATACTTTAGGCACAGTTTAGCACTGTTTATGTCGAGTGGTGGTGGAGTGGTGGGTTGAATCGAAATGACAAGCCAAATATTTTTTAATAATTGATTAAAGCATAATAATAACTAAATAAAGTTATTTTTAATATTATTCATAATGGATTGGTACCTACACTATGAGTAGTCAGTAGACGTAGTCGGGCCGCGCCGCGCCGCGATTCAGCCGCGCGAATGGGCGTCTCAATTTACTTAATATCGGTCGTATAATGATTGTTTGTATTTGAATGAGAGTTCATAAAAGGGACACATTAATTGTATTATTCTATTAAATCGTTACACACCTTGCCTCTAACGAAATAATCAGATCGTCAGCGGGAGACTGCAATTCATACACGGCGAGAGATCGAGCCGTGTTTTACGAGGCTCTACTTCGACCTGGCTAAAGTACCTCTACATACGACTCAGTATAGGGATGAGTGATTATATGTATAGGGTGGAATCTCAGTTTTTAATTTGCCATGGTTTTTGGTGATTTACGCATCGTTTTATAGAGTAAAATGGGTTTTAAACGGGACCCGAGGTACGCGTCTAGCGGTGTATCGAATTTAAAGATCGATCGCTCCGCGTACACCGATGCGATACGCGATTGAATGATGCCACTACACGGACAGGCTCAAGACAAAACGACACGGTCGTTACGAATGGTGGAAAATTGAAATGGGATTATATAATTTTGTTTTAATCCGATGCATGCTAGTGAAAAGTTGTAAGTATTCGTACGGGAAAATGTCTAGCGACATCGCGGTTCTCCTTACGGTATAGCCACGAGCCTTACTGCCAACAGCGACATCGTGCGGCGTATATCTCTCGGTTTGTTTGAAGACAAGTGCTTTTCAAAAAAGAAACGAAGCAATTCGCGTGCTCTCAGTGTTTTAAAGTGTGTGCATCGTCAAAATATAATCAAACAATATGTCCGACACCGCAGTCGCATCCGAAGCCCCGGCCCCGGCGACGCCCGCGAAGAAGCCCAAGGCGTCCGCGGGCGCCGGCGGCGCCGCCGCCAAGAAGCCGAAAGCGAAGCCCACCCACCCGAAGACGTCCGAGATGGTGAACAGCGCCATCAAGGAGCTCAAGGAGAGGAGCGGCTCGTCGCTGCAGGCGATCAAGAAGTACATCGCCGCCCAGTACAAGGTCGACGCGGAGAAGATGGCGCCTTTCATCAGGAAGTACCTCAAGAGCGCCGTCGAGTCCGGCGCGCTCATCCAGACCAAGGGCAAGGGCGCCTCCGGCTCGTTCAAGCTCGAGTCCAAGTCGGCCGCGTCCAAGAAGCCCGCCGGCGGCAAGGGCGCCGCCGCGTCCGCCGCCACCGCGCGCGCCAAGAAGGCCGCCCCCGCGACCGCCGCCGCCGCCGCCAAGAAGAAAGCGGCCGCCGCGGCCGCCTCGTCGCCCTCCAAGGCGAAGACCGCCGCCGCCACCGCGCGCGACAAGAAGGCCGCCGCTGCCAAGAGGAAGAAGCCCGCCGTCGCGAAGAAGGCCTCCGCCCCCGCGTCCCCGGCCAAGGCCAAGGGCGCCGCCTCCAAGGCGAAGAAGACCGCCAAGCCGCCGACGAAGAAGCCCAAGGCGCCGAAACCGAAGAAGGCCGCGCCCAAGTCGAAGCCCGCCGCCAAGAAGGCAGCCGCCGCCAAAAAGTAAGCCAAGCTTCACTATCGGCTGCCGCCTGCCGCCTGCCTCCGGCGAACCGCTCGCTCGGCCGCCGCCGCCGCCGCCGCCGGCGCGAAGATGCGCGCGTTCGAGTTCTGCGTGCGGCTTCACAACCGCAACAATAAAAAGCCCTTTTCAGGGCTAACATATCTTTCCTATACCTACACATGAAAAGAAAACGCACGTCTCGTTCGTTCATTTACTTATACTTGCCCTACCACCTACCAGTACCTATGCGAACACAAAAAAAAAGAAAACCAACTATCATCAAACTAGGTAAGTACCTACCTACTACCTACATAGTATTATGCACTCACCACAAAAATAAATAAAATAGGTACTTACCTAATACATACATAAAATATTAACAAGTACTACTTACCTACGTCGACCTTACCTATGTAGGTACATACACACATTACAATAATACTTATATATAATTTATTATAATAAATAGGTACGTACACCTATATAGATTATTCTAGGCCTACATATTATAGGTATTCACTGATCACTATTCACTAACAAGTAACAGCTGCTGCTGCTGCGCTATGACGAACGCCCGCCGATCCCGACTCGCTCACTCAGTCCATCGCGATCGCTATCGATCGGTAATCGGTATTAAACTTACTAGCTACCTATAATTATTGGAGCTATTGACACTGATTTTTGAAAATAATAAAGTACAATACAAATTTTGCGAAAAATGCGTGCGACGTTGCCGCATCGCTGACACCTCGAGCCCACCATGCAACGTCGCATTTTTATCTATGCAAGCTCTTTTACATTGAAAAAAACAACAACACTAGGTTCCTAAACATGTACCTACTTTTTATAGGTAATAGATATTTAGAGACATTACGGAAATAAAAAAAAAAATATTCCAAAGTACGTCAGTACCTACTTACCTACCTACCTATATTGTATTTTGAACTAAAATTTACCTATGGTAGACGTGTAGCCTGTAGGTACTTACCTACCTACTTACAGACAATAATAATATTATGTTAATTAAAAATGTTCTCTCGATTTTTCTAAAACGGGATTAGAGTCGAACTTCTTTTTTTTTTTTTTTTTTAAATTGCTTCTTGCTTCTGCAACCTCTGACGTTCTGAGGCTCTGAAAAAAAGAAACCTACATACTCTGTGGTACTGTACTGTGTGGGTTCTATTTTGAAATAAGATAAAATAATTTTCTTTAATTTTCTAAAACGCGACGTTGCCGCTTCGGTGTATCTTCTATCTTCGAGTCCAACATGCAACGTCGCGTTTTCGCTAAACAAAACGTGTCCGCTGGTCTCGCCGCGATCCCCACCTTAATGCGGAGCGTGGTTCGACTATATATACTGGCGCCGACGGTAATAGCGTTTTAAAGTTCTCCCATATCGCCGCTCGCGTGTACGCTACGTACGCGCATTATTCTCGTGTTTGATCGTTTTAAAACTCCCAACCAGCAATGTCCGGTCGTGGCAAAGGCGGCAAAGTCAAGGGAAAGGTCAAGTCTCGCTCCAACCGTGCCGGTCTACAGTTCCCCGTCGGACGTATTCACAGGCTGCTGAGGAAGGGCAATTACGCAGAGCGCGTCGGTGCCGGCGCGCCCGTTTACCTCGCGGCCGTGATGGAGTACCTGGCCGCCGAAGTGCTCGAGTTGGCCGGTAACGCGGCACGTGACAACAAGAAGACCAGGATCATTCCCAGGCATCTTCAGTTGGCGATCCGCAACGACGAGGAACTGAACAAGCTTCTCTCCGGCGTCACTATCGCACAGGGTGGCGTGCTGCCGAACATACAAGCCGTCCTGTTGCCCAAGAAGACCGAGAAGAAGGCCTAAGTGTGTGCCTTCGCTATCATCGGTGATCGCCATCTACACATTTCTACCAAGAAATAAACAAAAGGCCCTTTTCAGGGCCACAAAACTTTTCCAAATAATATTACACAACAAAGTAGTACCTATTTAATTAACAGGTACCACAGGTACAAGTAAATAAGTCGGTAGCAGTTAACTGACTCTAGCCCTTGACTGCGATCACACCTGATCGTAAGTGATGACGCAGTCTAAGATGGTTGCGGGCTAACCTGTTAGGTGCATGGCAGTTATATTAATCGCTTGGCGGCACGTCTTTACCGGTAGGGTGGTAACTAGCCACGGCCGAAGCCTCCCACCAGGCCTGACCAGGGAAAATTCAGAAATTATAAATTCCTAAATTGACCCTGCCGGGGATCGGACCCGAGACCTCCGCACGTTAAGGCAACAGCGCTACACACTGCGCCACGGAGGTCGTCAAACAGTCGTTAGACATAATGTAATATAAAAATAAAAACTGATATCGTACGGTCGTACTATCTAAGTGAAAAAAAAAGCGGCTCTATATTATCTGCCTGCCTGCCTGCCTGCCTGCCTGCCTGCCTGCCTGCCTGCCTGCCTGCCTGCCTGCCTGCCGCTAAATAGGAATGATGACAGCTCATTCAAATCAATCAAAGCAATATGAAATACCTACATAGAAATAATCATAGTACTTTTTTTTTTTTTTTCTCTCCTCTCTCTCTATAACCTAAACTGCCTGCAACTGACCTAATAATAATATTATTATTTTAACGATTGTGCGTAGCCGAGTGATATTATTAAATTACTTAATACGTCATATTATAATAGGTACCTATACATAAGCAATGTAGTGAAATGTGCGTACGGTAAAGACACAATTATAATTATTATATTATCGATTTACGTGTATATCTATTATATTATAATATTATCATTATTTATTAGGTGTGTACGTACACTGTACACAATAATATTGTTTTTTTTGTTTGTTATTAAGAAGTTAGGTGTTCTTGCGTTTCTATTCCTCCGCGCGGGGCGAGGGGCTCGCGTCGGTGACGTCACGTCGCACTCGCTCTCCCCCCCCTCCCTCGCCCGCCTGTATATCGTTCAACGATTGGTTGAATTCGTCTAGACCGCTCGCTCGCTCGCCATCGGTCGTTACCGCTGAGAAAGTGACAAAAACCGCACACCCGGAATTTTTTCGTCACAATACAACTAACTAGGCGGCACAGCGGTCGCGCCGTCACCACAAGTGTATTGTTATATCGCATCGCATCGCATCTCATACCTACTACAATATGCCACCCAAGACTAGCGGCAAGGCAGCCAAGAAATCCGGCAAGGCCCAGAAGAACATCTCCAAGTCTGACAAAAAGAAGAAGAAGCACAAGAGGAAAGAGAGCTACGCCATCTACATCTACAAGGTGCTCAAGCAGGTCCACCCCGACACCGGTATCTCCAGTAAGGCCATGTCGATCATGAACTCGTTCGTGAACGACATATTCGAGCGCATCGCCGCCGAGGCCTCTCGTCTCGCCCACTACAACAAGAGGTCGACGATCACCTCCAGGGAGGTGCAGACATCTGTGAGGCTGCTGCTGCCCGGAGAGCTGGCCAAGCACGCGGTCAGTGAAGGCACCAAGGCCGTCACCAAGTACACCAGCTCGAAGTGAGGAGCTCAAGATTGCTTGCGTCTTCCTCGTTCAACCGAACGAGATGCAAACAAACAAACAAACAAAAGGCCCTTTTCAGGGCCACAAAATGATTCCTCTCTATTACCGTCCTGGTACTTACAGTGATTCGTCACAATACAGCATCGATGATGATAATTTATATAATAATAATTATTGTTAAGTATCATGAATAATAATATCTACAACTTTTTATATGAAATAAGATCAACCTACTCACTCACTCCTAATCTCCACTCTCCAGTATTTGACAACGTGTCAAAACTCGAAGCACTTTTTTTCTTTTTCTTTTTCTTTTTCTTTTTTTACTTCAATTATTTAGTACCTAGTTACAAAATATAATCTACATAAACATAATAATATTATGTAGTTATACAACAAACATAAAACTAAAAGATATTACGTCTTCTGAGAGATCCTATAAATAATAATACATTTATTATACTTACTAACATATTATGTGTTCACAAAAAAAGAAAAAGAAAATTGACTATTATGGCGCATGCCTAAGTAGGTACGTATACTAGGTACCTAATACTTAAAAACACTTGCCAAAACGTCATCCGAAATGCGAAAGAGTGTTTGTTTGTTACGTAGGTATTACACCATACGTATCTATGACGATATTATTGTTTCTTTTTTTTTTTTTCTTTTTTTCTGTCTAGAGTGGAAATTTAAGAAATATAATATTATTTTTATAAAGTTTTCTGTTCTAAATTATATATTTTTTTTTGTTTTGTTAACTACTCTCTCTCTCTCTCTCTCTCTCTCTCTCTCTCTCTCGCTCACACACACGCGCGCGCCGTTGCCCTTTTTCCCCTCGCCCCTTCCTCCGCGCGTGTGAGCCCGTAAAGCATATAAGCTTCAGAATAGAGCTCACGATTTTTATACAACCAACAGTGTCAGCTGCGAACGGACGCGCGCACGTCGCACGATCAAAGTTACGTGAACCTATCTATCTTCTATTATAGAACATGGCCCGTACGAAGCAGACCGCCCGCAAGTCCACCGGTGGCAAGGCGCCACGCAAGCAGCTGGCCACCAAGGCCGCTCGCAAGAGCGCTCCGGCCACCGGCGGTGTGAAGAAACCTCATCGCTACAGGCCCGGCACGGTCGCACTACGTGAGATCCGTCGCTACCAGAAGAGTACCGAGCTCCTGATCCGCAAGCTGCCTTTCCAGCGGCTGGTGCGAGAGATCGCTCAAGACTTCAAGACCGACCTCCGCTTCCAGAGCTCGGCCGTGATGGCGCTGCAGGAAGCCAGCGAAGCGTACCTGGTGGGACTCTTCGAAGATACCAACCTCTGCGCCATTCACGCCAAACGTGTCACCATTATGCCTAAGGACATCCAGCTCGCGCGCAGGATCAGAGGCGAACGCGCCTAAAACTCGTGTGCGAAACTCGAGTAACATACCTACGTCATTATTATAGGTATATACTCAATGCAAAAGGCCCTTTTCAGGGCCACAAAACTTTCATTACCTACCTAATTATACTACCACAATGCGTCTATGTAATCATTTAATACCTACTCACCTATAATACATAATATTATATAACTTATTACACATACTTACCCTCAACCTATCCATCTGCCAACCCGACTGAATTGGGTATTTGACAGTTAGTCAAATCAGGTACGGTCTTCTACTTAATTTTTTATTAGGTATTTCAAACTGCAAAACGCGCGATTAGTAGGTAAGTAGTATTTAGTATGAAATACTGGATCACGTGACCGTCATAAAAAAGAAAAAGAAAACGATAATAATATGTCAAGCACAACGAAAATATACACGGCGTGTATTTAAAAAAAAATGGTTATTTAACTATGTAAAAAAAAAAAAAAAAAATGAAGTTATGCTACCTACCTAGCTTACTGTTTTACTGTTACTCTTGATGATGATGATATGTGACTACCTACCTACCTACCTACCTACCTACCTACCTATGTAGTGGCTGGCTTAGGGCGGTCGTTGTCAATATCTTTTTTTTTGGAATAATGTTAATAATACCTTATTCCAAAAAGTTACGAGTAAATAAAGCGATATTATTATTGTTATGACCCCCCCCCCCCCCCTGTCGCCCCGCGCGTCTCGCAGCCCCTCCGCGCGGGATGTGTGCGTGTCCCTTTTTCTCTAGTAACGAACAGCGACGGCCGAATGCGAAGGCACGAAAAAGAAACGTACAACAGATTATTTCGCCGGTCACAAACTATATAAGCGCTGCTGCTCCTCGTGTTCGGTATATTCTGTTCACAGCGGTGTGCGGGGCGCGCGGAGTTCAGTTTTCCAGTTTTGAAGATAGTTAACACAAGCAAGCCCACAAGTCAAGATGACCGGTCGCGGTAAAGGCGGAAAGGGACTGGGAAAAGGAGGCGCCAAGCGTCACAGGAAGGTGCTGCGTGACAACATCCAAGGCATCACGAAGCCGGCTATCCGTCGTCTGGCGCGCAGGGGCGGCGTGAAGCGTATATCCGGTCTGATATACGAGGAGACCCGCGGTGTGCTGAAAGTGTTCCTAGAGAACGTGATCCGCGACGCCGTCACCTATACGGAGCACGCCAAGAGGAAGACCGTCACAGCTATGGACGTCGTTTACGCGCTGAAACGTCAGGGTCGCACCCTCTACGGTTTCGGAGGTTAAGTCTCTACTCTATATGCAGCAAGCATTGACCTCGACTCCTATTACAAATGGAGTAACCTACCATAAAAAAGGCCCTTTTCAGGGCCGCATATATTTCGATGATTCACTCTCGTGTTTTACTAATTTACTTGTCAACCTTACCTACATATAGACTATAGAGCAAGATTCTATTCTATTATTTAAAAAAAACTTAACCGTCTACATTACATTACTCTTAAGGAAGCATGAATGAGACGGGTATACACAAAATATAATACTTACCAGCAGACTTGGCTACAGATTGAAAATAATAATTTTAAAAAAATTAGACCTAACTACACTTAGGTACTTTGCAATGTTAGGTGTACGTGTCTACGCCCTAGATATAGTACAAAGGAACAGTAATTCGTAGGTAGGTACCTAAGCTTTACCGCCTTGTCTTTTAGAACCTACTATGTAGGTACCTAAATTAGATTAAATTACAATTCATGGAAGGAAGCAAGCAAGCAATTAAGGCTTTATTAAATAATAATAGGTAGGTAGGTAGGTACGTATAATTAAACTCCTATTGTTGTTTTGTTAATTTTTATTAGGCAAGTAGGTACTTACTAAGTTTACTTAATAAAAATTCCCATTATTCTTTCATAATTTCATTTCCTAAGTAATTCGTAAGACACCTAATAAGAAAATGAACATAGCAGAGACAGCAATAATAATAATATTTATTATACTTTAGGCACAGTTTAGCACTGTTTATGTCGAGTGGTGGTGGAGTGGTGGGTTGAATCGAAATGACAAGCCAAATATTTTTTAATAATTGATTAAAGCATAATAATAACTAAATAAAGTTATTTTTAATATTATTCATAATGGATTGGTACCTACACTATGAGTAGTCAGTAGACGTAGTCGGGCCGCGCCGCGCCGCGATTCAGCCGCGCGAATGGGCGTCTCAATTTACTTAATATCGGTCGTATAATGATTGTTTGTATTTGAATGAGAGTTCATAAAAGGGACACATTAATTGTATTATTCTATTAAATCGTTACACACCTTGCCTCTAACGAAATAATCAGATCGTCAGCGGGAGACTGCAATTCATACACGGCGAGAGATCGAGCCGTGTTTTACGAGGCTCTACTTCGACCTGGCTAAAGTACCTCTACATACGACTCAGTATAGGGATGAGTGATTATATGTATAGGGTGGAATCTCAGTTTTTAATTTGCCATGGTTTTTGGTGATTTACGCATCGTTTTATAGAGTAAA
Source organism: Erebia aethiops (assembly GCA_923060345.2). NCBI lineage: Eukaryota > Metazoa > Arthropoda > Insecta > Lepidoptera > Nymphalidae > Erebia > Erebia aethiops. Next base: position 6,692,944 of record OV281084.1, on the reverse strand, counting down.
ATGGGTTTTAAACGGGACCCGAGGTACGCGTCTAGCGGTGTATCGAATTTAAAGATCGATCGCTCCGCGTACACCGATGCGATACGCGATTGAATGATGCCACTACACGGACAGGCTCAAGACAAAACGACACGGTCGTTACGAATGGTGGAAAATTGAAATGGGATTATATAATTTTGTTTTAATCCGATGCATGCTAGTGAAAAGTTGTAAGTATTCGTACGGGAAAATGTCTAGCGACATCGCGGTTCTCCTTACGGTATAGCCACGAGCCTTACTGCCAACAGCGACATCGTGCGGCGTATATCTCTCGGTTTGTTTGAAGACAAGTGCTTTTCAAAAAAGAAACGAAGCAATTCGCGTGCTCTCAGTGTTTTAAAGTGTGTGCATCGTCAAAATATAATCAAACAATATGTCCGACACCGCAGTCGCATCCGAAGCCCCGGCCCCGGCGACGCCCGCGAAGAAGCCCAAGGCGTCCGCGGGCGCCGGCGGCGCCGCCGCCAAGAAGCCGAAAGCGAAGCCCACCCACCCGAAGACGTCCGAGATGGTGAACAGCGCCATCAAGGAGCTCAAGGAGAGGAGCGGCTCGTCGCTGCAGGCGATCAAGAAGTACATCGCCGCCCAGTACAAGGTCGACGCGGAGAAGATGGCGCCTTTCATCAGGAAGTACCTCAAGAGCGCCGTCGAGTCCGGCGCGCTCATCCAGACCAAGGGCAAGGGCGCCTCCGGCTCGTTCAAGCTCGAGTCCAAGTCGGCCGCGTCCAAGAAGCCCGCCGGCGGCAAGGGCGCCGCCGCGTCCGCCGCCACCGCGCGCGCCAAGAAGGCCGCCCCCGCGACCGCCGCCGCCGCCGCCAAGAAGAAAGCGGCCGCCGCGGCCGCCTCGTCGCCCTCCAAGGCGAAGACCGCCGCCGCCACCGCGCGCGACAAGAAGGCCGCCGCTGCCAAGAGGAAGAAGCCCGCCGTCGCGAAGAAGGCCTCCGCCCCCGCGTCCCCGGCCAAGGCCAAGGGCGCCGCCTCCAAGGCGAAGAAGACCGCCAAGCCGCCGACGAAGAAGCCCAAGGCGCCGAAACCGAAGAAGGCCGCGCCCAAGTCGAAGCCCGCCGCCAAGAAGGCAGCCGCCGCCAAAAAGTAAGCCAAGCTTCACTATCGGCTGCCGCCTGCCGCCTGCCTCCGGCGAACCGCTCGCTCGGCCGCCGCCGCCGCCGCCGCCGGCGCGAAGATGCGCGCGTTCGAGTTCTGCGTGCGGCTTCACAACCGCAACAATAAAAAGCCCTTTTCAGGGCTAACATATCTTTCCTATACCTACACATGAAAAGAAAACGCACGTCTCGTTCGTTCATTTACTTATACTTGCCCTACCACCTACCAGTACCTATGCGAACACAAAAAAAAAGAAAACCAACTATCATCAAACTAGGTAAGTACCTACCTACTACCTACATAGTATTATGCACTCACCACAAAAATAAATAAAATAGGTACTTACCTAATACATACATAAAATATTAACAAGTACTACTTACCTACGTCGACCTTACCTATGTAGGTACATACACACATTACAATAATACTTATATATAATTTATTATAATAAATAGGTACGTACACCTATATAGATTATTCTAGGCCTACATATTATAGGTATTCACTGATCACTATTCACTAACAAGTAACAGCTGCTGCTGCTGCGCTATGACGAACGCCCGCCGATCCCGACTCGCTCACTCAGTCCATCGCGATCGCTATCGATCGGTAATCGGTATTAAACTTACTAGCTACCTATAATTATTGGAGCTATTGACACTGATTTTTGAAAATAATAAAGTACAATACAAATTTTGCGAAAAATGCGTGCGACGTTGCCGCATCGCTGACACCTCGAGCCCACCATGCAACGTCGCATTTTTATCTATGCAAGCTCTTTTACATTGAAAAAAACAACAACACTAGGTTCCTAAACATGTACCTACTTTTTATAGGTAATAGATATTTAGAGACATTACGGAAATAAAAAAAAAAATATTCCAAAGTACGTCAGTACCTACTTACCTACCTACCTATATTGTATTTTGAACTAAAATTTACCTATGGTAGACGTGTAGCCTGTAGGTACTTACCTACCTACTTACAGACAATAATAATATTATGTTAATTAAAAATGTTCTCTCGATTTTTCTAAAACGGGATTAGAGTCGAACTTCTTTTTTTTTTTTTTTTTAAATTGCTTCTTGCTTCTGCAACCTCTGACGTTCTGAGGCTCTGAAAAAAAGAAACCTACATACTCTGTGGTACTGTACTGTGTGGGTTCTATTTTGAAATAAGATAAAATAATTTTCTTTAATTTTCTAAAACGCGACGTTGCCGCTTCGGTGTATCTTCTATCTTCGAGTCCAACATGCAACGTCGCGTTTTCGCTAAACAAAACGTGTCCGCTGGTCTCGCCGCGATCCCCACCTTAATGCGGAGCGTGGTTCGACTATATATACTGGCGCCGACGGTAATAGCGTTTTAAAGTTCTCCCATATCGCCGCTCGCGTGTACGCTACGTACGCGCATTATTCTCGTGTTTGATCGTTTTAAAACTCCCAACCAGCAATGTCCGGTCGTGGCAAAGGCGGCAAAGTCAAGGGAAAGGTCAAGTCTCGCTCCAACCGTGCCGGTCTACAGTTCCCCGTCGGACGTATTCACAGGCTGCTGAGGAAGGGCAATTACGCAGAGCGCGTCGGTGCCGGCGCGCCCGTTTACCTCGCGGCCGTGATGGAGTACCTGGCCGCCGAAGTGCTCGAGTTGGCCGGTAACGCGGCACGTGACAACAAGAAGACCAGGATCATTCCCAGGCATCTTCAGTTGGCGATCCGCAACGACGAGGAACTGAACAAGCTTCTCTCCGGCGTCACTATCGCACAGGGTGGCGTGCTGCCGAACATACAAGCCGTCCTGTTGCCCAAGAAGACCGAGAAGAAGGCCTAAGTGTGTGCCTTCGCTATCATCGGTGATCGCCATCTACACATTTCTACCAAGAAATAAACAAAAGGCCCTTTTCAGGGCCACAAAACTTTTCCAAATAATATTACACAACAAAGTAGTACCTATTTAATTAACAGGTACCACAGGTACAAGTAAATAAGTCGGTAGCAGTTAACTGACTCTAGCCCTTGACTGCGATCACACCTGATCGTAAGTGATGACGCAGTCTAAGATGGTTGCGGGCTAACCTGTTAGGTGCATGGCAGTTATATTAATCGCTTGGCGGCACGTCTTTACCGGTAGGGTGGTAACTAGCCACGGCCGAAGCCTCCCACCAGGCCTGACCAGGGAAAATTCAGAAATTATAAATTCCTAAATTGACCCTGCCGGGGATCGGACCCGAGACCTCCGCACGTTAAGGCAACAGCGCTACACACTGCGCCACGGAGGTCGTCAAACAGTCGTTAGACATAATGTAATATAAAAATAAAAACTGATATCGTACGGTCGTACTATCTAAGTGAAAAAAAAAGCGGCTCTATATTATCTGCCTGCCTGCCTGCCTGCCTGCCTGCCTGCCTGCCTGCCTGCCTGCCTGCCTGCCTGCCTGCCTGCCTGCCGCTAAATAGGAATGATGACAGCTCATTCAAATCAATCAAAGCAATATGAAATACCTACATAGAAATAATCATAGTACTTTTTTTTTTTTTTTCTCTCCTCTCTCTCTATAACCTAAACTGCCTGCAACTGACCTAATAATAATATTATTATTTTAACGATTGTGCGTAGCCGAGTGATATTATTAAATTACTTAATACGTCATATTATAATAGGTACCTATACATAAGTGTGCGGGACAATGATAAATAAACAGTTAGTTACAACATAGTGTTAAGACATGTAAATAAGAGAATAAATAGTTCATAGTATAGATAGTTTATATAGTTCGTAACAGTTAAGTAAATAGTTATAAGCGAACTGTAATAGAATAAGTTTAATAAAATAGCGTTAAATAGTTGTACATTAAATGTTAGAGTAGTACAGGGTAGAGAGGGATAGCGAACAGCGCTCCCCGCGCCGTCACACCCGCGCCACCCGCGCCTCCCGCGCTTTCACCCCCTCTATCCTGGTTGGATTTTAATACGCGCTCTGATTGGTTCAGTTTTAATAACCAATCAGAGGGCCTACATTTTTCGGGCCAAATTTGTATAAAGACCGAGCGAAATTGTGGTCTGACACAGTTCGCCGGCAACAGTCCTCCAGTGAGGAACAAGAAGAATAAAGTGGAAGCAAACAGCAAGAAGTGTTTTCTTTGGAAGAACTCCAGTCCCCAACCAATCCAGCGACAGTTAATGTACCATCGTGTACATTGCATGGTCCTTCGAACCGGATTCGTTGGGAAATTCTGAAGAAAATTCGTCAGGAAAACTTCGTGGTTCTTCGAGAAAATTCTTCGCGACTCGTCGGGAAGAACACCGAGCCAGCTTCAAGACAGCGCCGCGCCAGCTTCGGGACAGCTCAAGCCAGCTTCGGCCAGCTTGGGACAGCATCGAGCCAGCTTCGACCCAGCTTCACCCAGCTCAAGCCAGCTTCGGCCAGCTTGGGACAGCATCGAGCCAGCTTCGACCCAGCTTCGGCCAGCTTCGGCCAGCTTGGGACAGCATCGAGCCAGCTTCGAGCCAGCTTCACCCAGCTCAAGCCAGCTTCGGCCAGCTTGAGACAGCATCGAGCCAGCTTCAGCCAGCATCGTGCCAGCTTCAGCCAGCATCGAGCCAGCTTCAGCCAACATAGAGCCAGCTTCAGCCAGCATTGAGGCAGCTTCAGAAAATCTTTAAAAAAGAAACCCGAACACAGCAAGAATGCCAGTCACACGTCAAGAAGTGAAGAGCCGCAAGACATCCTCCGAACAGACGCCGACCACATCGGAAGGCACCGCAACCACCTCACCGAGCACGACCGAAACAAGCACGGAAACCGGCACAACCTCTACAGCCACGGGAACTGTCACCACGGAGACTACAGAACTGACTACAGATACCTCCGCGACATCAGCGCCCTCTACAGTGCCATCCGTTGCAACAGCGAAAACGAAAATTTCGGTCGCCGCTGCCTCGACTACACCCTCCATCGCGACGACACTGCCAGCCGACGCGAGACAGATGAAGCCCCCCGCAGCGAAGGGGGTAACAGCTACAGTACAGGGGCGTAGTCAGGACACAGAAACTTCAACAGTCAAGACGAAGCGAACTGTCAACCCACAAGAGCTGAAGCTACCACAGGACCTCCGCCCCCCTAGCAAGAGGGGGGGAGGGGGTGGATCAACCTACAGCAAGGCCAAAGCTCACAGAATATTGAAAGCTAAGGAAGAATTACTGCGACTTCAAGTCGAGCTAGCTGCCGCACGCATCGCCGCCTTAGAAGCTGAAGACACAGAAGACGAATTAATAGAAGAACTAACAGAAGAAGGTGTTCCCGTCCAAGAAGCCAACGAGCACATGGACAACTGGTTCAACAGTCAACCGCCGCCTCCTTTGTTGGCGATCACCGAGGCACCGCATTACCCTATAGAAGACCCGGTGGTTAACAACACGGAGCAACAGAAGCAGCCAGAGGAACACCCCAAGTCTCAGCTTCAAACACCGGCGGGAGAGCAAACAGAGATATCGAAGCTAGCCACAGCCATCACACTCGCAGTCAAAGCAGCTCAACGTCCGAAGTTCATCGAGCTACCCAACTTTGGTGGATCACATCAAGAGTGGTTACCTTTCCGCGCCGCTTTCTTTGAAACAGAAAGCATGTTCACGGCAATAGAAAACACGAACCGTCTAAGAAGAAACCTCAAGGGAAAAGCAAAAGAAGCAGTGGAGGGGCTACTAATCACCAGTGCGCACCCTACAGAAATTATGAAGGCCCTGGAATCAAGATTTGGAAGACCAGAATCCATCGCCATGATGGAAATGGAAACGCTTCGAGCACTGCCGCGCCTCACCGATTCAGCGCGTGACATCTGCATTTTCGCAACAAAGGTCTCCAACGTAGTAGCAACATTGAAGACTCTCAGCTGCATGAACTACATGTACAACCCTGAAGTTTCGAAGACCGTCGTGGACAAGCTCACACCTACGCTGCGTTACAGATACTACGACTTCACAGCGACACAGCCAAAGGAAGATCCAGATCTATTGAAGATGGAGAAGTTCCTCAAGAGAGAAGCGGAGCTATGCGGACCGTACGCACTACCTGAACAGGTGGCGTCACATACATCAACCACTCAACAGAAAAAACCACAGAAGATCCACAACGTAACAGAGAAGACGTACACACCCAGGTGCCCGGTGTGTGACGAAGAAGGACATAGTTCCGTGGATTGTGAACAGTTCAAGAGTTTGGATTCAAATGGAAGATGGGATACAGCGAAATCCAAACGTCTATGCTTCCGATGTCTTCGCTACAGAAACAGAACACATAGCTGCAGAGCCAAGGTGTGCGGCATCGACAGCTGCAAAAATTATCACAACAAGATGCTGCACTACACCAAGGCAACAGAGAAGAAAGAAAACAAGGAAGCTACAGAAGTAATTAATTCCACGTGGACTATTAAGAAGAAGCAATCCTATTTGAAGATTATTCCAATAAAAGTTGAAGGTCCCAAAGTTGCAATCAACACCTTCGCTTTGCTGGATGACGGATCAACAGTAACGTTAGTCGACGACGGCGTGGCCGAACACGTCGGAGCAACAGGACCCGTCGATCCACTAAAGATAGAAACCATCAACGACATGAAGACTTCAGAATCAGCCTCAAGAAGAGTGAACATCAGGTTGAGAGGTCTCAACGATCATGAAGAGCAAGTACAAGCGCGCACAGTGAAGAACCTGCAAGTATCGTCGCAACGAGTCTCGAAAGAAATGGTGGATGGGTGCAAACACCTGACAGACATCCGGGATTACCTCATATATGCAAACGTGAAGCCACGAGTACTGATCGGTCAAGACAACTGGCATCTTCTGCTGACTACAGAAGTGAGAAGAGGAGACAGAAATCAACCAATAGCCTCTCTCACACCACTGGGGTGGGTGCTGCATGGAACAGAAAGTCGCAATATTGGGCGCAGCATCGACTTCGTATCACATGTCACAGAAGAGACCGAAGATAACTTGGACAGTCTAGTCAAGCAGTACTTCGAGATGGACGCACTTTGCATACAGCCTAAGAAACCGAAGACAGATCCAGAAGAACGAGCCCTACGCATCCTCGAAAAAACCACCACGAAAACCGAAGAAGGAAGATACGAGACCGGTCTACTCTGGCGCAAGGAAGACGTCACATTTCCTGACAACTACGATAACTCGCTGAAACGGCTCTTCAACATCGAGAAGAAGATTGACCGAGACCCCAAACTGAAGCTGAAGTATACTGAACAGATGGAAGCCCTAATAGAAAAAGGATATGCTGAACTCGCCCCGAAACAGAAGACTACGGGCAAGACGTGGTACTTGCCACATTTCGCAGTCATCAACCCAATGAAGCCCGACAAGCTAAGAGTGGTACACGATGCAGCAGCCAAAACGAAGGGTGTAGCTCTCAACGACATGCTACTCAAGGGACCTGATCTTCTGCAGTCTCTACCTGGCGTCGTCATGCGATTCCGGCAGCACGAGATTGCAGTCACAGCAGACATCAAGGAAATGTTCATGCAAGTCAAACTGCGATCCGAAGACAGAGACGCACTCCGATATCTGTGGCGCGGGGAACGACGAGATGGGCGACCGCCCGAAGAATACAGAATGACATCATTGATCTTCGGCGCGTCGAACTCTCCGTCAACAGCGATCTACATAAAGAACCTGAACGCCAAACAACATGAAGATATGGAACCTGAAGCCGCAGCTGCCATCGTACAGAAGCACTACGTTGATGACTACTTAGACAGTTTCAGAACTTTAGAAGACGCGGTGCGCATCACGAAAAGCGTGCGTGAAGTGCACTCACATGCCCATTTTGAACTGAAACAGTGGAAGTCGAATTCACCATCTCTACTGGAAGCATTAGGTGAAAACGAACAAATAGAAGACCTGGAACTCTATAAATCAGAAGAGAAAACAGAACGAGTACTGGGCGTGATCTGGAAGCTCAACACAGACGAACTCACCTTCAACCTCAACCTAGCGCGAATTGCACCAACGATCACCAACGGAAAAACACCGACGAAGAGAGAAGCGCTGCGAATAGTCATGTCGCTATTCGATCCACTTGGCTTCGCATCGCCTGTAACCATAAGGGCGAAACAGCTGCTGCAAGAAGTATGGCGAAGAGGTACGTCATGGGACGACGAACTCGACCAAGATCTGGCTGAGCAATGGCAAGAATGGATGACCCATCTGAAGAATCTCAGCAACGTGACGATCCCAAGGCGATATCTCCATTATAGCGACGCCACGTCCTTGCAGCTGCACGTGTTTACCGACACCAGCGAAGCAGCCTATTCAGCAGTCCTCTTCTGGAGAGCAGTGGCACCGAACGGCGAAATAGGCCTATCTCTCATCATGGCCAAAGCGAAGGTTACGCCGTTGAAGTTGACGTCCATCCCGAGGTTGGAGCTACAAGCGGCAGTCATGGGAACAAGGCTCGCCGAAACAGTTGTCGAAGAACGTGAAAACAGCCCTCGCTGCAACTCTTCACGAACGCCACCCGACGGAAGAGGTTCTCTCCACCCTTCTAGCCGAAGTGGAGTATACAGTAAACAGCCGGCCACTGACACACGTCTCAGTCAGTGCCGACGACCCAGAAGCATTGACTCCGAACCATTTCCTGTTGGGCGGACCAGGCCGGGTACCACAACCGGGTACCTTCGACGAGCAAGACACAGTTTCACGATCAAGTTGGCGAGCGGCACAACGGCTAGCGGACGTCTTCTGGACGCGCTGGGTGAAGGAGTACCTTCCCGAACTTCAACACCGGCGGGAGCCGCGAGGACGAGGGCCAGCCATCAAAAACGACGATTTGGTACAAGTGGTCGACGCCAACCTGCCACGCAACGTGTGGATCCGAGGCAGAGTCATCGCGACATACCCGGGACCAGACAACGTCGTGCGTGCAGTAGACATCAAGACCAAGGGAGGAGTGCTGCGGCGGCCCGTGAGAAAACTGGTGGTGCTGCCCCTGACAGACGACGTGCCCGCACCGACAGAAGATGCGACGCAGTCGCACGGCGGGAGAGATGTGCGGGACAATGATAAATAAACAGTTAGTTACAACATAGTGTTAAGACATGTAAATAAGAGATTAAATAGTTCATAGTATAGATAGTTTATATAGTTCGTAACAGTTAAGTAAATAGTTATAAGCGAACTGTAATAGAATAAGTTTAATAAAATAGCGTTAAATAGTTGTACATTAAATGTTAGAGTAGTACAGGGTAGAGAGGGATAGCGAACAGCGCTCCCCGCGCCGTCACACCCGCGCCACCCGCGCCTCCCGCGCTTTCACCCCCTCTATCCTGGTTGGATTTTAATACGCGCTCTGATTGGTTCAGTTTTAATAACCAATCAGAGGGCCTACATTTTTCGGGCCAAATTTGTATAAAGACCGAGCGAAATTGTGGTCTGACACAGTTCGCCGGCAACAGTCCTCCAGTGAGGAACAAGAAGAATAAAGTGGAAGCAAACAGCAAGAAGTGTTTTCTTTGGAAGAACTCCAGTCCCCAACCAATCCAGCGACAGTTAATGTACCATCGTGTACAATAAGCAATGTAGTGAAATGTGCGTACGGTAAAGACACAATTATAATTATTATATTATCGATTTACGTGTATATCTATTATATTATAATATTATCATTATTTATTAGGTGTGTACGTACACTGTACACAATAATATTGTTTTTTTTGTTTGTTATTAAGAAGTTAGGTGTTCTTGCGTTTCTATTCCTCCGCGCGGGGCGAGGGGCTCGCGTCGGTGACGTCACGTCGCACTCGCTCTCCCCCCCCTCCCTCGCCCGCCTGTATATCGTTCAACGATTGGTTGAATTCGTCTAGACCGCTCGCTCGCTCGCCATCGGTCGTTACCGCTGAGAAAGTGACAAAAACCGCACACCCGGAATTTTTTCGTCACAATACAACTAACTAGGCGGCACAGCGGTCGCGCCGTCACCACAAGTGTATTGTTATATCGCATCGCATCGCATCTCATACCTACTACAATATGCCACCCAAGACTAGCGGCAAGGCAGCCAAGAAATCCGGCAAGGCCCAGAAGAACATCTCCAAGTCTGACAAAAAGAAGAAGAAGCACAAGAGGAAAGAGAGCTACGCCATCTACATCTACAAGGTGCTCAAGCAGGTCCACCCCGACACCGGTATCTCCAGTAAGGCCATGTCGATCATGAACTCGTTCGTGAACGACATATTCGAGCGCATCGCCGCCGAGGCCTCTCGTCTCGCCCACTACAACAAGAGGTCGACGATCACCTCCAGGGAGGTGCAGACATCTGTGAGGCTGCTGCTGCCCGGAGAGCTGGCCAAGCACGCGGTCAGTGAAGGCACCAAGGCCGTCACCAAGTACACCAGCTCGAAGTGAGGAGCTCAAGATTGCTTGCGTCTTCCTCGTTCAACCGAACGAGATGCAAACAAACAAACAAACAAAAGGCCCTTTTCAGGGCCACAAAATGATTCCTCTCTATTACCGTCCTGGTACTTACAGTGATTCGTCACAATACAGCATCGATGATGATAATTTATATAATAATAATTATTGTTAAGTATCATGAATAATAATATCTACAACTTTTTATATGAAATAAGATCAACCTACTCACTCACTCCTAATCTCCACTCTCCAGTATTTGACAACGTGTCAAAACTCGAAGCACTTTTTTTCTTTTTCTTTTTCTTTTTCTTTTTTTACTTCAATTATTTAGTACCTAGTTACAAAATATAATCTACATAAACATAATAATATTATGTAGTTATACAACAAACATAAAACTAAAAGATATTACGTCTTCTGAGAGATCCTATAAATAATAATACATTTATTATACTTACTAACATATTATGTGTTCACAAAAAAAGAAAAAGAAAATTGACTATTATGGCGCATGCCTAAGTAGGTACGTATACTAGGTACCTAATACTTAAAAACACTTGCCAAAACGTCATCCGAAATGCGAAAGAGTGTTTGTTTGTTACGTAGGTATTACACCATACGTATCTATGACGATATTATTGTTTCTTTTTTTTTTTTTCTTTTTTTCTGTCTAGAGTGGAAATTTAAGAAATATAATATTATTTTTATAAAGTTTTCTGTTCTAAATTATATATTTTTTTTTGTTTTGTTAACTACTCTCTCTCTCTCTCTCTCTCTCTCTCTCTCTCGCTCACACACACGCGCGCGCCGTTGCCCTTTTTCCCCTCGCCCCTTCCTCCGCGCGTGTGAGCCCGTAAAGCATATAAGCTTCAGAATAGAGCTCACGATTTTTATACAACCAACAGTGTCAGCTGCGAACGGACGCGCGCACGTCGCACGATCAAAGTTACGTGAACCTATCTATCTTCTATTATAGAACATGGCCCGTACGAAGCAGACCGCCCGCAAGTCCACCGGTGGCAAGGCGCCACGCAAGCAGCTGGCCACCAAGGCCGCTCGCAAGAGCGCTCCGGCCACCGGCGGTGTGAAGAAACCTCATCGCTACAGGCCCGGCACGGTCGCACTACGTGAGATCCGTCGCTACCAGAAGAGTACCGAGCTCCTGATCCGCAAGCTGCCTTTCCAGCGGCTGGTGCGAGAGATCGCTCAAGACTTCAAGACCGACCTCCGCTTCCAGAGCTCGGCCGTGATGGCGCTGCAGGAAGCCAGCGAAGCGTACCTGGTGGGACTCTTCGAAGATACCAACCTCTGCGCCATTCACGCCAAACGTGTCACCATTATGCCTAAGGACATCCAGCTCGCGCGCAGGATCAGAGGCGAACGCGCCTAAAACTCGTGTGCGAAACTCGAGTAACATACCTACGTCATTATTATAGGTATATACTCAATGCAAAAGGCCCTTTTCAGGGCCACAAAACTTTCATTACCTACCTAATTATACTACCACAATGCGTCTATGTAATCATTTAATACCTACTCACCTATAATACATAATATTATATAACTTATTACACATACTTACCCTCAACCTATCCATCTGCCAACCCGACTGAATTGGGTATTTGACAGTTAGTCAAATCAGGTACGGTCTTCTACTTAATTTTTTATTAGGTATTTCAAACTGCAAAACGCGCGATTAGTAGGTAAGTAGTATTTAGTATGAAATACTGGATCACGTGACCGTCATAAAAAAGAAAAAGAAAACGATAATAATATGTCAAGCACAACGAAAATATACACGGCGTGTATTTAAAAAAAAATGGTTATTTAACTATGTAAAAAAAAAAAAAAAAAATGAAGTTATGCTACCTACCTAGCTTACTGTTTTACTGTTACTCTTGATGATGATGATATGTGACTACCTACCTACCTACCTACCTACCTACCTACCTACCTATGTAGTGGCTGGCTTAGGGCGGTCGTTGTCAATATCTTTTTTTTTGGAATAATGTTAATAATACCTTATTCCAAAAAGTTACGAGTAAATAAAGCGATATTATTATTGTTATGACCCCCCCCCCCCCCCCCTGTCGCCCCGCGCGTCTCGCAGCCCCTCCGCGCGGGATGTGTGCGTGTCCCTTTTTCTCTAGTAACGAACAGCGACGGCCGAATGCGAAGGCACGAAAAAGAAACGTACAACAGATTATTTCGCCGGTCACAAACTATATAAGCGCTGCTGCTCCTCGTGTTCGGTGCAACGTAGACCTCCATAGGGATCTCGAACTCCCCACTATAGCTCAATACTTCAAACAGCTCTCCAAAAATTATTTTGAAAAGGCAGTCAGACATCCTAACCCTCTTGTAGTCCAGACCGCATCATACATCCCTGACCGAAATGACCCACCAGACAAAAGACGTCCCAAACACGTCCTTAACGACCCCGATGACCAAATCACTACCGACAATGCTCCCTACATAGGGCCACACACAAACACCAGCCTAACACAGCGTCTTCGCCGGCGGAGACGAGGACCCCGATATCTTACGTCACCCGGACGTGGTCTTAACCCACGGCCTCGGGGACGTGCGAACTAATCTAGTTCAACCGACCTCCCTTTCGTCCCAACGTCATCCTAAGCCGAGGTTCGAGTCTCACATGAGGCGCCCTTAGGAAGGCGTTGTCCCCCCCGATGTCTTCGAGCCCTAGGGCTCTTTTCTCGGTGACGCCTAGCGCTCGCCCAACCCCCCGGTGACGCTGTAGCGGCCAGTAGGGCCTACGCAGCATACTCCATCCGAAAAAAAAAAAAAAAAAAAAAACGTGTTCGGTATATTCTGTTCACAGCGGTGTGCGGGGCGCGCGGAGTTCAGTTTTCCAGTTTTGAAGATAGTTAACACAAGCAAGCCCACAAGTCAAGATGACCGGTCGCGGTAAAGGCGGAAAGGGACTGGGAAAAGGAGGCGCCAAGCGTCACAGGAAGGTGCTGCGTGACAACATCCAAGGCATCACGAAGCCGGCTATCCGTCGTCTGGCGCGCAGGGGCGGCGTGAAGCGTATATCCGGTCTGATATACGAGGAGACCCGCGGTGTGCTGAAAGTGTTCCTAGAGAACGTGATCCGCGACGCCGTCACCTATACGGAGCACGCCAAGAGGAAGACCGTCACAGCTATGGACGTCGTTTACGCGCTGAAACGTCAGGGTCGCACCCTCTACGGTTTCGGAGGTTAAGTCTCTACTCTATATGCAGCAAGCATTGACCTCGACTCCTATTACAAATGGAGTAACCTACCATAAAAAAGGCCCTTTTCAGGGCCGCATATATTTCGATGATTCACTCTCGTGTTTTACTAATTTACTTGTCAACCTTACCTACATATAGACTATAGAGCAAGATTCTATTCTATTATTTAAAAAAAACTTAACCGTCTACATTACATTACTCTTAAGGAAGCATGAATGAGACGGGTATACACAAAATATAATACTTACCAGCAGACTTGGCTACAGATTGAAAATAATAATTTTAAAAAAATTAGACCTAACTACACTTAGGTACTTTGCAATGTTAGGTGTACGTGTCTACGCCCTAGATATAGTACAAAGGAACAGTAATTCGTAGGTAGGTACCTAAGCTTTACCGCCTTGTCTTTTAGAACCTACTATGTAGGTACCTAAATTAGATTAAATTACAATTCATGGAAGGAAGCAAGCAAGCAATTAAGGCTTTATTAAATAATAATAGGTAGGTAGGTAGGTACGTATAATTAAACTCCTATTGTTGTTTTGTTAATTTTTATTAGGCAAGTAGGTACTTACTAAGTTTACTTAATAAAAATTCCCATTATTCTTTCATAATTTCATTTCCTAAGTAATTCGTAAGACACCTAATAAGAAAATGAACATAGCAGAGACAGCAATAATAATAATATTTATTATACTTTAGGCACAGTTTAGCACTGTTTATGTCGAGTGGTGGTGGAGTGGTGGGTTGAATCGAAATGACAAGCTAAATATTTTTTAATAATTGATTAAAGCATAATAATAACTAAATAAAGTTATTTTTAATATTATTCATAATGGATTGGTACCTACACTATGAGTAGTCAGTAGACGTAGTCGGGCCGCGCCGCGCCGCGATTCAGCCGCGCGAATGGGCGTCTCAATTTACTTAATATCGGTCGTATAATGATTGTTTGTATTTGAATGAGAGTTCATAAAAGGGACACATTAATTGTATTATTCTATTAAATCGTTACACACCTTGCCTCTAACGAAATAATCAGATCGTCAGCGGGAGACTGCAATTCATACACGGCGAGAGATCGAGCCGTGTTTTACGAGGCTCTACTTCGACCTGGCTAAAGTACCTCTACATACGACTCAGTATAGGGATGAGTGATTATATGTATAGGGTGGAATCTCAGTTTTTAATTTGCCATGGTTTTTGGTGATTTACGCATCGTTTTATAGAGTAAAATGGGTTTTAAACGGGACCCGAGGTACGCGTCTAGCGGTGTATCGAATTTAAAGATCGATCGCTCCGCGTACACCGATGCGATACGCGATTGAATGATGCCACTACACGGACAGGCTCAAGACAAAACGACACGGTCGTTACGAATGGTGGAAAATTGAAATGGGATTATATAATTTTGTTTTAATCCGATGCATGCTAGTGAAAAGTTGTAAGTATTCGTACGGGAAAATGTCTAGCGACATCGCGGTTCTCCTTACGGTATAGCCACGAGCCTTACTGCCAACAGCGACATCGTGCGGCGTATATCTCTCGGTTTGTTTGAAGACAAGTGCTTTTCAAAAAAGAAACGAAGCAATTCGCGTGCTCTCAGTGTTTTAAAGTGTGTGCATCGTCAAAATATAATCAAACAATATGTCCGACACCGCAGTCGCATCCGAAGCCCCGGCCCCGGCGACGCCCGCGAAGAAGCCCAAGGCGTCCGCGGGCGCCGGCGGCGCCGCCGCCAAGAAGCCGAAAGCGAAGCCCACCCACCCGAAGACGTCCGAGATGGTGAACAGCGCCATCAAGGAGCTCAAGGAGAGGAGCGGCTCGTCGCTGCAGGCGATCAAGAAGTACATCGCCGCCCAGTACAAGGTCGACGCGGAGAAGATGGCGCCTTTCATCAGGAAGTACCTCAAGAGCGCCGTCGAGTCCGGCGCGCTCATCCAGACCAAGGGCAAGGGCGCCTCCGGCTCGTTCAAGCTCGAGTCCAAGTCGGCCGCGTCCAAGAAGCCCGCCGGCGGCAAGGGCGCCGCCGCGTCCGCCGCCACCGCGCGCGCCAAGAAGGCCGCCCCCGCGACCGCCGCCGCCGCCGCCAAGAAGAAAGCGGCCGCCGCGGCCGCCTCGTCGCCCTCCAAGGCGAAGACCGCCGCCGCCACCGCGCGCGACAAGAAGGCCGCCGCTGCCAAGAGGAAGAAGCCCGCCGTCGCGAAGAAGGCCTCCGCCCCCGCGTCCCCGGCCAAGGCCAAGGGCGCCGCCTCCAAGGCGAAGAAGACCGCCAAGCCGCCGACGAAGAAGCCCAAGGCGCCGAAACCGAAGAAGGCCGCGCCCAAGTCGAAGCCCGCCGCCAAGAAGGCAGCCGCCGCCAAAAAGTAAGCCAAGCTTCACTATCGGCTGCCGCCTGCCGCCTGCCTCCGGCGAACCGCTCGCTCGGCCGCCGCCGCCGCCGCCGCCGGCGCGAAGATGCGCGCGTTCGAGTTCTGCGTGCGGCTTCACAACCGCAACAATAAAAAGCCCTTTTCAGGGCTAACATATCTTTCCTATACCTACACATGAAAAGAAAACGCACGTCTCGTTCGTTCATTTACTTATACTTGCCCTACCACCTACCAGTACCTATGCGAACACAAAAAAAAAGAAAACCAACTATCATCAAACTAGGTAAGTACCTACCTACTACCTACATAGTATTATGCACTCACCACAAAAATAAATAAAATAGGTACTTACCTAATACATACATAAAATATTAACAAGTACTACTTACCTACGTCGACCTTACCTATGTAGGTACATACACACTGTTACGGACAGCTAAGCTACCATGAGTAGAATGAGAGACGTGTGCGCCGGAGAAATGAGTATATCTAGACGAGTAAGCGAGTGAGTGTATATGAGAGGGAGAAACTGTATAGAAACCCAGCCGAGAGAACGAGCGGGTATATGTGAGAGGGAGAAAGTGTATAGCAACCCAGAACGGGCGCCGGCGTGAGACAAGGAAAGTATAGATGTCAAGACCGTTGGTGCACTTTAGACCCATGGCTCCACCCTCTTTCCCTGTCAGAGCTCCTGATTGGAGACTGGTCAACCTCGCTCGTTGTAAAACATACTCATATGCAAGGCGCAATATGTGAATATAACTGGCTCAAATACCAGTCAAAAAGGTTCCAGTGCATCGAAGTGTTCCTATAATAGTGAAGTGAAATAGTAAATAGGGAAGTACCAAATAGGGCAAAAGTACCTCGAATAGCTCAGTAGTAAATTCAGTGAAATCAGCTCAGGGTAAGTGACCCGGTAACAGAGCGGCTGCTAGCCGAGTACCTCTCCAAAGCCAGATCCCTGGCTGCGGAAGGCTGTGATATTTATATCGCCTCATAGGTACATGCTCTGGGGTCACTACCCTATCCAAGCTGTCTTCGTTAACAAGTCAACGGCCCACGGTCGGGCCTCGGTTAAGTATGGGTCACCGCCCTCCGCGATGGGTTCGGTATATACCTCGCGGCCGTGCTGGGGTCAATAACCCGCCCCAGCCGGTACCTAGACTACGAGGTTTGGCTGCCTTCGTAGGTAGACCCAGGCGGAACGTCGCAGTACTGTCGCGACCAGTCAACCCCTATGCCCGTACCGTGCGGATAGCTTCAACGCGTCATCGAACGCGCATCCCCGAGCTACGTGTCGAAATTAGTTCGGACCAGCTGCAACGTCGTGTGGTTACGGTGCGGCGGCGTATACAGCGCCGTAGGCATCGCATCGTCACCTGGAATCGTCGGCGTCGATCCGTGACGGCGTCCACTCATAGTGCGTCGCGACGAACCACGGCGATAAGGCTCCGTCACCCTATGCGGTTAAGATCGTACCGCGTACGTCGACGATAGTAGTTAACGGACAAGAAGCCACGTAACCAGTGGAAGTGTCGGTTAACCGGTAAATATAACTTCAGTGTACAGTGCTACCGTAAGTAAATGACTTTAATAACTTACTCTGTAATTATTCCTATGTATGGTAGCCGCACTCTTAATATAATTTTCCAAGTAATTTTCTTTAAAGTAAAGTAAATGTTAACGTAAATCATAAGTTGGTAATAAGTGTGGTTAGTTATCAACCCTTATTGATAAACTTACTATTAATTATAGATGGTAAATTATTGTACCTATTCTTTGTTCGATAGACACTAGCCTTCAGTGACGTGTGCCTATCGTAGTTAATATACTTATTCTTTGTGTAGTAGGCACTAGCCTTTATTGATATGTGCCTACCATTTTCGTAATTTTATAAAATTTTCTTTATTTAGTAAGGTATTAGTCCTCGATGACGGGTACTTACTATATTCATATGTTTTCATGTTTATAAAATTTTCTTTATTTAGTAAGGTATTAGTCCTCGATGACGGGTGCTTACTATATTCATATGTTTTCATGTTTATAAAATCTTTTTTGTTTAGTAAGGTATTAGTCATCAATGACGTGTACTTGCTACAATCATATGTTATCTTAATGTTGTCATTTATAAACTCCCTTTGTGTAAGTTTATATCTTAATGTTGTCATTTATAAACTCCCTTTGTATAAGTTTATATCTTAATGTTGTCATTTATAAACTCCCTTTGTGTAAGTTTAATATCTTTTAACGTTGTTTAGTATTCTACATGTCCGTGAGTAAGTCGTGTCCATACCTACTCGCGCAATAACAATTTGTCGTGTGTTATTAATTCTTTTGTTTTTGTATGTCTACAAGTAGGTCGTGTCTAAACCTACTTGCAGAATCTGTTGTAAAAATCAAAACTGCCGTCGTATATGCTTTATGTATGTAAATAAATGTGTCACTTGTACATAGAGAACTGTTTTATTGATGAGGCAATCCTTCCTGAGATCCAAGCATATACTTGTGTCTTTGAACAAGTTGCGCAGTCAACAGTGCGCAACATAATGGTCCTTCGAACCGGATCTCTGGAATAATAAAAGGATTTAAAACAGTTCTCTATAATTTTATGTAAATTAATTTTGTGTTAATTAATTTTGTGTTACTAAGGTACAACAATGTGACTCGTAGCCAAGCTGGGGATGACCCAGAGACTGATGTGGAGTTCTCTGAGGTGCGTACTGAAGACGCACCCCCAACCGAAATACAGGATGCCAGAACGAGGCACGGCGACGGACAGGGCCAAGGTCAAGGAAGGAACGACCAACCGTCAACCAGCCGTCAACCTGTTTCGGAACAACCGGCTACTACGAGAAGACCATTGGAACGAGCTATTTTGAGGGGGTACGAAGCACATCAACACCCGATGCACTGGAACCACGGGGAGAGATGTCACAACCCCGTCAACAACCTGCCCCACAGGCCGCTGAGCAGTCAGTAGACGTACTGCAGAGGATAAGAGCGGCAGAAGAGGAGGCAGAGGAACAACTTATGTCGCTACGTCTGGCTCACAAACAGGAGCTGGTAAGGAGGCGCTTGGCCCGAGACGTAGCGAGCATAAGAGGTGATGCACCGGATGTACAAGCCCAGACGGCAGACACTGAGGCCCCAGTGTTGCGCATGGTTCAGGATTGGATAAGAACACGTGAAATGCACGTGCCGTCAACAGGGGCAATGGAACCTCGAGCCGAAGCAGAGCAGCTGCGGCCATCGAGGGAAACACGTACAGCAGTGCATCGACCGGTTAGGACGAAACCGGTATGTAAGGATAGGTGGAAATAACGAACCTTCCACCTACCTTTTCCCGCCACCGACAACGGCCAACGGGGGGAGCGAGTCAGATGGAAAACTCGTCTCCTCAAATAAGAAAACGGGCGGAGAATGTGCCTTCAAGACGCCAACCATGGGCTGAGAAGCAATCTTTCGCAATGTCGGCCGATGCTCAGAGTCAGAAGCAATTGTGTAGTTCGTGTGGCGGGAACCACCAACTGTCAAGTGTCCTAAATTTAGGTATGGACATAGAACGACCATAAGGATTATATAGGGAACTGGGGTTAGTTGAAGAACCTCTAAATCAAGAACCGTCGTCGAGAAGAAAAGGCAAAGCGTGTGACGCCTAAGGTGTCGGCATAAAGAAATGTCAATGGCGTCATCACGTACCCTGCACAACTTGTGTACTGGCCAACGGGGGCGCCGCCACAAGACTGTTACGTGTCAGCAAGTCGAACTCGCGAGCGGCTTTGCTGTATTTGTGTGCAGTCACCATCAGGAGTCCGCAGGGAGAGTAAAGAACTTACGCCAACAGATGCGGGCTCAACAGTGACGGGTGAAAGTGTGGTGGCCACCGCAGGTGCAGGGACCGACGGGGAACCTAAAGAATCCATGGATCAAATTCGATAGTTGAAGCAAGGAGCAGCAGGAACGTTAAGTTGCTTCTTAGAGGATCTGAACAGTTTGAAGTAATAACTGCATGTACGGTTCGGAATACGAAGTTGCATAAGCAAACCGTTCCCACAAGTGTCAGACGGTACACGTACCTGCAAGAGGACAGAGGACGTGCGCTACATGGTGACAGAACCGCAGATCCTTCGTGTGCGCGCTAAGAGGACACCAAAGCCCGTTCACAAGCCTAGGTGGGCTGATTATGATACCCCCCCTAGGATGCTCTTGGATGAACGACACAAGGTTAGGATTCATCATCTTCAGGAGATCGCTTGAAGAGAAAAGAGCATAAGAGGTAAAGGCTCTTGTTCCCTACAAGTGGGAGGAGCTAAACCTATGTACTGAGCAGGAATATGCAGCTCAACAACCGTCGCGTCTGTTCGAGGACCCAGACGAGCGGGTGACATGAAATGGGCAAGACCAAACTTCCGCATCAATGCGAAGGAAGTAAGTGAGGCCAAAGGGCAAGAATGATCAAGACCGAACTTCCGCTTCGAGCAAGTAGGAAGTGAGTGAGGTCAAGAAACCCATGGACAAATTCGTGCGGGCGCACGGGAAGAGCCGGTGGCCGTCCGCACAAGCCTAGGTTGGATGATTATGGGACCCCTGCCTAGGATGCTCTTGGATGAACGTAAAGAAGGGATTCATCATCTTCACATAAGGCATCACAAGGCTACTGATGACCCGAAGAGAAAAGAGCATAAGAAGGTGAAAGCTCTTGTTCCCTACAAGAGGAAGGAGCCGAACCTTGTTACTGAGCAGGAATTTAATGCAGCTCAGAAACCGTCGCACCTGTTCGAGGACCCAGGTGAGCGGTTGCAACCGTTGCGTCTGTTCGAGGACCCAGACGAGCGGTTGCATGAAATGGTAAAGACTCACTTCCATATCGATGCATTGGGAGTGAGTATGGCTCAAAAGGTGAAGCCAGAGGACGAACGTGCCGTCCGGGTTTTTGAGAGTACAACCCGGAGAAGTGGTCAACGATTCGAAGTGGGACTGCCGTGGCGTTACGACGATGTGAAGATGCCACCTAGCTTCGAAAATGCCTTCCGTCGACTGAAGACAATGGAACGGAAGATGGACCGCGATGCAGCGTTCGCCGAAAGTTATACGGCTCAGATAGAAAACTTGTTGGACAAGGCGTATGCAGTGGAATGCAACGGCAAGGAGGAAAAAGAAGACAGAGCGTGGTTTCTCCCGCACTTCGCGGTTAAAAACCCAAACAAGCCCGGAAAGATACGGCTGGTCTTCGACGCTGCTGCAGTGTGCAACGGAACAAGTTTAAACCAGAAACTGTTAGAGGGACCGGACCTCTTGCAGTCACTGCCTGGGATATTATATCGGTTCCGAGAACAACCGATAGCAGTGACGGCGGACATACAAGAAATGTTTTTGCAGGTCAAAATCCGAGAAGAAGATCAACCATCTCAGATGTTCCTATGGCGAGGGAATGACCGGCAACAGCCCCCCAAGAAGTATAAGATGACTTCAATGATCTTCGGGGCAACATGTTCTCCGTTTCTGGCGCACAGCGTACGCAACAAGAACGCGAAGGAATTTGAATTCTCTCATCCAGCGGCATTGGACGCAATCACCAAGAGTCATTATATGGACGACTTCGTGGACAGCTTCAGGACGAAGGAAGAAGCTCAAAAGGTGGTGATGGATGTAGACTTCGTGCAAAAGCAAGCAAGTTTTATGCTTCGTGGATGGAACTCCAACGAGAGAAGCATACTGAGCCACATCCCCTCGGAGCTTTGCTGCAAGACGCAAACTCTTCTCATGGCGGGGATGCACAATGAGGAAAAGACATTGGGTCTTGTGTGGGATTCCCAAAAGGACGAATTGGGATTTAACACAACAATGCCACGAGTAAGGAAAGAGGTGAAAGACATGGAACGTGCACCTACCAAAAGAGAAACACTGAGTGCGGTAATGTCGATCTATGACCCACTCGGTTTTCTAGGACCTTACACGATAGTGGCCAAAATTATGTTACAATCGCTGTGGCGATTGGACGTTGGATGGGATGAGCCCATACCCAACGAACAGGCAGAGCAGTTCTTCACCTGGATGCAAGGATTGGACAACATCGGGCGGCTTCGACTACCTCGGTGTTATGGAACATTGGACGATGACAGTGAGAGGCAGCTGCATGTGTTCTGCGATGCGAGTGAGCTAGCCTATGCTGCCGTGGCGTACTGGCGCATAGAGAAGCCAGATGGGACTGTCACCATTCGACTGGCGGCATCAAAGGCAAAGGTGGCTCCGCTGAAGAGTATCAGCATCCCTCGACTAGAACTTCAAGCAGCAGTCATCGGGTCAAGACTTGCAGATGCAGTGAAAAGGGAACATCGTTGGGAGGTAACGAGTACGACATTTTGGTCAGACTCCCGAACGGTTCTGATATGGGTGAGAACAAACGCCAAGAAGTATACCCCCTTTGTGGTACATCGGCTAGGAGAGATTGCCGAACGGACAAACCCCTCACAGTGGCGCTGGGTACCTACCAAGGAGAACCCAGCGGACGATGCAACGCGCTCCTCATATATATCTGGCCCAAGAACAGAGTGGCTGGAGGGACCTGGCTTTCTGCGGCAACCGAACGCTGGCTGGCCCGCGGAGACGGTCCAGGAACGGGGGGAGCCCGAGGAAGAAGTTCTCGTGCATCACACCACTCAGGGAACGCCAAAACATTGGGAGGCAATGCCTGATATTAACAGAATAAGTAAATGGCACGTGCTGATACGAGCAACAGCACGAGTCCTCTACATTGCGTCGAAGTGGATACGCAAAAGCACACAACTGGAAGTGCAACATCTCCAAATGGCAGAAAAGCTGTGGCTAGAACGAGCCCAGGAAGAAAGCTTTGACGAGGAGATCCAGTTGCTAAAGCGTGGGCAGCCAGTGCCTCGCTCTAGCCGGCTATATAAGTTAGATCCAATATATGGGACTGATCGCCTTCTGCGAGTGCGCGGTCGAATTGACGCTGCACCAGTAAATGATGACCAGAAGCGGCCGATCATATTGGATGGACGACATAAGCTGGTACGGATGATGATTCAAAAGGAACATGAAGCCGCAGGACATGCAGGACACGAACGTGTTGTGAACGACCTACGCCAAAGGTATTGGATCCTGCACCTGCGCCCATCCGTACGAGTCGTCGCCAGAACATGCCAGCGATGTCAGATTCGTAAGACGGTTCCGAAGATACCAGCCTTTGGTGACTTGCCGGAAGCAAGACTGGCGCCCTTCAGCCGCCCCTTCAAGAACACGGGTGTGGACTATTTCGGGCCCATGAGCGTGACGATCGGCAGGCGCCATGAGAAAAGGTGGTGTGCCCTCTTTACTTGCTTAACCACACGAGCAATACACATAGAGTTGGTGGCGAGCCTCTCCACTGATTCGGCAATTCAGGCCATAAGAAGGATGGCAGCAAGGAGAGGCTGGCCAAGTGTAATGTACTCGGACAATGCGACCAATTTCCGAGGAGCTGATGTGGAAATGAAAGCAGCTTGGAAAGAGTGGGCTGAACCTCTACGAGAGTTCTGCATGAACAAAATGATAAGCTGGAAGTACATACCTCCTGGCGCGCCCAATCAAGGAGGTGCGTGGGAGAGACTGGTCCGTTCAGTGAAGAACGCGCTGAACGCCACCTTGGAACAGAAGTACCCCAAGGAAGAAACGCTGCATACCCTGCTAGTGGAGGCCGAGCATGCGATCAACGCTCGTCCTTTAACGCATGTTTCCGTGACACACGAAGACCCGGAAGCATTGACTCCAAACCACTTCTTGTTGGGATCCTCATCAGGACTGCCCGTGGTGGGACCATGTCACCCGGCAGATAAGAGAACCTGGAGAGCGGCGCAAGCGCTTGCCGACGAATTCTGGAGACGATGGGTGCGAGAATACCTACCCAATCTGGTACCGCGTGGCAGTGCCGCTCAAGGATCACGGCAATTACAGCAGGGAGATCTCGTCGTCGTAGTCGACCCTAACCTACCTCGCAATGTATGGCCACGAGGAATTGTAGAAAGGACTTACGAGGGACCAGACGGCGAGGTACGATGTGCAGATGTACGGACACAAGGAGGTGTGTTCCGTAGACC
Organism: Erebia aethiops; assembly: GCA_923060345.2. Classification (NCBI taxonomy): domain Eukaryota; kingdom Metazoa; phylum Arthropoda; class Insecta; order Lepidoptera; family Nymphalidae; genus Erebia; species Erebia aethiops. The sequence goes on along the minus strand of OV281084.1, from coordinate 6,668,683 downwards.
CACAAGGAAGCTAGCTGTCCTCTCGGTTGAGAAAGAGGCTGCGTCTCCTCTAGGGAGTCTGCGCCGGGGGGAGGATGTTACGGACAGCTAAGCTACCATGAGTAGAATGAGAGACGTGTGCGCCGGAGAAATGAGTATATCTAGACGAGTAAGCGAGTGAGTGTATATGAGAGGGAGAAACTGTATAGAAACCCAGCCGAGAGAACGAGCGGGTATATGTGAGAGGGAGAAAGTGTATAGCAACCCAGAACGGGCGCCGGCGTGAGACAAGGAAAGTATAGATGTCAAGACCGTTGGTGCACTTTAGACCCATGGCTCCACCCTCTTTCCCTGTCAGAGCTCCTGATTGGAGACTGGTCAACCTCGCTCGTTGTAAAACATACTCATATGCAAGGCGCAATATGTGAATATAACTGGCTCAAATACCAGTCAAAAAGGTTCCAGTGCATCGAAGTGTTCCTATAATAGTGAAGTGAAATAGTAAATAGGGAAGTACCAAATAGGGCAAAAGTACCTCGAATAGCTCAGTAGTAAATTCAGTGAAATCAGCTCAGGGTAAGTGACCCGGTAACAGAGCGGCTGCTAGCCGAGTACCTCTCCAAAGCCAGATCCCTGGCTGCGGAAGGCTGTGATATTTATATCGCCTCATAGGTACATGCTCTGGGGTCACTACCCTATCCAAGCTGTCTTCGTTAACAAGTCAACGGCCCACGGTCGGGCCTCGGTTAAGTATGGGTCACCGCCCTCCGCGATGGGTTCGGTATATACCTCGCGGCCGTGCTGGGGTCAATAACCCGCCCCAGCCGGTACCTAGACTACGAGGTTTGGCTGCCTTCGTAGGTAGACCCAGGCGGAACGTCGCAGTACTGTCGCGACCAGTCAACCCCTATGCCCGTACCGTGCGGATAGCTTCAACGCGTCATCGAACGCGCATCCCCGAGCTACGTGTCGAAATTAGTTCGGACCAGCTGCAACGTCGTGTGGTTACGGTGCGGCGGCGTATACAGCGCCGTAGGCATCGCATCGTCACCTGGAATCGTCGGCGTCGATCCGTGACGGCGTCCACTCATAGTGCGTCGCGACGAACCACGGCGATAAGGCTCCGTCACCCTATGCGGTTAAGATCGTACCGCGTACGTCGACGATAGTAGTTAACGGACAAGAAGCCACGTAACCAGTGGAAGTGTCGGTTAACCGGTAAATATAACTTCAGTGTACAGTGCTACCGTAAGTAAATGACTTTAATAACTTACTCTGTAATTATTCCTATGTATGGTAGCCGCACTCTTAATATAATTTTCCAAGTAATTTTCTTTAAAGTAAAGTAAATGTTAACGTAAATCATAAGTTGGTAATAAGTGTGGTTAGTTATCAACCCTTATTGATAAACTTACTATTAATTATAGATGGTAAATTATTGTACCTATTCTTTGTTCGATAGACACTAGCCTTCAGTGACGTGTGCCTATCGTAGTTAATATACTTATTCTTTGTGTAGTAGGCACTAGCCTTTATTGATATGTGCCTACCATTTTCGTAATTTTATAAAATTTTCTTTATTTAGTAAGGTATTAGTCCTCGATGACGGGTACTTACTATATTCATATGTTTTCATGTTTATAAAATTTTCTTTATTTAGTAAGGTATTAGTCCTCGATGACGGGTGCTTACTATATTCATATGTTTTCATGTTTATAAAATCTTTTTTGTTTAGTAAGGTATTAGTCATCAATGACGTGTACTTGCTACAATCATATGTTATCTTAATGTTGTCATTTATAAACTCCCTTTGTGTAAGTTTATATCTTAATGTTGTCATTTATAAACTCCCTTTGTATAAGTTTATATCTTAATGTTGTCATTTATAAACTCCCTTTGTGTAAGTTTAATATCTTTTAACGTTGTTTAGTATTCTACATGTCCGTGAGTAAGTCGTGTCCATACCTACTCGCGCAATAACAATTTGTCGTGTGTTATTAATTCTTTTGTTTTTGTATGTCTACAAGTAGGTCGTGTCTAAACCTACTTGCAGAATCTGTTGTAAAAATCAAAACTGCCGTCGTATATGCTTTATGTATGTAAATAAATGTGTCACTTGTACATAGAGAACTGTTTTATTGATGAGGCAATCCTTCCTGAGATCCAAGCATATACTTGTGTCTTTGAACAAGTTGCGCAGTCAACAGTGCGCAACACACACATTACAATAATACTTATATATAATTTATTATAATAAATAGGTACGTACACCTATATAGATTATTCTAGGCCTACATATTATAGGTATTCACTGATCACTATTCACTAACAAGTAACAGCTGCTGCTGCTGCGCTATGACGAACGCCCGCCGATCCCGACTCGCTCACTCAGTCCATCGCGATCGCTATCGATCGGTAATCGGTATTAAACTTACTAGCTACCTATAATTATTGGAGCTATTGACACTGATTTTTGAAAATAATAAAGTACAATACAAATTTTGCGAAAAATGCGTGCGACGTTGCCGCATCGCTGACACCTCGAGCCCACCATGCAACGTCGCATTTTTATCTATGCAAGCTCTTTTACATTGAAAAAAACAACAACACTAGGTTCCTAAACATGTACCTACTTTTTATAGGTAATAGATATTTAGAGACATTACGGAAATAAAAAAAAAAATATTCCAAAGTACGTCAGTACCTACTTACCTACCTACCTATATTGTATTTTGAACTAAAATTTACCTATGGTAGACGTGTAGCCTGTAGGTACTTACCTACCTACTTACAGACAATAATAATATTATGTTAATTAAAAATGTTCTCTCGATTTTTCTAAAACGGGATTAGAGTCGAACTTCTTTTTTTTTTTTTTTTTTAAATTGCTTCTTGCTTCTGCAACCTCTGACGTTCTGAGGCTCTGAAAAAAAGAAACCTACATACTCTGTGGTACTGTACTGTGTGGGTTCTATTTTGAAATAAGATAAAATAATTTTCTTTAATTTTCTAAAACGCGACGTTGCCGCTTCGGTGTATCTTCTATCTTCGAGTCCAACATGCAACGTCGCGTTTTCGCTAAACAAAACGTGTCCGCTGGTCTCGCCGCGATCCCCACCTTAATGCGGAGCGTGGTTCGACTATATATACTGGCGCCGACGGTAATAGCGTTTTAAAGTTCTCCCATATCGCCGCTCGCGTGTACGCTACGTACGCGCATTATTCTCGTGTTTGATCGTTTTAAAACTCCCAACCAGCAATGTCCGGTCGTGGCAAAGGCGGCAAAGTCAAGGGAAAGGTCAAGTCTCGCTCCAACCGTGCCGGTCTACAGTTCCCCGTCGGACGTATTCACAGGCTGCTGAGGAAGGGCAATTACGCAGAGCGCGTCGGTGCCGGCGCGCCCGTTTACCTCGCGGCCGTGATGGAGTACCTGGCCGCCGAAGTGCTCGAGTTGGCCGGTAACGCGGCACGTGACAACAAGAAGACCAGGATCATTCCCAGGCATCTTCAGTTGGCGATCCGCAACGACGAGGAACTGAACAAGCTTCTCTCCGGCGTCACTATCGCACAGGGTGGCGTGCTGCCGAACATACAAGCCGTCCTGTTGCCCAAGAAGACCGAGAAGAAGGCCTAAGTGTGTGCCTTCGCTATCATCGGTGATCGCCATCTACACATTTCTACCAAGAAATAAACAAAAGGCCCTTTTCAGGGCCACAAAACTTTTCCAAATAATATTACACAACAAAGTAGTACCTATTTAATTAACAGGTACCACAGGTACAAGTAAATAAGTCGGTAGCAGTTAACTGACTCTAGCCCTTGACTGCGATCACACCTGATCGTAAGTGATGACGCAGTCTAAGATGGTTGCGGGCTAACCTGTTAGGTGCATGGCAGTTATATTAATCGCTTGGCGGCACGTCTTTACCGGTAGGGTGGTAACTAGCCACGGCCGAAGCCTCCCACCAGGCCTGACCAGGGAAAATTCAGAAATTATAAATTCCTAAATTGACCCTGCCGGGGATCGGACCCGAGACCTCCGCACGTTAAGGCAACAGCGCTACACACTGCGCCACGGAGGTCGTCAAACAGTCGTTAGACATAATGTAATATAAAAATAAAAACTGATATCGTACGGTCGTACTATCTAAGTGAAAAAAAAAGCGGCTCTATATTATCTGCCTGCCTGCCTGCCTGCCTGCCTGCCTGCCTGCCTGCCTGCCTGCCTGCCTGCCTGCCTGCCTGCCGCTAAATAGGAATGATGACAGCTCATTCAAATCAATCAAAGCAATATGAAATACCTACATAGAAATAATCATAGTACTTTTTTTTTTTTTTTCTCTCCTCTCTCTCTATAACCTAAACTGCCTGCAACTGACCTAATAATAATATTATTATTTTAACGATTGTGCGTAGCCGAGTGATATTATTAAATTACTTAATACGTCATATTATAATAGGTACCTATACATAAGCAATGTAGTGAAATGTGCGTACGGTAAAGACACAATTATAATTATTATATTATCGATTTACGTGTATATCTATTATATTATAATATTATCATTATTTATTAGGTGTGTACGTACACTGTACACAATAATATTGTTTTTTTTGTTTGTTATTAAGAAGTTAGGTGTTCTTGCGTTTCTATTCCTCCGCGCGGGGCGAGGGGCTCGCGTCGGTGACGTCACGTCGCACTCGCTCTCCCCCCCCTCCCTCGCCCGCCTGTATATCGTTCAACGATTGGTTGAATTCGTCTAGACCGCTCGCTCGCTCGCCATCGGTCGTTACCGCTGAGAAAGTGACAAAAACCGCACACCCGGAATTTTTTCGTCACAATACAACTAACTAGGCGGCACAGCGGTCGCGCCGTCACCACAAGTGTATTGTTATATCGCATCGCATCGCATCTCATACCTACTACAATATGCCACCCAAGACTAGCGGCAAGGCAGCCAAGAAATCCGGCAAGGCCCAGAAGAACATCTCCAAGTCTGACAAAAAGAAGAAGAAGCACAAGAGGAAAGAGAGCTACGCCATCTACATCTACAAGGTGCTCAAGCAGGTCCACCCCGACACCGGTATCTCCAGTAAGGCCATGTCGATCATGAACTCGTTCGTGAACGACATATTCGAGCGCATCGCCGCCGAGGCCTCTCGTCTCGCCCACTACAACAAGAGGTCGACGATCACCTCCAGGGAGGTGCAGACATCTGTGAGGCTGCTGCTGCCCGGAGAGCTGGCCAAGCACGCGGTCAGTGAAGGCACCAAGGCCGTCACCAAGTACACCAGCTCGAAGTGAGGAGCTCAAGATTGCTTGCGTCTTCCTCGTTCAACCGAACGAGATGCAAACAAACAAACAAACAAAAGGCCCTTTTCAGGGCCACAAAATGATTCCTCTCTATTACCGTCCTGGTACTTACAGTGATTCGTCACAATACAGCATCGATGATGATAATTTATATAATAATAATTATTGTTAAGTATCATGAATAATAATATCTACAACTTTTTATATGAAATAAGATCAACCTACTCACTCACTCCTAATCTCCACTCTCCAGTATTTGACAACGTGTCAAAACTCGAAGCACTTTTTTTCTTTTTCTTTTTCTTTTTCTTTTTTTACTTCAATTATTTAGTACCTAGTTACAAAATATAATCTACATAAACATAATAATATTATGTAGTTATACAACAAACATAAAACTAAAAGATATTACGTCTTCTGAGAGATCCTATAAATAATAATACATTTATTATACTTACTAACATATTATGTGTTCACAAAAAAAGAAAAAGAAAATTGACTATTATGGCGCATGCCTAAGTAGGTACGTATACTAGGTACCTAATACTTAAAAACACTTGCCAAAACGTCATCCGAAATGCGAAAGAGTGTTTGTTTGTTACGTAGGTATTACACCATACGTATCTATGACGATATTATTGTTTCTTTTTTTTTTTTTCTTTTTTTCTGTCTAGAGTGGAAATTTAAGAAATATAATATTATTTTTATAAAGTTTTCTGTTCTAAATTATATATTTTTTTTTGTTTTGTTAACTACTCTCTCTCTCTCTCTCTCTCTCTCTCGCTCACACACACGCGCGCGCCGTTGCCCTTTTTCCCCTCGCCCCTTCCTCCGCGCGTGTGAGCCCGTAAAGCATATAAGCTTCAGAATAGAGCTCACGATTTTTATACAACCAACAGTGTCAGCTGCGAACGGACGCGCGCACGTCGCACGATCAAAGTTACGTGAACCTATCTATCTTCTATTATAGAACATGGCCCGTACGAAGCAGACCGCCCGCAAGTCCACCGGTGGCAAGGCGCCACGCAAGCAGCTGGCCACCAAGGCCGCTCGCAAGAGCGCTCCGGCCACCGGCGGTGTGAAGAAACCTCATCGCTACAGGCCCGGCACGGTCGCACTACGTGAGATCCGTCGCTACCAGAAGAGTACCGAGCTCCTGATCCGCAAGCTGCCTTTCCAGCGGCTGGTGCGAGAGATCGCTCAAGACTTCAAGACCGACCTCCGCTTCCAGAGCTCGGCCGTGATGGCGCTGCAGGAAGCCAGCGAAGCGTACCTGGTGGGACTCTTCGAAGATACCAACCTCTGCGCCATTCACGCCAAACGTGTCACCATTATGCCTAAGGACATCCAGCTCGCGCGCAGGATCAGAGGCGAACGCGCCTAAAACTCGTGTGCGAAACTCGAGTAACATACCTACGTCATTATTATAGGTATATACTCAATGCAAAAGGCCCTTTTCAGGGCCACAAAACTTTCATTACCTACCTAATTATACTACCACAATGCGTCTATGTAATCATTTAATACCTACTCACCTATAATACATAATATTATATAACTTATTACACATACTTACCCTCAACCTATCCATCTGCCAACCCGACTGAATTGGGTATTTGACAGTTAGTCAAATCAGGTACGGTCTTCTACTTAATTTTTTATTAGGTATTTCAAACTGCAAAACGCGCGATTAGTAGGTAAGTAGTATTTAGTATGAAATACTGGATCACGTGACCGTCATAAAAAAGAAAAAGAAAACGATAATAATATGTCAAGCACAACGAAAATATACACGGCGTGTATTTAAAAAAAAATGGTTATTTAACTATGTAAAAAAAAAAAAAAAAAATGAAGTTATGCTACCTACCTAGCTTACTGTTTTACTGTTACTCTTGATGATGATGATATGTGACTACCTACCTACCTACCTACCTACCTACCTACCTACCTATGTAGTGGCTGGCTTAGGGCGGTCGTTGTCAATATCTTTTTTTTTGGAATAATGTTAATAATACCTTATTCCAAAAAGTTACGAGTAAATAAAGCGATATTATTATTGTTATGACCCCCCCCCCCCCCCCCCTGTCGCCCCGCGCGTCTCGCAGCCCCTCCGCGCGGGATGTGTGCGTGTCCCTTTTTCTCTAGTAACGAACAGCGACGGCCGAATGCGAAGGCACGAAAAAGAAACGTACAACAGATTATTTCGCCGGTCACAAACTATATAAGCGCTGCTGCTCCTCGTGTTCGGTATATTCTGTTCACAGCGGTGTGCGGGGCGCGCGGAGTTCAGTTTTCCAGTTTTGAAGATAGTTAACACAAGCAAGCCCACAAGTCAAGATGACCGGTCGCGGTAAAGGCGGAAAGGGACTGGGAAAAGGAGGCGCCAAGCGTCACAGGAAGGTGCTGCGTGACAACATCCAAGGCATCACGAAGCCGGCTATCCGTCGTCTGGCGCGCAGGGGCGGCGTGAAGCGTATATCCGGTCTGATATACGAGGAGACCCGCGGTGTGCTGAAAGTGTTCCTAGAGAACGTGATCCGCGACGCCGTCACCTATACGGAGCACGCCAAGAGGAAGACCGTCACAGCTATGGACGTCGTTTACGCGCTGAAACGTCAGGGTCGCACCCTCTACGGTTTCGGAGGTTAAGTCTCTACTCTATATGCAGCAAGCATTGACCTCGACTCCTATTACAAATGGAGTAACCTACCATAAAAAAGGCCCTTTTCAGGGCCGCATATATTTCGATGATTCACTCTCGTGTTTTACTAATTTACTTGTCAACCTTACCTACATATAGACTATAGAGCAAGATTCTATTCTATTATTTAAAAAAAACTTAACCGTCTACATTACATTACTCTTAAGGAAGCATGAATGAGACGGGTATACACAAAATATAATACTTACCAGCAGACTTGGCTACAGATTGAAAATAATAATTTTAAAAAAATTAGACCTAACTACACTTAGGTACTTTGCAATGTTAGGTGTACGTGTCTACGCCCTAGATATAGTACAAAGGAACAGTAATTCGTAGGTAGGTACCTAAGCTTTACCGCCTTGTCTTTTAGAACCTACTATGTAGGTACCTAAATTAGATTAAATTACAATTCATGGAAGGAAGCAAGCAAGCAATTAAGGCTTTATTAAATAATAATAGGTAGGTAGGTAGGTACGTATAATTAAACTCCTATTGTTGTTTTGTTAATTTTTATTAGGCAAGTAGGTACTTACTAAGTTTACTTAATAAAAATTCCCATTATTCTTTCATAATTTCATTTCCTAAGTAATTCGTAAGACACCTAATAAGAAAATGAACATAGCAGAGACAGCAATAATAATAATATTTATTATACTTTAGGCACAGTTTAGCACTGTTTATGTCGAGTGGTGGTGGAGTGGTGGGTTGAATCGAAATGACAAGCCAAATATTTTTTAATAATTGATTAAAGCATAATAATAACTAAATAAAGTTATTTTTAATATTATTCATAATGGATTGGTACCTACACTATGAGTAGTCAGTAGACGTAGTCGGGCCGCGCCGCGCCGCGATTCAGCCGCGCGAATGGGCGTCTCAATTTACTTAATATCGGTCGTATAATGATTGTTTGTATTTGAATGAGAGTTCATAAAAGGGACACATTAATTGTATTATTCTATTAAATCGTTACACACCTTGCCTCTAACGAAATAATCAGATCGTCAGCGGGAGACTGCAATTCATACACGGCGAGAGATCGAGCCGTGTTTTACGAGGCTCTACTTCGACCTGGCTAAAGTACCTCTACATACGACTCAGTATAGGGATGAGTGATTATATGTATAGGGTGGAATCTCAGTTTTTAATTTGCCATGGTTTTTGGTGATTTACGCATCGTTTTATAGAGTAAAATGGGTTTTAAACGGGACCCGAGGTACGCGTCTAGCGGTGTATCGAATTTAAAGATCGATCGCTCCGCGTACACCGATGCGATACGCGATTGAATGATGCCACTACACGGACAGGCTCAAGACAAAACGACACGGTCGTTACGAATGGTGGAAAATTGAAATGGGATTATATAATTTTGTTTTAATCCGATGCATGCTAGTGAAAAGTTGTAAGTATTCGTACGGGAAAATGTCTAGCGACATCGCGGTTCTCCTTACGGTATAGCCACGAGCCTTACTGCCAACAGCGACATCGTGCGGCGTATATCTCTCGGTTTGTTTGAAGACAAGTGCTTTTCAAAAAAGAAACGAAGCAATTCGCGTGCTCTCAGTGTTTTAAAGTGTGTGCATCGTCAAAATATAATCAAACAATATGTCCGACACCGCAGTCGCATCCGAAGCCCCGGCCCCGGCGACGCCCGCGAAGAAGCCCAAGGCGTCCGCGGGCGCCGGCGGCGCCGCCGCCAAGAAGCCGAAAGCGAAGCCCACCCACCCGAAGACGTCCGAGATGGTGAACAGCGCCATCAAGGAGCTCAAGGAGAGGAGCGGCTCGTCGCTGCAGGCGATCAAGAAGTACATCGCCGCCCAGTACAAGGTCGACGCGGAGAAGATGGCGCCTTTCATCAGGAAGTACCTCAAGAGCGCCGTCGAGTCCGGCGCGCTCATCCAGACCAAGGGCAAGGGCGCCTCCGGCTCGTTCAAGCTCGAGTCCAAGTCGGCCGCGTCCAAGAAGCCCGCCGGCGGCAAGGGCGCCGCCGCGTCCGCCGCCACCGCGCGCGCCAAGAAGGCCGCCCCCGCGACCGCCGCCGCCGCCGCCAAGAAGAAAGCGGCCGCCGCGGCCGCCTCGTCGCCCTCCAAGGCGAAGACCGCCGCCGCCACCGCGCGCGACAAGAAGGCCGCCGCTGCCAAGAGGAAGAAGCCCGCCGTCGCGAAGAAGGCCTCCGCCCCCGCGTCCCCGGCCAAGGCCAAGGGCGCCGCCTCCAAGGCGAAGAAGACCGCCAAGCCGCCGACGAAGAAGCCCAAGGCGCCGAAACCGAAGAAGGCCGCGCCCAAGTCGAAGCCCGCCGCCAAGAAGGCAGCCGCCGCCAAAAAGTAAGCCAAGCTTCACTATCGGCTGCCGCCTGCCGCCTGCCTCCGGCGAACCGCTCGCTCGGCCGCCGCCGCCGCCGCCGCCGGCGCGAAGATGCGCGCGTTCGAGTTCTGCGTGCGGCTTCACAACCGCAACAATAAAAAGCCCTTTTCAGGGCTAACATATCTTTCCTATACCTACACATGAAAAGAAAACGCACGTCTCGTTCGTTCATTTACTTATACTTGCCCTACCACCTACCAGTACCTATGCGAACACAAAAAAAAAGAAAACCAACTATCATCAAACTAGGTAAGTACCTACCTACTACCTACATAGTATTATGCACTCACCACAAAAATAAATAAAATAGGTACTTACCTAATACATACATAAAATATTAACAAGTACTACTTACCTACGTCGACCTTACCTATGTAGGTACATACACACATTACAATAATACTTATATATAATTTATTATAATAAATAGGTACGTACACCTATATAGATTTGTTACGGACAGCTAAGCTACCATGAGTAGAATGAGAGACGTGTGCGCCGGAGAAATGAGTATATCTAGACGAGTAAGCGAGTGAGTGTATATGAGAGGGAGAAACTGTATAGAAACCCAGCCGAGAGAACGAGCGGGTATATGTGAGAGGGAGAAAGTGTATAGCAACCCAGAACGGGCGCCGGCGTGAGACAAGGAAAGTATAGATGTCAAGACCGTTGGTGCACTTTAGACCCATGGCTCCACCCTCTTTCCCTGTCAGAGCTCCTGATTGGAGACTGGTCAACCTCGCTCGTTGTAAAACATACTCATATGCAAGGCGTAATATGTGAATATAACTGGCTCAAATACCAGTCAAAAAGGTTCCAGTGCATCGAAGTGTTCCTATAATAGTGAAGTGAAATAGTAAATAGGGAAGTACCAAATAGGGCAAAAGTACCTCGAATAGCTCAGTAGTAAATTCAGTGAAATCAGCTCAGGGTAAGTGACCCGGTAACAGAGCGGCTGCTAGCCGAGTACCTCTCCAAAGCCAGATCCCTGGCTGCGGAAGGCTGTGATATTTATATCGCCTCATAGGTACATGCTCTGGGGTCACTACCCTATCCAAGCTGTCTTCGTTAACAAGTCAACGGCCCACGGTCGGGCCTCGGTTAAGTAGGGGTCACCGCCCTCCGCGATGGGTTCGGTATATACCTCGCGGCCGTGCTGGGGTCAATAACCCGCCCCAGCCGGTACCTAGACTACGAGGTTTGGCTGCCTTCGTAGGTAGACCCAGGCGGAACGTCGCAGTACTGTCGCGACCAGTCAACCCCTATGCCCGTACCGTGCGGATAGCTTCAACGCGTCATCGAACGCGCATCCCCGAGCTACGTGTCGAAATTAGTTCGGACCAGCTGCAACGTCGTGTGGTTACGGTGCGGCGGCGTATACAGCGCCGTAGGCATCGCATCGTCACCTGGAATCGTCGGCGTCGATCCGTGACGGCGTCCACTCATAGTGCGTCGCGACAAACCACGGCGATAAGGCTCCGTCACCCTATGCGGTTAAGATCGTACCGCGTACGTCGACGATAGTAGTTAACGGACAAGAAGCCACGTAACCAGTGGAAGTGTCGGTTAACCGGTAAATATAACTTCAGTGTACAGTGCTACCGTAAGTAAATGACTTTAATAACTTACTCTGTAATTATTCCTATGTATGGTAGCCGCACTCTTAATATAATTTTCCAAGTAATTTTCTTTAAAGTAAAGTAAATGTTAACGTAAATCATAAGTTGGTAATAAGTGTGGTTAGTTATCAACCCTTATTGATAAACTTACTATTAATTATAGATGGTAAATTATTGTACCTATTCTTTGTTCGATAGACACTAGCCTTCAGTGACGTGTGCCTATCGTAGTTAATATACTAATTCTTTGTGTAGTAGGCACTAGCCTTTATTGATATGTGCCTACCATTTTCGTAATTTTATAAAATTTTCTTTATTTAGTAAGGTATTAGTCCTCGATGACGGGTACTTACTATATTCATATGTTTTCATGTTTATAAAATCTTCTTTGTTTAGTAAGGTATTAGTCATCAATGACGTGTACTTGCTACAATCATATGTTATCTTAATGTTGTCATTTATAAACTCCCTTTGTATAAGTTTATATTTTAATGTTGTCATTTATAAACTCCCTTTGTGTAAGTTAATATCTTTTAATGTTGTTTAGTATTCTACATGTCCGTGAGTAGGTCGTGTCCATACCTACGCGCGCAATAACAATTTGTCGTGTGTTATTAATTCTTTTGTTTTTGTATGTCTACAAGTAGGTCGTGTCTAAACCTACTTGCAGAATCTGTTGTAAAAATTAAAACTGCCGTCGTATATGCTTTATGTATGTAAATAAATGTGTCACTTGTACATAGAGAACTGTTTTATTGATGAGTCAATCCTTCCTGAGATCCAAGCATATACTTGTGTCTTTGAACAGGTTGCGCAGTCAACAGTGCGCAACAGAATGGTCCTTCGAGCCGGATCTCTGGAATAATAAAAGGATTTAAAACAGTTCTCTATAATTTTATGTAAATTAATTTGTGTTAATTAATTTTGTGTTACTAAGGTACAACAATGTGACTCGTAGCCAAGCTGGGGATGACCCAGAGACTGATGTGGAGTTCTCTGAGGTGCGTACTGAAGACGCACCCCCAACCGAAATACAGGATGCCAGAACGAGGCACGGCGACGGACAGGGCCAAGGTCAAGGAAGGAACGACCAACCGTCAACCAGCCGTCAACCTGTTTCGGAACAACCGGCTACTACGAGAAGACCATTGGAACGAGCTATTTTGAGGGGGTACGAAGCACATCAACACCCGATGCACTGGAACCACGGGGAGAAATGTCACAACCCCGTCAACAACCTGCCCCACAGGCCGCTGAGCAGTCAGTAGACGTACTGCAGAGGATAAGAGCGGCAGAAGAGGAGGCAGAGGAACAACTTATGTCGCTACGTCTGGCTCACAAACAGGAGCTGGTAAGGAGGCGCTTGGCCCGAGACGTAGCGAGCATAAGAGGTGATGCACCGGATGTACAAGCCCAGACGGCAGACACTGAGGCCCCAGTGTTGCACATGGTTCAGGATTGGATAAGAACACGTGAAATGCACGTGCCGTCAACAGGGGCAATGGAACCTCGAGCCGAAGCAGAGCAGCTGCGGCCATCGAGGGAAACACGTACAGCAGTGCATCGACCGGTTAGGACGAAACCGGTATGTAAGGATAGGTGGAAATAACGAACCTTCCACCTACCTTTTCCCGCCACCGACAACGGCCAACGGGGGGAGCGAGTCAGATGGAAAACTCGTCTCCTCAAATAAGAAAACGGGCGGAGAATGTGCCTTCAAGACGCCAACCATGGGCTGAGAAGCAATCTTTCGCAATGTCGGCCGATGCTCAGAGTCAGAAGCAATTGTGTAGTTCGTGTGGCGGGAACCACCAACTGTCAAGTGTCCTAAATTTAGGTATGGACATAGAACGACCATAAGGATTATATAGGGAACTGGGGTTAGTTGAAGAACCTCTAAATCAAGAACCGTCGTCGAGAAGAAAAGGCAAAGCGTGTGACGCCTAAGGTGTCGGCATAAAGAAATGTCAATGGCGTCATCACGTACCCTGCACAACTTGTGTACTGGCCAACGGGGGCGCCGCCACAAGACTGTTACGTGTCAGCAAGTCGAACTCGCGAGCGGCTTTGCTGTATTTGTGTGCAGTCACCATCAGGAGTCCGCAGGGAGAGTAAAGAACTTACGCCAACAGATGCGGGCTCAACAGTGACGGGTGAAAGTGTGGTGGCCACCGCAGGTGCAGGGACCGACGGGGAACCTAAAGAATCCATGGATCAAATTCGATAGTTGAAGCAAGGAGCAGCAGGAACGTTAAGTTGCTTCTTAGAGGATCTGAACAGTTTGAAGTAATAACTGCATGTACGGTTCGGAATACGAAGTTGCATAAGCAAACCGTTCCCACAAGTGTCAGACGGTACACGTACCTGCAAGAGGACAGAGGACGTGTGCTACATGGTGACAGAACCGCAGATCCTTCGTGTGCGCGCTAAGAGGACACCAAAGCCCGTTCACAAGCCTAGGTGGGCTGATTATGATACCCCCCCTAGGATGCTCTTGGATGAACGACACAAGGTTAGGATTCATCATCTTCAGGAGATCGCTTGAAGAGAAAAGAGCATAAGAGGTAAAGGCTCTTGTTCCCTACAAGTGGGAGGAGCTAAACCTATGTACTGAGCAGGAATATGCAGCTCAACAACCGTCGAGTCTGTTCGAGGACCCAGACGAGCGGGTGACATGAAATGGGCAAGACCAAACTTCCGCATCAATGCGAAGGAAGTAAGTGAGGCCAAAGGGCAAGAATGATCAAGACCGAACTTCCGCTTCGAGCAAGTAGGAAGTGAGTGAGGTCAAGAAACCCATGGACAAATTCGTGTGGGCGCACGGGAAGCACCGGTGGCCGTCCGCACAAGCCTAGGTTGGATGATTATGGGACCCCTGCCTAGGATGCTCTTGGATGAACGTAAAGAAGGGATTCATCATCTTCACATAAGGCATCACAAGGCTACTGATGACCCGAAGAGAAAAGAGCATAAGAAGGTGAAAGCTCTTGTTCCCTACAAGAGGAAGGAGCCGAACCTTGTTACTGAGCAGGAATTTAATGCAGCTCAGAAACCGTCGCACCTGTTCGAGGACCCAGGTGAGCGGTTGCAACCGTCGCGTCTGTTCGAGGACCCAGACGAGCGGTTGCATGAAATGGTAAAGACTCACTTCCATATCGATGCATTGGGAGTGAGTATGGCTCAAAAAGTGAAGCCAGAGGACGAACGTGCCGTCCGGGTTTTTGAGAGTACAACCCGGAGAAGTGGTCAACGATTCGAAGTGGGACTGCCGTGGCGTTACGACGATGTGAAGATGCCACCTAGCTTCGAAAATGCCTTCCGTCGACTGAAGACAATGGAACGGAAAATGGACCGCGATGCGGCGTTCGCCGAAAGTTATACGGCTCAGATAGAAAACTTGTTGGACAAGGCGTATGCAGTGGAATGCAACGGCAAGGAGGAAAAAGAAGACAGAGCGTGGTTTCTCCCGCACTTCGCGGTTAAAAACCCAAACAAGCCCGGAAAGATACGGCTGGTCTTCGACGCTGCTGCAGTGTGCAACGGAACAAGTTTAAACCAGAAACTGTTAGAGGGACCGGACCTCTTGCAGTCACTGCCTGGGATATTATATCGGTTCCGAGAACAACCGATAGCAGTGACGGCGGACATACAAGAAATGTTTTTGCAGGTCAAAATCCGAGAAGAAGATCAACCATCTCAGATGTTCCTATGGCGAGGGAATGACCGGCAACAGCCCCCCAAGAAGTATAAGATGACTTCAATGATCTTCGGGGCAACATGTTCTCCGTTTCTGGCGCACAGCGTACGCAACAAGAACGCGAAGGAATTTGAATTCTCTCATCCAGCGGCATTGGACGCAATCACCAAGAGTCATTATATGGACGACTTCGTGGACAGCTTCAGGACGAAGGAAGAAGCTCAAAAGGTGGTGATGGATGTAGACTTCGTGCAAAAGCAAGCAAGTTTTATGCTTCGTGGATGGAACTCCAACGAGAGAAGCATACTGAGCCACATCCCCTCGGAGCTTTGCTGCAAGACGCAAACTCTTCTCATGGCGGGGATGCACAATGAGGAAAAGACATTGGGTCTTGTGTGGGATTCCCAAAAGGACGAATTGGGATTTAACACAACAATGCCACGAGTAAGGAAAGAGGTGAAAGACATGGAACGTGCACCTACCAAAAGAGAAACACTGAGTGCGGTAATGTCGATCTATGACCCACTCGGTTTTCTAGGACCTTACACGATAGTGGCCAAAATTATGTTACAATCGCTGTGGCGATTGGACGTTGGATGGGATGAGCCCATACCCAACGAACAGGCAGAGCAGTTCTTCACCTGGATGCAAGGATTGGACAACATCGGGCGGCTTCGACTACCTCGGTGTTATGGAACATTGGACGATGACAGTGAGAGGCAGCTGCATGTGTTCTGCGATGCGAGTGAGCTAGCCTATGCTGCCGTGGCGTACTGGCGCATAGAGAAGCCAGATGGGACTGTCACCATTCGACTGGCGGCATCAAAGGCAAAGGTGGCTCCGCTGAAGAGTATCAGCATCCCTCGACTAGAACTTCAAGCAGCAGTCATCGGGTCAAGACTTGCAGATGCAGTGAAAAGGGAACATCGTTGGGAGGTAACGAGTACGACATTTTGGTCAGACTCCCGAACGGTTCTGATATGGGTGAGAACAAACGCCAAGAAGTATACCCCCTTTGTGGCACATCGGCTAGGAGAGATTGCCGAACGGACAAACCCCTCACAGTGGCGCTGGGTACCTACCAAGGAGAACCCAGCGGACGATGCAACGCGCTCCTCATATATATCTGGCCCAAGAACAGAGTGGCTGGAGGGACCTGGCTTTCTGCGGCAACCGAACGCTGGCTGGCCCGCGGAGACGGTCCAGGAACGGGGGGAGCCCGAGGAAGAAGTTCTCGTGCATCACACCACTCAGGGAACGCCAAAACATTGGGAGGCAATGCCTGATATTAACAGAATAAGTAAATGGCACGTGCTGATACGAGCAACAGCACGAGTCCTCTACATTGCGTCGAAGTGGATACGCAAAAGCACACAACTGGAAGTGCAACATCTCCAAATGGCAGAAAAGCTGTGGCTAGAACGAGCCCAGGAAGAAAGCTTTGACGAGGAGATCCAGTTGCTAAAGCGTGGGCAGCCAGTGCCTCGCTCTAGCCGGCTATATAAGTTAGATCCAATATATGGGACTGATCGCCTTCTGCGAGTGCGCGGTCGAATTGACGCTGCACCAGTAAATGATGACCAGAAGCGGCCGATCATATTGGATGGACGACATAAGCTGGTACGGATGATGATTCAAAAGGAACATGAAGCCGCAGGACATGCAGGACACGAACGTGTTGTGAACGACCTACGCCAAAGGTATTGGATCCTGCACCTGCGCCCATCCGTACGAGTCGTCGCCAGAACATGCCAACGATGTGCAGATGTACGGACACAAGGAGGTGTGTTCCGTAGACCCACAAGGAAGCTAGCTGTCCTCTCGGTTGAGAAAGAGGCTGCGTCTCCTCTAGGGAGTCTGCGCCGGGGGGAGGATGTTACGGACAGCTAAGCTACCATGAGTAGAATGAGAGACGTGTGCGCCGGAGAAATGAGTATATCTAGACGAGTAAGCGAGTGAGTGTATATGAGAGGGAGAAACTGTATAGAAACCCAGCCGAGAGAACGAGCGGGTATATGTGAGAGGGAGAAAGTGTATAGCAACCCAGAACGGGCGCCGGCGTGAGACAAGGAAAGTATAGATGTCAAGACCGTTGGTGCACTTTAGACCCATGGCTCCACCCTCTTTCCCTGTCAGAGCTCCTGATTGGAGACTGGTCAACCTCGCTCGTTGTAAAACATACTCATATGCAAGGCGTAATATGTGAATATAACTGGCTCAAATACCAGTCAAAAAGGTTCCAGTGCATCGAAGTGTTCCTATAATAGTGAAGTGAAATAGTAAATAGGGAAGTACCAAATAGGGCAAAAGTACCTCGAATAGCTCAGTAGTAAATTCAGTGAAATCAGCTCAGGGTAAGTGACCCGGTAACAGAGCGGCTGCTAGCCGAGTACCTCTCCAAAGCCAGATCCCTGGCTGCGGAAGGCTGTGATATTTATATCGCCTCATAGGTACATGCTCTGGGGTCACTACCCTATCCAAGCTGTCTTCGTTAACAAGTCAACGGCCCACGGTCGGGCCTCGGTTAAGTAGGGGTCACCGCCCTCCGCGATGGGTTCGGTATATACCTCGCGGCCGTGCTGGGGTCAATAACCCGCCCCAGCCGGTACCTAGACTACGAGGTTTGGCTGCCTTCGTAGGTAGACCCAGGCGGAACGTCGCAGTACTGTCGCGACCAGTCAACCCCTATGCCCGTACCGTGCGGATAGCTTCAACGCGTCATCGAACGCGCATCCCCGAGCTACGTGTCGAAATTAGTTCGGACCAGCTGCAACGTCGTGTGGTTACGGTGCGGCGGCGTATACAGCGCCGTAGGCATCGCATCGTCACCTGGAATCGTCGGCGTCGATCCGTGACGGCGTCCACTCATAGTGCGTCGCGACAAACCACGGCGATAAGGCTCCGTCACCCTATGCGGTTAAGATCGTACCGCGTACGTCGACGATAGTAGTTAACGGACAAGAAGCCACGTAACCAGTGGAAGTGTCGGTTAACCGGTAAATATAACTTCAGTGTACAGTGCTACCGTAAGTAAATGACTTTAATAACTTACTCTGTAATTATTCCTATGTATGGTAGCCGCACTCTTAATATAATTTTCCAAGTAATTTTCTTTAAAGTAAAGTAAATGTTAACGTAAATCATAAGTTGGTAATAAGTGTGGTTAGTTATCAACCCTTATTGATAAACTTACTATTAATTATAGATGGTAAATTATTGTACCTATTCTTTGTTCGATAGACACTAGCCTTCAGTGACGTGTGCCTATCGTAGTTAATATACTAATTCTTTGTGTAGTAGGCACTAGCCTTTATTGATATGTGCCTACCATTTTCGTAATTTTATAAAATTTTCTTTATTTAGTAAGGTATTAGTCCTCGATGACGGGTACTTACTATATTCATATGTTTTCATGTTTATAAAATCTTCTTTGTTTAGTAAGGTATTAGTCATCAA
The DNA here is from genome assembly GCA_923060345.2 of Erebia aethiops. NCBI lineage: Eukaryota > Metazoa > Arthropoda > Insecta > Lepidoptera > Nymphalidae > Erebia > Erebia aethiops. Next base: position 6,649,550 of record OV281084.1, on the reverse strand, counting down.
TGACGTGTACTTGCTACAATCATATGTTATCTTAATGTTGTCATTTATAAACTCCCTTTGTATAAGTTTATATTTTAATGTTGTCATTTATAAACTCCCTTTGTGTAAGTTAATATCTTTTAATGTTGTTTAGTATTCTACATGTCCGTGAGTAGGTCGTGTCCATACCTACGCGCGCAATAACAATTTGTCGTGTGTTATTAATTCTTTTGTTTTTGTATGTCTACAAGTAGGTCGTGTCTAAACCTACTTGCAGAATCTGTTGTAAAAATTAAAACTGCCGTCGTATATGCTTTATGTATGTAAATAAATGTGTCACTTGTACATAGAGAACTGTTTTATTGATGAGTCAATCCTTCCTGAGATCCAAGCATATACTTGTGTCTTTGAACAGGTTGCGCAGTCAACAGTGCGCAACAAGATTATTCTAGGCCTACATATTATAGGTATTCACTGATCACTATTCACTAACAAGTAACAGCTGCTGCTGCTGCGCTATGACGAACGCCCGCCGATCCCGACTCGCTCACTCAGTCCATCGCGATCGCTATCGATCGGTAATCGGTATTAAACTTACTAGCTACCTATAATTATTGGAGCTATTGACACTGATTTTTGAAAATAATAAAGTACAATACAAATTTTGCGAAAAATGCGTGCGACGTTGCCGCATCGCTGACACCTCGAGCCCACCATGCAACGTCGCATTTTTATCTATGCAAGCTCTTTTACATTGAAAAAAACAACAACACTAGGTTCCTAAACATGTACCTACTTTTTATAGGTAATAGATATTTAGAGACATTACGGAAATAAAAAAAAAAATATTCCAAAGTACGTCAGTACCTACTTACCTACCTACCTATATTGTATTTTGAACTAAAATTTACCTATGGTAGACGTGTAGCCTGTAGGTACTTACCTACCTACTTACAGACAATAATAATATTATGTTAATTAAAAATGTTCTCTCGATTTTTCTAAAACGGGATTAGAGTCGAACTTCTTTTTTTTTTTTTTTTTTAAATTGCTTCTTGCTTCTGCAACCTCTGACGTTCTGAGGCTCTGAAAAAAAGAAACCTACATACTCTGTGGTACTGTACTGTGTGGGTTCTATTTTGAAATAAGATAAAATAATTTTCTTTAATTTTCTAAAACGCGACGTTGCCGCTTCGGTGTATCTTCTATCTTCGAGTCCAACATGCAACGTCGCGTTTTCGCTAAACAAAACGTGTCCGCTGGTCTCGCCGCGATCCCCACCTTAATGCGGAGCGTGGTTCGACTATATATACTGGCGCCGACGGTAATAGCGTTTTAAAGTTCTCCCATATCGCCGCTCGCGTGTACGCTACGTACGCGCATTATTCTCGTGTTTGATCGTTTTAAAACTCCCAACCAGCAATGTCCGGTCGTGGCAAAGGCGGCAAAGTCAAGGGAAAGGTCAAGTCTCGCTCCAACCGTGCCGGTCTACAGTTCCCCGTCGGACGTATTCACAGGCTGCTGAGGAAGGGCAATTACGCAGAGCGCGTCGGTGCCGGCGCGCCCGTTTACCTCGCGGCCGTGATGGAGTACCTGGCCGCCGAAGTGCTCGAGTTGGCCGGTAACGCGGCACGTGACAACAAGAAGACCAGGATCATTCCCAGGCATCTTCAGTTGGCGATCCGCAACGACGAGGAACTGAACAAGCTTCTCTCCGGCGTCACTATCGCACAGGGTGGCGTGCTGCCGAACATACAAGCCGTCCTGTTGCCCAAGAAGACCGAGAAGAAGGCCTAAGTGTGTGCCTTCGCTATCATCGGTGATCGCCATCTACACATTTCTACCAAGAAATAAACAAAAGGCCCTTTTCAGGGCCACAAAACTTTTCCAAATAATATTACACAACAAAGTAGTACCTATTTAATTAACAGGTACCACAGGTACAAGTAAATAAGTCGGTAGCAGTTAACTGACTCTAGCCCTTGACTGCGATCACACCTGATCGTAAGTGATGACGCAGTCTAAGATGGTTGCGGGCTAACCTGTTAGGTGCATGGCAGTTATATTAATCGCTTGGCGGCACGTCTTTACCGGTAGGGTGGTAACTAGCCACGGCCGAAGCCTCCCACCAGGCCTGACCAGGGAAAATTCAGAAATTATAAATTCCTAAATTGACCCTGCCGGGGATCGGACCCGAGACCTCCGCACGTTAAGGCAACAGCGCTACACACTGCGCCACGGAGGTCGTCAAACAGTCGTTAGACATAATGTAATATAAAAATAAAAACTGATATCGTACGGTCGTACTATCTAAGTGAAAAAAAAAGCGGCTCTATATTATCTGCCTGCCTGCCTGCCTGCCTGCCTGCCTGCCTGCCTGCCTGCCTGCCTGCCTGCCTGCCTGCCTGCCTGCCGCTAAATAGGAATGATGACAGCTCATTCAAATCAATCAAAGCAATATGAAATACCTACATAGAAATAATCATAGTACTTTTTTTTTTTTTTTCTCTCCTCTCTCTCTATAACCTAAACTGCCTGCAACTGACCTAATAATAATATTATTATTTTAACGATTGTGCGTAGCCGAGTGATATTATTAAATTACTTAATACGTCATATTATAATAGGTACCTATACATAAGCAATGTAGTGAAATGTGCGTACGGTAAAGACACAATTATAATTATTATATTATCGATTTACGTGTATATCTATTATATTATAATATTATCATTATTTATTAGGTGTGTACGTACACTGTACACAATAATATTGTTTTTTTTGTTTGTTATTAAGAAGTTAGGTGTTCTTGCGTTTCTATTCCTCCGCGCGGGGCGAGGGGCTCGCGTCGGTGACGTCACGTCGCACTCGCTCTCCCCCCCCTCCCTCGCCCGCCTGTATATCGTTCAACGATTGGTTGAATTCGTCTAGACCGCTCGCTCGCTCGCCATCGGTCGTTACCGCTGAGAAAGTGACAAAAACCGCACACCCGGAATTTTTTCGTCACAATACAACTAACTAGGCGGCACAGCGGTCGCGCCGTCACCACAAGTGTATTGTTATATCGCATCGCATCGCATCTCATACCTACTACAATATGCCACCCAAGACTAGCGGCAAGGCAGCCAAGAAATCCGGCAAGGCCCAGAAGAACATCTCCAAGTCTGACAAAAAGAAGAAGAAGCACAAGAGGAAAGAGAGCTACGCCATCTACATCTACAAGGTGCTCAAGCAGGTCCACCCCGACACCGGTATCTCCAGTAAGGCCATGTCGATCATGAACTCGTTCGTGAACGACATATTCGAGCGCATCGCCGCCGAGGCCTCTCGTCTCGCCCACTACAACAAGAGGTCGACGATCACCTCCAGGGAGGTGCAGACATCTGTGAGGCTGCTGCTGCCCGGAGAGCTGGCCAAGCACGCGGTCAGTGAAGGCACCAAGGCCGTCACCAAGTACACCAGCTCGAAGTGAGGAGCTCAAGATTGCTTGCGTCTTCCTCGTTCAACCGAACGAGATGCAAACAAACAAACAAACAAAAGGCCCTTTTCAGGGCCACAAAATGATTCCTCTCTATTACCGTCCTGGTACTTACAGTGATTCGTCACAATACAGCATCGATGATGATAATTTATATAATAATAATTATTGTTAAGTATCATGAATAATAATATCTACAACTTTTTATATGAAATAAGATCAACCTACTCACTCACTCCTAATCTCCACTCTCCAGTATTTGACAACGTGTCAAAACTCGAAGCACTTTTTTTCTTTTTCTTTTTCTTTTTCTTTTTTTACTTCAATTATTTAGTACCTAGTTACAAAATATAATCTACATAAACATAATAATATTATGTAGTTATACAACAAACATAAAACTAAAAGATATTACGTCTTCTGAGAGATCCTATAAATAATAATACATTTATTATACTTACTAACATATTATGTGTTCACAAAAAAAGAAAAAGAAAATTGACTATTATGGCGCATGCCTAAGTAGGTACGTATACTAGGTACCTAATACTTAAAAACACTTGCCAAAACGTCATCCGAAATGCGAAAGAGTGTTTGTTTGTTACGTAGGTATTACACCATACGTATCTATGACGATATTATTGTTTCTTTTTTTTTTTTTCTTTTTTTCTGTCTAGAGTGGAAATTTAAGAAATATAATATTATTTTTATAAAGTTTTCTGTTCTAAATTATATATTTTTTTTTGTTTTGTTAACTACTCTCTCTCTCTCTCTCTCTCTCTCTCTCTCTCTCGCTCACACACACGCGCGCGCCGTTGCCCTTTTTCCCCTCGCCCCTTCCTCCGCGCGTGTGAGCCCGTAAAGCATATAAGCTTCAGAATAGAGCTCACGATTTTTATACAACCAACAGTGTCAGCTGCGAACGGACGCGCGCACGTCGCACGATCAAAGTTACGTGAACCTATCTATCTTCTATTATAGAACATGGCCCGTACGAAGCAGACCGCCCGCAAGTCCACCGGTGGCAAGGCGCCACGCAAGCAGCTGGCCACCAAGGCCGCTCGCAAGAGCGCTCCGGCCACCGGCGGTGTGAAGAAACCTCATCGCTACAGGCCCGGCACGGTCGCACTACGTGAGATCCGTCGCTACCAGAAGAGTACCGAGCTCCTGATCCGCAAGCTGCCTTTCCAGCGGCTGGTGCGAGAGATCGCTCAAGACTTCAAGACCGACCTCCGCTTCCAGAGCTCGGCCGTGATGGCGCTGCAGGAAGCCAGCGAAGCGTACCTGGTGGGACTCTTCGAAGATACCAACCTCTGCGCCATTCACGCCAAACGTGTCACCATTATGCCTAAGGACATCCAGCTCGCGCGCAGGATCAGAGGCGAACGCGCCTAAAACTCGTGTGCGAAACTCGAGTAACATACCTACGTCATTATTATAGGTATATAATCAATGCAAAAGGCCCTTTTCAGGGTCACAAAACTTTCATTACCTACCTAATTATACTACCACAATGCGTCTATGTAATCATTTAATACCTACTCACCTATAATACATAATATTATATAACTTATTACACATACTTACCCTCAACCTATCCATCTGCCAACCCGACTGAATTGGGTATTTGACAGTTAGTCAAATCAGGTACGGTCTTCTACTTAATTTTTTATTAGGTATTTCAAACTGCAAAACGCGCGATTAGTAGGTAAGTAGTATTTAGTATGAAATACTGGATCACGTGACCGTCATAAAAAAGAAAAAGAAAACGATAATAATATGTCAAGCACAACGAAAATATACACGGCGTGTATTTAAAAAAAAATGGTTATTTAACTATGTAAAAAAAAAAAAAAAAAATGAAGTTATGCTACCTACCTAGCTTACTGTTTTACTGTTACTCTTGATGATGATGATATGTGACTACCTACCTACCTACCTACCTACCTACCTACCTACCTATGTAGTGGCTGGCTTAGGGCGGTCGTTGTCAATATCTTTTTTTTTGGAATAATGTTAATAATACCTTATTCCAAAAAGTTACGAGTAAATAAAGCGATATTATTATTGTTATGACCCCCCCCCCCCCCCCCCTGTCGCCCCGCGCGTCTCGCAGCCCCTCCGCGCGGGATGTGTGCGTGTCCCTTTTTCTCTAGTAACGAACAGCGACGGCCGAATGCGAAGGCACGAAAAAGAAACGTACAACAGATTATTTCGCCGGTCACAAACTATATAAGCGCTGCTGCTCCTCGTGTTCGGTATATTCTGTTCACAGCGGTGTGCGGGGCGCGCGGAGTTCAGTTTTCCAGTTTTGAAGATAGTTAACACAAGCAAGCCCACAAGTCAAGATGACCGGTCGCGGTAAAGGCGGAAAGGGACTGGGAAAAGGAGGCGCCAAGCGTCACAGGAAGGTGCTGCGTGACAACATCCAAGGCATCACGAAGCCGGCTATCCGTCGTCTGGCGCGCAGGGGCGGCGTGAAGCGTATATCCGGTCTGATATACGAGGAGACCCGCGGTGTGCTGAAAGTGTTCCTAGAGAACGTGATCCGCGACGCCGTCACCTATACGGAGCACGCCAAGAGGAAGACCGTCACAGCTATGGACGTCGTTTACGCGCTGAAACGTCAGGGTCGCACCCTCTACGGTTTCGGAGGTTAAGTCTCTACTCTATATGCAGCAAGCATTGACCTCGACTCCTATTACAAATGGAGTAACCTACCATAAAAAAGGCCCTTTTCAGGGCCGCATATATTTCGATGATTCACTCTCGTGTTTTACTAATTTACTTGTCAACCTTACCTACATATAGACTATAGAGCAAGATTCTATTCTATTATTTAAAAAAAACTTAACTGTGCGGGACAATGATAAATAAACAGTTAGTTACAACATAGTGTTAAGACATGTAAATAAGAGAATAAATAGTTCATAGTATAGATAGTTTATATAGTTCGTAACAGTTAAGTAAATAGTTATAAGCGAACTGTAATAGAATAAGTTTAATAAAATAGCGTTAAATAGTTGTACATTAAATGTTAGAGTAGTACAGGGTAGAGAGGGATAGCGAACAGCGCTCCCCGCGCCGTCACACCCGCGCCACCCGCGCCTCCCGCGCTTTCACCCCCTCTATCCTGGTTGGATTTTAATACGCGCTCTGATTGGTTCAGTTTTAATAACCAATCAGAGGGCCTACATTTTTCGGGCCAAATTTGTATAAAGACCGAGCGAAATTGTGGTCTGACACAGTTCGCCGGCAACAGTCCTCCAGTGAGGAACAAGAAGAATAAAGTGGAAGCAAACAGCAAGAAGTGTTTTCTTTGGAAGAACTCCAGTCCCCAACCAATCCAGCGACAGTTAATGTACCATCGTGTACATTGCATGGTCCTTCGAACCGGATTCGTTGGGAAATTCTGAAGAAAATTCGTCAGGAAAACTTCGTGGTTCTTCGAGAAAATTCTTCGCGACTCGTCGGGAAGAACACCGAGCCAGCTTCAAGACAGCGCCGCGCCAGCTTCGGGACAGCTCAAGCCAGCTTCGGCCAGCTTGGGACAGCATCGAGCCAGCTTCGACCCAGCTTCACCCAGCTCAAGCCAGCTTCGGCCAGCTTGGGACAGCATCGAGCCAGCTTCGACCCAGCTTCGGCCAGCTTCGGCCAGCTTGGGACAGCATCGAGCCAGCTTCGAGCCAGCTTCACCCAGCTCAAGCCAGCTTCGGCCAGCTTGAGACAGCATCGAGCCAGCTTCAGCCAGCATCGTGCCAGCTTCAGCCAGCATCGAGCCAGCTTCAGCCAACATAGAGCCAGCTTCAGCCAGCATTGAGGCAGCTTCAGAAAATCTTTAAAAAAGAAACCCGAACACAGCAAGAATGCCAGTCACACGTCAAGAAGTGAAGAGCCGCAAGACATCCTCCGAACAGACGCCGACCACATCGGAAGGCACCGCAACCACCTCACCGAGCACGACCGAAACAAGCACGGAAACCGGCACAACCTCTACAGCCACGGGAACTGTCACCACGGAGACTACAGAACTGACTACAGATACCTCCGCGACATCAGCGCCCTCTACAGTGCCATCCGTTGCAACAGCGAAAACGAAAATTTCGGTCGCCGCTGCCTCGACTACACCCTCCATCGCGACGACACTGCCAGCCGACGCGAGACAGATGAAGCCCCCCGCAGCGAAGGGGGTAACAGCTACAGTACAGGGGCGTAGTCAGGACACAGAAACTTCAACAGTCAAGACGAAGCGAACTGTCAACCCACAAGAGCTGAAGCTACCACAGGACCTCCGCCCCCCTAGCAAGAGGGGGGGAGGGGGTGGATCAACCTACAGCAAGGCCAAAGCTCACAGAATATTGAAAGCTAAGGAAGAATTACTGCGACTTCAAGTCGAGCTAGCTGCCGCACGCATCGCCGCCTTAGAAGCTGAAGACACAGAAGACGAATTAATAGAAGAACTAACAGAAGAAGGTGTTCCCGTCCAAGAAGCCAACGAGCACATGGACAACTGGTTCAACAGTCAACCGCCGCCTCCTTTGTTGGCGATCACCGAGGCACCGCATTACCCTATAGAAGACCCGGTGGTTAACAACACGGAGCAACAGAAGCAGCCAGAGGAACACCCCAAGTCTCAGCTTCAAACACCGGCGGGAGAGCAAACAGAGATATCGAAGCTAGCCACAGCCATCACACTCGCAGTCAAAGCAGCTCAACGTCCGAAGTTCATCGAGCTACCCAACTTTGGTGGATCACATCAAGAGTGGTTACCTTTCCGCGCCGCTTTCTTTGAAACAGAAAGCATGTTCACGGCAATAGAAAACACGAACCGTCTAAGAAGAAACCTCAAGGGAAAAGCAAAAGAAGCAGTGGAGGGGCTACTAATCACCAGTGCGCACCCTACAGAAATTATGAAGGCCCTGGAATCAAGATTTGGAAGACCAGAATCCATCGCCATGATGGAAATGGAAACGCTTCGAGCACTGCCGCGCCTCACCGATTCAGCGCGTGACATCTGCATTTTCGCAACAAAGGTCTCCAACGTAGTAGCAACATTGAAGACTCTCAGCTGCATGAACTACATGTACAACCCTGAAGTTTCGAAGACCGTCGTGGACAAGCTCACACCTACGCTGCGTTACAGATACTACGACTTCACAGCGACACAGCCAAAGGAAGATCCAGATCTATTGAAGATGGAGAAGTTCCTCAAGAGAGAAGCGGAGCTATGCGGACCGTACGCACTACCTGAACAGGTGGCGTCACATACATCAACCACTCAACAGAAAAAACCACAGAAGATCCACAACGTAACAGAGAAGACGTACACACCCAGGTGCCCGGTGTGTGACGAAGAAGGACATAGTTCCGTGGATTGTGAACAGTTCAAGAGTTTGGATTCAAATGGAAGATGGGATACAGCGAAATCCAAACGTCTATGCTTCCGATGTCTTCGCTACAGAAACAGAACACATAGCTGCAGAGCCAAGGTGTGCGGCATCGACAGCTGCAAAAATTATCACAACAAGATGCTGCACTACACCAAGGCAACAGAGAAGAAAGAAAACAAGGAAGCTACAGAAGTAATTAATTCCACGTGGACTATTAAGAAGAAGCAATCCTATTTGAAGATTATTCCAATAAAAGTTGAAGGTCCCAAAGTTGCAATCAACACCTTCGCTTTGCTGGATGACGGATCAACAGTAACGTTAGTCGACGACGGCGTGGCCGAACACGTCGGAGCAACAGGACCCGTCGATCCACTAAAGATAGAAACCATCAACGACATGAAGACTTCAGAATCAGCCTCAAGAAGAGTGAACATCAGGTTGAGAGGTCTCAACGATCATGAAGAGCAAGTACAAGCGCGCACAGTGAAGAACCTGCAAGTATCGTCGCAACGAGTCTCGAAAGAAATGGTGGATGGGTGCAAACACCTGACAGACATCCGGGATTACCTCATATATGCAAACGTGAAGCCACGAGTACTGATCGGTCAAGACAACTGGCATCTTCTGCTGACTACAGAAGTGAGAAGAGGAGACAGAAATCAACCAATAGCCTCTCTCACACCACTGGGGTGGGTGCTGCATGGAACAGAAAGTCGCAATATTGGGCGCAGCATCGACTTCGTATCACATGTCACAGAAGAGACCGAAGATAACTTGGACAGTCTAGTCAAGCAGTACTTCGAGATGGACGCACTTTGCATACAGCCTAAGAAACCGAAGACAGATCCAGAAGAACGAGCCCTACGCATCCTCGAAAAAACCACCACGAAAACCGAAGAAGGAAGATACGAGACCGGTCTACTCTGGCGCAAGGAAGACGTCACATTTCCTGACAACTACGATAACTCGCTGAAACGGCTCTTCAACATCGAGAAGAAGATTGACCGAGACCCCAAACTGAAGCTGAAGTATACTGAACAGATGGAAGCCCTAATAGAAAAAGGATATGCTGGACTCGCCCCGAAACAGAAGACTACGGGCAAGACGTGGTACTTGCCACATTTCGCAGTCATCAACCCAATGAAGCCCGACAAGCTAAGAGTGGTACACGATGCAGCAGCCAAAACGAAGGGTGTAGCTCTCAACGACATGCTACTCAAGGGACCTGATCTTCTGCAGTCTCTACCTGGCGTCGTCATGCGATTCCGGCAGCACGAGATTGCAGTCACAGCAGACATCAAGGAAATGTTCATGCAAGTCAAACTGGGATCCGAAGACAGAGACGCACTCCGATATCTGTGGCGCGGGGAACGACGAGATGGGCGACCGCCCGAAGAATACAGAATGACATCATTGATCTTCGGCGCGTCGAACTCTCCGTCAACAGCGATCTACATAAAGAACCTGAACGCCAAACAACATGAAGATATGGAACCTGAAGCCGCAGCTGCCATCGTACAGAAGCATTACGTTGATGACTACTTAGACAGTTTCAGAACTTTAGAAGACGCGGTGCGCATCACGAAAAGCGTGCGTGAAGTGCACTCACATGCCCATTTTGAACTGAAACAGTGGAAGTCGAATTCACCATCTCTACTGGAAGCATTAGGTGAAAACGAACAAATAGAAGACCTGGAACTCTATAAATCAGAAGAGAAAACAGAACGAGTACTGGGCGTGATCTGGAAGCTCAACACAGACGAACTCACCTTCAACCTCAACCTAGCGCGAATTGCACCAACGATCACCAACGGAAAAACACCGACGAAGAGAGAAGCGCTGCGAATAGTCATGTCGCTATTCGATCCACTTGGCTTCGCATCGCCTGTAACCATAAGGGCGAAACAGCTGCTGCAAGAAGTATGGCGAAGAGGTACGTCATGGGACGACGAACTCGACCAAGATCTGGCTGAGCAATGGCAAGAATGGATGACCCATCTGAAGAATCTCAGCAACGTGACGATCCCAAGGCGATATCTCCATTATAGCGACGCCACGTCCTTGCAGCTGCACGTGTTTACCGACACCAGCGAAGCAGCCTATTCAGCAGTCCTCTTCTGGAGAGCAGTGGCACCGAACGGCGAAATAGGCCTATCTCTCATCATGGCCAAAGCGAAGGTTACGCCGTTGAAGTTGACGTCCATCCCGAGGTTGGAGCTACAAGCGGCAGTCATGGGAACAAGGCTCGCCGAAACAGTTGTCGAAGAACGTGAAAACAGCCCTCGCTGCAACTCTTCACGAACGCCACCCGACGGAAGAGGTTCTCTCCACCCTTCTAGCCGAAGTGGAGTATACAGTAAACAGCCGGCCACTGACACACGTCTCAGTCAGTGCCGACGACCCAGAAGCATTGACTCCGAACCATTTCCTGTTGGGCGGACCAGGCCGGGTACCACAACCGGGTACCTTCGACGAGCAAGACACAGTTTCACGATCAAGTTGGCGAGCGGCACAACGGCTAGCGGACGTCTTCTGGACGCGCTGGGTGAAGGAGTACCTTCCCGAACTTCAACACCGGCGGGAGCCGCGAGGACGAGGGCCAGCCATCAAAAACGACGATTTGGTACAAGTGGTCGACGCCAACCTGCCACGCAACGTGTGGATCCGAGGCAGAGTCATCGCGACATACCCGGGACCAGACAACGTCGTGCGTGCAGTAGACATCAAGACCAAGGGAGGAGTGCTGCGGCGGCCCGTGAGAAAACTGGTGGTGCTGCCCCTGACAGACGACGTGCCCGCACCGACAGAAGATGCGACGCAGTCGCACGGCGGGAGAGATGTGCGGGACAATGATAAATAAACAGTTAGTTACAACATAGTGTTAAGACATGTAAATAAGAGAATAAATAGTTCATAGTATAGATAGTTTATATAGTTCGTAACAGTTAAGTAAATAGTTATAAGCGAACTGTAATAGAATAAGTTTAATAAAATAGCGTTAAATAGTTGTACATTAAATGTTAGAGTAGTACAGGGTAGAGAGGGATAGCGAACAGCGCTCCCCGCGCCGTCACACCCGCGCCACCCGCGCCTCCCGCGCTTTCACCCCCTCTATCCTGGTTGGATTTTAATACGCGCTCTGATTGGTTCAGTTTTAATAACCAATCAGAGGGCCTACATTTTTCGGGCCAAATTTGTATAAAGACCGAGCGAAATTGTGGTCTGACACAGTTCGCCGGCAACAGTCCTCCAGTGAGGAACAAGAAGAATAAAGTGGAAGCAAACAGCAAGAAGTGTTTTCTTTGGAAGAACTCCAGTCCCCAACCAATCCAGCGACAGTTAATGTACCATCGTGTACATTAACCGTCTACATTACATTACTCTTAAGGAAGCATGAATGAGACGGGTATACACAAAATATAATACTTACCAGCAGACTTGGCTACAGATTGAAAATAATAATTTTAAAAAAATTAGACCTAACTACACTTAGGTACTTTGCAATGTTAGGTGTACGTGTCTACGCCCTAGATATAGTACAAAGGAACAGTAATTCGTAGGTAGGTACCTAAGCTTTACCGCCTTGTCTTTTAGAACCTACTATGTAGGTACCTAAATTAGATTAAATTACAATTCATGGAAGGAAGCAAGCAAGCAATTAAGGCTTTATTAAATAATAATAGGTAGGTAGGTAGGTACGTATAATTAAACTCCTATTGTTGTTTTGTTAATTTTTATTAGGCAAGTAGGTACTTACTAAGTTTACTTAATAAAAATTCCCATTATTCTTTCATAATTTCATTTCCTAAGTAATTCGTAAGACACCTAATAAGAAAATGAACATAGCAGAGACAGCAATAATAATAATATTTATTATACTTTAGGCACAGTTTAGCACTGTTTATGTCGAGTGGTGGTGGAGTGGTGGGTTGAATCGAAATGACAAGCCAAATATTTTTTAATAATTGATTAAAGCATAATAATAACTAAATAAAGTTATTTTTAATATTATTCATAATGGATTGGTACCTACACTATGAGTAGTCAGTAGACGTAGTCGGGCCGCGCCGCGCCGCGATTCAGCCGCGCGAATGGGCGTCTCAATTTACTTAATATCGGTCGTATAATGATTGTTTGTATTTGAATGAGAGTTCATAAAAGGGACACATTAATTGTATTATTCTATTAAATCGTTACACACCTTGCCTCTAACGAAATAATCAGATCGTCAGCGGGAGACTGCAATTCATACACGGCGAGAGATCGAGCCGTGTTTTACGAGGCTCTACTTCGACCTGGCTAAAGTACCTCTACATACGACTCAGTATAGGGATGAGTGATTATATGTATAGGGTGGAATCTCAGTTTTTAATTTGCCATGGTTTTTGGTGATTTACGCATCGTTTTATAGAGTAAAATGGGTTTTAAACGGGACCCGAGGTACGCGTCTAGCGGTGTATCGAATTTAAAGATCGATCGCTCCGCGTACACCGATGCGATACGCGATTGAATGATGCCACTACACGGACAGGCTCAAGACAAAACGACACGGTCGTTACGAATGGTGGAAAATTGAAATGGGATTATATAATTTTGTTTTAATCCGATGCATGCTAGTGAAAAGTTGTAAGTATTCGTACGGGAAAATGTCTAGCGACATCGCGGTTCTCCTTACGGTATAGCCACGAGCCTTACTGCCAACAGCGACATCGTGCGGCGTATATCTCTCGGTTTGTTTGAAGACAAGTGCTTTTCAAAAAAGAAACGAAGCAATTCGCGTGCTCTCAGTGTTTTAAAGTGTGTGCATCGTCAAAATATAATCAAACAATATGTCCGACACCGCAGTCGCATCCGAAGCCCCGGCCCCGGCGACGCCCGCGAAGAAGCCCAAGGCGTCCGCGGGCGCCGGCGGCGCCGCCGCCAAGAAGCCGAAAGCGAAGCCCACCCACCCGAAGACGTCCGAGATGGTGAACAGCGCCATCAAGGAGCTCAAGGAGAGGAGCGGCTCGTCGCTGCAGGCGATCAAGAAGTACATCGCCGCCCAGTACAAGGTCGACGCGGAGAAGATGGCGCCTTTCATCAGGAAGTACCTCAAGAGCGCCGTCGAGTCCGGCGCGCTCATCCAGACCAAGGGCAAGGGCGCCTCCGGCTCGTTCAAGCTCGAGTCCAAGTCGGCCGCGTCCAAGAAGCCCGCCGGCGGCAAGGGCGCCGCCGCGTCCGCCGCCACCGCGCGCGCCAAGAAGGCCGCCCCCGCGACCGCCGCCGCCGCCGCCAAGAAGAAAGCGGCCGCCGCGGCCGCCTCGTCGCCCTCCAAGGCGAAGACCGCCGCCGCCACCGCGCGCGACAAGAAGGCCGCCGCTGCCAAGAGGAAGAAGCCCGCCGTCGCGAAGAAGGCCTCCGCCCCCGCGTCCCCGGCCAAGGCCAAGGGCGCCGCCTCCAAGGCGAAGAAGACCGCCAAGCCGCCGACGAAGAAGCCCAAGGCGCCGAAACCGAAGAAGGCCGCGCCCAAGTCGAAGCCCGCCGCCAAGAAGGCAGCCGCCGCCAAAAAGTAAGCCAAGCTTCACTATCGGCTGCCGCCTGCCGCCTGCCTCCGGCGAACCGCTCGCTCGGCCGCCGCCGCCGCCGCCGCCGGCGCGAAGATGCGCGCGTTCGAGTTCTGCGTGCGGCTTCACAACCGCAACAATAAAAAGCCCTTTTCAGGGCTAACATATCTTTCCTATACCTACACATGAAAAGAAAACGCACGTCTCGTTCGTTCATTTACTTATACTTGCCCTACCACCTACCAGTACCTATGCGAACACAAAAAAAAAGAAAACCAACTATCATCAAACTAGGTAAGTACCTACCTACTACCTACATAGTATTATGCACTCACCACAAAAATAAATAAAATAGGTACTTACCTAATACATACATAAAATATTAACAAGTACTACTTACCTACGTCGACCTTACCTATGTAGGTACATACACACATTACAATAATACTTATATATAATTTATTATAATAAATAGGTACGTACACCTATATAGATTATTCTAGGCCTACATATTATAGGTATTCACTGATCACTATTCACTAACAAGTAACAGCTGCTGCTGCTGCGCTATGACGAACGCCCGCCGATCCCGACTCGCTCACTCAGTCCATCGCGATCGCTATCGATCGGTAATCGGTATTAAACTTACTAGCTACCTATAATTATTGGAGCTATTGAGTTGACACTGATTTTTGAAAATAATAAAGTACAATACAAATTTTGCGAAAAATGCGTGCGACGTTGCCGCATCGCTGACACCTCGAGCCCACCATGCAACGTCGCATTTTTATCTATGCAAGCTCTTTTACATTGAAAAAAACAACAACACTAGGTTCCTAAACATGTACCTACTTTTTATAGGTAATAGATATTTAGAGACATTACGGAAATAAAAAAAAAAATATTCCAAAGTACGTCAGTACCTACTTACCTACCTACCTATATTGTATTTTGAACTAAAATTTACCTATGGTAGACGTGTAGCCTGTAGGTACTTACCTACCTACTTACAGACAATAATAATATTATGTTAATTAAAAATGTTCTCTCGATTTTTCTAAAACGGGATTAGAGTCGAACTTCTTTTTTTTTTTTTTTTTTAAATTGCTTCTTGCTTCTGCAACCTCTGACGTTCTGAGGCTCTGAAAAAAAGAAACCTACATACTCTGTGGTACTGTACTGTGTGGGTTCTATTTTGAAATAAGATAAAATAATTTTCTTTAATTTTCTAAAACGCGACGTTGCCGCTTCGGTGTATCTTCTATCTTCGAGTCCAACATGCAACGTCGCGTTTTCGCTAAACAAAACGTGTCCGCTGGTCTCGCCGCGATCCCCACCTTAATGCGGAGCGTGGTTCGACTATATATACTGGCGCCGACGGTAATAGCGTTTTAAAGTTCTCCCATATCGCCGCTCGCGTGTACGCTACGTACGCGCATTATTCTCGTGTTTGATCGTTTTAAAACTCCCAACCAGCAATGTCCGGTCGTGGCAAAGGCGGCAAAGTCAAGGGAAAGGTCAAGTCTCGCTCCAACCGTGCCGGTCTACAGTTCCCCGTCGGACGTATTCACAGGCTGCTGAGGAAGGGCAATTACGCAGAGCGCGTCGGTGCCGGCGCGCCCGTTTACCTCGCGGCCGTGATGGAGTACCTGGCCGCCGAAGTGCTCGAGTTGGCCGGTAACGCGGCACGTGACAACAAGAAGACCAGGATCATTCCCAGGCATCTTCAGTTGGCGATCCGCAACGACGAGGAACTGAACAAGCTTCTCTCCGGCGTCACTATCGCACAGGGTGGCGTGCTGCCGAACATACAAGCCGTCCTGTTGCCCAAGAAGACCGAGAAGAAGGCCTAAGTGTGTGCCTTCGCTATCATCGGTGATCGCCATCTACACATTTCTACCAAGAAATAAACAAAAGGCCCTTTTCAGGGCCACAAAACTTTTCCAAATAATATTACACAACAAAGTAGTACCTATTTAATTAACAGGTACCACAGGTACAAGTAAATAAGTCGGTAGCAGTTAACTGACTCTAGCCCTTGACTGCGATCACACCTGATCGTAAGTGATGACGCAGTCTAAGATGGTTGCGGGCTAACCTGTTAGGTGCATGGCAGTTATATTAATCGCTTGGCGGCACGTCTTTACCGGTAGGGTGGTAACTAGCCACGGCCGAAGCCTCCCACCAGGCCTGACCAGGGAAAATTCAGAAATTATAAATTCCTAAATTGACCCTGCCGGGGATCGGACCCGAGACCTCCGCACGTTAAGGCAACAGCGCTACACACTGCGCCACGGAGGTCGTCAAACAGTCGTTAGACATAATGTAATATAAAAATAAAAACTGATATCGTACGGTCGTACTATCTAAGTGAAAAAAAAAGCGGCTCTATATTATCTGCCTGCCTGCCTGCCTGCCTGCCTGCCTGCCTGCCTGCCTGCCTGCCTGCCTGCCTGCCTGCCTGCCTGCCGCTAAATAGGAATGATGACAGCTCATTCAAATCAATCAAAGCAATATGAAATACCTACATAGAAATAATCATAGTACTTTTTTTTTTTTTTTCTCTCCTCTCTCTCTATAACCTAAACTGCCTGCAACTGACCTAATAATAATATTATTATTTTAACGATTGTGCGTAGCCGAGTGATATTATTAAATTACTTAATACGTCATATTATAATAGGTACCTATACATAAGCAATGTAGTGAAATGTGCGTACGGTAAAGACACAATTATAATTATTATATTATCGATTTACGTGTATATCTATTATATTATAATATTATCATTATTTATTAGGTGTGTACGTACACTGTACACAATAATATTGTTTTTTTTGTTTGTTATTAAGAAGTTAGGTGTTCTTGCGTTTCTATTCCTCCGCGCGGGGCGAGGGGCTCGCGTCGGTGACGTCACGTCGCACTCGCTCTCCCCCCCCTCCCTCGCCCGCCTGTATATCGTTCAACGATTGGTTGAATTCGTCTAGACCGCTCGCTCGCTCGCCATCGGTCGTTACCGCTGAGAAAGTGACAAAAACCGCACACCCGGAATTTTTTCGTCACAATACAACTAACTAGGCGGCACAGCGGTCGCGCCGTCACCACAAGTGTATTGTTATATCGCATCGCATCGCATCTCATACCTACTACAATATGCCACCCAAGACTAGCGGCAAGGCAGCCAAGAAATCCGGCAAGGCCCAGAAGAACATCTCCAAGTCTGACAAAAAGAAGAAGAAGCACAAGAGGAAAGAGAGCTACGCCATCTACATCTACAAGGTGCTCAAGCAGGTCCACCCCGACACCGGTATCTCCAGTAAGGCCATGTCGATCATGAACTCGTTCGTGAACGACATATTCGAGCGCATCGCCGCCGAGGCCTCTCGTCTCGCCCACTACAACAAGAGGTCGACGATCACCTCCAGGGAGGTGCAGACATCTGTGAGGCTGCTGCTGCCCGGAGAGCTGGCCAAGCACGCGGTCAGTGAAGGCACCAAGGCCGTCACCAAGTACACCAGCTCGAAGTGAGGAGCTCAAGATTGCTTGCGTCTTCCTCGTTCAACCGAACGAGATGCAAACAAACAAACAAACAAAAGGCCCTTTTCAGGGCCACAAAATGATTCCTCTCTATTACCGTCCTGGTACTTACAGTGATTCGTCACAATACAGCATCGATGATGATAATTTATATAATAATAATTATTGTTAAGTATCATGAATAATAATATCTACAACTTTTTATATGAAATAAGATCAACCTACTCACTCACTCCTAATCTCCACTCTCCAGTATTTGACAACGTGTCAAAACTCGAAGCACTTTTTTTCTTTTTCTTTTTCTTTTTCTTTTTTTACTTCAATTATTTAGTACCTAGTTACAAAATATAATCTACATAAACATAATAATATTATGTAGTTATACAACAAACATAAAACTAAAAGATATTACGTCTTCTGAGAGATCCTATAAATAATAATACATTTATTATACTTACTAACATATTATGTGTTCACAAAAAAAGAAAAAGAAAATTGACTATTATGGCGCATGCCTAAGTAGGTACGTATACTAGGTACCTAATACTTAAAAACACTTGCCAAAACGTCATCCGAAATGCGAAAGAGTGTTTGTTTGTTACGTAGGTATTACACCATACGTATCTATGACGATATTATTGTTTCTTTTTTTTTTTTTCTTTTTTTCTGTCTAGAGTGGAAATTTAAGAAATATAATATTATTTTTATAAAGTTTTCTGTTCTAAATTATATATTTTTTTTTGTTTTGTTAACTACTCTCTCTCTCTCTCTCTCTCTCTCTCTCTCTCTCTCGCTCACACACACGCGCGCGCCGTTGCCCTTTTTCCCCTCGCCCCTTCCTCCGCGCGTGTGAGCCCGTAAAGCATATAAGCTTCAGAATAGAGCTCACGATTTTTATACAACCAACAGTGTCAGCTGCGAACGGACGCGCGCACGTCGCACGATCAAAGTTACGTGAACCTATCTATCTTCTATTATAGAACATGGCCCGTACGAAGCAGACCGCCCGCAAGTCCACCGGTGGCAAGGCGCCACGCAAGCAGCTGGCCACCAAGGCCGCTCGCAAGAGCGCTCCGGCCACCGGCGGTGTGAAGAAACCTCATCGCTACAGGCCCGGCACGGTCGCACTACGTGAGATCCGTCGCTACCAGAAGAGTACCGAGCTCCTGATCCGCAAGCTGCCTTTCCAGCGGCTGGTGCGAGAGATCGCTCAAGACTTCAAGACCGACCTCCGCTTCCAGAGCTCGGCCGTGATGGCGCTGCAGGAAGCCAGCGAAGCGTACCTGGTGGGACTCTTCGAAGATACCAACCTCTGCGCCATTCACGCCAAACGTGTCACCATTATGCCTAAGGACATCCAGCTCGCGCGCAGGATCAGAGGCGAACGCGCCTAAAACTCGTGTGCGAAACTCGAGTAACATACCTACGTCATTATTATAGGTATATACTCAATGCAAAAGGCCCTTTTCAGGGCCACAAAACTTTCATTACCTACCTAATTATACTACCACAATGCGTCTATGTAATCATTTAATACCTACTCACCTATAATACATAATATTATATAACTTATTACACATACTTACCCTCAACCTATCCATCTGCCAACCCGACTGAATTGGGTATTTGACAGTTAGTCAAATCAGGTACGGTCTTCTACTTAATTTTTTATTAGGTATTTCAAACTGCAAAACGCGCGATTAGTAGGTAAGTAGTATTTAGTATGAAATACTGGATCACGTGACCGTCATAAAAAAGAAAAAGAAAACGATAATAATATGTCAAGCACAACGAAAATATACACGGCGTGTATTTAAAAAAAAATGGTTATTTAACTATGTAAAAAAAAAAAAAAAAAATGAAGTTATGCTACCTACCTAGCTTACTGTTTTACTGTTACTCTTGATGATGATGATATGTGACTACCTACCTACCTACCTACCTACCTACCTACCTATGTAGTGGCTGGCTTAGGGCGGTCGTTGTCAATATCTTTTTTTTTGGAATAATGTTAATAATACCTTATTCCAAAAAGTTACGAGTAAATAAAGCGATATTATTATTGTTATGACCCCCCCCCCCCCCCCCCCCTGTCGCCCCGCGCGTCTCGCAGCCCCTCCGCGCGGGATGTGTGCGTGTCCCTTTTTCTCTAGTAACGAACAGCGACGGCCGAATGCGAAGGCACGAAAAAGAAACGTACAACAGATTATTTCGCCGGTCACAAACTATATAAGCGCTGCTGCTCCTCGTGTTCGGTATATTCTGTTCACAGCGGTGTGCGGGGCGCGCGGAGTTCAGTTTTCCAGTTTTGAAGATAGTTAACACAAGCAAGCCCACAAGTCAAGATGACCGGTGTTACGTGTTCCATGTACGGCCTAATAGTGCACCGACTCCCCTCTCGCGCAAGTGTTGTGCCGCCCGACGCCAGTTGTGACAGTGCCAGTGTTGTGGACGGACGTTGCTCCAGCGTTGTGTTTAGTGCAGTGTAGTTCCAGGGTCTAGGATTCCGTGAGTACACTACTTTAAGCGCAGCATAGGTCCACACCCCCGTCTCCAAAGGACGGGGACTCAGCTAGGGTTTTCACCTCAGGTACCCACCTCCCTGCCCCGGCAGGGGGGACATCTTTAGCTTCCGGGTCCACTATGGACCCCCGACCCATCGACCGACCCGCTCTCGGAGCCACTAGGGCTCCGTTGACGCAACCGAATATTAACATTCAGGCTTTATTAGAGGACCTGCAAAAACGCAGTCCGCAGTATCTTAGCTATTTTTATGGCCCCTTCACTAAAGCAATCCCCCCCCTCATGCCGCCAACCGACCCGCCCCTCAGGCAGCCAATTGCCCCCGCGCCCCGCAAAACCAAGGAGCTTCTCTCCTCACCCCCTGTAGGGCCCCCAGCCGCCCACCTTAACCCAATCCCGACCATCACCATCCAAGGTCCTGTAGCCCGACCCACTCCTGCTGATATATCCGAGGAACCTCAAAATGAGACCTCTCCCGCCTCCTCTGAATCGGACGATTTTACACACGTCCAATCAAAAAGCCAAAAGCGCAAGCTAAAGGCGTCCAAATCCCTAGCAAACCCTCCTAAGAAGGTCGCCACCCCTACACCATCCACCGCGTCAACAGGCACACCCAGACCCCATAGCCCATCCGCCACCCAATCCCCCTCCGGAGATGAGTCGGAAGACTCCCCGATGGAGGAACCAGTAAGGGAGAAAGTCCCTCCTCTCTACATCAGAGAGAAGCTGAGCTGGCAGCGAATCCTTCCTATCCTGTCAGAGAAAGGCATAACCTTCTCTGAAGCCCGCTCCACCGCCATAGGCATCCGAGTCGAATGTCCGACCTCCCAAGACCACCGGGGTCTCACATCAATCCTTAGACAGGAAAATGTAGGCTACCACACGTACGCTCTGCCCGAGGAACGCGTCCTCCGCGTAGTTATCAGGAATATTCCTAAGGAACTAAACACAGACTCCATTAAGGATGATCTCCAATCCCAAGGATACCCTGTCC
Organism: Erebia aethiops; assembly: GCA_923060345.2. NCBI lineage: Eukaryota > Metazoa > Arthropoda > Insecta > Lepidoptera > Nymphalidae > Erebia > Erebia aethiops. The sequence continues at coordinate 6,628,106 of OV281084.1, read as the reverse complement.
AGGAGGTACACCGCATGTACCACGCCCAGTCAAAGTCTCCCTATGAGATGATTCTAGTCATTTTAGACCTTACCCCAGAGGGTAAGAAAATATACAACTTAAAAGCGATATGTAGACTTTCTGGCCTTAGGGTCGAATCCCCCCGTCAGCGAGGTAGGTTAGGGCAGTGTCATCGCTGTCAGTTATACGGCCACTCAGCTAGAAATTGCTTCGCCCGCCCCAGGTGCGTAAAGTGCCTAGGTGACCACGGCACGGCGGATTGTGCTAGGACGCAACCGACCGAGGAGCCCCCAAGCTGTGTTCTTTGCAGGTCTCAAGGGCACCCCGCGAACTATCGCGGATGCCCTAAAGCCCCCAAAGAGCCTAAGCGAAGGGTCAAACCGGCCGGCCGCAATCCCGCCGCCCCCCCCTCCAAACCGACCCCAACCTTCGTCCCAGCCCCGGCCCCGGCCACCAACGCTTGGGACAAACCTCTTCCCAGGACAAATCGCCCTGCTCCCGCGGCTAAGACCGCTCAGCCAACCCCGACCCAGGCCTCACCAACAACGCCAAATTCGGCCAGTCAGGCCAACGGAGAACAGCCTTCTGACGATTCCGCATATACAAATGCTAGGGAGAATATGCATATTCTCAATCAACTCCTATTGACGATCGACCTTGTAAAATTAAATAGATTCATTTCGGATTTTAAGACCAACCCAAACTCAATCGAGGTACTCCAAAATCATTTGGACTTTTTCATTCCGGTTAAAATATTATACGATTCCCTAAATGGCCAACACACCCAATAGTAGAATCAAACCACACTCCTTAACGGTCGCCTTTTACAACGCTGCCGGCCTTATCGATCAAATAGACGAAGTTCGCGAATTTGTCTGTGCACATCAAATCGACATTCTCCTAGTGCAAGAGACCTTCTTAAAACCTAGTAGAAGCAATCCGCGAATTGCCAATTATAATTTAATTAGAAACGACAGAGCGACCGCCCTCGGCGGCACCGCGATTTACTACAGAAGGGCTCTTCACTGCACTCCACTCGACACTCCACCCCTCACCAATATGGAAGCATCTTTTTGTCAGGTTAGCATGTCAGGCCATCCAACGGTCACAATAGCTTCCGTTTATCTCTCACCTTCAAAACAGCTCATAGAGAGTGACATCAGCGCACTCCTATCCCTCGGTGACTCTGTCATTTTGGCAGGAGATTTCAACTCCAAACACCACCGCTGGAACTGCAATACCACTAATCAACGAGGAATTATACTCGAGAGACTGACAAACCGACAGGACCTTAATTTTATACTTTTGGCCCCTGACACACCGACTCGTTATCCTAACACAGAACGGACTACTGACCGACCGGACATACTAGACATAGCACTGCTAAAGAACATCGCCTTGCAGGTGAGTCCTTTGGAAGTGTTATCCGAATTATGTTCAGACCATCGCCCCGTCCTACTCCGGCTAGGACCCCCGCCCAACGCAGCCCCCCCGACCAAAACAATTATTGATTTCAAGAAACTCTCCGAGCATCTTAAGTCCATAGACTCAGTGCACCTCTCTCAAATCCCTGACAACATAGTAAGCTTAGACGAAGCGCATGCAGCCTCACTGCACCTAACCAATCATATCCGCGAAGCCCTCAGTGTCTGCTCTCGGGAAATGCCTAACGGTTATATCCGCCAGCATCTACCGGACGACGCTAGAGAATTAATCACCATTAAAAACGCCAAACGTAGAGCCCATGACGCATGCCCGACTGCTGACCACCGGAGAGAACTCTGGAAAGCCCAGAGGGAGGTAAAGGCTCGCCTTGCCGAACTCCGCGACGGACAATGGGACAGGAAGCTGAGCGAGCTCTCGCCATCGCATGTAGCGTACTACAGCCTGGCTAGGGCTCTCAAAGCCGACCCTGTCTCGGCTACCCCTCCGCTTATACGTCCCAACCAACCGCCCGCCTTTGAAGATGTCGATAAGGCCGAATTATTAGCCGATAGCTTAGAAGCCCAATGCTCTCCTAGCACAACCTCCCTAGATAGGTCCCACGTTGAGCTAGTCGATAACGAATTAGCCACCCTATTCTCCTCCTCCCCCTCTCCTGAAGAGGAACCTCTCCCTCCCACAACTTGCGGCGAAGTCCGAGAAATTATCAAAGAGTTACACGCTAAGAAAGCTCCAGGTCCCGACACAATTAATAATAAAACATTAAAATTGCTCCCCGATCAAATAATAAACCTTCTAGTTGTCATTTTTAATACCCTAATGGCCGGATGCTCCTTTCCCGATAGGTGGAAGGAAGCAACAGTGATAGGCATCCCTAAACCAGGAAAACCCCGAAACCTACCAAGTAGCTACCGTCCTATTAGTCTACTCAACACGCTCGGAAAGGTGTATGAGAGAATTATCCTCAATCGGCTTAGGTTCATAGTTGAAGATAGGAAGCTCCTCAATAACGAGCAATTCGGCTTTAGAGCCAAACACTCATGCGTTCATCAAGCGCACCGCCTCACGGAACATATATACGCAGGTTTCAATCGCCTTTCTAGAGGCATCCCAACCGGAGTCCTTTTCTTTGACGTTGCGAAAGCGTTCGATAGGGTTTGGCATGCAGGCCTGATCTATAAACTTCACCACCTAGGAGTACCGATAAGACTCGTACGTCTTTTACGAGATTTTCTCACAAATCGCACCTTCCGCTATCGGATAGACGGAACCCTCTCTTCCCCCAGACCGATCCATGCTGGCGTCCCACAGGGCTCAGTACTTTCCCCCCTTCTTTACTCGCTGTTTACCAGCGACATCCCAGCGTCCCCTAAGGTCAACGTGGCCCAGTATGCGGACGATACTGCCCTATATAGCTCTTCGCAAAACCGCACCTTTATTAGATCCCGCCTTCAAACGGCAGTTAGTAGTCTAGGCGAATGGTTCCGCCGGTGGAGAATCGAAGTCAACCCCGAAAAGAGCGCCGCTATGCTCTTCTGTCCCTCCGCTCGTAGAAAGAGAATAGACCTCCCTGAAATCACCTTATACGGTCGCCCGATCCCCTGGCAAAAGAATGCCAAATACTTAGGTGTAACCTTTGACAGTAAACTCAACTTTAACGCCCACATACGCCGAGTCCGTAACAAGGCTAGCTATGTTTTATTCCGTCTTTATCCCATGATTTGCAGCAAAAGTAAAATGTCCCTGCGCCACAAAGTCACGCTCTACAAAACGTGCATCCGCCCCATTATGTCCTACGCATGCGTATTATTCGCACACCTCCCTCATTCCCGATTTAACAGTCTCCAAGTCCTCCAAAACAAATTCATGCGTATGGCCACGGGTAGCCCGTGGTTCGTTCGCAACGTAGACCTCCATAGGGATCTCGAACTCCCCACTATAGCTCAATACTTCAAACAGCTCTCCAAAAATTATTTTGAAAAGGCAGTCAGACATCCTAACCCTCTTGTAGTCCAGACCGCATCATACATCCCTGACCGAAATGACCCACCAGACAAAAGACGTCCCAAACACGTCCTTAACGACCCCGATGACCAAATCACTACCGACAATGCTCCCTACATAGGGCCACACACAAACACCAGCCTAACACAGCGTCTTCGCCGGCGGAGACGAGGACCCCGATATCTTACGTCACCCGGACGTGGTCTTAACCCACGGCCTCGGGGACGTGCGAACTAATCTAGTTCAACCGACCTCCCTTTCGTCCCAACGTCATCCTAAGCCGAGGTTCGAGTCTCACATGAGGCGCCCTTAGGAAGGCGTTGTCCCCCCCGATGTCTTCGAGCTCTAGGGCTCTTTTCTCGGCGACGCCTAGCGCTCGCCCAACCCCCCGGTGACGCTGTAGCGGCCAGTAGGGCCTACGCAGCATACTCCATCCGAAAAAAAAAAAAAAAAAAAAAACGTGTTCGGTATATTCTGTTCACAGCGGTGTGCGGGGCGCGCGGAGTTCAGTTTTCCAGTTTTGAAGATAGTTAACACAAGCAAGCCCACAAGTCAAGATGACCGGTCGCGGTAAAGGCGGAAAGGGACTGGGAAAAGGAGGCGCCAAGCGTCACAGGAAGGTGCTGCGTGACAACATCCAAGGCATCACGAAGCCGGCTATCCGTCGTCTGGCGCGCAGGGGCGGCGTGAAGCGTATATCCGGTCTGATATACGAGGAGACCCGCGGTGTGCTGAAAGTGTTCCTAGAGAACGTGATCCGCGACGCCGTCACCTATACGGAGCACGCCAAGAGGAAGACCGTCACAGCTATGGACGTCGTTTACGCGCTGAAACGTCAGGGTCGCACCCTCTACGGTTTCGGAGGTTAAGTCTCTACTCTATATGCAGCAAGCATTGACCTCGACTCCTATTACAAATGGAGTAACCTACCATAAAAAAGGCCCTTTTCAGGGCCGCATATATTTCGATGATTCACTCTCGTGTTTTACTAATTTACTTGTCAACCTTACCTACATATAGACTATAGAGCAAGATTCTATTCTATTATTTAAAAAAAACTTAACCGTCTACATTACATTACTCTTAAGGAAGCATGAATGAGACGGGTATACACAAAATATAATACTTACCAGCAGACTTGGCTACAGATTGAAAATAATAATTTTAAAAAAATTAGACCTAACTACACTTAGGTACTTTGCAATGTTAGGTGTACGTGTCTACGCCCTAGATATAGTACAAAGGAACAGTAATTCGTAGGTAGGTACCTAAGCTTTACCGCCTTGTCTTTTAGAACCTACTATGTAGGTACCTAAATTAGATTAAATTACAATTCATGGAAGGAAGCAAGCAAGCAATTAAGGCTTTATTAAATAATAATAGGTAGGTAGGTAGGTACGTATAATTAAACTCCTATTGTTGTTTTGTTAATTTTTATTAGGCAAGTAGGTACTTACTAAGTTTACTTAATAAAAATTCCCATTATTCTTTCATAATTTCATTTCCTAAGTAATTCGTAAGACACCTAATAAGAAAATGAACATAGCAGAGACAGCAATAATAATAATATTTATTATACTTTAGGCACAGTTTAGCACTGTTTATGTCGAGTGGTGGTGGAGTGGTGGGTTGAATCGAAATGACAAGCCAAATATTTTTTAATAATTGATTAAAGCATAATAATAACTAAATAAAGTTATTTTTAATATTATTCATAATGGATTGGTACCTACACTATGAGTAGTCAGTAGACGTAGTCGGGCCGCGCCGCGCCGCGATTCAGCCGCGCGAATGGGCGTCTCAATTTACTTAATATCGGTCGTATAATGATTGTTTGTATTTGAATGAGAGTTCATAAAAGGGACACATTAATTGTATTATTCTATTAAATCGTTACACACCTTGCCTCTAACGAAATAATCAGATCGTCAGCGGGAGACTGCAATTCATACACGGCGAGAGATCGAGCCGTGTTTTACGAGGCTCTACTTCGACCTGGCTAAAGTACCTCTACATACGACTCAGTATAGGGATGAGTGATTATATGTATAGGGTGGAATCTCAGTTTTTAATTTGCCATGGTTTTTGGTGATTTACGCATCGTTTTATAGAGTAAAATGGGTTTTAAACGGGACCCGAGGTACGCGTCTAGCGGTGTATCGAATTTAAAGATCGATCGCTCCGCGTACACCGATGCGATACGCGATTGAATGATGCCACTACACGGACAGGCTCAAGACAAAACGACACGGTCGTTACGAATGGTGGAAAATTGAAATCTCTCAGGGTCTTCTCCGTTTGGCCCGTGAGGGCCAAGCGGGGGTACGGGCGTCGAGGCTGGGCCTCCTTACCCGGGCGGGGCGCGGGGCAACTCTGTGCCCCGGTAAATGTCTTTTAGCCGAGTCGAAACTCGGCTAGGGCCTGCCTTGTAGGCTACGGGCCCCTAGGTCGGGTGTCACTTCCGGGGTGGGGTCCGCACTGCGGGTGACGTCATCACCGCCGCGTGCAGGACCCATGTCTCGTCCAGGTGTCTCGGCGCTGCGGGCAATGGGGTCGCTCTCGCGCGCCGAGATGATGTCAAATCCAGTGGACTCTGCGTCGCGGGCGATAGGGTCGCCGCTGCGCGCAGAGTCGGTGTCATATCCGGTGAATGTCGCGTCGTCGTCGTCGCTACGGTCGCCTGCGTGCCGCGCAGGTGATGGCGATCGTAGGAGCTCACGGGGTAGTGGACGCCCGGTCGGAGGTCGGATGGTCGGCGGTGCGATCCCGTGGAGGTGTTCGTACGGTCCGTTGTCCGCGCGCGCAAACGTGCGCCGCGCGAGTGTACGGACGTACCCCTCCACGGTGGGCGTCTTGAGGTCGCGATGAATGACGTCATTCCGCACGTACCTCGGAGCTCCCACGATTTGGCGCAGGCACTTGTTCTGCCGGACTTGTAGGCGGCTCCTCTGGTATGCTGAACACAGCGCATACCAGGCGGGGGCCGCGTACGTCAGCCGCGAGCGGACATAGGCTCCGTAGATCCGGAGCTTGGTCTTCGATGAGAGGCTTGAGGTGAGGACCTGGTGCAGCATCGACGCGGCAGCCGTGGCGTGGTTCACGACATGATCAATCATGGGAACCATGGCCAGGCGGGCGTCGATGTGGCACCCCAAGTAGCGCACCGAAGTCTGCCACTCTATGTCCTGGCCTCGCAGTTGGAGCTGACGCATGTGCTTCCGGGCGCCGAACAAAATGGCGGCCGTCTTCCCCACGTTGACGGCCATTCTCCACTTGTCCAGCCATTCCGGAAGCAAGTCCAGCAGACGTTGCATGCGATTTGTAGCGACGATTTGGTGGTACGACGACGCGAAGTACGCGCTGTCATCAGCGTAGAGCGACAACAGCACGTCTTCCTCCCCCTCGCGCAGGTGGTCGGCGAGGGTAGGGATATCGTCCGTGTACACCGCGTACAGACACGGGGACAGGCAGCTGCCGTGGGGTACTCCGGCCCGTATCGGACGCGGCTGGGAGTCCGCGCCCTCAACGGCCACTCGGAAGGACCTGCCTTCCAGGAATGAGGCTACCAGCCGCACGATCGCGGGTGGTAGGGTGGTCGAGAGGAGCTTCGCCAGGAGTCCATCGTGCCACACGCGGTCGAAGGCCTTCTCGATGTCGAGAAAGACCCCGACGATGAAGTGGCCACGATTCCTCTCACTGGCGATGTAGTGCAGTCCTCTCGCCAGCTGGAGCGTCGTTGAGTGGTTGCTGCGAAAGCCGAATTGCTCAGCACGCGGGCGAAGGTGCGGAGCGAGCCTTCGCAGCAACAGACGCTCAAACAGCTTGGCGATGTGCGGCAGGAGGGTGATGGGACGGTAGCTTCCTGGTAGGCGGCGGTCCTTGCCCGGTTTGGGGATAGTAATAACTTTCCCCAATTTCCATGATTCCGGGAAGTGGGCGGTGCGGAGTACGCCGTTGAAGAGTCTCGCTATGACTACGAGAGCTCTTCTCGGCAGCTGCTGTAGGGCGGCGATCGGGATCCCGTCGTAGCCTGGCGCCTTCCTTTTAGGAAGTCGGAAGACGGCCTTCCTCAGCTCGGACGGGGAGATGAAGTCGTCTCCCCGGAGCGGAGGAGTCGGGCTCGACAGGAAGTCCTCCATCTGTTGTACGATCGCCGCGTGGTGTCTGGACACGGTGTCGTCGGTGGCCGGTGGGTTGGGGGTAAATTGTCCTTCCATATACTCCGCCATGATCTCTGCTCGGTCACTGGCGGAGTATCTTCGTCTACCCTGTCCGTCAAGTAGAGGGTAGACGGGTGAGTCGGAGCCGGTGAGGGTCTTGCACAGGTGGTACAATGATGTTTCAGACTCGGACGCCGCGTCAATGGTCTTCTCCCAGTCATCATCTTCGCGGGCGCCGAGTGCTTGTGACACTTCCTGTGCAAGACGGTTGAGGTCACGCTTGACCCTCGGACAGCGAGTGCGCGCCCATAATTTGCGTAGGGCGCGCTTCTTCTCGAGCTTGTCCCGGAGCGAGCTCGAAAGCAGGTCCCGTCGTCCAGCGTGAGGCACGGTGGTAGTGGCCTCACTTTTGGCCTGTTGGATGGCCGCCGTGATAGAGCTGGCGGCTCTATCCACGTCGGCTGGGGTCGAAATGGGTCCTGCGAGCTCAAGCTCCGACAGCGCGGCTGCATACGCCTCCCAGTTGGTCTTAGTTCTGGGAGGACGCGGGATTGTGAAGTCGCGCTGGAGGTTGAGTGTGACCAGTATGGGTAGGTGTTCGGTGTCGAGGTCGTAAAGTGGTTCGACACTGATGGGGTGGTCAATCCGGTGATGCAGCACGATGTCCAAGACGTCGGGTGCATGATTGGGGTTGGTCGGCACGTGGGTCGGCGCTCCCGGGCCCAATATGCCGTAGTTGTGGCGTTCGCTGTCCTCGAGTAGCGTCCGTCCGGCCGTGTTGTTGACTCGCGAGCCCCAAGCGTGGTGCTTCGCGTTCATATCACCCACGACCAGTGTGGGGGTTTGCGACTCGAGGAGTTTTTGGACATCAGTGCTGCAGAAAGTCGTTTTCGGTGGTCTGTAGGCGGCATACAAATTGAGCTCCTTTTCCCCGGCTTGGACACGCACTCCCTGCGTACGCAAGGATGTGTAGGGTGCGTGTTCCAGTTCCTCGTGTACTAGGTCTCTCCGCACCAGGGCCGCCGTTCCTCTGTAGGCGTAACCCTGGGGTGAGACTTCGTCGCGACGGTACACGAAGAAATTGGGTACTCGGAGCTCTAAGTGGGCGGCGAGCTTGGTTTCGCCCAGGAGGATGACGTGGACATCCTGCGACTGGGCGAGTGTGGCAAGCTCGCGGATGTGGCCTCTGATGCCGCCTGGGTTCCAATATAGAATCCTTAGAAGGAATGGCTGCGTGTGAGCACCGCCATTCCCACTGCGAGGGCTTGTATTACACCCTGGCCCTGCAGGTACGCCGTCAGCCCGGTGTTGAGCGCCTCGATCACAACCCGGACTATGGCCATGATGTCCGGGTTGGTCTGCGCTTCCCCCTGGGCCGGTTGGTTTGCAGGGTGGGCGTGGGTCGGAGCTTGGGTGGGTTGGGCGGGTTGACGAGCCGGGCGTGGCGCCGCAGCCCGACGAGGGCGCGGTGCATCGGCTTGCGCTGCGCTGGGTGCAGCCTGCTGTGCACGAGGCTGCTCCGTGGTCGGCGCAGGCGTTTCGGTCGGTGCGGTCGAGTTGGTAGTGACCGGTGGGGCGGTAGTCGATGTTGGTGCCTGGCGTGCGGTTTCGATTGGCGGTTGTCGACCAACGGCGGGCTCCGGTCTCTGTTGCCTTGGTTGTGGCGTCGAGGCCGCCGTCGGTTCTGTGCGTCGTGGTCGAGGCGCTCGGTTGCGGCGGCGCCTTCTTGCCTGCGTCGGTTGTCCACGTTCGGTAGGTGGATTAGCGGCCGCTGTCAGAGTTGCGGCCGCTGGTTGAGTGGCACGGGTCGCCGTCGTGGGTCGCGTCTCGGCGGGTGTTCGCGAGGACTGTGGCACCGTCGGCGTGACGGTGGGCGGTTGTGTTGTGGGCAGCTGCGTTGTGGGCAGCTGCGTTGTGGGCGGCTGTGTTGTAGTCGGCCGTGCGGCCGACTGTGTGGATGGTGGCGCTGTGGTGGTTGCGGGGGCTGTGGCCGTGCCCCGCTGTTGCTGCCTGGCGGGTGCGCGAGGCGGTGGCGGCGGCAAGTTGATGCCGCGCCTGCGCGCCTCCCGTTTAAAATGGCTGCATCGCCGGTCGTTCGCCGAGTGCCGTTGCCCACAGTTGGCACATGTGGGCTCGGCATCCCGGGGGCGTGGGCAGTCTCTCACGCTGTGTTCGCCGGCGCAGCGGACGCAGCGGAAGGGCCGATGGCAGTTGGCCGAATTGTGGCCAAAAGCTTGGCATCGGTGGCACTGGGGAGGTTTGGATCCCCCTCGCCACGCCTCCACAGTGATCTGTGGCATGAACAAAAGTTCATTTACGGCGTAGATTCGGCGCAGCTCCTCCTGGGTCATGTGCGCCAGCCGCACATAATATGTGCAGCCATGTCTGCCTCGAGGCGGTGGGATGGCTCGCGCTGCCTCGGCCGGAAAGCCGAGTTCCCGGAGCGCGGCGACCACCTCTTCTACTGGGGTCTCTAGTGGGAGGCCTCGTATGGCCACCTTTGTCGGTACTTCCGAGGCCGGGCTGTAGCAGTACCATGATATGGTACTGTCTTGGGCAGCGGCGTCCGTCAGGTACCGCTGCACTGCCCGGAACTCTTCTGCGTCTCGTGGTAGGAATCGGACTCCGCGGCCCAGCGGCTTTGCACTTGGCGCACGTCCAAGTGCACGGCTGATCGCTTGGAAGTGCCTCGTCCAGTTAGGGAGACACTCCACTACGAGCGGCGGGTAGCCGGAGCGCGGCGTTGGTTGCGCGGGGTCGGTAGCGGTAGCGGGCGCAGTGGTCGGCGCAGTCGACGCAGTCGTCGGCACGGGTGGCGGAGAGCGGCGCGGTGAGGGCGGTGCGGCGGCGGCCTCAGCGTACGATGTGCTTGGCTGAGGCGAGGCCATATGCACGTCGCGGGTAGCGGGCGAAGGAAGGTCGGCATAGCTGGTCGAATCTTTCGGCCAGCTGGCCGAATCCGTTTGCTCTCGCGGTTGCTCCGACGAAGGCTGCGAGAGCGAGTGTGACGCGCTCATCGCTGCTTCGCCGGAATGCGAAGTGGGCGGCGGGTGGGCAGGCATCGGGGGTGCGGTGCGGCGTGCGGCGATAGGCGAGGGGACCTCTTGTCTACTCGCAGGCACAGGCGAGGATGCGAGTGGTGGAGAAAGCGGCGGGGCGGCCGTCTTCGGCTGCGGCTGGCTCTCGGTGCGGGGGGGGGGGGGGCGCACCTCCCGCAGTGGGGAGCGCCTGCTTGTGCTCGACGACGACGACGATGTCGATGTAGTCGACGAGGACGACGAGTCCCGGTAGTCAGGGGGCGGGGCGGGTAGGGCTAGGCTGAGCTTCACCCGCTTGTCCTCCTGGTTCCCGGACGAATTGGAGGAGGAGGAGCTTGGACGTGCACGTTTGGCCAATTCGAAGCCGGGCGTAGATACATTTACGCCGGCTACGTTGACAGTCGTGTCGTCGACGCCTTCCACGTTTGCGGCCGATTCTGTCGGCGGGGTGTTGGCAGTGGTCGGATTGGTCGGAATGGTCGAAGGACGTCTGGCGGTCTCGGCTGCAGGGAACGGTGTAATGGACTGGTCCATTATATTCCGGCGCACTACTGCGCGCGGAATCCCCGTGCGTCCTCTGCCCTGTTTGGGCGGCCTCTGGTCGAGCGGTTGTTTGTCGGCCATGGCGATGCGGTAAAAATTAATTTAAAAACTGCACACACATGAATGACACACGAAACGGTAACAATTTAGACTAGTTAAAGACGAATAACGAAAACGAATGACGAAAATGAAAAACACAAATTACAAACTGCGGCCCTTTGCGGGGTGACCTGCAACTCCTCGCGTGCAACCCAGCCAGGTGAGACCCCGAGGGGAGGCCCAGCTTAGGCGCCCGCGGACCGGAGTATGCTGGTCAGCCCTGCGTGGTGTGGAGGGCGTAGGCAGAACGAGTTTGATCCCGTGCACCTTTTTCCTCAAGAAAAAGGGCAGTAGGGATACGCGGCGTTTTCGTCCCGGTCGGGGGCAGTGGCTTACGCGGGGTCGACCCGGCCGCTTCCTCAAACTGCAAGCAGTGAGTACAACTGGCGCCAGGGACCGCGGAAGCAAAGTACACGAAACCGAAACTATACGCTATATCTCTCAAGGCAAGTAAGAGCGAGACAAAAGCACTTGTCTTCAAACAAACCGAGAGATTGAAATGGGATTATATAATTTTGTTTTAATCCGATGCATGCTAGTGAAAAGTTGTAAGTATTCGTACGGGAAAATGTCTAGCGACATCGCGGTTCTCCTTACGGTATAGCCACGAGCCTTACTGCCAACAGCGACATCGTGCGGCGTATATCTCTCGGTTTGTTTGAAGACAAGTGCTTTTCAAAAAAGAAACGAAGCAATTCGCGTGCTCTCAGTGTTTTAAAGTGTGTGCATCGTCAAAATATAATCAAACAATATGTCCGACACCGCAGTCGCATCCGAAGCCCCGGCCCCGGCGACGCCCGCGAAGAAGCCCAAGGCGTCCGCGGGCGCCGGCGGCGCCGCCGCCAAGAAGCCGAAAGCGAAGCCCACCCACCCGAAGACGTCCGAGATGGTGAACAGCGCCATCAAGGAGCTCAAGGAGAGGAGCGGCTCGTCGCTGCAGGCGATCAAGAAGTACATCGCCGCCCAGTACAAGGTCGACGCGGAGAAGATGGCGCCTTTCATCAGGAAGTACCTCAAGAGCGCCGTCGAGTCCGGCGCGCTCATCCAGACCAAGGGCAAGGGCGCCTCCGGCTCGTTCAAGCTCGAGTCCAAGTCGGCCGCGTCCAAGAAGCCCGCCGGCGGCAAGGGCGCCGCCGCGTCCGCCGCCACCGCGCGCGCCAAGAAGGCCGCCCCCGCGACCACCGCCGCCGCCGCCAAGAAGAAAGCGGCCGCCGCGGCCGCCTCGTCGCCCTCCAAGGCGAAGACCGCCGCCGCCACCGCGCGCGACAAGAAGGCCGCCGCTGCCAAGAGGAAGAAGCCCGCCGTCGCGAAGAAGGCCTCCGCCCCCGCGTCCCCGGCCAAGGCCAAGGGCGCCGCCTCCAAGGCGAAGAAGACCGCCAAGCCGCCGACGAAGAAGCCCAAGGCGCCGAAACCGAAGAAGGCCGCGCCCAAGTCGAAGCCCGCCGCCAAGAAGGCAGCCGCCGCCAAAAAGTAAGCCAAGCTTCACTATCGGCTGCCGCCTGCCGCCTGCCTCCGGCGAACCGCTCGCTCGGCCGCCGCCGCCGCCGCCGCCGGCGCGAAGATGCGCGCGTTCGAGTTCTGCGTGCGGCTTCACAACCGCAACAATAAAAAGCCCTTTTCAGGGCTAACATATCTTTCCTATACCTACACATGAAAAGAAAACGCACGTCTCGTTCGTTCATTTACTTATACTTGCCCTACCACCTACCAGTACCTATGCGAACACAAAAAAAAAGAAAACCAACTATCATCAAACTAGGTAAGTACCTACCTACTACCTACATAGTATTATGCACTCACCACAAAAATAAATAAAATAGGTACTTACCTAATACATACATAAAATATTAACAAGTACTACTTACCTACGTCGACCTTACCTATTGTTGCGCACTGTTGACTGCGCAACTTGTTCAAAGACACAAGTATATGCTTGGATCTCAGGAAGGATTGCCTCATCAATAAAACAGTTCTCTATGTACAAGTGACACATTTATTTACATACATAAAGCATATACGACGGCAGTTTTAATTTTTACAACAGATTCTGCAAGTAGGTTTAGACACGACCTACTTGTAGACATACAAAAACAAAAGAATTAATAACACACGACAAATTGTTATTGCGCGAGTAGGTATGGACACGACTTACTCACGGACATGTAGAATACTAAACAACATTAAAAGATATTAAACTTACACAAAGGGAGTTTATAAATGACAACATTAAGATATAAACTTATACAAAGGGAGTTTATAAATGACAACATTAAGATATAAACTTACACAAAGGGAGTTTATAAATGACAACATTAAGATATAAACTTACACAAAGGGAGTTTATAAATGACAACATTAAGATAACATATGATTGTAGCAAGTACACGTCATTGATGACTAATACCTTACTAAACAAAAAAGATTTTATAAACATGAAAACATATGAATATAGTAAGCACCCGTCATCGAGGACTAATACCTTACTAAATAAAGAAAATTTTATAAACATGAAAACATATGAATATAGTAAGTACCCGTCATCGAGGACTAATACCTTACTAAATAAAGAAAATTTTATAAAATTACGAAAATGGTAGGCACATATCAATAAAGGCTAGTGCCTACTACACAAAGAATAAGTATATTAACTACGATAGGCACACGTCACTGAAGGCTAGTGTCTATCGAACAAAGAATAGGTACAATAATTTACCATCTATAATTAATAGTAAGTTTATCAATAAGGGTTGATAACTAACCACACTTATTACCAACTTATGATTTACGTTAACATTTACTTTACTTTAAAGAAAATTACTTGGAAAATTATATTAAGAGTGCGGCTACCATACATAGGAATAATTACAGAGTAAGTTATTAAAGTCATTTACTTACGGTAGCACTGTACACTGAAGTTATATTTACCGGTTAACCGACACTTCCACTGGTTACGTGGCTTCTTGTCCGTTAACTACTATCGTCGACGTACGCGGTACGATCTTAACCGCATAGGGTGACGGAGCCTTATCGCCGTGGTTCGTCGCGACGCACTATGAGTGGACGCCGTCACGGATCGACGCCGACGATTCCAGGTGACGATGCGATGCCTACGGCGCTGTATACGCCGCCGCACCGTAACCACACGACGTTGCAGCTGGTCCGAACTAATTTCGACACGTAGCTCGGGGATGCGCGTTCGATGACGCGTTGAAGCTATCCGCACGGTACGGGCATAGGGGTTGACTGGTCGCGACAGTACTGCGACGTTCCGCCTGGGTCTACCTACGAAGGCAGCCAAACCTCGTAGTCTAGGTACCGGCTGGGGCGGGTTATTGACCCCAGCACGGCCGCGAGATATATACCGAACCCATCGCGGAGGGCGGTGACCCCTACGTAACCGAGGCCCGACCGTGGGCCGTTGACTTGTTAACGAAGACAGCTTGGATAGGGTAGTGACCCCAGAGCATGTACCTATGAGGCGATATAAATATCACAACCTTCCGCAGCCAGGGATCTGGCTTTGGAGAGGTACTCGGCTAGCAGCCGCTCTGTTACCGGGTCACTTACCCTGAGCTGATTTCACTGAATTTACTACTGAGCTATTCGAGGTACTTTTGCCCTATTTGGTACTTCCCTATTTACTATTTCACTTCACTATTATAGGAACACTTCGATGCACTGGAACATTTTTGACTGGTATTTGAGCCAGTTATATTCACATATTACGCCTTGCATATGAGTATGTTTTACAACGAGCGAGGTTGACCAGTCTCCAATCAGGAGCTCTGACAGGGAAAGAGGGTGGAGCCATGGGTCTAAAGTGCACCAACGGTCTTGACATCTATACTTTCCTTGTCTCACGCCGGCGCCCGTTCTGGGTTGCTATACACTTTCTCCCTCTCACATATACCCGCTCGTTCTCTCGGCTGGGTTTCTATACAGTTTCTCCCTCTCATATACACTCACTCGCTTACTCGTCTAGATATACTCATTTCTCCGGCGCACACGTCTCTCATTCTACTCATGGTAGCTTAGCTGTCCGTAACATCCTCCCCCCGGCGCAGACTCCCTAGAGGAGACGCAGCCTCTTTCTCAACCGAGAGGACAGCTAGCTTCCTTGTGGGTCTACGGAACACACCTCCTTGTGTCCGTACATCTGCACATCGTTGGCATGTTCTGGCGACGACTCGTACGGATGGGCGCAGGTGCAGGATCCAATACCTTTGGCGTAGGTCGTTCACAACACGTTCGTGTCCTGCATGTCCTGCGGCTTCATGTTCCTTTTGAATCATCATCCGTACCAGCTTATGTCGTCCATCCAATATGATCGGCCGCTTCTGGTCATCATTTACTGGTGCAGCGTCAATTCGACCGCGCACTCGCAGAAGGCGATCAGTCCCATATATTGGATCTAACTTATATAGCCGGCTAGAGCGAGGCACTGGCTGCCCACGCTTTAGCAACTGGATCTCCTCGTCAAAGCTTTCTTCCTGGGCTCGTTCTAGCCACAGCTTTTCTGCCATTTGGAGATGTTGCACTTCCAGTTGTGTGCTTTTGCGTATCCACTTCGACGCAATGTAGAGGACTCGTGCTGTTGCTCGTATCAGCACGTGCCATTTACTTATTCTGTTAATATCAGGCATTGCCTCCCAATGTTTTGGCGTTCCCTGAGTGGTGTGATGCACGAGAACTTCTTCCTCGGGCTCCCCCCGTTCCTGGACCGTCTCCGCGGGCCAGCCAGCGTTCGGTTGCCGCAGAAAGCCAGGTCCCTCCAGCCACTCTGTTCTTGGGCCAGATATATATGAGGAGCGCGTTGCATCGTCCGCTGGGTTCTCCTTGGTAGGTACCCAGCGCCACTGTGAGGGGTTTGTCCGTTCGGCAATCTCTCCTAGCCGATGTGCCACAAAGGGGGTATACTTCTTGGCGTTTGTTCTCACCCATATCAGAACCGTTCGGGAGTCTGACCAAAATGTCGTACTCGTTACCTCCCAACGATGTTCCTTTTTCACTGCATCTGCAAGTCTTGACCCGATGACTGCTGCTTGAAGTTCTAGTCGAGGGATGCTGATACTCTTCAGCGGAGCCACCTTTGCCTTTGATGCCGCCAGTCGAATGGTGACAGTCCCATCTGGCTTCTCTATGCGCCAGTACGCCACGGCAGCATAGGCTAGCTCACTCGCATCGCAGAACACATGCAGCTGCCTCTCACTGTCATCGTCCAATGTTCCATAACACCGAGGTAGTCGAAGCCGCCCGATGTTGTCCAGTCCTTGCATCCAGGTGAAGAACTGCTCTGCCTGTTCGTTGGGTATGGGCTCGTCCCATCCAACGTCCAATCGCCACAGCGATTGTAACATAATTTTGGCCACTATCGTGTAAGGTCCTAGAAAACCGAGTGGGTCATAGATCGACATTACCGCACTCAGTGTTTCTCTTTTGGTAGGTGCACGTTCCATGTCTTTCACCTCTTTCCTTACTCGTGGCATTGTTGTGTTAAATCCCAATTCGTCCTTTTGGGAATCCCACACAAGACCCAATGTCTTTTCCTCATTGTGCATCCCCGCCATGAGAAGAGTTTGCGTCTTGCAGCAAAGCTCCGAGGGGATGTGGCTCAGTATGCTTCTCTCGTTGGAGTTCCATCCACGAAGCATAAAACTTGCTTGCTTTTGCACGAAGTCTACATCCATCACCACCTTTTGAGCTTCTTCCTTCGTCCTGAAGCTGTCCACGAAGTCGTCCATATAATGACTCTTGGTGATTGCGTCCAATGCCGCTGGATGAGAGAATTCAAATTCCTTCGCGTTCTTGTTGCGTACGCTGTGCGCCAGAAACGGAGAACATGTTGCCCCGAAGATCATTGAAGTCATCTTATACTTCTTGGGGGGCTGTTGCCGGTCATTCCCTCGCCATAGGAACATCTGAGATGGTTGATCCTCTTCTCGGATTTTGACCTGCAAAAACATTTCTTGTATGTCCGCCGTCACTGCTATCGGTTGTTCTCGGAACCGATATAATATCCCAGGCAGTGACTGCAAGAGGTCCGGTCCCTCTAACAGTTTCTGGTTTAAACTTGTTCCGTTGCACACTGCAGCAGCATCGAAGACCAGCCGTATCTTTCCTGGCTTGTTTGGGTTTCTAACCGCGAAGTGCGGGAGAAACCACGCTCTGTCTTCTTTTTCCTCCTTGCCGTTGCATTCCACTGCATACGCCTTGTCCAACAAGTTTTCTATCTGAGCCGTATAACTTTCGGCGAACGCCGCATCGCGGTCCATTTTCCGTTCCATTGTCTTCAGTCGACGGAAGGCATTTTCGAAGCTAGGTGGCATCTTCACATCGTCGTAACGCCACGGCAGTCCCACTTCGAATCGTTGACCACTTCTCCGGGTTGTATCCTCAAAAACCCGGACGGCACGTTCGTCCTCTGGCTTCACTTTTTGAGCCATACTCACTCCCAATGCATCGATATGGAAGTGAGTCTTTACCATTTCATGCAACCGCTCGTCTGGGTCCTCGAACAGACGCGACGGTTGCAACCGCTCACCTGGGTCCTCGAACAGGTGCGACGGTTTCTGAGCTGCATTAAATTCCTGCTCAGTAACAAGGTTCGGCTCCTTCCTCTTGTAGGGAACAAGAGCTTTCACCTTCTTATGCTCTTTTCTCTTCGGGTCATCAGTAGCCTTGTGATGCCTTATGTGAAGATGATGAATCCCTTCTTTACGTTCATCCAGGAGCATCCTAGGCAGGGGTCCCATAATCATCCAACCTAGGCTTGTGCGGACGGCCACCGGTGCTTCCCGTGCGCCCACACGAATTTGTCCATGGGTTTCTTGACCTCACTCACTTCCTACTTGCTCGAAGCGGAAGTTCGGTCTTGATCATTCTTGCCCTTTGGCCTCACTTACTTCCTTCGCATTGATGCGGAAGTTTGGTCTTGCCCATTTCATGTCACCCGCTCGTCTGGGTCCTCGAACAGACGCGACGGTTGTTGAGCTGCATATTCCTGCTCAGTACATAGGTTTAGCTCCTCCCACTTGTAGGGAACAAGAGCCTTTACCTCTTATGCTCTTTTCTCTTCAAGCGATCTCCTGAAGATGATGAATCCTAACCTTGTGTCGTTCATCCAAGAGCATCCTAGGGGGGGTATCATAATCAGCCCACCTAGGCTTGTGAACGGGCTTTGGTGTCCTCTTAGCGCGCACACGAAGGATCTGCGGTTCTGTCACCATGTAGCACACGTCCTCTGTCCTCTTGCAGGTACGTGTACCGTCTGACACTTGTGGGAACGGTTTGCTTATGCAACTTCGTATTCCGAACCGTACATGCAGTTATTACTTCAAACTGTTCAGATCCTCTAAGAAGCAACTTAACGTTCCTGCTGCTCCTTGCTTCAACTATCGAATTTGATCCATGGATTCTTTAGGTTCCCCGTCGGTCCCTGCACCTGCGGTGGCCACCACACTTTCACCCGTCACTTTTGAGCCCGCATCTATTGGCGTAAGTTCTTTACTCTCCCTGCGGACTCCTGATGGTGACTGCAAACAAATACAGCAAAGCCGCTCGCGAGTTCGACTTGCTGACACGTAACAGTCTTGTGGCGGCGCCCCCGTTGGCCAGTACACAAGTTGTGCAGGGTACGTGATGACGCCATTGACATTTCTTTATGCCGACACCTTAGGCGTCACACGCTTTGCCTTTTCTTCTCGACGACGGTTCTTGATTTAGAGGTTCTTCAACTAACCCCAGTTCCCTATATAATCCTTATGGTCGTTCTATGTCCATACCTAAATTTAGGACACTTGACAGTTGGTGGTTCCCGCCACACGAACTACACAATTGCTTCTGACTCTGAGCATCGGCCGACATTGCGAAAGATTGCTTCTCAGCCCATGGTTGGCGTCTTGAAGGCACATTCTCCGCCCGTTTTCTTATTTGAGGAGACGAGTTTTCCATCTGACTCGCTCCCCCCGTTGGCCGTTGTCGGTGGCGGGAAAAGGTAGGTGGAAGGTTCGTTATTTCCACCTATCCTTACATACCGGTTTCGTCCTAACCGGTCGATGCACTGCTGTACGTGTTTCCCTCGATGGCCGCAGCTGCTCTGCTTCGGCTCGAGGTTCCATTGCCCCTGTTGACGGCACGTGCATTTCACGTGTTCTTATCCAATCCTGAACCATGCGCAACACTGGGGCCTCAGTGTCTGCCGTCTGGGCTTGTACATCCGGTGCATCACCTCTTATGCTCGCTACGTCTCGGGCCAAGCGCCTCCTTACCAGCTCCTGTTTGTGAGCCAGACGTAGCGACATAAGTTGTTCCTCTGCCTCCTCTTCTGCCGCTCTTATCCTCTGCAGTACGTCTACTGACTGCTCAGCGGCCTGTGGGGCAGGTTGTTGACGGGGTTGTGACATCTCTCCCCGTGGTTCCAGTGCATCGGGTGTTGATGTGCTTCGTACCCCCTCAAAATAGCTCGTTCCAATGGTCTTCTCGTAGTAGCCGGTTGTTCCGAAACAGGTTGACGGCTGGTTGACGGTTGGTCGTTCCTTCCTTGACCTTGGCCCTGTCCGTCGCCGTGCCTCGTTCTGGCATCCTGTATTTCGGTTGGGGGTGCGTCTTCAGTACGCACCTCAGAGAACTCCACATCAGTCTCTGGGTCATCCCCAGCTTGGCTACGAGTCACATTGTTGTACCTTAGTAACACAAAATTAATTAACACAAAATTAATTTACATAAAATTATAGAGAACTGTTTTAAATCCTTTTATTATTCCAGAGATCCGGCTCGAAGGACCATTATGTTGCGCACTGTTGACTGCGCAACTTGTTCAAAGACACAAGTATATGCTTGGATCTCAGGAAGGATTGCCTCATCAATAAAACAGTTCTCTATGTACAAGTGACACATTTATTTACATACATAAAGCATATACGACGGCAGTTTTAATTTTTACAACAGATTCTGCAAGTAGGTTTAGACACGACCTACTTGTAGACATACAAAAACAAAAGAATTAATAACACACGACAAATTGTTATTGCGCGAGTAGGTATGGACACGACTTACTCACGGACATGTAGAATACTAAACAACATTAAAAGATATTAAACTTACACAAAGGGAGTTTATAAATGACAACATTAAGATATAAACTTATACAAAGGGAGTTTATAAATGACAACATTAAGATATAAACTTACACAAAGGGAGTTTATAAATGACAACATTAAGATATAAACTTACACAAAGGGAGTTTATAAATGACAACATTAAGATAACATATGATTGTAGCAAGTACACGTCATTGATGACTAATACCTTACTAAACAAAAAAGATTTTATAAACATGAAAACATATGAATATAGTAAGCACCCGTCATCGAGGACTAATACCTTACTAAATAAAGAAAATTTTATAAACATGAAAACATATGAATATAGTAAGTACCCGTCATCGAGGACTAATACCTTACTAAATAAAGAAAATTTTATAAAATTACGAAAATGGTAGGCACATATCAATAAAGGCTAGTGCCTACTACACAAAGAATTAGTATATTAACTACGATAGGCACACGTCACTGAAGGCTAGTGTCTATCGAACAAAGAATAGGTACAATAATTTACCATCTATAATTAATAGTAAGTTTATCAATAAGGGTTGATAACTAACCACACTTATTACCAACTTATGATTTACGTTAACATTTACTTTACTTTAAAGAAAATTACTTGGAAAATTATATTAAGAGTGCGGCTACCATACATAGGAATAATTACAGAGTAAGTTATTAAAGTCATTTACTTACGGTAGCACTGTACACTGAAGTTATATTTACCGGTTAACCGACACTTCCACTGGTTACGTGGCTTCTTGTCCGTTAACTACTATCGTCGACGTACGCGGTACGATCTTAACCGCATAGGGTGACGGAGCCTTATCGCCGTGGTTCGTCGCGACGCACTATGAGTGGACGCCGTCACGGATCGACGCCGACGATTCCAGGTGACGATGCGATGCCTACGGCGCTGTATACGCCGCCGCACCGTAACCACACGACGTTGCAGCTGGTCCGAACTAATTTCGACACGTAGCTCGGGGATGCGCGTTCGATGACGCGTTGAAGCTATCCGCACGGTACGGGCATAGGGGTTGACTGGTCGCGACAGTACTGCGACGTTCCGCCTGGGTCTACCTACGAAGGCAGCCAAACCTCGTAGTCTAGGTACCGGCTGGGGCGGGTTATTGACCCCAGCACGGCCGCGAGATATATACCGAACCCATCGCGGAGGGCGGTGACCCCTACGTAACCGAGGCCCGACCGTGGGCCGTTGACTTGTTAACGAAGACAGCTTGGATAGGGTAGTGACCCCAGAGCATGTACCTATGAGGCGATATAAATATCACAACCTTCCGCAGCCAGGGATCTGGCTTTGGAGAGGTACTCGGCTAGCAGCCGCTCTGTTACCGGGTCACTTACCCTGAGCTGATTTCACTGAATTTACTACTGAGCTATTCGAGGTACTTTTGCCCTATTTGGTACTTCCCTATTTACTATTTCACTTCACTATTATAGGAACACTTCGATGCACTGGAACATTTTTGACTGGTATTTGAGCCAGTTATATTCACATATTACGCCTTGCATATGAGTATGTTTTACAACGAGCGAGGTTGACCAGTCTCCAATCAGGAGCTCTGACAGGGAAAGAGGGTGGAGCCATGGGTCTAAAGTGCACCAACGGTCTTGACATCTATACTTTCCTTGTCTCACGCCGGCGCCCGTTCTGGGTTGCTATACACTTTCTCCCTCTCACATATACCCGCTCGTTCTCTCGGCTGGGTTTCTATACAGTTTCTCCCTCTCATATACACTCACTCGCTTACTCGTCTAGATATACTCATTTCTCCGGCGCACACGTCTCTCATTCTACTCATGGTAGCTTAGCTGTCCGTAACACCTATGTAGGTACATACACACATTACAATAATACTTATATATAATTTATTATAATAAATAGGTACGTACACCTATATAGATTATTCTAGGCCTACATATTATAGGTATTCACTGATCACTATTCACTAACAAGTAACAGCTGCTGCTGCTGCGCTATGACGAACGCCCGCCGATCCCGACTCGCTCACTCAGTCCATCGCGATCGCTATCGATCGGTAATCGGTATTAAACTTACTAGCTACCTATAATTATTGGAGCTATTGACACTGATTTTTGAAAATAATAAAGTACAATACAAATTTTGCGAAAAATGCGTGCGACGTTGCCGCATCGCTGACACCTCGAGCCCACCATGCAACGTCGCATTTTTATCTATGCAAGCTCTTTTACATTGAAAAAAACAACAACACTAGGTTCCTAAACATGTACCTACTTTTTATAGGTAATAGATATTTAGAGACATTACGGAAATAAAAAAAAAAATATTCCAAAGTACGTCAGTACCTACTTACCTACCTACCTATATTGTATTTTGAACTAAAATTTACCTATGGTAGACGTGTAGCCTGTAGGTACTTACCTACCTACTTACAGACAATAATAATATTATGTTAATTAAAAATGTTCTCTCGATTTTTCTAAAACGGGATTAGAGTCGAACTTCTTTTTTTTTTTTTTTTTTAAATTGCTTCTTGCTTCTGCAACCTCTGACGTTCTGAGGCTCTGAAAAAAAGAAACCTACATACTCTGTGGTACTGTACTGTGTGGGTTCTATTTTGAAATAAGATAAAATAATTTTCTTTAATTTTCTAAAACGCGACGTTGCCGCTTCGGTGTATCTTCTATCTTCGAGTCCAACATGCAACGTCGCGTTTTCGCTAAACAAAACGTGTCCGCTGGTCTCGCCGCGATCCCCACCTTAATGCGGAGCGTGGTTCGACTATATATACTGGCGCCGACGGTAATAGCGTTTTAAAGTTCTCCCATATCGCCGCTCGCGTGTACGCTACGTACGCGCATTATTCTCGTGTTTGATCGTTTTAAAACTCCCAACCAGCAATGTCCGGTCGTGGCAAAGGCGGCAAAGTCAAGGGAAAGGTCAAGTCTCGCTCCAACCGTGCCGGTCTACAGTTCCCCGTCGGACGTATTCACAGGCTGCTGAGGAAGGGCAATTACGCAGAGCGCGTCGGTGCCGGCGCGCCCGTTTACCTCGCGGCCGTGATGGAGTACCTGGCCGCCGAAGTGCTCGAGTTGGCCGGTAACGCGGCACGTGACAACAAGAAGACCAGGATCATTCCCAGGCATCTTCAGTTGGCGATCCGCAACGACGAGGAACTGAACAAGCTTCTCTCCGGCGTCACTATCGCACAGGGTGGCGTGCTGCCGAACATACAAGCCGTCCTGTTGCCCAAGAAGACCGAGAAGAAGGCCTAAGTGTGTGCCTTCGCTATCATCGGTGATCGCCATCTACACATTTCTACCAAGAAATAAACAAAAGGCCCTTTTCAGGGCCACAAAACTTTTCCAAATAATATTACACAACAAAGTAGTACCTATTTAATTAACAGGTACCACAGGTACAAGTAAATAAGTCGGTAGCAGTTAACTGACTCTAGCCCTTGACTGCGATCACACCTGATCGTAAGTGATGACGCAGTCTAAGATGGTTGCGGGCTAACCTGTTAGGTGCATGGCAGTTATATTAATCGCTTGGCGGCACGTCTTTACCGGTAGGGTGGTAACTAGCCACGGCCGAAGCCTCCCACCAGGCCTGACCAGGGAAAATTCAGAAATTATAAATTCCTAAATTGACCCTGCCGGGGATCGGACCCGAGACCTCCGCACGTTAAGGCAACAGCGCTACACACTGCGCCACGGAGGTCGTCAAACAGTCGTTAGACATAATGTAATATAAAAATAAAAACTGATATCGTACGGTCGTACTATCTAAGTGAAAAAAAAAGCGGCTCTATATTATCTGCCTGCCTGCCTGCCTGCCTGCCTGCCTGCCTGCCTGCCTGCCTGCCTGCCTGCCTGCCTGCCTGCCTGCCGCTAAATAGGAATGATGACAGCTCATTCAAATCAATCAAAGCAATATGAAATACCTACATAGAAATAATCATAGTACTTTTTTTTTTTTTTTCTCTCCTCTCTCTCTATAACCTAAACTGCCTGCAACTGACCTAATAATAATATTATTATTTTAACGATTGTGCGTAGCCGAGTGATATTATTAAATTACTTAATACGTCATATTATAATAGGTACCTATACATAAGCAATGTAGTGAAATGTGCGTACGGTAAAGACACAATTATAATTATTATATTATCGATTTACGTGTATATCTATTATATTATAATATTATCATTATTTATTAGGTGTGTACGTACACTGTACACAATAATATTGTTTTTTTTGTTTGTTATTAAGAAGTTAGGTGTTCTTGCGTTTCTATTCCTCCGCGCGGGGCGAGGGGCTCGCGTCGGTGACGTCACGTCGCACTCGCTCTCCCCCCCCTCCCTCGCCCGCCTGTATATCGTTCAACGATTGGTTGAATTCGTCTAGACCGCTCGCTCGCTCGCCATCGGTCGTTACCGCTGAGAAAGTGACAAAAACCGCACACCCGGAATTTTTTCGTCACAATACAACTAACTAGGCGGCACAGCGGTCGCGCCGTCACCACAAGTGTATTGTTATATCGCATCGCATCGCATCTCATACCTACTACAATATGCCACCCAAGACTAGCGGCAAGGCAGCCAAGAAATCCGGCAAGGCCCAGAAGAACATCTCCAAGTCTGACAAAAAGAAGAAGAAGCACAAGAGGAAAGAGAGCTACGCCATCTACATCTACAAGGTGCTCAAGCAGGTCCACCCCGACACCGGTATCTCCAGTAAGGCCATGTCGATCATGAACTCGTTCGTGAACGACATATTCGAGCGCATCGCCGCCGAGGCCTCTCGTCTCGCCCACTACAACAAGAGGTCGACGATCACCTCCAGGGAGGTGCAGACATCTGTGAGGCTGCTGCTGCCCGGAGAGCTGGCCAAGCACGCGGTCAGTGAAGGCACCAAGGCCGTCACCAAGTACACCAGCTCGAAGTGAGGAGCTCAAGATTGCTTGCGTCTTCCTCGTTCAACCGAACGAGATGCAAACAAACAAACAAACAAAAGGCCCTTTTCAGGGCCACAAAATGATTCCTCTCTATTACCGTCCTGGTACTTACAGTGATTCGTCACAATACAGCATCGATGATGATAATTTATATAATAATAATTATTGTTAAGTATCATGAATAATAATATCTACAACTTTTTATATGAAATAAGATCAACCTACTCACTCACTCCTAATCTCCACTCTCCAGTATTTGACAACGTGTCAAAACTCGAAGCACTTTTTTTCTTTTTCTTTTTCTTTTTCTTTTTTTACTTCAATTATTTAGTACCTAGTTACAAAATATAATCTACATAAACATAATAATATTATGTAGTTATACAACAAACATAAAACTAAAAGATATTACGTCTTCTGAGAGATCCTATAAATAATAATACATTTATTATACTTACTAACATATTATGTGTTCACAAAAAAAGAAAAAGAAAATTGACTATTATGGCGCATGCCTAAGTAGGTACGTATACTAGGTACCTAATACTTAAAAACACTTGCCAAAACGTCATCCGAAATGCGAAAGAGTGTTTGTTTGTTACGTAGGTATTACACCATACGTATCTATGACGATATTATTGTTTCTTTTTTTTTTTTTCTTTTTTTCTGTCTAGAGTGGAAATTTAAGAAATATAATATTATTTTTATAAAGTTTTCTGTTCTAAATTATATATTTTTTTTTGTTTTGTTAACTACTCTCTCTCTCTCTCTCTCTCTCTCTCTCTCTCTCTCGCTCACACACACGCGCGCGCCGTTGCCCTTTTTCCCCTCGCCCCTTCCTCCGCGCGTGTGAGCCCGTAAAGCATATAAGCTTCAGAATAGAGCTCACGATTTTTATACAACCAACAGTGTCAGCTGCGAACGGACGCGCGCACGTCGCACGATCAAAGTTACGTGAACCTATCTATCTTCTATTATAGAACATGGCCCGTACGAAGCAGACCGCCCGCAAGTCCACCGGTGGCAAGGCGCCACGCAAGCAGCTGGCCACCAAGGCCGCTCGCAAGAGCGCTCCGGCCACCGGCGGTGTGAAGAAACCTCATCGCTACAGGCCCGGCACGGTCGCACTACGTGAGATCCGTCGCTACCAGAAGAGTACCGAGCTCCTGATCCGCAAGCTGCCTTTCCAGCGGCTGGTGCGAGAGATCGCTCAAGACTTCAAGACCGACCTCCGCTTCCAGAGCTCGGCCGTGATGGCGCTGCAGGAAGCCAGCGAAGCGTACCTGGTGGGACTCTTCGAAGATACCAACCTCTGCGCCATTCACGCCAAACGTGTCACCATTATGCCTAAGGACATCCAGCTCGCGCGCAGGATCAGAGGCGAACGCGCCTAAAACTCGTGTGCGAAACTCGAGTAACATACCTACGTCATTATTATAGGTATATACTCAATGCAAAAGGCCCTTTTCAGGGCCACAAAACTTTCATTACCTACCTAATTATACTACCACAATGCGTCTATGTAATCATTTAATACCTACTCACCTATAATACATAATATTATATAACTTATTACACATACTTACCCTCAACCTATCCATCTGCCAACCCGACTGAATTGGGTATTTGACAGTTAGTCAAATCAGGTACGGTCTTCTACTTAATTTTTTATTAGGTATTTCAAACTGCAAAACGCGCGATTAGTAGGTAAGTAGTATTTAGTATGAAATACTGGATCACGTGACCGTCATAAAAAAGAAAAAGAAAACGATAATAATATGTCAAGCACAACGAAAATATACACGGCGTGTATTTAAAAAAAAATGGTTATTTAACTATGTAAAAAAAAAAAAAAAAAATGAAGTTATGCTACCTACCTAGCTTACTGTTTTACTGTTACTCTTGATGATGATGATATGTGACTACCTACCTACCTACCTACCTACCTACCTACCTATGTAGTGGCTGGCTTAGGGCGGTCGTTGTCAATATCTTTTTTTTTGGAATAATGTTAATAATACCTTATTCCAAAAAGTTACGAGTAAATAAAGCGATATTATTATTGTTATGACCCCCCCCCCCCCCCTGTCGCCCCGCGCGTCTCGCAGCCCCTCCGCGCGGGATGTGTGCGTGTCCCTTTTTCTCTAGTAACGAACAGCGACGGCCGAATGCGAAGGCACGAAAAAGAAACGTACAACAGATTATTTCGCCGGTCACAAACTATATAAGCGCTGCTGCTCCTCGTGTTCGGTATATTCTGTTCACAGCGGTGTGCGGGGCGCGCGGAGTTCAGTTTTCCAGTTTTGAAGATAGTTAACACAAGCAAGCCCACAAGTCAAGATGACCGGTCGCGGTAAAGGCGGAAAGGGACTGGGAAAAGGAGGCGCCAAGCGTCACAGGAAGGTGCTGCGTGACAACATCCAAGGCATCACGAAGCCGGCTATCCGTCGTCTGGCGCGCAGGGGCGGCGTGAAGCGTATATCCGGTCTGATATACGAGGAGACCCGCGGTGTGCTGAAAGTGTTCCTAGAGAACGTGATCCGCGACGCCGTCACCTATACGGAGCACGCCAAGAGGAAGACCGTCACAGCTATGGACGTCGTTTACGCGCTGAAACGTCAGGGTCGCACCCTCTACGGTTTCGGAGGTTAAGTCTCTACTCTATATGCAGCAAGCATTGACCTCGACTCCTATTACAAATGGAGTAACCTACCATAAAAAAGGCCCTTTTCAGGGCCGCATATATTTCGATGATTCACTCTCGTGTTTTACTAATTTACTTGTCAACCTTACCTACATATAGACTATAGAGCAAGATTCTATTCTATTATTTAAAAAAAACTTAACCGTCTACATTACATTACTCTTAAGGAAGCATGAATGAGACGGGTATACACAAAATATAATACTTACCAGCAGACTTGGCTACAGATTGAAAATAATAATTTTAAAAAAATTAGACCTAACTACACTTAGGTACTTTGCAATGTTAGGTGTACGTGTCTACGCCCTAGATATAGTACAAAGGAACAGTAATTCGTAGGTAGGTACCTAAGCTTTACCGCCTTGTCTTTTAGAACCTACTATGTAGGTACCTAAATTAGATTAAATTACAATTCATGGAAGGAAGCAAGCAAGCAATTAAGGCTTTATTAAATAATAATAGGTAGGTAGGTAGGTACGTATAATTAAACTCCTATTGTTGTTTTGTTAATTTTTATTAGGCAAGTAGGTACTTACTAAGTTTACTTAATAAAAATTCCCATTATTCTTTCATAATTTCATTTCCTAAGTAATTCGTAAGACACCTAATAAGAAAATGAACATAGCAGAGACAGCAATAATAATAATATTTATTATACTTTAGGCACAGTTTAGCACTGTTTATGTCGAGTGGTGGTGGAGTGGTGGGTTGAATCGAAATGACAAGCCAAATATTTTTTAATAATTGATTAAAGCATAATAATAACTAAATAAAGTTATTTTTAATATTATTCATAATGGATTGGTACCTACACTATGAGTAGTCAGTAGACGTAGTCGGGCCGCGCCGCGCCGCGATTCAGCCGCGCGAATGGGCGTCTCAATTTACTTAATATCGGTCGTATAATGATTGTTTGTATTTGAATGAGAGTTCATAAAAGGGACACATTAATTGTATTATTCTATTAAATCGTTACACACCTTGCCTCTAACGAAATAATCAGATCGTCAGCGGGAGACTGCAATTCATACACGGCGAGAGATCGAGCCGTGTTTTACGAGGCTCTACTTCGACCTGGCTAAAGTACCTCTACATACGACTCAGTATAGGGATGAGTGATTATATGTATAGGGTGGAATCTCAGTTTTTAATTTGCCATGGTTTTTGGTGATTTACGCATCGTTTTATAGAGTAAAATGGGTTTTAAACGGGACCCGAGGTACGCGTCTAGCGGTGTATCGAATTTAAAGATCGATCGCTCCGCGTACACCGATGCGATACGCGATTGAATGATGCCACTACACGGACAGGCTCAAGACAAAACGACACGGTCGTTACGAATGGTGGAAAATTGAAATGGGATTATATAATTTTGTTTTAATCCGATGCATGCTAGTGAAAAGTTGTAAGTATTCGTACGGGAAAATGTCTAGCGACATCGCGGTTCTCCTTACGGTATAGCCACGAGCCTTACTGCCAACAGCGACATCGTGCGGCGTATATCTCTCGGTTTGTTTGAAGACAAGTGCTTTTCAAAAAAGAAACGAAGCAATTCGCGTGCTCTCAGTGTTTTAAAGTGTGTGCATCGTCAAAATATAATCAAACAATATGTCCGACACCGCAGTCGCATCCGAAGCCCCGGCCCCGGCGACGCCCGCGAAGAAGCCCAAGGCGTCCGCGGGCGCCGGCGGCGCCGCCGCCAAGAAGCCGAAAGCGAAGCCCACCCACCCGAAGACGTCCGAGATGGTGAACAGCGCCATCAAGGAGCTCAAGGAGAGGAGCGGCTCGTCGCTGCAGGCGATCAAGAAGTACATCGCCGCCCAGTACAAGGTCGACGCGGAGAAGATGGCGCCTTTCATCAGGAAGTACCTCAAGAGCGCCGTCGAGTCCGGCGCGCTCATCCAGACCAAGGGCAAGGGCGCCTCCGGCTCGTTCAAGCTCGAGTCCAAGTCGGCCGCGTCCAAGAAGCCCGCCGGCGGCAAGGGCGCCGCCGCGTCCGCCGCCACCGCGCGCGCCAAGAAGGCCGCCCCCGCGACCGCCGCCGCCGCCGCCAAGAAGAAAGCGGCCGCCGCGGCCGCCTCGTCGCCCTCCAAGGCGAAGACCGCCGCCGCCACCGCGCGCGACAAGAAGGCCGCCGCTGCCAAGAGGAAGAAGCCCGCCGTCGCGAAGAAGGCCTCCGCCCCCGCGTCCCCGGCCAAGGCCAAGGGTGCCGCCTCCAAGGCGAAGAAGACCGCCAAGCCGCCGACGAAGAAGCCCAAGGCGCCGAAACCGAAGAAGGCCGCGCCCAAGTCGAAGCCCGCCGCCAAGAAGGCAGCCGCCGCCAAAAAGTAAGCCAAGCTTCACTATCGGCTGCCGCCTGCCGCCTGCCTCCGGCGAACCGCTCGCTCGGCCGCCGCCGCCGCCGCCGCCGGCGCGAAGATGCGCGCGTTCGAGTTCTGCGTGCGGCTTCACAACCGCAACAATAAAAAGCCCTTTTCAGGGCTAACATATCTTTCCTATACCTACACATGAAAAGAAAACGCACGTCTCGTTCGTTCATTTACTTATACTTGCCCTACCACCTACCAGTACCTATGCGAACACAAAAAAAAAGAAAACCAACTATCATCAAACTAGGTAAGTACCTACCTACTACCTACATAGTATTATGCACTCACCACAAAAATAAATAAAATAGGTACTTACCTAATACATACATAAAATATTAACAAGTACTACTTACCTACGTCGACCTTACCTATGTAGGTACATACACACATTACAATAATACTTATATATAATTTATTATAATAAATAGGTACGTACACCTATATAGATTATTCTAGGCCTACATATTATAGGTATTCACTGATCACTATTCACTAACAAGTAACAGCTGCTGCTGCTGCGCTATGACGAACGCCCGCCGATCCCGACTCGCTCACTCAGTCCATCGCGATCGCTATCGATCGGTAATCGGTATTAAACTTACTAGCTACCTATAATTATTGGAGCTATTGACACTGATTTTTGAAAATAATAAAGTACAATACAAATTTTGCGAAAAATGCGTGCGACGTTGCCGCATCGCTGACACCTCGAGCCCACCATGCAACGTCGCATTTTTATCTATGCAAGCTCTTTTACATTGAAAAAAACAACAACACTAGGTTCCTAAACATGTACCTACTTTTTATAGGTAATAGATATTTAGAGACATTACGGAAATAAAAAAAAAAATATTCCAAAGTACGTCAGTACCTACTTACCTACCTACCTATATTGTATTTTGAACTAAAATTTACCTATGGTAGACGTGTAGCCTGTAGGTACTTACCTACCTACTTACAGACAATAATAATATTATGTTAATTAAAAATGTTCTCTCGATTTTTCTAAAACGGGATTAGAGTCGAACTTCTTTTTTTTTTTTTTTTTTAAATTGCTTCTTGCTTCTGCAACCTCTGACGTTCTGAGGCTCTGAAAAAAAGAAACCTACATACTCTGTGGTACTGTACTGTGTGGGTTCTATTTTGAAATAAGATAAAATAATTTTCTTTAATTTTCTAAAACGCGACGTTGCCGCTTCGGTGTATCTTCTATCTTCGAGTCCAACATGCAACGTCGCGTTTTCGCTAAACAAAACGTGTCCGCTGGTCTCGCCGCGATCCCCACCTTAATGCGGAGCGTGGTTCGACTATATATACTGGCGCCGACGGTAATAGCGTTTTAAAGTTCTCCCATATCGCCGCTCGCGTGTACGCTACGTACGCGCATTATTCTCGTGTTTGATCGTTTTAAAACTCCCAACCAGCAATGTCCGGTCGTGGCAAAGGCGGCAAAGTCAAGGGAAAGGTCAAGTCTCGCTCCAACCGTGCCGGTCTACAGTTCCCCGTCGGACGTATTCACAGGCTGCTGAGGAAGGGCAATTACGCAGAGCGCGTCGGTGCCGGCGCGCCCGTTTACCTCGCGGCCGTGATGGAGTACCTGGCCGCCGAAGTGCTCGAGTTGGCCGGTAACGCGGCACGTGACAACAAGAAGACCAGGATCATTCCCAGGCATCTTCAGTTGGCGATCCGCAACGACGAGGAACTGAACAAGCTTCTCTCCGGCGTCACTATCGCACAGGGTGGCGTGCTGCCGAACATACAAGCCGTCCTGTTGCCCAAGAAGACCGAGAAGAAGGCCTAAGTGTGTGCCTTCGCTATCATCGGTGATCGCCATCTACACATTTCTACCAAGAAATAAACAAAAGGCCCTTTTCAGGGCCACAAAACTTTTCCAAATAATATTACACAACAAAGTAGTACCTATTTAATTAACAGGTACCACAGGTACAAGTAAATAAGTCGGTAGCAGTTAACTGACTCTAGCCCTTGACTGCGATCACACCTGATCGTAAGTGATGACGCAGTCTAAGATGGTTGCGGGCTAACCTGTTAGGTGCATGGCAGTTATATTAATCGCTTGGCGGCACGTCTTTACCGGTAGGGTGGTAACTAGCCACGGCCGAAGCCTCCCACCAGGCCTGACCAGGGAAAATTCAGAAATTATAAATTCCTAAATTGACCCTGCCGGGGATCGGACCCGAGACCTCCGCACGTTAAGGCAACAGCGCTACACACTGCGCCACGGAGGTCGTCAAACAGTCGTTAGACATAATGTAATATAAAAATAAAAACTGATATCGTACGGTCGTACTATCTAAGTGAAAAAAAAAGCGGCTCTATATTATCTGCCTGCCTGCCTGCCTGCCTGCCTGCCTGCCTGCCTGCCTGCCTGCCTGCCTGCCTGCCTGCCTGCCTGCCGCTAAATAGGAATGATGACAGCTCATTCAAATCAATCAAAGCAATATGAAATACCTACATAGAAATAATCATAGTACTTTTTTTTTTTTTTTCTCTCCTCTCTCTCTATAACCTAAACTGCCTGCAACTGACCTAATAATAATATTATTATTTTAACGATTGTGCGTAGCCGAGTGATATTATTAAATTACTTAATACGTCATATTATAATAGGTACCTATACATAAGCAATGTAGTGAAATGTGCGTACGGTAAAGACACAATTATAATTATTATATTATCGATTTACGTGTATATCTATTATATTATAATATTATCATTATTTATTAGGTGTGTACGTACACTGTACACAATAATATTGTTTTTTTTGTTTGTTATTAAGAAGTTAGGTGTTCTTGCGTTTCTATTCCTCCGCGCGGGGCGAGGGGCTCGCGTCGGTGACGTCACGTCGCACTCGCTCTCCCCCCCCTCCCTCGCCCGCCTGTATATCGTTCAACGATTGGTTGAATTCGTCTAGACCGCTCGCTCGCTCGCCATCGGTCGTTACCGCTGAGAAAGTGACAAAAACCGCACACCCGGAATTTTTTCGTCACAATACAACTAACTAGGCGGCACAGCGGTCGCGCCGTCACCACAAGTGTATTGTTATATCGCATCGCATCGCATCTCATACCTACTACAATATGCCACCCAAGACTAGCGGCAAGGCAGCCAAGAAATCCGGCAAGGCCCAGAAGAACATCTCCAAGTCTGACAAAAAGAAGAAGAAGCACAAGAGGAAAGAGAGCTACGCCATCTACATCTACAAGGTGCTCAAGCAGGTCCACCCCGACACCGGTATCTCCAGTAAGGCCATGTCGATCATGAACTCGTTCGTGAACGACATATTCGAGCGCATCGCCGCCGAGGCCTCTCGTCTCGCCCACTACAACAAGAGGTCGACGATCACCTCCAGGGAGGTGCAGACATCTGTGAGGCTGCTGCTGCCCGGAGAGCTGGCCAAGCACGCGGTCAGTGAAGGCACCAAGGCCGTCACCAAGTACACCAGCTCGAAGTGAGGAGCTCAAGATTGCTTGCGTCTTCCTCGTTCAACCGAACGAGATGCAAACAAACAAACAAACAAAAGGCCCTTTTCAGGGCCACAAAATGATTCCTCTCTATTACCGTCCTGGTACTTACAGTGATTCGTCACAATACAGCATCGATGATGATAATTTATATAATAATAATTATTGTTAAGTATCATGAATAATGTTGCGCACTGTTGACTGCGCAACTTGTTCAAAGACACAAGTATATGCTTGGATCTCAGGAAGGATTGCCTCATCAATAAAACAGTTCTCTATGTACAAGTGACACATTTATTTACATACATAAAGCATATACGACGGCAGTTTTGATTTTTACAACAGATTCTGCAAGTAGGTTTAGACACGACCTACTTGTAGACATACAAAAACAAAAGAATTAATAACACACGACAAATTGTTATTGCGCGAGTAGGTATGGACACGACTTACTCACGGACATGTAGAATACTAAACAACATTAAAAGATATTAAACTTACACAAAGGGAGTTTATAAATGACAACATTAAGATATAAACTTATACAAAGGGAGTTTATAAATGACAACATTAAGATAACATATGATTGTAGCAAGTACACGTCATTGATGACTAATACCTTACTAAACAAAGAAGATTTTATAAACATGAAAACATATGAATATAGTAAGTACCCGTCATCGAGGACTAATACCTTACTAAATAAAGAAAATTTTATAAAATTACGAAAATGGTAGGCACATATCAATAAAGGCTAGTGCCTACTACACAAAGAATAAGTATATTAACTACGATAGGCACACGTCACTGAAGGCTAGTGTCTATCGAACAAAGAATAGGTACAATAATTTACCATCTATAATTAATAGTAAGTTTATCAATAAGGGTTGATAACTAACCACACTTATTACCAACTTATGATTTACGTTAACATTTACTTTACTTTAAAGAAAATTACTTGGAAAATTATATTAAGAGTGCGGCTACCATACATAGGAATAATTACAGAGTAAGTTATTAAAGTCATTTACTTACGGTAGCACTGTACACTGAAGTTATATTTACCGGTTAACCGACACTTCCACTGGTTACGTGGCTTCTTGTCCGTTAACTACTATCGTCGACGTACGCGGTACGATCTTAACCGCATAGGGTGACGGAGCCTTATCGCCGTGGTTCGTCGCGACGCACTATGAGTGGACGCCGTCACGGATCGACGCCGACGATTCCAGGTGACGATGCGATGCCTACGGCGCTGTATACGCCGCCGCACCGTAACCACACGACGTTGCAGCTGGTCCGAACTAATTTCGACACGTAGCTCGGGGATGCGCGTTCGATGACGCGTTGAAGCTATCCGCACGGTACGGGCATAGGGGTTGACTGGTCGCGACAGTACTGCGACGTTCCGCCTGGGTCTACCTACGAAGGCAGCCAAACCTCGTAGTCTAGGTACCGGCTGGGGCGGGTTATTGACCCCAGCACGGCCGCGAGGTATATACCGAACCCATCGCGGAGGACGGTGACCCCTACTTAACCGAGGCCCGACCGTGGGCCGTTGACTTGTTAACGAAGACAGCTTGGATAGGGTAGTGACCCCAGAGCATGTACCTATGAGGCGATATAAATATCACAGCCTTCCGCAGCCAGGGATCTGGCTTTGGAGAGGTACTCGGCTAGCAGCCGCTCTGTTACCGGGTCACTTACCCTGAGCTGATTTCACTGAATTTACTACTGAGCTATTCGAGGTACTTTTGCCCTATTTGGTACTTCCCTATTTACTATTTCACTTCACTATTATAGGAACACTTCGATGCACTGGAACATTTTTGACTGGTATTTGAGCCAGTTATATTCACATATTGCGCCTTGCATATGAGTATGTTTTACAACGAGCGAGGTTGACCAGTCTCCAATCAGGAGCTCTGACAGGGAAAGAGGGTGGAGCCATGGGTCTAAAGTGCACCAACGGTCTTGACATCTATACTTTCCTTGTCTCACGCCGGCGCCCGTTCTGGGTTGCTATACACTTTCTCCCTCTCACATATACCCGCTCTTTCTCTCGGCTGGGTTTCTATACAGTTTCTCCCTCTCATATACACTCACTCGCTTACTCGTCTAGATATACTCATTTCTCCGGCGCACACGTCTCTCATTCTACTCATGGTAGCTTAGCTGTCCGTAACATCCTCCCCC
The DNA here is from genome assembly GCA_923060345.2 of Erebia aethiops. Lineage (NCBI taxonomy): Eukaryota > Metazoa > Arthropoda > Insecta > Lepidoptera > Nymphalidae > Erebia > Erebia aethiops. Next base: position 6,591,998 of record OV281084.1, on the reverse strand, counting down.
CGGCGCAGACTCCCTAGAGGAGACGCAGCCTCTTTCTCAACCGAGAGGACAGCTAGCTTCCTTGTGGGTCTACGGAACACACCTCCTTGTGTCCGTACATCTGCACATCGTTGGCATGTTCTGGCGACGACTCGTACGGATGGGCGCAGGTGCAGGATCCAATACCTTTGGCGTAGGTCGTTCACAACACGTTCGTGTCCTGCATGTCCTGCGGCTTCATGTTCCTTTTGAATCATCATCCGTACCAGCTTATGTCGTCCATCCAATATGATCGGCCGCTTCTGGTCATCATTTACTGGTGCAGCGTCAATTCGACCGCGCACTTGCAGAAGGCGATCAGTCCCATATATTGGATCTAACTTATATAGCCGGCTAGAGCGAGGCACTGGCTGCCCACGCTTTAGCAACTGGATCTCCTCGTCAAAGCTTTCTTCCTGGGCTCGTTCTAGCCACAGCTTTTCTGCCATTTGGAGATGTTGCACTTCCAGTTGTGTGCTTTTGCGTATCCACTTCGACGCAATGTAGAGGACTCGTGCTGTTGCTCGTATCAGCACGTGCCATTTACTTATTCTGTTAATATCAGGCGTTGCCTCCCAATGTTTTGGCGTTCCCTGAGTGGTGTGATGCACGAGAACTTCTTCCTCGGGCTCCCCCCGTTCCTGGACCGTCTCCGCGGGCCAGCCAGCGTTCGGTTGCCGCAGAAAGCCAGGTCCCTCCAGCCACTCTGTTCTTGGGCCAGATATATATGAGGAGCGCGTTGCATCGTCCGCTGGGTTCTCCTTGGTAGGTACCCAGCGCCACTGTGAGGGGTTTGTCCGTTCGGCAATCTCTCCTAGCCGATGTGCCACAAAGGGGGTATACTTCTTGGCGTTTGTTCTCACCCATATCAGAACCGTTCGGGAGTCTGACCAAAATGTCGTACTCGTTACCTCCCAACGATGTTCCCTTTTCACTGCATCTGCAAGTCTTGACCCGATGACTGCTGCTTGAAGTTCTAGTCGAGGGATGCTGATACTCTTCAGCGGAGCCACCTTTGCCTTTGATGCCGCCAGTCGAATGGTGACAGTCCCATCTGGCTTCTCTATGCGCCAGTACGCCACGGCAGCATAGGCTAGCTCACTCGCATCGCAGAACACATGCAGCTGCCTCTCACTGTCATCGTCCAATGTTCCATAACACCGAGGTAGTCGAAGCCGCCCGATGTTGTCCAATCCTTGCATCCAGGTGAAGAACTGCTCTGCCTGTTCGTTGGGTATGGGCTCATCCCATCCAACGTCCAATCGCCACAGCGATTGTAACATAATTTTGGCCACTATCGTGTAAGGTCCTAGAAAACCGAGTGGGTCATAGATCGACATTACCGCACTCAGTGTTTCTCTTTTGGTAGGTGCACGTTCCATGTCTTTCACCTCTTTCCTTACTCGTGGCATTGTTGTGTTAAATCCCAATTCGTCCTTTTGGGAATCCCACACAAGACCCAATGTCTTTTCCTCATTGTGCATCCCCGCCATGAGAAGAGTTTGCGTCTTGCAGCAAAGCTCCGAGGGGATGTGGCTCAGTATGCTTCTCTCGTTGGAGTTCCATCCACGAAGCATAAAACTTGCTTGCTTTTGCACGAAGTCTACATCCATCACCACCTTTTAAGCTTCTTCCTTCGTCCTGAAGCTGTCCACGAAGTCGTCCATATAATGACTCTTGGTGATTGCGTCCAATGCCGCTGGATGAGAGAATTCAAATTCCTTCGCGTTCTTGTTGCGTACGCTGTGCGCCAGAAACGGAGAACATGTTGCCCCGAAGATCCTTGAAGTCATCTTATACTTCTTGGGGGGCTGTTGCCGGTCATTCCCTCGCCATAGGAACATCTGAGATGGTTGATCCTCTTCTCGGATTTTGACCTGCAAAAACATTTCTTGTATGTCCGCCGTCACTGCTATCGGTTGTTCTCGGAACCGATATAATATCCCAGGCAGTGACTGCAAGAGGTCCGGTCCCTCTAACAGTTTCTGGTTTAGACTTGTTCCGTTGCACACTGCAGCAGCATCGAAGACCAGCCGTATCTTTCCTGGCTTGTTTGGGTTTCTAACCGCGAAGTGCGGGAGAAACCACGCTCTGTCTTCTTTTTCCTCCTTGCCGTTGCATTCCACTGCATACGCCTTGTCCAACAAGTTTTCTATCTGAGCCGTATAACTTTCGGCGAACGCCGCATCGCGGTCCATTTTCCGTTCCATTGTCTTCAGTCGACGGAAGGCATTTTCGAAGCTAGGTGGCATCTTCACATCGTCGTAACGCCACGGCAGTCCCACTTCGAATCGTTGACCACTTCTCCGGGTTGTATCCTCAAAAACCCGGACGGCACGTTCGTCCTCTGGCTTAACTTTTTGAGCCATACTCACTCCCAATGCATCGATATGGAAGTGAGTCTTTACCATTTTATGCAACCGCTCGTCTGGGTCCTCGAACAGACGCGACGGTTGCAACCGCTCACCTGGGTCCTCGAACAGGTGCGACGGTTTCTGAGCTGCATTAAATTCCTGCTCAGTAACAAGGTTCGGCTCCTTCCTCTTGTAGGGAACAAGAGCTTTCACCTTCTTATGCTCTTTTCTCTTCGGGTCATCAGTAGCCTTGTGATGCCTTATGTGAAGATGATGAATCCCTTCTTTACGTTCATCCAAGAGCATCCTAGGCAGGGGTCCCATAATCATCCAACCTAGGCTTGTGCGGACGGCCACCGGTGCTTCCCGTGCGCCCACACGAATTTGTCCATGGGTTTCTTGACCTCACTCACTTCCTACTTGCTCGAAGCGGAAGTTCGGTCTTGATCATTCTTGCCCTTTGGCCTCACTTACTTCCTTCGCATTGATGCGGAAGTTTGGTCTTGCCCATTTCATGTCACCCGCTCGTCTGGGTCCTCGAACAGACGCGACGGTTGTTGAGCTGCATATTCCTGCTCAGTACATAGGTTTAGCTCCTCCCACTTGTAGGGAACAAGAGCCTTTACCTCTTATGCTCTTTTCTCTTCAAGCGATCTCCTGAAGATGATGAATCCTAACCTTGTGTCGTTCATCCAAGAGCATCCTAGGGGGGGGTATCATAATCAGCCCACCTAGGCTTGTGAACGGGCTTTGGTGTCCTCTTAGCGCGCACACGAAGGATCTGCGGTTCTGTCACCATGTAGCACACGTCCTCTGTCCTCTTGCAGGTACGTGTACCGTCTGACACTTGTGGGAACGGTTTGCTTATGCAACTTCGTATTCCGAACCGTACATGCAGTTATTACTTCAAACTGTTCAGATCCTCTAAGAAGCAACTTAACGTTCCTGCTGCTCCTTGCTTCAACTATCGAATTTGATCCATGGATTCTTTAGGTTCCCCGTCGGTCCCTGCACCTGCGGTGGCCACCACACTTTCACCCGTCACTGTTGAGCCCGCATCTATTGGCGTAAGTTCTTTACTCTCCCTGCGGACTCCTGATGGTGACTGCACACAAATACAGCAAAGCCGCTCGCGAGTTCGACTTGCTGACACGTAACAGTCTTGTGGCGGCGCCCCCGTTGGCCAGTACACAAGTTGTGCAGGGTACGTGATGACGCCATTGACATTTCTTTATGCCGACACCTTAGGCGTCACACGCTTTGCCTTTTCTTCTCGACGACGGTTCTTGATTTAGAGGTTCTTCAACTAACCCCAGTTCCCTATATAATCCTTATGGTCGTTCTATGTCCATACCTAAATTTAGGACACTTGACAGTTGGTGGTTCCCGCCACACGAACTACACAATTGCTTCTGACTCTGAGCATCGGCCGACATTGCGAAAGATTGCTTCTCAGCCCATGGTTGGCGTCTTGAAGGCACATTCTCCGCCCGTTTTCTTATTTGAGGAGACGAGTTTTCCATCTGACTCGCTCCCCCCGTTGGCCGTTGTCGGTGGCGGGAAAAGGTAGGTGGAAGGTTCGTTATTTCCACCTATCCTTACATACCGGTTTCGTCCTAACCGGTCGATGCACTGCTGTACGTGTTTCCCTCGATGGCCGCAGCTGCTCTGCTTCGGCTCGAGGTTCCATTGCCCCTGTTGACGGCACGTGCATTTCACGTGTTCTTATCCAATCCTGAACCATGCGCAACACTGGGGCCTCAGTGTCTGCCGTCTGGGCTTGTACATCCGGTGCATCACCTCTTATGCTCGCTACGTCTCGGGCCAAGCGCCTCCTTACCAGCTCCTGTTTGTGAGCCAGACGTAGCGACATAAGTTGTTCCTCTGCCTCCTCTTCTGCCGCTCTTATCCTCTGCAGTACGTCTACTGACTGCTCAGCGGCCTGTGGGGCAGGTTGTTGACGGGGTTGTGACATCTCTCCCCGTGGTTCCAGTGCATCGGGTGTTGATGTGCTTCGTACCCCCTCAAAATAGCTCGTTCCAATGGTCTTCTCGTAGTAGCCGGTTGTTCCGAAACAGGTTGACGGCTGGTTGACGGTTGGTCGTTCCTTCCTTGACCTTGGCCCTGTCCGTCGCCGTGCCTCGTTCTGGCATCCTGTATTTCGGTTGGGGGTGCGTCTTCAGTACGCACCTCAGAGAACTCCACATCAGTCTCTGGGTCATCCCCAGCTTGGCTACGAGTCACATTGTTGTACCTTAGTAACACAAAATTAATTAACACAAAATTAATTTACATAAAATTATAGAGAACTGTTTTAAATCCTTTTATTATTCCAGAGATCCGGCTCGAAGGACCATTGTGTTGCGCACTGTTGACTGCGCAACTTGTTCAAAGACACAAGTATATGCTTGGATCTCAGGAAGGATTGCCTCATCAATAAAACAGTTCTCTATGTACAAGTGACACATTTATTTACATACATAAAGCATATACGACGGCAGTTTTGATTTTTACAACAGATTCTGCAAGTAGGTTTAGACACGACCTACTTGTAGACATACAAAAACAAAAGAATTAATAACACACGACAAATTGTTATTGCGCGAGTAGGTATGGACACGACTTACTCACGGACATGTAGAATACTAAACAACATTAAAAGATATTAAACTTACACAAAGGGAGTTTATAAATGACAACATTAAGATATAAACTTATACAAAGGGAGTTTATAAATGACAACATTAAGATAACATATGATTGTAGCAAGTACACGTCATTGATGACTAATACCTTACTAAACAAAGAAGATTTTATAAACATGAAAACATATGAATATAGTAAGTACCCGTCATCGAGGACTAATACCTTACTAAATAAAGAAAATTTTATAAAATTACGAAAATGGTAGGCACATATCAATAAAGGCTAGTGCCTACTACACAAAGAATTAGTATATTAACTACGATAGGCACACGTCACTGAAGGCTAGTGTCTATCGAACAAAGAATAGGTACAATAATTTACCATCTATAATTAATAGTAAGTTTATCAATAAGGGTTGATAACTAACCACACTTATTACCAACTTATGGTTTACGTTAACATTTACTTTACTTTAAATGAAAATTACTTGGAAAATTATATTAAGAGTGCGGCTACCATACATAGGAATAATTACAGAGTAAGTTATTAAAGTCATTTACTTACGGTAGCACTGTACACTGAAGTTATATTTACCGGTTAACCGACACTTCCACTGGTTACGTGGCTTCTTGTCCGTTAACTACTATCGTCGACGTACGCGGTACGATCTTAACCGCATAGGGTGACGGAGCCTTATCGCCGTGGTTCGTCGCGACGCACTATGAGTGGACGCCGTCACGGATCGACGCCGACGATTCCAGGTGACGATGCGATGCCTACGGCGCTGTATACGCCGCCGCACCGTAACCACACGACGTTGCAGCTGGTCCGAACTAATTTCGACACGTAGCTCGGGGATGCGCGTTCGATGACGCGTTGAAGCTATCCGCACGGTACGGGCATAGGGGTTGACTGGTCGCGACAGTACTGCGACGTTCCGCCTGGGTCTACCTACGAAGGCAGCCAAACCTCGTAGTCTAGGTACCGGCTGGGGCGGGTTATTGACCCCAGCACGGCCGCGAGGTATATACCGAACCCATCGCGGAGGACGGTGACCCCTACTTAACCGAGGCCCGACCGTGGGCCGTTGACTTGTTAACGAAGACAGCTTGGATAGGGTAGTGACCCCAGAGCATGTACCTATGAGGCGATATAAATATCACAGCCTTCCGCAGCCAGGGATCTGGCTTTGGAGAGGTACTCGGCTAGCAGCCGCTCTGTTACCGGGTCACTTACCCTGAGCTGATTTCACTGAATTTACTACTGAGCTATTCGAGGTACTTTTGCCCTATTTGGTACTTCCCTATTTACTATTTCACTTCACTATTATAGGAACACTTCGATGCACTGGAACATTTTTGACTGGTATTTGAGCCAGTTATATTCACATATTGCGCCTTGCATATGAGTATGTTTTACAACGAGCGAGGTTGACCAGTCTCCAATCAGGAGCTCTGACAGGGAAAGAGGGTGGAGCCATGGGTCTAAAGTGCACCAACGGTCTTGACATCTATACTTTCCTTGTCTCACGCCGGCGCCCGTTCTGGGTTGCTATACACTTTCTCCCTCTCACATATACCCGCTCTTTCTCTCGGCTGGGTTTCTATACAGTTTCTCCCTCTCATATACACTCACTCGCTTACTCGTCTAGATATACTCATTTCTCCGGCGCACACGTCTCTCATTCTACTCATGGTAGCTTAGCTGTCCGTAACAAATAATAATATCTACAACTTTTTATATGAAATAAGATCAACCTACTCACTCACTCCTAATCTCCACTCTCCAGTATTTGACAACGTGTCAAAACTCGAAGCACTTTTTTTCTTTTTCTTTTTCTTTTTCTTTTTTTACTTCAATTATTTAGTACCTAGTTACAAAATATAATCTACATAAACATAATAATATTATGTAGTTATACAACAAACATAAAACTAAAAGATATTACGTCTTCTGAGAGATCCTATAAATAATAATACATTTATTATACTTACTAACATATTATGTGTTCACAAAAAAAGAAAAAGAAAATTGACTATTATGGCGCATGCCTAAGTAGGTACGTATACTAGGTACCTAATACTTAAAAACACTTGCCAAAACGTCATCCGAAATGCGAAAGAGTGTTTGTTTGTTACGTAGGTATTACACCATACGTATCTATGACGATATTATTGTTTCTTTTTTTTTTTTTCTTTTTTTCTGTCTAGAGTGGAAATTTAAGAAATATAATATTATTTTTATAAAGTTTTCTGTTCTAAATTATATATTTTTTTTTGTTTTGTTAACTACTCTCTCTCTCTCTCTCTCTCTCTCTCTCTCTCTCTCGCTCACACACACGCGCGCGCCGTTGCCCTTTTTCCCCTCGCCCCTTCCTCCGCGCGTGTGAGCCCGTAAAGCATATAAGCTTCAGAATAGAGCTCACGATTTTTATACAACCAACAGTGTCAGCTGCGAACGGACGCGCGCACGTCGCACGATCAAAGTTACGTGAACCTATCTATCTTCTATTATAGAACATGGCCCGTACGAAGCAGACCGCCCGCAAGTCCACCGGTGGCAAGGCGCCACGCAAGCAGCTGGCCACCAAGGCCGCTCGCAAGAGCGCTCCGGCCACCGGCGGTGTGAAGAAACCTCATCGCTACAGGCCCGGCACGGTCGCACTACGTGAGATCCGTCGCTACCAGAAGAGTACCGAGCTCCTGATCCGCAAGCTGCCTTTCCAGCGGCTGGTGCGAGAGATCGCTCAAGACTTCAAGACCGACCTCCGCTTCCAGAGCTCGGCCGTGATGGCGCTGCAGGAAGCCAGCGAAGCGTACCTGGTGGGACTCTTCGAAGATACCAACCTCTGCGCCATTCACGCCAAACGTGTCACCATTATGCCTAAGGACATCCAGCTCGCGCGCAGGATCAGAGGCGAACGCGCCTAAAACTCGTGTGCGAAACTCGAGTAACATACCTACGTCATTATTATAGGTATATACTCAATGCAAAAGGCCCTTTTCAGGGCCACAAAACTTTCATTACCTACCTAATTATACTACCACAATGCGTCTATGTAATCATTTAATACCTACTCACCTATAATACATAATATTATATAACTTATTACACATACTTACCCTCAACCTATCCATCTGCCAACCCGACTGAATTGGGTATTTGACAGTTAGTCAAATCAGGTACGGTCTTCTACTTAATTTTTTATTAGGTATTTCAAACTGCAAAACGCGCGATTAGTAGGTAAGTCGTATTTAGTATGAAATACTGGATCACGTGACCGTCATAAAAAAGAAAAAGAAAACGATAATAATATGTCAAGCACAACGAAAATATACACGGCGTGTATTTAAAAAAAAATGGTTATTTAACTATGTAAAAAAAAAAAAAAAAAATGAAGTTATGCTACCTACCTAGCTTACTGTTTTACTGTTACTCTTGATGATGATGATATGTGACTACCTACCTACCTACCTACCTACCTACCTACCTATGTAGTGGCTGGCTTAGGGCGGTCGTTGTCAATATCTTTTTTTTTGGAATAATGTTAATAATACCTTATTCCAAAAAGTTACGAGTAAATAAAGCGATATTATTATTGTTATGACCCCCCCCCCCCCCCCCCCTGTCGCCCCGCGCGTCTCGCAGCCCCTCCGCGCGGGATGTGTGCGTGTCCCTTTTTCTCTAGTAACGAACAGCGACGGCCGAATGCGAAGGCACGAAAAAGAAACGTACAACAGATTATTTCGCCGGTCACAAACTATATAAGCGCTGCTGCTCCTCGTGTTCGGTATATTCTGTTCACAGCGGTGTGCGGGGCGCGCGGAGTTCAGTTTTCCAGTTTTGAAGATAGTTAACACAAGCAAGCCCACAAGTCAAGATGACCGGTCGCGGTAAAGGCGGAAAGGGACTGGGAAAAGGAGGCGCCAAGCGTCACAGGAAGGTGCTGCGTGACAACATCCAAGGCATCACGAAGCCGGCTATCCGTCGTCTGGCGCGCAGGGGCGGCGTGAAGCGTATATCCGGTCTGATATACGAGGAGACCCGCGGTGTGCTGAAAGTGTTCCTAGAGAACGTGATCCGCGACGCCGTCACCTATACGGAGCACGCCAAGAGGAAGACCGTCACAGCTATGGACGTCGTTTACGCGCTGAAACGTCAGGGTCGCACCCTCTACGGTTTCGGAGGTTAAGTCTCTACTCTATATGCAGCAAGCATTGACCTCGACTCCTATTACAAATGGAGTAACCTACCATAAAAAAGGCCCTTTTCAGGGCCGCATATATTTCGATGATTCACTCTCGTGTTTTACTAATTTACTTGTCAACCTTACCTACATATAGACTATAGAGCAAGATTCTATTCTATTATTTAAAAAAAACTTAACCGTCTACATTACATTACTCTTAAGGAAGCATGAATGAGACGGGTATACACAAAATATAATACTTACCAGCAGACTTGGCTACAGATTGAAAATAATAATTTTAAAAAAATTAGACCTAACTACACTTAGGTACTTTGCAATGTTAGGTGTACGTGTCTACGCCCTAGATATAGTACAAAGGAACAGTAATTCGTAGGTAGGTACCTAAGCTTTACCGCCTTGTCTTTTAGAACCTACTATGTAGGTACCTAAATTAGATTAAATTACAATTCATGGAAGGAAGCAAGCAAGCAATTAAGGCTTTATTAAATAATAATAGGTAGGTAGGTAGGTACGTATAATTAAACTCCTATTGTTGTTTTGTTAATTTTTATTAGGCAAGTAGGTACTTACTAAGTTTACTTAATAAAAATTCCCATTATTCTTTCATAATTTCATTTCCTAAGTAATTCGTAAGACACCTAATAAGAAAATGAACATAGCAGAGACAGCAATAATAATAATATTTATTATACTTTAGGCACAGTTTAGCACTGTTTATGTCGAGTGGTGGTGGAGTGGTGGGTTGAATCGAAATGACAAGCCAAATATTTTTTAATAATTGATTAAAGCATAATAATAACTAAATAAAGTTATTTTTAATATTATTCATAATGGATTGGTACCTACACTATGAGTAGTCAGTAGACGTAGTGTACACGATGGTACATTAACTGTCGCTGGATTGGTTGGGGACTGGAGTTCTTCCAAAGAAAACACTTCTTGCTGTTTGCTTCCACTTTATTCTTCTTGTTCCTCACTGGAGGACTGTTGCCGGCGAACTGTGTCAGACCACAATTTCGCCCGGTCTTTATACAAATTTGGCCCGAAAAATGTAGGCCCTCTGATTGGTTATTAAAACTGAACCAATCAGAGCGCGTATTAAAATCCAACCAGGATAGAGGGGGTGAAAGCGCGGGAGGCGCGGGTGGCGCGGGTGTGACGGCGCGGGGAGCGCTGTTCGCTATCCCTCTCTACCCTGTACTACTCTAACATTTAATGTACAACTATTTAACGCTATTTTATTAAACTTATTCTATTACAGTTCGCTTATAACTATTTACTTAACTGTTACGAACTATATAAACTATCTATACTATGAACTATTTATTCTCTTATTTACATGTCTTAACACTATGTTGTAACTAACTGTTTATTTATCATTGTCCCGCACATCTCTCCCGCCGTGCGACTGCGTCGCATCTTCTGTCGGTGCGGGCACGTCGTCTGTCAGGGGCAGCACCACCAGTTTTCTCACGGGCCGCCGCAGCACTCCTCCCTTGGTCTTGATGTCTACTGCACGCACGACGTTGTCTGGTCCCGGGTATGTCGCGATGACTCTGCCTCGGATCCACACGTTGCGTGGCAGGTTGGCGTCGACCACTTGTACCAAATCGTCGTTTTTGATGGCTGGCCCTCGTCCTCGCGGCTCCCGCCGGTGTTGAAGTTCGGGAAGGTACTCCTTCACCCAGCGCGTCCAGAAGACGTCCGCTAGCCGTTGTGCCGCTCGCCAACTTGATCGTGAAACTGTGTCTTGCTCGTCGAAGGTACCCGGTTGTGGTACCCGGCCTGGTCCGCCCAACAGGAAATGGTTCGGAGTCAATGCTTCTGGGTCGTCGGCACTGACTGAGACGTGTGTCAGTGGCCGGCTGTTTACTGTATACTCCACTTCGGCTAGAAGGGTGGAGAGAACCTCTTCCGTCGGGTGGCGTTCGTGAAGAGTTGCAGCGAGGGCTGTTTTCACTGAGCGGACCATCCGCTCCCAGGCCCCGCCCATGAAAGGGGCTCCGGGTGGTATGTACCGCCAAGAGACCGTCTTTTTCGCTGCTTCTTCTGATGCGGCGCTGTCCATCGCCTGTCGAAGTTCTTTGTCCGCTGCCTTTAAGTTCGTCCCGTTGTCTGACCAAATTTCTGTAGGACAGCCTCGGCGAGCCATCATCCTTCGCAGCGCCATTACCGCTGAGTCGGCGCTAAGTGAGCCGGCAATTTCTAGATGTATTGCCCTCATCGTCAGGCAGGTGAATATGGCCACGTATCTTTTCTGTCGCGTCCGGCCGACGGTCACTGATAGCGGTCCAAAGTAGTCCACACCGGTGAAGGTGAACGGTCGCTTGTGGTGCGCTAAGCGGCACGCTGGCAGGTCTCCGGTCCTGGGATACGGTGGCGTCTGCGTCTTCATCCTGCAGAACAGGCAGCTCCGTATTATTGTCCTCGTGACGGGACGCACACGTAGCACCCAGTACTGCTGCCTGCATTCGTTCACCGTGGCTTCGACGCCGGCGTGATGCAGCTGTTGGTGTACGGCCTTCACCCAGAGCTTGACTATGGGATGATCACCGTCGAGTACCAGAGGGCTCTTGAAGTTTTCTGTTACATCTGTTGTTGCTTGAATGCGACTTCTGAGCCTGACTGCATCGTTGATGTGTTCGACGCTGAGTTGGTACAGACGGCTCTCCTTGCTTAGGGGTTCGCCCTTCTTCAGGTTTTCGATCTCGGCTGCGAAGGAGGCTTCCTGTGATGAATGCATTAGGAGCTCTTCCGCTCTTCTCAATTGTTCGGCCGAGACTGGGAGGAACTTTCTGTTTGATGACGATGTTTTCTGTATTGTGTTTCGCTGTTTCGTCACGGGTTTTGTTGTCCTCCGCCAGTTCGGGTCCGCTTCTTTGCCTTTCTGGGTTCTTCTGTGGTTCACCTTCTGTGTCGCGGTTCTACAGAGCTGAATGAATTGTAGAACCCGCGCTGTCGTATATCGCAATCTGTCCCAACTGGAGAAGCGAGAGACCTCCGGAAGCGCTTCCGAGAGCTTCGGTCTCTGTCTGTCTGTAATGTGGTTCGTCTTTTCTTCCCCAGTGGGTTCCTGCTTTTCTGTTGGAGAGACTTCTACTGGCCATTGGTCCTCTGTTTCGTACAGGAAGTCGGGTCCTTTGTACCAGCGGTGATGCTTTTCGAAGGCTGCTGGCACATCTCGCGTTGCGTCATCTGCAACGTTCAACTTCGTCGGGACCCACCGCCATTCGGAGACTGTAGAAGTTTCTTCGATCGCGGCCAGGCGATGCGCCACGTACGGTTTGAACGAGCGCGACCCTGTCCGTATCCAAGCGAGCGTTGTCTTGCTATCTGTCCAAAATATTTTGCAGTCGGGCTTCTTTTCATGTTCTTCGACAACTGTTTCGGCGAGCCTTGTTCCCATGACTGCCGCTTGTAGCTCCAACCTCGGGATGGACGTCAACTTCAACGGCGTAACCTTCGCTTTGGCCATGATGAGAGATAGGCCTATTTCGCCGTTCGGTGCCACTGCTCTCCAGAAGAGGACTGCTGAATAGGCTGCTTCGCTGGCGTCGGTAAACACGTGCAGCTGCAAGGACGTGGCGTCGCTATAATGGAGATATCGCCTTGGGATCGTCACGTTGCTGAGATTCTTCAGATGGGTCATCCATTCTTGCCATTGCTCAGCCAGATCTTGGTCGAGTTCGTCGTCCCATGACGTACCTCTTCGCCATACTTCTTGCAGCAGCTGTTTCGCCCTTATGGTTACAGGCGATGCGAAGCCAAGTGGATCGAATAGCGACATGACTATTCGCAGCGCTTCTCTCTTCGTCGGTGTTTTTCCGTTGGTGATCGTTGGTGCAATTCGCGCTAGGTTGAGGTTGAAGGTGAGTTCGTCTGTGTTGAGCTTCCAGATCACGCCCAGTACTCGTTCTGTTTTCTCTTCTGATTTATAGAGTTCCAGGTCTTCTATTTGTTCGTTTTCACCTAATGCTTCCAGTAGAGATGGTGAATTCGACTTCCACTGTTTCAGTTCAAAATGGGCATGTGAGTGCACTTCACGCACGCTTTTCGTGATGCGCACCGCGTCTTCTAAAGTTCTGAAACTGTCTAAGTAGTCATCAACGTAGTGCTTCTGTACGATGGCAGCTGCGGCTTCAGGTTCCATATCTTCATGTTGTTTGGCGTTCAGGTTCTTTATGTAGATCGCTGTTGACGGAGAGCTCGACGCGCCGAAGATCAATGATGTCATTCTGTATTCTTCGGGCGGTCGCCCATCTCGTCGTTCCCCGCGCCACAGATATCGGAGTGCGTCTCTGTCTTCGGATCGCAGTTTGACTTGCATGAACATTTCCTTGATGTCTGCTGTGACTGCAATCTCGTGCTGCCGGAATCGCATGACGACGCCAGGTAGAGACTGCAGAAGATCAGGTCCCTTGAGTAGCATGTCGTTGAGAGCTACACCCTTCGTTTTGGCTGCTGCATCGTGTACCACTCTTAGCTTGTCGGGCTTCATTGGGTTGATGACTGCGAAATGTGGCAAGTACCACGTCTTGCCCGTAGTCTTCTGTTTCGGGGCGAGTTCAGCATATCCTTTTTCTATTAGGGCTTCCATCTGTTCAGTATACTTCAGCTTCAGTTTGGGGTCTCGGTCAATCTTCTTCTCGATGTTGAAGAGCCGTTTCAGCGAGTTATCGTAGTTGTCAGGAAATGTGACGTCTTCCTTGCGCCAGAGTAGACCGGTCTCGTATCTTCCTTCTTCGGTTTTCGTGGTGGTTTTTTCGAGGATGCGTAGGGCTCGTTCTTCTGGATCTGTCTTCGGTTTCTTAGGCTGTATGCAAAGTGCGTCCATCTCGAAGTACTGCTTGACTAGACTGTCCAAGTTATCTTCGGTCTCTTCTGTGACATGTGATACGAAGTCGATGCTGCGCCCAATATTGCGACTTTCTGTTCCATGCAGCACCCACCCCAGTGGTGTGAGAGAGGCTATTGGTTGATGTATGTGACGCCACCTGTTCAGGTAGTGCGTACGGTCCGCATAGCTCCGCTTCTCTCTTGAGGAACTTCTCCATCTTCAATAGATCTGGATCTTCCTTTGGCTGTGTCGCTGTGAAGTCGTAGTATCTGTAACGCAGCGTAGGTGTGAGCTTGTCCACGACGGTCTTCGAAACTTCAGGGTTGTACATGTAGTTCATGCAGCTGAGAGTCTTCAATGTTGCTACTACGTTGGAGACCTTTGTTGCGAAAATGCAGATGTCACGCGCTGAATCGGTGAGGCGCGGCAGTGCTCGAAGCGTTTCCATTTCCATCATGGCGATGGATTCTGGTCTTCCAAATCTTGATTCCAGGGCCTTCATAATTTCTGTAGGGTGCGCACTGGTGATTAGTAGCCCCTCCACTGCTTCTTTTGCTTTTCCCTTGAGGTTTCTTCTTAGACGGTTCGTGTTTTCTATTGCCGTGAACATGCTTTCTGTTTCAAAGAAAGCGGCGCGGAAAGGTAACCACTCTTGATGTGATCCACCAAAGTTGGGTAGCTCGATGAACTTCGGACGTTGAGCTGCTTTGACTGCGAGTGTGATGGCTGTGGCTAGCTTCGATATCTCTGTTTGCTCTCCCGCCGGTGTTTGAAGCTGAGACTTGGGGTGTTCCTCTGGCTGCTTCTGTTGCTCCGTGTTGTTAACCACCGGGTCTTCTATAGGGTAATGCGGTGCCTCGGTGATCGCCAACAAAGGAGGCGGCGGTTGACTGTTGAACCAGTTGTCCATGTGCTCGTTGGCTTCTTGGACGGGAACACCTTCTTCTGTTAGTTCTTCTATTAATTCGTCTTCTGTGTCTTCAGCTTCTAAGGCGGCGATGCGTGCGGCAGCTAGCTCGACTTGAAGTCGCAGTAATTCTTCCTTAGCTTTCAATATTCTGTGAGCTTTGGCCTTGCTGTAGGTTGATCCACCCCCTCCCCCCCTCTTGCTAGGGGGGCGGAGGTCCTGTGGTAGCTTCAGCTCTTGTGGGTTGACAGTTCGCTTCGTCTTGACTGTTGAAGTTTCTGTGTCCTGACTACGCCCCTGTACTGTAGCTGTTACCCCCTTCGCTGCGGGGGGCTTCATCTGTCTCGCGTCGGCTGGCAGTGTCGTCGCGATGGAGGGTGTAGTCGAGGCAGCGGCGACCGAAATTTTCGTTTTCGCTGTTGCAACGGATGGCACTGTAGAGGGCGCTGATGTCGCGGAGGTATCTGTAGTCAGTTCTGTAGTCTCCGTGGTGACAGTTCCCGTGGCTGTAGAGGTTGTGCCGGTTTCCGTGCTTGTTTCGGTCGTGCTCGGTGAGGTGGTTGCGGTGCCTTCCGATGTGGTCGGCGTCTGTTCGGAGGATGTCTTGCGGCTCTTCACTTCTTGACGTGTGACTGGCATTCTTGCTGTGTTCGGGTTTCTTTTTTAAAGATTTTCTGAAGCTGCCTCAATGCTGGCTGAAGCTGGCTCTATGCTGGCTGAAGCTGGCTCGATGCTGGCTGAAGCTGGCACGATGCTGGCTGAAGCTGGCTCGATGCTGTCTCAAGCTGGCCGAAGCTGGCTTGAGCTGGGTGAAGCTGGCTCGATGCTGTCCCAAGCTGGCCGAAGCTGGGTCGAAGCTGGCTCGATGCTGTCCCAAGCTGGCCGAAGCTGGCTTGAGCTGTCCCGAAGCTGGCGCGGCGCTGTCTTGAAGCTGGCTCGGTGTTCTTCCCGACGAGTCGCGAAGAATTTTCTCGAAGAACCACGAAGTTTTCCTGACGAATTTTCTTCAGAATTTCCCAACGAATCCGGTTCGAAGGACCATGCAATGTACACGATGGTACATTAACTGTCGCTGGATTGGTTGGGGACTGGAGTTCTTCCAAAGAAAACACTTCTTGCTGTTTGCTTCCACTTTATTCTTCTTGTTCCTCACTGGAGGACTGTTGCCGGCGAACTGTGTCAGACCACAATTTCGCCCGGTCTTTATACAAATTTGGCCCGAAAAATGTAGGCCCTCTGATTGGTTATTAAAACTGAACCAATCAGAGCGCGTATTAAAATCCAACCAGGATAGAGGGGGTGAAAGCGCGGGAGGCGCGGGTGGCGCGGGTGTGACGGCGCGGGGAGCGCTGTTCGCTATCCCTCTCTACCCTGTACTACTCTAACATTTAATGTACAACTATTTAACGCTATTTTATTAAACTTATTCTATTACAGTTCGCTTATAACTATTTACTTAACTGTTACGAACTATATAAACTATCTATACTATGAACTATTTATTCTCTTATTTACATGTCTTAACACTATGTTGTAACTAACTGTTTATTTATCATTGTCCCGCACACGTAGTCGGGCCGCGCCGCGCCGCGATTCAGCCGCGCGAATGGGCGTCTCAATTTACTTAATATCGGTCGTATAATGATTGTTTGTATTTGAATGAGAGTTCATAAAAGGGACACATTAATTGTATTATTCTATTAAATCGTTACACACCTTGCCTCTAACGAAATAATCAGATCGTCAGCGGGAGACTGCAATTCATACACGGCGAGAGATCGAGCCGTGTTTTACGAGGCTCTACTTCGACCTGGCTAAAGTACCTCTACATACGACTCAGTATAGGGATGAGTGATTATATGTATAGGGTGGAATCTCAGTTTTTAATTTGCCATGGTTTTTGGTGATTTACGCATCGTTTTATAGAGTAAAATGGGTTTTAAACGGGACCCGAGGTACGCGTCTAGCGGTGTATCGAATTTAAAGATCGATCGCTCCGCGTACACCGATGCGATACGCGATTGAATGATGCCACTACACGGACAGGCTCAAGACAAAACGACACGGTCGTTACGAATGGTGGAAAATTGAAATGGGATTATATAATTTTGTTTTAATCCGATGCATGCTAGTGAAAAGTTGTAAGTATTCGTACGGGAAAATGTCTAGCGACATCGCGGTTCTCCTTACGGTATAGCCACGAGCCTTACTGCCAACAGCGACATCGTGCGGCGTATATCTCTCGGTTTGTTTGAAGACAAGTGCTTTTCAAAAAAGAAACGAAGCAATTCGCGTGCTCTCAGTGTTTTAAAGTGTGTGCATCGTCAAAATATAATCAAACAATATGTCCGACACCGCAGTCGCATCCGAAGCCCCGGCCCCGGCGACGCCCGCGAAGAAGCCCAAGGCGTCCGCGGGCGCCGGCGGCGCCGCCGCCAAGAAGCCGAAAGCGAAGCCCACCCACCCGAAGACGTCCGAGATGGTGAACAGCGCCATCAAGGAGCTCAAGGAGAGGAGCGGCTCGTCGCTGCAGGCGATCAAGAAGTACATCGCCGCCCAGTACAAGGTCGACGCGGAGAAGATGGCGCCTTTCATCAGGAAGTACCTCAAGAGCGCCGTCGAGTCCGGCGCGCTCATCCAGACCAAGGGCAAGGGCGCCTCCGGCTCGTTCAAGCTCGAGTCCAAGTCGGCCGCGTCCAAGAAGCCCGCCGGCGGCAAGGGCGCCGCCGCGTCCGCCGCCACCGCGCGCGCCAAGAAGGCCGCCCCCGCGACCGCCGCCGCCGCCGCCAAGAAGAAAGCGGCCGCCGCGGCCGCCTCGTCGCCCTCCAAGGCGAAGACCGCCGCCGCCACCGCGCGCGACAAGAAGGCCGCCGCTGCCAAGAGGAAGAAGCCCGCCGTCGCGAAGAAGGCCTCCGCCCCCGCGTCCCCGGCCAAGGCCAAGGGCGCCGCCTCCAAGGCGAAGAAGACCGCCAAGCCGCCGACGAAGAAGCCCAAGGCGCCGAAACCGAAGAAGGCCGCGCCCAAGTCGAAGCCCGCCGCCAAGAAGGCAGCCGCCGCCAAAAAGTAAGCCAAGCTTCACTATCGGCTGCCGCCTGCCGCCTGCCTCCGGCGAACCGCTCGCTCGGCCGCCGCCGCCGCCGCCGCCGGCGCGAAGATGCGCGCGTTCGAGTTCTGCGTGCGGCTTCACAACCGCAACAATAAAAAGCCCTTTTCAGGGCTAACATATCTTTCCTATACCTACACATGAAAAGAAAACGCACGTCTCGTTCGTTCATTTACTTATACTTGCCCTACCACCTACCAGTACCTATGCGAACACAAAAAAAAAGAAAACCAACTATCATCAAACTAGGTAAGTACCTACCTACTACCTACATAGTATTATGCACTCACCACAAAAATAAATAAAATAGGTACTTACCTAATACATACATAAAATATTAACAAGTACTACTTACCTACGTCGACCTTACCTATGTAGGTACATACACACATTACAATAATACTTATATATAATTTATTATAATAAATAGGTACGTACACCTATATAGATTATTCTAGGCCTACATATTATAGGTATTCACTGATCACTATTCACTAACAAGTAACAGCTGCTGCTGCTGCGCTATGACGAACGCCCGCCGATCCCGACTCGCTCACTCAGTCCATCGCGATCGCTATCGATCGGTAATCGGTATTAAACTTACTAGCTACCTATAATTATTGGAGCTATTGACACTGATTTTTGAAAATAATAAAGTACAATACAAATTTTGCGAAAAATGCGTGCGACGTTGCCGCATCGCTGACACCTCGAGCCCACCATGCAACGTCGCATTTTTATCTATGCAAGCTCTTTTACATTGAAAAAAACAACAACACTAGGTTCCTAAACATGTACCTACTTTTTATAGGTAATAGATATTTAGAGACATTACGGAAATAAAAAAAAAAATATTCCAAAGTACGTCAGTACCTACTTACCTACCTACCTATATTGTATTTTGAACTAAAATTTACCTATGGTAGACGTGTAGCCTGTAGGTACTTACCTACCTACTTACAGACAATAATAATATTATGTTAATTAAAAATGTTCTCTCGATTTTTCTAAAACGGGATTAGAGTCGAACTTCTTTTTTTTTTTTTTTTTTAAATTGCTTCTTGCTTCTGCAACCTCTGACGTTCTGAGGCTCTGAAAAAAAGAAACCTACATACTCTGTGGTACTGTACTGTGTGGGTTCTATTTTGAAATAAGATAAAATAATTTTCTTTAATTTTCTAAAACGCGACGTTGCCGCTTCGGTGTATCTTCTATCTTCGAGTCCAACATGCAACGTCGCGTTTTCGCTAAACAAAACGTGTCCGCTGGTCTCGCCGCGATCCCCACCTTAATGCGGAGCGTGGTTCGACTATATATACTGGCGCCGACGGTAATAGCGTTTTAAAGTTCTCCCATATCGCCGCTCGCGTGTACGCTACGTACGCGCATTATTCTCGTGTTTGATCGTTTTAAAACTCCCAACCAGCAATGTCCGGTCGTGGCAAAGGCGGCAAAGTCAAGGGAAAGGTCAAGTCTCGCTCCAACCGTGCCGGTCTACAGTTCCCCGTCGGACGTATTCACAGGCTGCTGAGGAAGGGCAATTACGCAGAGCGCGTCGGTGCCGGCGCGCCCGTTTACCTCGCGGCCGTGATGGAGTACCTGGCCGCCGAAGTGCTCGAGTTGGCCGGTAACGCGGCACGTGACAACAAGAAGACCAGGATCATTCCCAGGCATCTTCAGTTGGCGATCCGCAACGACGAGGAACTGAACAAGCTTCTCTCCGGCGTCACTATCGCACAGGGTGGCGTGCTGCCGAACATACAAGCCGTCCTGTTGCCCAAGAAGACCGAGAAGAAGGCCTAAGTGTGTGCCTTCGCTATCATCGGTGATCGCCATCTACACATTTCTACCAAGAAATAAACAAAAGGCCCTTTTCAGGGCCACAAAACTTTTCCAAATAATATTACACAACAAAGTAGTACCTATTTAATTAACAGGTACCACAGGTACAAGTAAATAAGTCGGTAGCAGTTAACTGACTCTAGCCCTTGACTGCGATCACACCTGATCGTAAGTGATGACGCAGTCTAAGATGGTTGCGGGCTAACCTGTTAGGTGCATGGCAGTTATATTAATCGCTTGGCGGCACGTCTTTACCGGTAGGGTGGTAACTAGCCACGGCCGAAGCCTCCCACCAGGCCTGACCAGGGAAAATTCAGAAATTATAAATTCCTAAATTGACCCTGCCGGGGATCGGACCCGAGACCTCCGCACGTTAAGGCAACAGCGCTACACACTGCGCCACGGAGGTCGTCAAACAGTCGTTAGACATAATGTAATATAAAAATAAAAACTGATATCGTACGGTCGTACTATCTAAGTGAAAAAAAAAGCGGCTCTATATTATCTGCCTGCCTGCCTGCCTGCCTGCCTGCCTGCCTGCCTGCCTGCCTGCCTGCCTGCCTGCCTGCCTGCCTGCCGCTAAATAGGAATGATGACAGCTCATTCAAATCAATCAAAGCAATATGAAATACCTACATAGAAATAATCATAGTACTTTTTTTTTTTTTTTCTCTCCTCTCTCTCTATAACCTAAACTGCCTGCAACTGACCTAATAATAATATTATTATTTTAACGATTGTGCGTAGCCGAGTGATATTATTAAATTACTTAATACGTCATATTATAATAGGTACCTATACATAAGCAATGTAGTGAAATGTGCGTACGGTAAAGACACAATTATAATTATTATATTATCGATTTACGTGTATATCTATTATATTATAATATTATCATTATTTATTAGGTGTGTACGTACACTGTACACAATAATATTGTTTTTTTTGTTTGTTATTAAGAAGTTAGGTGTTCTTGCGTTTCTATTCCTCCGCGCGGGGCGAGGGGCTCGCGTCGGTGACGTCACGTCGCACTCGCTCTCCCCCCCCCACCCGCGCCCGCCTGTATATCGTTCAACGATTGGTTGAATTCGTCTAGACCGCTCGCTCGCTCGCCATCGGTCGTTACCGCTGAGAAAGTGACAAAAACCGCACACCCGGAATTTTTTCGTCACAATACAACTAACTAGGCGGCACAGCGGTCGCGCCGTCACCACAAGTGTATTGTTATATCGCATCGCATCGCATCTCATACCTACTACAATATGCCACCCAAGACTAGCGGCAAGGCAGCCAAGAAATCCGGCAAGGCCCAGAAGAACATCTCCAAGTCTGACAAAAAGAAGAAGAAGCACAAGAGGAAAGAGAGCTACGCCATCTACATCTACAAGGTGCTCAAGCAGGTCCACCCCGACACCGGTATCTCCAGTAAGGCCATGTCGATCATGAACTCGTTCGTGAACGACATATTCGAGCGCATCGCCGCCGAGGCCTCTCGTCTCGCCCACTACAACAAGAGGTCGACGATCACCTCCAGGGAGGTGCAGACATCTGTGAGGCTGCTGCTGCCCGGAGAGCTGGCCAAGCACGCGGTCAGTGAAGGCACCAAGGCCGTCACCAAGTACACCAGCTCGAAGTGAGGAGCTCAAGATTGCTTGCGTCTTCCTCGTTCAACCGAACGAGATGCAAACAAACAAACAAACAAAAGGCCCTTTTCAGGGCCACAAAATGATTCCTCTCTATTACCGTCCTGGTACTTACAGTGATTCGTCACAATACAGCATCGATGATGATAATTTATATAATAATAATTATTGTTAAGTATCATGAATAATAATATCTACAACTTTTTATATGAAATAAGATCAACCTACTCACTCACTCCTAATCTCCACTCTCCAGTATTTGACAACGTGTCAAAACTCGAAGCACTTTTTTTCTTTTTCTTTTTCTTTTTCTTTTTTTACTTCAATTATTTAGTACCTAGTTACAAAATATAATCTACATAAACATAATAATATTATGTAGTTATACAACAAACATAAAACTAAAAGATATTACGTCTTCTGAGAGATCCTATAAATAATAATACATTTATTATACTTACTAACATATTATGTGTTCACAAAAAAAGAAAAAGAAAATTGACTATTATGGCGCATGCCTAAGTAGGTACGTATACTAGGTACCTAATACTTAAAAACACTTGCCAAAACGTCATCCGAAATGCGAAAGAGTGTTTGTTTGTTACGTAGGTATTACACCATACGTATCTATGACGATATTATTGTTTCTTTTTTTTTTTTTCTTTTTTTCTGTCTAGAGTGGAAATTTAAGAAATATAATATTATTTTTATAAAGTTTTCTGTTCTAAATTATATATTTTTTTTTGTTTTGTTAACTACTCTCTCTCTCTCTCTCTCTCTCTCTCTCTCTCTCTCGCTCACACACACGCGCGCGCCGTTGCCCTTTTTCCCCTCGCCCCTTCCTCCGCGCGTGTGAGCCCGTAAAGCATATAAGCTTCAGAATAGAGCTCACGATTTTTATACAACCAACAGTGTCAGCTGCGAACGGACGCGCGCACGTCGCACGATCAAAGTTACGTGAACCTATCTATCTTCTATTATAGAACATGGCCCGTACGAAGCAGACCGCCCGCAAGTCCACCGGTGGCAAGGCGCCACGCAAGCAGCTGGCCACCAAGGCCGCTCGCAAGAGCGCTCCGGCCACCGGCGGTGTGAAGAAACCTCATCGCTACAGGCCCGGCACGGTCGCACTACGTGAGATCCGTCGCTACCAGAAGAGTACCGAGCTCCTGATCCGCAAGCTGCCTTTCCAGCGGCTGGTGCGAGAGATCGCTCAAGACTTCAAGACCGACCTCCGCTTCCAGAGCTCGGCCGTGATGGCGCTGCAGGAAGCCAGCGAAGCGTACCTGGTGGGACTCTTCGAAGATACCAACCTCTGCGCCATTCACGCCAAACGTGTCACCATTATGCCTAAGGACATCCAGCTCGCGCGCAGGATCAGAGGCGAACGCGCCTAAAACTCGTGTGCGAAACTCGAGTAACATACCTACGTCATTATTATAGGTATATACTCAATGCAAAAGGCCCTTTTCAGGGCCACAAAACTTTCATTACCTACCTAATTATACTACCACAATGCGTCTATGTAATCATTTAATACCTACTCACCTATAATACATAATATTATATAACTTATTACACATACTTACCCTCAACCTATCCATCTGCCAACCCGACTGAATTGGGTATTTGACAGTTAGTCAAATCAGGTACGGTCTTCTACTTAATTTTTTATTAGGTATTTCAAACTGCAAAACGCGCGATTAGTAGGTAAGTAGTATTTAGTATGAAATACTGGATCACGTGACCGTCATAAAAAAGAAAAAGAAAACGATAATAATATGTCAAGCACAACGAAAATATACACGGCGTGTATTTAAAAAAAAATGGTTATTTAACTATGTAAAAAAAAAAAAAAAAAATGAAGTTATGCTACCTACCTAGCTTACTGTTTTACTGTTACTCTTGATGATGATGATATGTGACTACCTACCTACCTACCTACCTACCTACCTACCTATGTAGTGGCTGGCTTAGGGCGGTCGTTGTCAATATCTTTTTTTTTGGAATAATGTTAATAATACCTTATTCCAAAAAGTTACGAGTAAATAAAGCGATATTATTATTGTTATGACCCCCCCCCCCCCCCTGTCGCCCCGCGCGTCTCGCAGCCCCTCCGCGCGGGATGTGTGCGTGTCCCTTTTTCTCTAGTAACGAACAGCGACGGCCGAATGCGAAGGCACGAAAAAGAAACGTACAACAGATTATTTCGCCGGTCACAAACTATATAAGCGCTGCTGCTCCTCGTGTTCGGTATATTCTGTTCACAGCGGTGTGCGGGGCGCGCGGAGTTCAGTTTTCCAGTTTTGAAGATAGTTAACACAAGCAAGCCCACAAGTCAAGATGACCGGTCGCGGTAAAGGCGGAAAGGGACTGGGAAAAGGAGGCGCCAAGCGTCACAGGAAGGTGCTGCGTGACAACATCCAAGGCATCACGAAGCCGGCTATCCGTCGTCTGGCGCGCAGGGGCGGCGTGAAGCGTATATCCGGTCTGATATACGAGGAGACCCGCGGTGTGCTGAAAGTGTTCCTAGAGAACGTGATCCGCGACGCCGTCACCTATACGGAGCACGCCAAGAGGAAGACCGTCACAGCTATGGACGTCGTTTACGCGCTGAAACGTCAGGGTCGCACCCTCTACGGTTTCGGAGGTTAAGTCTCTACTCTATATGCAGCAAGCATTGACCTCGACTCCTATTACAAATGGAGTAACCTACCATAAAAAAGGCCCTTTTCAGGGCCGCATATATTTCGATGATTCACTCTCGTGTTTTACTAATTTACTTGTCAACCTTACCTACATATAGACTATAGAGCAAGATTCTATTCTATTATTTAAAAAAAACTTAACCGTCTACATTACATTACTCTTAAGGAAGCATGAATGAGACGGGTATACACAAAATATAATACTTACCAGCAGACTTGGCTACAGATTGAAAATAATAATTTTAAAAAAATTAGACCTAACTACACTTAGGTACTTTGCAATGTTAGGTGTACGTGTCTACGCCCTAGATATAGTACAAAGGAACAGTAATTCGTAGGTAGGTACCTAAGCTTTACCGCCTTGTCTTTTAGAACCTACTATGTAGGTACCTAAATTAGATTAAATTACAATTCATGGAAGGAAGCAAGCAAGCAATTAAGGCTTTATTAAATAATAATAGGTAGGTAGGTAGGTACGTATAATTAAACTCCTATTGTTGTTTTGTTAATTTTTATTAGGCAAGTAGGTACTTACTAAGTTTACTTAATAAAAATTCCCATTATTCTTTCATAATTTCATTTCCTAAGTAATTCGTAAGACACCTAATAAGAAAATGAACATAGCAGAGACAGCAATAATAATAATATTTATTATACTTTAGGCACAGTTTAGCACTGTTTATGTCGAGTGGTGGTGGAGTGGTGGGTTGAATCGAAATGACAAGCCAAATATTTTTTAATAATTGATTAAAGCATAATAATAACTAAATAAAGTTATTTTTAATATTATTCATAATGGATTGGTACCTACACTATGAGTAGTCAGTAGACGTAGTCGGGCCGCGCCGCGCCGCGATTCAGCCGCGCGAATGGGCGTCTCAATTTACTTAATATCGGTCGTATAATGATTGTTTGTATTTGAATGAGAGTTCATAAAAGGGACACATTAATTGTATTATTCTATTAAATCGTTACACACCTTGCCTCTAACGAAATAATCAGATCGTCAGCGGGAGACTGCAATTCATACACGGCGAGAGATCGAGCCGTGTTTTACGAGGCTCTACTTCGACCTGGCTAAAGTACCTCTACATACGACTCAGTATAGGGATGAGTGATTATATGTATAGGGTGGAATCTCAGTTTTTAATTTGCCATGGTTTTTGGTGATTTACGCATCGTTTTATAGAGTAAAATGGGTTTTAAACGGGACCCGAGGTACGCGTCTAGCGGTGTATCGAATTTAAAGATCGATCGCTCCGCGTACACCGATGCGATACGCGATTGAATGATGCCACTACACGGACAGGCTCAAGACAAAACGACACGGTCGTTACGAATGGTGGAAAATTGAAATGGGATTATATAATTTTGTTTTAATCCGATGCATGCTAGTGAAAAGTTGTAAGTATTCGTACGGGAAAATGTCTAGCGACATCGCGGTTCTCCTTACGGTATAGCCACGAGCCTTACTGCCAACAGCGACATCGTGCGGCGTATATCTCTCGGTTTGTTTGAAGACAAGTGCTTTTCAAAAAAGAAACGAAGCAATTCGCGTGCTCTCAGTGTTTTAAAGTGTGTGCATCGTCAAAATATAATCAAACAATATGTCCGACACCGCAGTCGCATCCGAAGCCCCGGCCCCGGCGACGCCCGCGAAGAAGCCCAAGGCGTCCGCGGGCGCCGGCGGCGCCGCCGCCAAGAAGCCGAAAGCGAAGCCCACCCACCCGAAGACGTCCGAGATGGTGAACAGCGCCATCAAGGAGCTCAAGGAGAGGAGCGGCTCGTCGCTGCAGGCGATCAAGAAGTACATCGCCGCCCAGTACAAGGTCGACGCGGAGAAGATGGCGCCTTTCATCAGGAAGTACCTCAAGAGCGCCGTCGAGTCCGGCGCGCTCATCCAGACCAAGGGCAAGGGCGCCTCCGGCTCGTTCAAGCTCGAGTCCAAGTCGGCCGCGTCCAAGAAGCCCGCCGGCGGCAAGGGCGCCGCCGCGTCCGCCGCCACCGCGCGCGCCAAGAAGGCCGCCCCCGCGACCGCCGCCGCCGCCGCCAAGAAGAAAGCGGCCGCCGCGGCCGCCTCGTCGCCCTCCAAGGCGAAGACCGCCGCCGCCACCGCGCGCGACAAGAAGGCCGCCGCTGCCAAGAGGAAGAAGCCCGCCGTCGCGAAGAAGGCCTCCGCCCCCGCGTCCCCGGCCAAGGCCAAGGGCGCCGCCTCCAAGGCGAAGAAGACCGCCAAGCCGCCGACGAAGAAGCCCAAGGCGCCGAAACCGAAGAAGGCCGCGCCCAAGTCGAAGCCCGCCGCCAAGAAGGCAGCCGCCGCCAAAAAGTAAGCCAAGCTTCACTATCGGCTGCCGCCTGCCGCCTGCCTCCGGCGAACCGCTCGCTCGGCCGCCGCCGCCGCCGCCGCCGGCGCGAAGATGCGCGCGTTCGAGTTCTGCGTGCGGCTTCACAACCGCAACAATAAAAAGCCCTTTTCAGGGCTAACATATCTTTCCTATACCTACACATGAAAAGAAAACGCACGTCTCGTTCGTTCATTTACTTATACTTGCCCTACCACCTACCAGTACCTATGCGAACACAAAAAAAAAGAAAACCAACTATCATCAAACTAGGTAAGTACCTACCTACTACCTACATAGTATTATGCACTCACCACAAAAATAAATAAAATAGGTACTTACCTAATACATACATAAAATATTAACAAGTACTACTTACCTACGTCGACCTTACCTATGTAGGTACATACACACATTACAATAATACTTATATATAATTTATTATAATAAATAGGTACGTACACCTATATAGATTATTCTAGGCCTACATATTATAGGTATTCACTGATCACTATTCACTAACAAGTAACAGCTGCTGCTGCTGCGCTATGACGAACGCCCGCCGATCCCGACTCGCTCACTCAGTCCATCGCGATCGCTATCGATCGGTAATCGGTATTAAACTTACTAGCTACCTATAATTATTGGAGCTATTGACACTGATTTTTGAAAATAATAAAGTACAATACAAATTTTGCGAAAAATGCGTGCGACGTTGCCGCATCGCTGACACCTCGAGCCCACCATGCAACGTCGCATTTTTATCTATGCAAGCTCTTTTACATTGAAAAA
The DNA here is from genome assembly GCA_923060345.2 of Erebia aethiops. Lineage (NCBI taxonomy): Eukaryota > Metazoa > Arthropoda > Insecta > Lepidoptera > Nymphalidae > Erebia > Erebia aethiops. The sequence continues at coordinate 6,564,596 of OV281084.1, read as the reverse complement.
AACAACAACACTAGGTTCCTAAACATGTACCTACTTTTTATAGGTAATAGATATTTAGAGACATTACGGAAATAAAAAAAAAAATATTCCAAAGTACGTCAGTACCTACTTACCTACCTACCTATATTGTATTTTGAACTAAAATTTACCTATGGTAGACGTGTAGCCTGTAGGTACTTACCTACCTACTTACAGACAATAATAATATTATGTTAATTAAAAATGTTCTCTCGATTTTTCTAAAACGGGATTAGAGTCGAACTTCTTTTTTTTTTTTTTTTTTAAATTGCTTCTTGCTTCTGCAACCTCTGACGTTCTGAGGCTCTGAAAAAAAGAAACCTACATACTCTGTGGTACTGTACTGTGTGGGTTCTATTTTGAAATAAGATAAAATAATTTTCTTTAATTTTCTAAAACGCGACGTTGCCGCTTCGGTGTATCTTCTATCTTCGAGTCCAACATGCAACGTCGCGTTTTCGCTAAACAAAACGTGTCCGCTGGTCTCGCCGCGATCCCCACCTTAATGCGGAGCGTGGTTCGACTATATATACTGGCGCCGACGGTAATAGCGTTTTAAAGTTCTCCCATATCGCCGCTCGCGTGTACGCTACGTACGCGCATTATTCTCGTGTTTGATCGTTTTAAAACTCCCAACCAGCAATGTCCGGTCGTGGCAAAGGCGGCAAAGTCAAGGGAAAGGTCAAGTCTCGCTCCAACCGTGCCGGTCTACAGTTCCCCGTCGGACGTATTCACAGGCTGCTGAGGAAGGGCAATTACGCAGAGCGCGTCGGTGCCGGCGCGCCCGTTTACCTCGCGGCCGTGATGGAGTACCTGGCCGCCGAAGTGCTCGAGTTGGCCGGTAACGCGGCACGTGACAACAAGAAGACCAGGATCATTCCCAGGCATCTTCAGTTGGCGATCCGCAACGACGAGGAACTGAACAAGCTTCTCTCCGGCGTCACTATCGCACAGGGTGGCGTGCTGCCGAACATACAAGCCGTCCTGTTGCCCAAGAAGACCGAGAAGAAGGCCTAAGTGTGTGCCTTCGCTATCATCGGTGATCGCCATCTACACATTTCTACCAAGAAATAAACAAAAGGCCCTTTTCAGGGCCACAAAACTTTTCCAAATAATATTACACAACAAAGTAGTACCTATTTAATTAACAGGTACCACAGGTACAAGTAAATAAGTCGGTAGCAGTTAACTGACTCTAGCCCTTGACTGCGATCACACCTGATCGTAAGTGATGACGCAGTCTAAGATGGTTGCGGGCTAACCTGTTAGGTGCATGGCAGTTATATTAATCGCTTGGCGGCACGTCTTTACCGGTAGGGTGGTAACTAGCCACGGCCGAAGCCTCCCACCAGGCCTGACCAGGGAAAATTCAGAAATTATAAATTCCTAAATTGACCCTGCCGGGGATCGGACCCGAGACCTCCGCACGTTAAGGCAACAGCGCTACACACTGCGCCACGGAGGTCGTCAAACAGTCGTTAGACATAATGTAATATAAAAATAAAAACTGATATCGTACGGTCGTACTATCTAAGTGAAAAAAAAAGCGGCTCTATATTATCTGCCTGCCTGCCTGCCTGCCTGCCTGCCTGCCTGCCTGCCTGCCTGCCTGCCTGCCTGCCTGCCTGCCTGCCGCTAAATAGGAATGATGACAGCTCATTCAAATCAATCAAAGCAATATGAAATACCTACATAGAAATAATCATAGTACTTTTTTTTTTTTTTTCTCTCCTCTCTCTCTATAACCTAAACTGCCTGCAACTGACCTAATAATAATATTATTATTTTAACGATTGTGCGTAGCCGAGTGATATTATTAAATTACTTAATACGTCATATTATAATAGGTACCTATACATAAGCAATGTAGTGAAATGTGCGTACGGTAAAGACACAATTATAATTATTATATTATCGATTTACGTGTATATCTATTATATTATAATATTATCATTATTTATTAGGTGTGTACGTACACTGTACACAATAATATTGTTTTTTTTGTTTGTTATTAAGAAGTTAGGTGTTCTTGCGTTTCTATTCCTCCGCGCGGGGCGAGGGGCTCGCGTCGGTGACGTCACGTCGCACTCGCTCTCCCCCCCCCGCCCTCGCCCGCCTGTATATCGTTCAACGATTGGTTGAATTCGTCTAGACCGCTCGCTCGCTCGCCATCGGTCGTTACCGCTGAGAAAGTGACAAAAACCGCACACCCGGAATTTTTTCGTCACAATACAACTAACTAGGCGGCACAGCGGTCGCGCCGTCACCACAAGTGTATTGTTATATCGCATCGCATCGCATCTCATACCTACTACAATATGCCACCCAAGACTAGCGGCAAGGCAGCCAAGAAATCCGGCAAGGCCCAGAAGAACATCTCCAAGTCTGACAAAAAGAAGAAGAAGCACAAGAGGAAAGAGAGCTACGCCATCTACATCTACAAGGTGCTCAAGCAGGTCCACCCCGACACCGGTATCTCCAGTAAGGCCATGTCGATCATGAACTCGTTCGTGAACGACATATTCGAGCGCATCGCCGCCGAGGCCTCTCGTCTCGCCCACTACAACAAGAGGTCGACGATCACCTCCAGGGAGGTGCAGACATCTGTGAGGCTGCTGCTGCCCGGAGAGCTGGCCAAGCACGCGGTCAGTGAAGGCACCAAGGCCGTCACCAAGTACACCAGCTCGAAGTGAGGAGCTCAAGATTGCTTGCGTCTTCCTCGTTCAACCGAACGAGATGCAAACAAACAAACAAACAAAAGGCCCTTTTCAGGGCCACAAAATGATTCCTCTCTATTACCGTCCTGGTACTTACAGTGATTCGTCACAATACAGCATCGATGATGATAATTTATATAATAATAATTATTGTTAAGTATCATGAATAATAATATCTACAACTTTTTATATGAAATAAGATCAACCTACTCACTCACTCCTAATCTCCACTCTCCAGTATTTGACAACGTGTCAAAACTCGAAGCACTTTTTTTCTTTTTCTTTTTCTTTTTCTTTTTTTACTTCAATTATTTAGTACCTAGTTACAAAATATAATCTACATAAACATAATAATATTATGTAGTTATACAACAAACATAAAACTAAAAGATATTACGTCTTCTGAGAGATCCTATAAATAATAATACATTTATTATACTTACTAACATATTATGTGTTCACAAAAAAAGAAAAAGAAAATTGACTATTATGGCGCATGCCTAAGTAGGTACGTATACTAGGTACCTAATACTTAAAAACACTTGCCAAAACGTCATCCGAAATGCGAAAGAGTGTTTGTTTGTTACGTAGGTATTACACCATACGTATCTATGACGATATTATTGTTTCTTTTTTTTTTTTTCTTTTTTTCTGTCTAGAGTGGAAATTTAAGAAATATAATATTATTTTTATAAAGTTTTCTGTTCTAAATTATATATTTTTTTTTGTTTTGTTAACTACTCTCTCTCTCTCTCTCTCTCTCTCGCTCACACACACGCGCGCGCCGTTGCCCTTTTTCCCCTCGCCCCTTCCTCCGCGCGTGTGAGCCCGTAAAGCATATAAGCTTCAGAATAGAGCTCACGATTTTTATACAACCAACAGTGTCAGCTGCGAACGGACGCGCGCACGTCGCACGATCAAAGTTACGTGAACCTATCTATCTTCTATTATAGAACATGGCCCGTACGAAGCAGACCGCCCGCAAGTCCACCGGTGGCAAGGCGCCACGCAAGCAGCTGGCCACCAAGGCCGCTCGCAAGAGCGCTCCGGCCACCGGCGGTGTGAAGAAACCTCATCGCTACAGGCCCGGCACGGTCGCACTACGTGAGATCCGTCGCTACCAGAAGAGTACCGAGCTCCTGATCCGCAAGCTGCCTTTCCAGCGGCTGGTGCGAGAGATCGCTCAAGACTTCAAGACCGACCTCCGCTTCCAGAGCTCGGCCGTGATGGCGCTGCAGGAAGCCAGCGAAGCGTACCTGGTGGGACTCTTCGAAGATACCAACCTCTGCGCCATTCACGCCAAACGTGTCACCATTATGCCTAAGGACATCCAGCTCGCGCGCAGGATCAGAGGCGAACGCGCCTAAAACTCGTGTGCGAAACTCGAGTAACATACCTACGTCATTATTATAGGTATATACTCAATGCAAAAGGCCCTTTTCAGGGCCACAAAACTTTCATTACCTACCTAATTATACTACCACAATGCGTCTATGTAATCATTTAATACCTACTCACCTATAATACATAATATTATATAACTTATTACACATACTTACCCTCAACCTATCCATCTGCCAACCCGACTGAATTGGGTATTTGACAGTTAGTCAAATCAGGTACGGTCTTCTACTTAATTTTTTATTAGGTATTTCAAACTGCAAAACGCGCGATTAGTAGGTAAGTAGTATTTAGTATGAAATACTGGATCACGTGACCGTCATAAAAAAGAAAAAGAAAACGATAATAATATGTCAAGCACAACGAAAATATACACGGCGTGTATTTAAAAAAAAATGGTTATTTAACTATGTAAAAAAAAAAAAAAAAAATGAAGTTATGCTACCTACCTAGCTTACTGTTTTACTGTTACTCTTGATGATGATGATATGTGACTACCTACCTACCTACCTACCTACCTACCTACCTATGTAGTGGCTGGCTTAGGGCGGTCGTTGTCAATATCTTTTTTTTTGGAATAATGTTAATAATACCTTATTCCAAAAAGTTACGAGTAAATAAAGCGATATTATTATTGTTATGACCCCCCCCCCCCCCCCCCCTGTCGCCCCGCGCGTCTCGCAGCCCCTCCGCGCGGGATGTGTGCGTGTCCCTTTTTCTCTAGTAACGAACAGCGACGGCCGAATGCGAAGGCACGAAAAAGAAACGTACAACAGATTATTTCGCCGGTCACAAACTATATAAGCGCTGCTGCTCCTCGTGTTCGGTATATTCTGTTCACAGCGGTGTGCGGGGCGCGCGGAGTTCAGTTTTCCAGTTTTGAAGATAGTTAACACAAGCAAGCCCACAAGTCAAGATGACCGGTCGCGGTAAAGGCGGAAAGGGACTGGGAAAAGGAGGCGCCAAGCGTCACAGGAAGGTGCTGCGTGACAACATCCAAGGCATCACGAAGCCGGCTATCCGTCGTCTGGCGCGCAGGGGCGGCGTGAAGCGTATATCCGGTCTGATATACGAGGAGACCCGCGGTGTGCTGAAAGTGTTCCTAGAGAACGTGATCCGCGACGCCGTCACCTATACGGAGCACGCCAAGAGGAAGACCGTCACAGCTATGGACGTCGTTTACGCGCTGAAACGTCAGGGTCGCACCCTCTACGGTTTCGGAGGTTAAGTCTCTACTCTATATGCAGCAAGCATTGACCTCGACTCCTATTACAAATGGAGTAACCTACCATAAAAAAGGCCCTTTTCAGGGCCGCATATATTTCGATGATTCACTCTCGTGTTTTACTAATTTACTTGTCAACCTTACCTACATATAGACTATAGAGCAAGATTCTATTCTATTATTTAAAAAAAACTTAACCGTCTACATTACATTACTCTTAAGGAAGCATGAATGAGACGGGTATACACAAAATATAATACTTACCAGCAGACTTGGCTACAGATTGAAAATAATAATTTTAAAAAAATTAGACCTAACTACACTTAGGTACTTTGCAATGTTAGGTGTACGTGTCTACGCCCTAGATATAGTACAAAGGAACAGTAATTCGTAGGTAGGTACCTAAGCTTTACCGCCTTGTCTTTTAGAACCTACTATGTAGGTACCTAAATTAGATTAAATTACAATTCATGGAAGGAAGCAAGCAAGCAATTAAGGCTTTATTAAATAATAATAGGTAGGTAGGTAGGTACGTATAATTAAACTCCTATTGTTGTTTTGTTAATTTTTATTAGGCAAGTAGGTACTTACTAAGTTTACTTAATAAAAATTCCCATTATTCTTTCATAATTTCATTTCCTAAGTAATTCGTAAGACACCTAATAAGAAAATGAACATAGCAGAGACAGCAATAATAATAATATTTATTATACTTTAGGCACAGTTTAGCACTGTTTATGTCGAGTGGTGGTGGAGTGGTGGGTTGAATCGAAATGACAAGCCAAATATTTTTTAATAATTGATTAAAGCATAATAATAACTAAATAAAGTTATTTTTAATATTATTCATAATGGATTGGTACCTACACTATGAGTAGTCAGTAGACGTAGTCGGGCCGCGCCGCGCCGCGATTCAGCCGCGCGAATGGGCGTCTCAATTTACTTAATATCGGTCGTATAATGATTGTTTGTATTTGAATGAGAGTTCATAAAAGGGACACATTAATTGTATTATTCTATTAAATCGTTACACACCTTGCCTCTAACGAAATAATCAGATCGTCAGCGGGAGACTGCAATTCATACACGGCGAGAGATCGAGCCGTGTTTTACGAGGCTCTACTTCGACCTGGCTAAAGTACCTCTACATACGACTCAGTATAGGGATGAGTGATTATATGTATAGGGTGGAATCTCAGTTTTTAATTTGCCATGGTTTTTGGTGATTTACGCATCGTTTTATAGAGTAAAATGGGTTTTAAACGGGACCCGAGGTACGCGTCTAGCGGTGTATCGAATTTAAAGATCGATCGCTCCGCGTACACCGATGCGATACGCGATTGAATGATGCCACTACACGGACAGGCTCAAGACAAAACGACACGGTCGTTACGAATGGTGGAAAATTGAAATGGGATTATATAATTTTGTTTTAATCCGATGCATGCTAGTGAAAAGTTGTAAGTATTCGTACGGGAAAATGTCTAGCGACATCGCGGTTCTCCTTACGGTATAGCCACGAGCCTTACTGCCAACAGCGACATCGTGCGGCGTATATCTCTCGGTTTGTTTGAAGACAAGTGCTTTTCAAAAAAGAAACGAAGCAATTCGCGTGCTCTCAGTGTTTTAAAGTGTGTGCATCGTCAAAATATAATCAAACAATATGTCCGACACCGCAGTCGCATCCGAAGCCCCGGCCCCGGCGACGCCCGCGAAGAAGCCCAAGGCGTCCGCGGGCGCCGGCGGCGCCGCCGCCAAGAAGCCGAAAGCGAAGCCCACCCACCCGAAGACGTCCGAGATGGTGAACAGCGCCATCAAGGAGCTCAAGGAGAGGAGCGGCTCGTCGCTGCAGGCGATCAAGAAGTACATCGCCGCCCAGTACAAGGTCGACGCGGAGAAGATGGCGCCTTTCATCAGGAAGTACCTCAAGAGCGCCGTCGAGTCCGGCGCGCTCATCCAGACCAAGGGCAAGGGCGCCTCCGGCTCGTTCAAGCTCGAGTCCAAGTCGGCCGCGTCCAAGAAGCCCGCCGGCGGCAAGGGCGCCGCCGCGTCCGCCGCCACCGCGCGCGCCAAGAAGGCCGCCCCCGCGACCGCCGCCGCCGCCGCCAAGAAGAAAGCGGCCGCCGCGGCCGCCTCGTCGCCCTCCAAGGCGAAGACCGCCGCCGCCACCGCGCGCGACAAGAAGGCCGCCGCTGCCAAGAGGAAGAAGCCCGCCGTCGCGAAGAAGGCCTCCGCCCCCGCGTCCCCGGCCAAGGCCAAGGGCGCCGCCTCCAAGGCGAAGAAGACCGCCAAGCCGCCGACGAAGAAGCCCAAGGCGCCGAAACCGAAGAAGGCCGCGCCCAAGTCGAAGCCCGCCGCCAAGAAGGCAGCCGCCGCCAAAAAGTAAGCCAAGCTTCACTATCGGCTGCCGCCTGCCGCCTGCCTCCGGCGATCCGCTCGCTCGGCCGCCGCCGCGGCCGCCGCCGGCGCGAAGATGCGCGCGTTCGAGTTCTGCGTGCGGCTTCACAACCGCAACAATAAAAAGCCCTTTTCAGGGCTAACATATCTTTCCTATACCTACACATGAAAAGAAAACGCACGTCTCGTTCGTTCATTTACTTATACTTGCCCTACCACCTACCAGTACCTATGCGAACACAAAAAAAAAGAAAACCAACTATCATCAAACTAGGTAAGTACCTACCTACTACCTACATAGTATTATGCACTCACCACAAAAATAAATAAAATAGGTACTTACCTAATACATACATAAAATATTAACAAGTACTACTTACCTACGTCGACCTTACCTATGTAGGTACATACACACATTACAATAATACTTATATATAATTTATTATAATAAATAGGTACGTACACCTATATAGATTATTCTAGGCCTACATATTATAGGTATTCACTGATCACTATTCACTAACAAGTAACAGCTGCTGCTGCTGCGCTATGACGAACGCCCGCCGATCCCGACTCGCTCACTCAGTCCATCGCGATCGCTATCGATCGGTAATCGGTATTAAACTTACTAGCTACCTATAATTATTGGAGCTATTGACACTGATTTTTGAAAATAATAAAGTACAATACAAATTTTGCGAAAAATGCGTGCGACGTTGCCGCATCGCTGACACCTCGAGCCCACCATGCAACGTCGCATTTTTATCTATGCAAGCTCTTTTACATTGAAAAAAACAACAACACTAGGTTCCTAAACATGTACCTACTTTTTATAGGTAATAGATATTTAGAGACATTACGGAAATAAAAAAAAAAATATTCCAAAGTACGTCAGTACCTACTTACCTACCTACCTATATTGTATTTTGAACTAAAATTTACCTATGGTAGACGTGTAGCCTGTAGGTACTTACCTACCTACTTACAGACAATAATAATATTATGTTAATTAAAAATGTTCTCTCGATTTTTCTAAAACGGGATTAGAGTCGAACTTCTTTTTTTTTTTTTTTTTTAAATTGCTTCTTGCTTCTGCAACCTCTGACGTTCTGAGGCTCTGAAAAAAAGAAACCTACATACTCTGTGGTACTGTACTGTGTGGGTTCTATTTTGAAATAAGATAAAATAATTTTCTTTAATTTTCTAAAACGCGACGTTGCCGCTTCGGTGTATCTTCTATCTTCGAGTCCAACATGCAACGTCGCGTTTTCGCTAAACAAAACGTGTCCGCTGGTCTCGCCGCGATCCCCACCTTAATGCGGAGCGTGGTTCGACTATATATACTGGCGCCGACGGTAATAGCGTTTTAAAGTTCTCCCATATCGCCGCTCGCGTGTACGCTACGTACGCGCATTATTCTCGTGTTTGATCGTTTTAAAACTCCCAACCAGCAATGTCCGGTCGTGGCAAAGGCGGCAAAGTCAAGGGAAAGGTCAAGTCTCGCTCCAACCGTGCCGGTCTACAGTTCCCCGTCGGACGTATTCACAGGCTGCTGAGGAAGGGCAATTACGCAGAGCGCGTCGGTGCCGGCGCGCCCGTTTACCTCGCGGCCGTGATGGAGTACCTGGCCGCCGAAGTGCTCGAGTTGGCCGGTAACGCGGCACGTGACAACAAGAAGACCAGGATCATTCCCAGGCATCTTCAGTTGGCGATCCGCAACGACGAGGAACTGAACAAGCTTCTCTCCGGCGTCACTATCGCACAGGGTGGCGTGCTGCCGAACATACAAGCCGTCCTGTTGCCCAAGAAGACCGAGAAGAAGGCCTAAGTGTGTGCCTTCGCTATCATCGGTGATCGCCATCTACACATTTCTACCAAGAAATAAACAAAAGGCCCTTTTCAGGGCCACAAAACTTTTCCAAATAATATTACACAACAAAGTAGTACCTATTTAATTAACAGGTACCACAGGTACAAGTAAATAAGTCGGTAGCAGTTAACTGACTCTAGCCCTTGACTGCGATCACACCTGATCGTAAGTGATGACGCAGTCTAAGATGGTTGCGGGCTAACCTGTTAGGTGCATGGCAGTTATATTAATCGCTTGGCGGCACGTCTTTACCGGTAGGGTGGTAACTAGCCACGGCCGAAGCCTCCCACCAGGCCTGACCAGGGAAAATTCAGAAATTATAAATTCCTAAATTGACCCTGCCGGGGATCGGACCCGAGACCTCCGCACGTTAAGGCAACAGCGCTACACACTGCGCCACGGAGGTCGTCAAACAGTCGTTAGACATAATGTAATATAAAAATAAAAACTGATATCGTACGGTCGTACTATCTAAGTGAAAAAAAAAGCGGCTCTATATTATCTGCCTGCCTGCCTGCCTGCCTGCCTGCCTGCCTGCCTGCCTGCCTGCCTGCCTGCCTGCCTGCCTGCCTGCCGCTAAATAGGAATGATGACAGCTCATTCAAATCAATCAAAGCAATATGAAATACCTACATAGAAATAATCATAGTACTTTTTTTTTTTTTTTCTCTCCTCTCTCTCTATAACCTAAACTGCCTGCAACTGACCTAATAATAATATTATTATTTTAACGATTGTGCGTAGCCGAGTGATATTATTAAATTACTTAATACGTCATATTATAATAGGTACCTATACATAAGCAATGTAGTGAAATGTGCGTACGGTAAAGACACAATTATAATTATTATATTATCGATTTACGTGTATATCTATTATATTATAATATTATCATTATTTATTAGGTGTGTACGTACACTGTACACAATAATATTGTTTTTTTTGTTTGTTATTAAGAAGTTAGGTGTTCTTGCGTTTCTATTCCTCCGCGCGGGGCGAGGGGCTCGCGTCGGTGACGTCACGTCGCACTCGCTCTCCCCCCCCCACCCTCGCCCGCCAGTATATCGTTCAACGATTGGTTGAATTCGTCTAGACCGCTCGCTCGCTCGCCATCGGTCGTTACCGCTGAGAAAGTGACAAAAACCGCACACCCGGAATTTTTTCGTCACAATACAACTAACTAGGCGGCACAGCGGTCGCGCCGTCACCACAAGTGTATTGTTATATCGCATCGCATCGCATCTCATACCTACTACAATATGCCACCCAAGACTAGCGGCAAGGCAGCCAAGAAATCCGGCAAGGCCCAGAAGAACATCTCCAAGTCTGACAAAAAGAAGAAGAAGCACAAGAGGAAAGAGAGCTACGCCATCTACATCTACAAGGTGCTCAAGCAGGTCCACCCCGACACCGGTATCTCCAGTAAGGCCATGTCGATCATGAACTCGTTCGTGAACGACATATTCGAGCGCATCGCCGCCGAGGCCTCTCGTCTCGCCCACTACAACAAGAGGTCGACGATCACCTCCAGGGAGGTGCAGACATCTGTGAGGCTGCTGCTGCCCGGAGAGCTGGCCAAGCACGCGGTCAGTGAAGGCACCAAGGCCGTCACCAAGTACACCAGCTCGAAGTGAGGAGCTCAAGATTGCTTGCGTCTTCCTCGTTCAACCGAACGAGATGCAAACAAACAAACAAACAAAAGGCCCTTTTCAGGGCCACAAAATGATTCCTCTCTATTACCGTCCTGGTACTTACAGTGATTCGTCACAATACAGCATCGATGATGATAATTTATATAATAATAATTATTGTTAAGTATCATGAATAATAATATCTACAACTTTTTATATGAAATAAGATCAACCTACTCACTCACTCCTAATCTCCACTCTCCAGTATTTGACAACGTGTCAAAACTCGAAGCACTTTTTTTCTTTTTCTTTTTCTTTTTCTTTTTTTACTTCAATTATTTAGTACCTAGTTACAAAATATAATCTACATAAACATAATAATATTATGTAGTTATACAACAAACATAAAACTAAAAGATATTACGTCTTCTGAGAGATCCTATAAATAATAATACATTTATTATACTTACTAACATATTATGTGTTCACAAAAAAAGAAAAAGAAAATTGACTATTATGGCGCATGCCTAAGTAGGTACGTATACTAGGTACCTAATACTTAAAAACACTTGCCAAAACGTCATCCGAAATGCGAAAGAGTGTTTGTTTGTTACGTAGGTATTACACCATACGTATCTATGACGATATTATTGTTTCTTTTTTTTTTTTTCTTTTTTTCTGTCTAGAGTGGAAATTTAAGAAATATAATATTATTTTTATAAAGTTTTCTGTTCTAAATTATATATTTTTTTTTGTTTTGTTAACTACTCTCTCTCTCTCTCTCTCTCTCTCTCTCTCTCTCTCGCTCACACACACGCGCGCGCCGTTGCCCTTTTTCCCCTCGCCCCTTCCTCCGCGCGTGTGAGCCCGTAAAGCATATAAGCTTCAGAATAGAGCTCACGATTTTTATACAACCAACAGTGTCAGCTGCGAACGGACGCGCGCACGTCGCACGATCAAAGTTACGTGAACCTATCTATCTTCTATTATAGAACATGGCCCGTACGAAGCAGACCGCCCGCAAGTCCACCGGTGGCAAGGCGCCACGCAAGCAGCTGGCCACCAAGGCCGCTCGCAAGAGCGCTCCGGCCACCGGCGGTGTGAAGAAACCTCATCGCTACAGGCCCGGCACGGTCGCACTACGTGAGATCCGTCGCTACCAGAAGAGTACCGAGCTCCTGATCCGCAAGCTGCCTTTCCAGCGGCTGGTGCGAGAGATCGCTCAAGACTTCAAGACCGACCTCCGCTTCCAGAGCTCGGCCGTGATGGCGCTGCAGGAAGCCAGCGAAGCGTACCTGGTGGGACTCTTCGAAGATACCAACCTCTGCGCCATTCACGCCAAACGTGTCACCATTATGCCTAAGGACATCCAGCTCGCGCGCAGGATCAGAGGCGAACGCGCCTAAAACTCGTGTGCGAAACTCGAGTAACATACCTACGTCATTATTATAGGTATATACTCAATGCAAAAGGCCCTTTTCAGGGCCACAAAACTTTCATTACCTACCTAATTATACTACCACAATGCGTCTATGTAATCATTTAATACCTACTCACCTATAATACATAATATTATATAACTTATTACACATACTTACCCTCAACCTATCCATCTGCCAACCCGACTGAATTGGGTATTTGACAGTTAGTCAAATCAGGTACGGTCTTCTACTTAATTTTTTATTAGGTATTTCAAACTGCAAAACGCGCGATTAGTAGGTAAGTAGTATTTAGTATGAAATACTGGATCACGTGACCGTCATAAAAAAGAAAAAGAAAACGATAATAATATGTCAAGCACAACGAAAATATACACGGCGTGTATTTAAAAAAAAATGGTTATTTAACTATGTAAAAAAAAAAAAAAAAATGAAGTTATGCTACCTACCTAGCTTACTGTTTTACTGTTACTCTTGATGATGATGATATGTGACTACCTACCTACCTACCTACCTACCTACCTACCTATGTAGTGGCTGGCTTAGGGCGGTCGTTGTCAATATCTTTTTTTTTGGAATAATGTTAATAATACCTTATTCCAAAAAGTTACGAGTAAATAAAGCGATATTATTATTGTTATGACCCCCCCCCCCCCCCCCCCCCTGTCGCCCCGCGCGTCTCGCAGCCCCTCCGCGCGGGATGTGTGCGTGTCCCTTTTTCTCTAGTAACGAACAGCGACGGCCGAATGCGAAGGCACGAAAAAGAAACGTACAACAGATTATTTCGCCGGTCACAAACTATATAAGCGCTGCTGCTCCTCGTGTTCGGTATATTCTGTTCACAGCGGTGTGCGGGGCGCGCGGAGTTCAGTTTTCCAGTTTTGAAGATAGTTAACACAAGCAAGCCCACAAGTCAAGATGACCGGTCGCGGTAAAGGCGGAAAGGGACTGGGAAAAGGAGGCGCCAAGCGTCACAGGAAGGTGCTGCGTGACAACATCCAAGGCATCACGAAGCCGGCTATCCGTCGTCTGGCGCGCAGGGGCGGCGTGAAGCGTATATCCGGTCTGATATACGAGGAGACCCGCGGTGTGCTGAAAGTGTTCCTAGAGAACGTGATCCGCGACGCCGTCACCTATACGGAGCACGCCAAGAGGAAGACCGTCACAGCTATGGACGTCGTTTACGCGCTGAAACGTCAGGGTCGCACCCTCTACGGTTTCGGAGGTTAAGTCTCTACTCTATA